>CM054153.1:40826470-40913970 GCA_028751875.1 Rapana venosa
ACCAAAACTTTTTCTTACAATTCTCTCCCCTGACTGTAGCATTACCAAACTTTCTCTGACTTACAGACTCGGCAAGAGACTAACAAATCACTGGGGGCCTCCAATTTGCCTCTGAGCAGCATAACTGAACTCACAGACAGTTGTATCATCCTGTGTGTCTGAGTTATTGACTTGGTGTCAAAATTTGTTCAGATTTTTGGAGAATTGTGAATCGTGGCTACTATGCAATACTGACTATGGAAATATTGCCTGGTATAGTCACGTCGTGATAAACCCCCCCGAGAAGAAGTGGAAACAGCAGTCAGATCGCTGAAAAAGGGGAAGTCAGCAGGGGCTGACAACATTCCAGCTGAGTTGGTTCAAGCTGGAGGGGAAGCCATGATCAGCGCCCTACTAAGAATCTGCAACAAGATCTGGCAGACAGGAAAATGGCCAACACCATGGACACAGTCACTCATCATCACCCTCCCCAAGAAAGGAAATCTACAACAATGCCATAATTACCGCACAATCAGCCTCATATGCCACCCAAGCAAGGTCATGCTGCAGGTAATATTGAATAGACTGAAGCCACAAGCAGAGACCATCATTGCTGAGGAACAAGCAGGTTTCAGAGCAGGGCGCAGCAAACCAAACAGATATTCAACCTCAGAATACTATGTGAGCGGTACCTTCAACATCAACAAGACCTTTACCACGTATTTATCGATTTTAAGAAGGCATTTGACAGAGTGTGGCATGCAGCTTTGTGGGCAACCATGAATTTGTACAGCATCAATGCAAACCTGATCAGTCATCAAACAGCTGTACAGCGAGGCCACCAGTGCAGTGTACTACAACAACATTGGAGAATGGTTTCGAACAACAGTTGGAGTAAGGCAGGGCTGTCTACTCTCACCCACTCTTTTCAACATCTTCCTTGAGAGAATCATGGCTGATGCACTGGAACATCATGAAGGATCAGTCAGCATTGGTGGCAGAACGATCACAAACCTCCGCTTCGCAGATGACATTGATGGAATAGCAGGATCAGAAAAAGAGCTTGCCAGCCTAACAGAACACTTGAATAAGGCCTCCAAAACATACGGCATGGAAATCAGTGCAGAGAAGACCAAACTGATGACTAATAACACCAACGGCATTAGCAAAGATATCAGGGTTAATGACCAGAAGCTGGAAACAGTTCAAAGCTTCAAGTACCTGGGAGCCATTGTATCAGACCAGGGATCCAAGCCAGAAGTAGTATGCAGGACTGCACAGACAATATCAGCTTTGTCAAAACTAAACACCATCTGGAGAGATAAAAATATCTCACTTATCTCCAAGATCAGACTAATGCGCTCCCTTGTCATATCCATATTTCTGTATGCCTGTGAATCATGGACCCTGACTGCAGATTTGGAGAGAAGAGTACAGGCGGTGGAGATGAGATGCTTTCGGAGACTCCTTGGCATCTCCTACAAAGACCACATAAGCAACGAAAGCGTGCATAACAGAATCCAGCAAACCATTGGACCCTATGAGAACCTTCTAACGATCGTGAAAAAACGTAAACTTAAATGGTATGGGCATGTCACAAGATCCAAAGGACTTGCAAAGACAGTTTTACAAGGCACTGTCCAGGGAGGAAGAAGAAGAGGCAGACCAAGGAAGAGCTGGGAGGATAACATCAGCGAATGGACAGGCCTAGAACTCAACAAAACCCTGAGAAAGGCAGAACAGAGAGAGGAATGGAGGGAACTGGTTGTTGAGTCTTTGAGGGTGCCCCCACGGTCGTCAGACTACGGGACAGATAGATAGATAGATAGATAGATAGATAGATAGATACATAATTGAATAGGAAGATATTGCATGGCGGAAGATGTCATAATGAGCTTGATAGACAAATGACTGACTGTGGAAATATTGCCTGGTATAACCATGTCGTAATGAGCCCCATAGATACATAATTGAATATGGAGATATTGCATGGTAGAAGATGTCATAATGAGCTCCATATAGACATGACTTACTACAGAAATATTGCCCGGTATACCGATGTCATAATGAGCTCTATAGGTACATGAAAACGCTTTTTGTAAAACTTGATGTCGTAATATCACTCATGAAGCACTTAAGCCAAAATCATGGGACTACAAACCAACACAAAGAATAAAATACAAACTAACTCTCTCTCTCTCTCACTCTCTCTCTCTGAGGGCAAGGTACGTACTGCCTGGTCTTCTCCAGTGCTTGTCGTTTTGCAGGAGGTCTGCCCACTGGCCTCAGCCCACACATTCCAACTTCAGAGCAGCTCACTTGACTGAACAGGTTGCATGCTGGGTATGTTCGTGTTTCCGTTACCCACTCCACGCTGATATGAATTACTGGAACTTTAACATGCATATTTGATCTTCTGCATGTGTGGAAGGGAATTATGGCACTGGTAGGTCTGCATTTAAAGTTGACCCTGGAGATTGTAAAAAAAAAATCCCCATCCTTAAATACCCAGAAGGTGTTACTGAGATTCGAACCCAGGTCTTCATGGACCCATGGGGTTGAAGTCAAATAGCCTTAACCAATCGGCTAAAGCATCTGTCATAGAAAAATCCAAATTCCCTTTGAAAGTACACTGCTTTGAAGAAGACAGTACAAGGAAGACACACAGAGAAGGGCTTCAATGACAGGAATCAGGGAGAAAACAGAGACTTTGCTCAGACAACACTTGTAACAGTCTGTCATCTCCTCCCCCCCCCCATCTCTCTCTCCCCCCCCCCACTGTCCGTCTCCTTCCTCCTACTGCCCCCCCCCCCCCCCCCCCCCCCCCCCCCCCCCCCATTTCCCAGACAGGCTACACTCCACCTTTAGTTTGTGGGTCATGTAGTCCCTTCTATAAAGTGCTAGTCAGAAAAATATCTGCTGATTTTTAAAAAAATACAGTTTGGGGGGTAAAAGTATGAACACAATGCACTGTGTGCTTGTTTTTGGGGATTGAGGACATAGAACAAAACTAGGTAGTCATGAGAAAGTTGAAAATGATCATCAAATGATGATGGCTTGTGTTCCTACAGTGTTGACCCCGCGCATGTATATTGTGGTAAGGAAGCTAGCAGACGACCATGGGCTGAAGGGGTGTAGTGTTCGCTTAATTAAAAAAAATCAAACGTACCAAAGTTGTGCAAAATCGCATGAGTTTTGAGTCAGAGGCTAGTCTTCCATGAGAAGTGATTTATTTTTTATGGATGACTCAGTACGTGTGGTTTGAATGTAAAGAGTAATAATATAGGAAAACAGAAGGAAAAATGGCAGAAAGTAATAGTGGCGTGTAGCCAAAGTCGCAAACCAACATGGCTGCCATCTCAGCCTTTCTTCATGGGGCATGGTCAGACTGCTACTTCCCCTTGACTGCGTCGGATGCAGTGCGTGATGTGGAGGTGGAGGTGGGCTGATTGAATTGGACGGTGGTGAAGTCAAGAAGTGCCAGGGTTGTGTGGCCTGTCGAATGAGTCAGAGGGTGTGTGTGGTGTATGTTGTGTGTGTGTGTGTGTGTGGTGTGTGTGAGTGTGTGTTGTGCGCGCGCGCGCGCGCGCGCGCGCGCAGTAGTGTGTGGGTGTGTGTGTGTGTTGTGTGTGTGTGTGTGTGGTGTGTGAGTGTGTGTTGTGTGTGTGTGTGTTTGTGGAGGGGAGAGGGGGCTTGCATAGAACTCTTGAACACAATCAGAGACTGGAAATGGAGAGAAGTAAAATGGGGAGGTTAAGCGAGATCAGGATGAAGCACAAGGCGCACCAGAGTGTATATATACCTGAAGTGGCTCAGTACGATTCTTAACTGATTGTCAGCATCACCATCATCATTATCGACATCGTCATCAACATCATCCTCACCACTACCACCATCACAACCATCATCAACCTACTCCTTCCTTATCAATATTTGATAATGTTTGGCAAATAAGAGTTTGCACTATCTTTTTTTGTAAGATGACCTCACAAACCAGAACTTTCACAATCATTGTATAGTATACTTACTGGGCTAGAGTTATAGAGTGCAATTTTTTTTCTAAAGTTTTAGAAAACGCAGTCACTGGGTTTTATTGTGAAATGCAGTTATATAAGAAGAGGTATACCTGACATAACTATTGTCTTTTTGAATGCTTCTGAAGTGAATTGCAGCTCCTGTGCTAAACTGTGGTTAAAACATAGGATCTGCCAGCTGTGTGCTAGACTGAACTCGGGTGCAATTTAAAGCAACCCCTTTAGTGCAATTCTCGTGTAGTATCTATGAAACCTGCAGCGCTATAACTCTCGTTTAAAAAACAAAAAAGTTAAAACGGATTTTCGAAATTTTCAATCTAGATTTTAACATGGTATTCTAAGAAAAATCTGTACAAAGTGTTATTTCTGTCCTAAATCTTTAATATCAAAATACTGCAGCAAAGAAAAAAAAGGGAAATTATTTTCATGATATGAATAACAAATAATTATCTTATAACTCTAAGGCAACTTTAATAAATTACATAAAAAATATGGCAGTAATTTGATGGGGTCAAAAATCAAGATTTAAAATAAATGAAAGTTGAACCTGATGATACATTGCTCTAATAATAATAATAATATGGAATTTGTATAGTGCTGAATCTTGTAAAGTGAACAAATCGAAACGCTTGCATTCATAACATTCACAATACAAACTACAATGTTCTCTGGGAGGGTAGGTTGTAGGGGGAAAGGAAGGGTAACGAGGGAGAACACTTCATAACAAGCAAGTCAATCACTGTATAATATAGGCCTTTAAAAGTAGCACTACAGCAAACTGAGATAGTACCTAAATACTATAGTTAATGATCATCATCATCATCACATCACCATCACCATCATCATCATCATCACCCGCATCATCATCACCATCAGCATCAACCATCACAACATCATCATCATCATAACCACCACCACCAACCACACCACCACCACCACCACACCACCCACCACCACCACCACCATAATAAATTTCCCATCTTCTTCACCATTATATCTAATATTACTTTCTTCCACTCTCGGTCACTCTCCCTCCAACTGCCTTCAGCCTACAGGACTAGGTAAGTATCTTCTCTTTAAGTCTGTCCTCCCATGTTGTTCACTGTCACGTCCGTCTTCCTCTGATGGCATCTTTGTCTGTCAAGGTGCCGAGTAGGCTAAGGACAGTTGATCCGATGGCTTACCATTCTTCTTTGTTTTTAGTTGTTTTCATTTGCTTTTCATTCAGAAGCTGTACACGAGAACTTAAGCAGTGAGTTAAATTATACACTCGCCTTCGTAGTTAGTAATCTCTTGAGATGTGGCAAATTATGCTCCTGCCTATGGAGGGGAAGGGGGGGTGGGGGGGTGGTGGGTTGAAAAAAAAAACCTGAACTGAAAATGTTCTAAACCTGCAGACAAGGTTCATAAGTCAGGTTGTACAAGAACGACAGCCTGCTACAACTGTTCACTGTGAAAAGTCCAGTAAGAAGCTGATCAGACACACACACACACACCATACAGATATGAATATATTACTATCACTCATAATGAAGGGAAGGTGGCGGGGTGACTTAAAGACATTCACCAGACTAACCTAAACCGTGAGGTTCCCTGTTCGATCCCCCCCCCCCCCCCCCCCCAACCAGCCTTGCATCTTTTCTTCCTAGTTGACAGTAACATCAAAATGAAGTCTTTCGGAGGAGATTCAACCAGTCGTGGGCTTACAGATTTTGTGCACGTCAAAAGAAACCATGACAGTTGAAAAAGCGGACAGAGTAAGAAAGTAACTCCTGACTATCCTAGGGAAAAGCAGCAGGTTTAATTCCTAACTGCATCCCTGAAGTCGGAATGTGGCCACCTTAATGGTGGGGAAAAAACGGTCGCACACGCACTTTGACTCTTGCAGCAGACATCACAAACCAAAAAAAAACCCAAAAAAAATCAGTTTCATGCAAGTTTCGTTTGATTGGGGAAAACATTGAAAAAAAAGATATCCTAGATAATGTCCAAATGGTTGGAAGATTTCCGAACTACTCTTGCTGTCTACAGCAAGCCAGCTAGGTGGCCAACAGGTCTGTCACAACTCTGACAGAAGTTAGTGTTGTTAACTCTGTCCAACTGAACAGCTGATGCACAGGCCCACAAAATTACTTTGGACTTCAAAAAAACTACTGAAAACTTGGTTGTGTGTGTGTATGTGTGGTTGTGTGGTTGTGTGTGTGTGTGTGTGTGTGTGTGTGTGTGGTTGTGTGTGTGTGTGCGGTGGTGTGTTGTGTGTGGTTGTGTGTGTGTGTGGTGTGTGTGGTTGTGTGTGTGTTGTGTGTGTTAATGTGTGTTAGTGTATGTGTGTGTGTTAGTGTGTGCAAGTGTGTGTGTTGTTGTGTGTGTAGTGTGGTTGTGTGTGTGGTGTGTCAAGTGTGTGTATGCAAGTGAGATGTGATAGAAGTGTGTGTGGTTTGTGGTGTGTGTGTGTTGTGTGAGTGCGCGCGTGTCTGTGTCTGTACATGCGGCCTTATTTTTGCAGTAGGAAAAAGAGGGTTGGAGACGTCGACTGACCTAACTTAACTTTAAATGACATGAAACCATGTAAGAGCAAACAGTACCATGCCGACTCAAGATCCCTAGACTGCCCAAGCGTAATAGAATGTGCCTGAGAGAGCGACACCCCTCATCCACCCCCCCCCCCCCCCACAGTAAGTTCTGGAAGAAAGGAAGGAGATGGTGCACGAGGACAGGGGGGGGGGGGGGTGTTAGAGTTAGAGAGGGGTGTCAAGAAGCACTTAGACTGGGAACAACTCTTGTGCGACGAATTCCCAGAGCCTGGAGACATAGCCTCATTTCCGTCCTCATCTGTCTCCACTGCAGCCTTGACTTCACCCTCCCCATTTCCTTCCCCCCTCCCCCCTTCCTCTCCTTCCTTGCTGCCTGCCATGCCTGCCTGCAGGAAAGCTGTTGACAGCCCTGATTTCAAGTCCCCCACTTGCTGTCAGGGAGGGAGGGAGGGGAGGGAGGGGTAGGGGGAAGGAGGAAGCTAGTTGTACGTCCTTGGCTGAAGTCTTTGTAGGCAGTGTGCAATTTGTACAGAAGATGGACAAACAAGCTGGTGTTGGATTTTGTTTGGTTTAGGGATTTTTCTTCTTCTCTTGTTTGTTCTTCTTTGTTCTTGTTCTTGTTTCTTTTTCGTCTTCTTCTTCTTCTGCTTCTTCTTCTACTTCTTCTTTCTTTCCTTTCTTCTTTCATCATTCCCTTCTTCTTCTTCTTCTTACTTCTTCATCTCTTCATTCGTTTGATTAATTTTGGTTGTCTATCTTGAAAGTTTGCCATTGTGGTTTTTAGTGTTGCGATATGTAAGCGCTATAACTGTTTTTTGCTAAAATAGACAGAATAAACTATGTGTACCATGCAGAGGGCGTGTATAGTCGTAAGGGAAAAAAACCCTGGTTTGAAAAATACATTCTCTCTAACACTGTGTAAGATTAGCTATGTCCATTGGTGGAAGTGTGTGTGTGTGTGGTGGTGCGTGTTTGTGTGTGTGTGAGTGTGTGTGTGTGTGTGTGTGTGTGCGTGCGCGCGTGCGTGCGTATATGTATGTCCATGTTCCTTATATCTCCAGTTCAAAACGACAAACCCTTTTATCGCACAAAATCAGGGAAACAACAAAGACAGACAGATGGCAAACCCCGCCAACCCACTCCCCCCCCCAAAAAAAAAAAAATGCCATGCCAGACAGAAAGATTTAGCTTGCAAAAAGATATCAATCAAGAGATACATAAGAGAATAACACCCCACCCCCCCCCCCCTCACCATCCCTTCCCCTCAGCAGCCACCCCAGCCCCAGCCCCCATCCTCCCCCGCCACGAAAATGAGATCTGGATAGACAGGAAGCAGCCAATGCACTGAAAAAATCCCTGACAGGCAGATGCATGTACCCTCAAGAGAGAGGAACAGACAGAGGAAGGAAAAAAGAAAGAGTGTGATGTGAAGGGGAGATAGGCTTATTGTGTCAATTAATAATAATGAGGGGGACAGTTGTGAAACGACTGCCAGAGTGAGACAACTCAGACCAGTAAGAGATGCAGAAAGAGAAACAGCTTGGAACAAATGTCAGAGAAGGAATAAAAAGTTTAAAAAGGGGGGTGGGTGAAGACAAAAGATATTTAGATATATGCATACTGGAGACAGACCACTATAACAGATAGACAGACAGGCAGACAATATATAGATAGACAGAAATATAGATAGGTATCATTATCGACAGATAGATTAAGGATAGATAACAAATAGAGAGGTATAATTATAGACAGTAGATTAATAGATTAACAATATATAATTAGATTTGATTATAAGATGGACCACAATAGCTAGATAAAATAGATTGATAAAGATACACAGATACAATAGATATAAATGACAGATATAGAAGGTAGAACAGAATAGACATATATAGAAGGATAAACAGATATAGCAGATATAAAGTGGATAAACAGACAGACAGATAGACAACTATAGAAAGATCCATAGACAGATGAAAAGATAGGTAGATAGGATGAGGTAAGACAGACAGACAGATAGACAGATCAACCAGACCAGATAGATAGATTGACAGAGATCGAAAAAGAAAAAATAGATATATCGATTAGAATTTATAGGACAGATGAAAAGAGGTAGATATGATAGGGGTAGACAGGAGAGACAGATAGACCACCAGACAGACAGAAAGAAAGAATAGATGACAGACAGAAAGATATAGATATACAAGAGAAGCAGAGAGACAGGAAATACATAGCAGACAAGCAAACAGGCAACAAACAGACAGATAATTGATAGATATAATGATAAGATATAGATAAACAGAGAGACAGAGAGACAGCAATAACTAGCTTGCTAGCTAGCTAGCTGGATAGATAGAGTGATAGATAAAGAAAGGAGTAGAGAAGTAGAGAACAACCCGATAGACCTACAGGCACAACAACGACAGACAGACATACAGACAAATGCAGGGCAATGGCATTGCCACATTACCACAAACCTTTTGACCTCTACACAGTGTCATAATGTTGTGTGTGTGTGTGTGTGTGTGTGTGGATTTGAAAGGTAAGGGGATGCGTGGTGCGCGCGCGTGTGTGGTGTGAGAGTGTGTGAGTGTGGTGAGGGTGTGAATGTGTTTTGTGTGTGTTTGAGTGTGTGTGGTGTGGTGGTAAGAAGTAGTAGCAGTAGTAGCAGTAGTAGTAGTCGTGGCGGCCCTTCAAGTTTATGGTCTTCAACATGAAGTGATACCAGACCAGGAGACGGGAGAGAGGGAGAGAGAAGGAGAGGGAGAGGGCGAGAGAGGGAAGAGAGAGAGAGAGAGGAGAGAGAGAGAAGAGAGAGAGAGAGAGAGGAAGAGAGAGAGAGAGAGAGATATAGAGAGAGAGAGAGAACACAAAGACAATAATTAGAGAAAGAGAGAGAGACAGATACAAGAGGGAGAGAGCGGTGGGGAAAAGGGGTGAATGAAAATTTGTGTGTGTAATGTGTATGGTATGTGTGTGTATGTGTGTGTGGTGTGTGTGTGTGTGGTGTTTTTGCGTGTGCTCGCGCGCGATGTGTGTTTGTAGCGCCGAGGGAAAAGGAATGCAGAATCATACTAAAGCTAACCTTACACCAAATTAAAATCAGAAAAAGCAAAGGCATTTTTCTGCAGCGGGGACGAACTTGCCCCAGAAAATAACCAGCTTGTGTCCGCCTATTCAGAAGCCCTTCCCCTTCACACGACCTGGGGGGGGGGGGGGGGCAAGTCTGCCGGGGCTGCAGCAGTAACGAGGTTTCTGGAGGACACAGCTGCTGGGCTGGAGCAAGATTGCAGCAAGATTATGCATCAAGCGTCAAGAGCCCAAGTTAGCGAGGCAGACAATCTTTGCGCATGCCATGCATAGCATGCGCTGACCACAGCCTTGTAAGCCAAGCCTCATCTCGGTGTCTTCGGGGAAGGGTCAGCCTAGTGGTTAGAACGTTGCGTTCCTGATCTGACGGCTCAGGTTCGTTCCAGCCAACACCAAGGTTCTGGTCCTAGGGGATTTTTTTTTCCTTTGAAGATAATATCAGTATCGACTCCAATATAAACATATTCATAAATATATTCACCCCCCCTTCCCACTCCCGGACAGACTTACGGGTTTTTCATTCTTTATTTTATTCTTTTATATCGAGGATAATGGAATAAGCACTCATGTGCTTTTTTAAATCCAGTCCCCGTGTGTATGCGGTTTTGTAAATTCTGTCATCTGTTCCCACCGACACACAATGGCCTACTCTTCCGAAAAGCGGAACAGGATTTAACGTGTGCGCAAGATGTTCTGCGTAACGTTTCGGCACACGGGCCTCGGTTATAACTCTCATTCCAAAGGATTTTGGGAAGATGAGTCTGCACTGATGTTGAACTCCAGGGGAAAAATATCCCCTTGCACAGGAAATCGAAACCCGGGTCGTCCAGATGGCTAGTGCAATGTTTCTAACCAATAGGTAAGACTAGTACAAACCGAGGTTCCTGTGGCGCAAAACCCCATCGCAGACGTCTAGCACTTACACCTGTTCCACCTTTCGGAGTATAGGCCACTGATATGATTAAATCATGCATGCCAGCAGTCACGGTTACGCAATTGTTTCAGTTTCCCTTTCCATCCCGGCCATGTAGACAAGCTCAGTTGATAGAGAGGCAGGCTGCGCTGCTAGCTGTCGTACCTTTCCCTTCTCACCGTCCAACAGGGGAACTGATGGAGGCTGCTCCTTCTTCCTCTTACGGGGAGGGGGAAACCAGGTGGTCAGAGTGATGCACATTGCGCTCATATCAGCTGACCACGGTTCAAATCCCGTTCAAGAGGTATTTTCCCTCTGGAGTTAACCTCAGTGCCGACTCCACTCCCCAGTCTCATTCTTCGGATGAGACTATAAACCGAGGTCCAGTGTGTAAACGCACGTAGAACATCTTGCGCTCCCGTTAAAACCCGTTCCGCTTTTCGAAAGAGTAGAACATTGTGTTCCGGTGAACGATGATACGAAATACAAAACTGGCATACACTCAGGAGTAGATGTAAAAAAAAAAACAGAAAAGCGCGCAGGTGAGCTTATTCCATTTGTCCTGGGACCTAAAAGAATAAGAATAAAATAAATAAACATAATCGTTGAACCTCATAACAACAGCTATTGTTGTCCGTCATATGAGCGAAAATGCGTTGCGCTGCCGTTCAGCGCTGTCAAGTCAGGCCCAGCGCACTTGGACTTTTAGCGCGGGGAGAAAACTTGTATTTTCTTTTCAAGTCTTTCTAGGGAAACAATGCAGCAGAATGGCCCCAGAAGGCATACAATCCACAAGAAGGACGAGGAGAGAGGGAGAAAAGGAACAAGGCAGAGAGAAAGAGAGGGATAGAAAAGGGGGAATTCCTGGTACAGAATTTCCAGACCAGGGGGTGCTATTTATACTGACAGGTCCCCAGGCATCCCCTCACATGGGGGGGGGGGGGGGGAGATAAGGGCTTAATTTCAAGTTGTCTGCCTTCTGCTGACAAGAAAGATGTCACTATTGTTGGAGATGTCCGCACTATTTCTTTTAAGATGATGGGCGAAGTTTTCTTTTTTCTTCCTTTTTTCCCCCTTCAATCTCTCTTTCTGGTGAAAACAGTCAATCTCCCAAGTGGGGAAGGGGAGGGGGGTGGAGGTGTTGTCAGGGGCCTGTACAAACTCCCTCCTGCCCCCTCCCCATTACCCTTCCACCTCCACCATCCCTACACACACAGCTTGCAACTAAATCCCTAACACACAGCCTTTTTGGGCAACAAAAAAAAAAAAAAAAAAAAAAAAAAAAAAAACCAGTGATAGAGTCAGACTGTATTAACTATACTATACGACACAAGGCCTCTCCTCAAGTTGGTCCTCTCTTTAATTCAATTAAAACGTTCTGACCGCTGCCTGTCACGCACACGGACATGACGCAGCAACAGGAAGTGACGCAGACCCTGGTTGTGTGTGTGTGTGTGGTGTGTGTGTGTGTGTGTTCTAAACTGAAGGATGTTGTCCAAGCAGATGACGTTTGTTCATTACGGCGCAACAGACCAGAAATGACTGACTTTTGGCCCTACAGAAAATTTGAAGGACCAGGGCAGACAGATGTCATTATTTAGAATAAGTGGTAAAACCTTCAACAGGAGAGAGAAATAGAGAGTGGAAGATAGAAAGAGAGAGAGAGAGAGAAAGAGAGAAGGGTGAGAGAGAGTGAGAGAAGGAGAGTAGAAAGAGAGACAAGAGAGACTGAAAGCAGAGATCATTGTACAAAGAAAGACAATGTTAAGTAAATGGAGAGAAAAATCAAGGAAAAGATAATTATGTGGTGAAGAAAAGAAAAGGTTTGAGTGGAAAAAGACCACATACAAAAATGTGGAAAGATTTTTTTTAAAGAAAAAAAAAACCCCAAAGAAAAAAAAAACCCAACGGAGAAAAGTAATATAGAAGAATGAATCCTAAACAATCGGAAAGAAGGGATAAAGAAAGATGAAAAGAAAAAACAACAACAACTGAGTAAATCAAGGGAGGGAATACTCCAATGAGAAATCGACTCATTTTTCCCCCACTTCTTCGGCTAGAGCTGCAAAGTTCCCCAACAGTGACTTGTTGCCTATGCCGCCGTTTTTCTGCCACCACGAAGGTAGCCACATTCCGCCTTCCGGGGATGAGTGATCGATTGAGAGAAGGAATACATAAATAAACGAAGGAATGAATACAAGGCAAGGATGACAAGACGGTCAGATCATTGGAGGAAACGACAGAGAGACAGACGGACGGGCAGACCGACAGGTAACAGGCAGACAGACAGGCAGGAGAGTAGACTTAGAACAGGACAGACAGACAACCAGGCAGACAGAAGGCAGAAGACAGACAGACAGGCAGACAGAAGGAAAAAGACAGGAGACAGACAGACAGGCAGACAGACGAGCAGACCACAGACAGGCAGACAGATAGGCAACCAATAGACAGACAGGGCAGACAGAGAAACTGGCAGACAGGCCAGACAGATAGGCATCAACAGACAGACAGACAGGCCCGGCAGACAGACACACAGGCAGACAGAAGGGCAGACAGACAGGAGAACGGGCAGACAGGTAGACAGACAGACAGACAGGCAGACAAATGGGCAGACACGCAGACAGACAGGCAGGTAGACACACAGACATACAGGCAGGTCAGAACAGACAGACAGCCCCATGAACAGACGGGCAGGTAGACAGGCAGGCAGGTAGACAGACAGGCGAGCATACAAGGCCGACAGACAGTCAGGCAGGTAGACAGACAGCCAGGCAGACAGACAGGCAGACAACATAACGGACAGACAGACAGGACACACATGCAGACAGACGGGCAGACAACAAGACGGGCAAGACAGACAGGTAGAAAAAGAAAACAAAAAACGCCCAGACAGAAAGACCGGCAGACGGCAGACAACAGAGAGACAGATAGAGAGACAGGCAGACAGACATCGCAGACAGACAGACAGAAATCAGAGACACGGTATTTTAACAGACCCTTCACATGACATCTTAAGAATATCACAGCAACAAGTTCAGTTGACAGTTTCTTGAAGTAAGAACACATACAGGATGTAGTTTTTGATTTTGGGTCGTGGAAAATAGAGGGTCCTATAATCACTTTTCTTCACATGTGTATGTATGTATGTATGCGTGTGTGTGTGTGGTGTGTGGTGTGTGTGTGTGTGTGTGTGTGTGTGAGTGATGAGAGAGAGAAGAAAATAGGGGAGAGAGAGAGATAGAAGAGAGAGAAGAGAGCGAGAGAGAGAAGGAGAGAGATATGAGAGATAGATAGATAGAGAAAAGTGAAATAGATATAGAGATATATAGATAGATCGATAGATAGATAGATAGATAAGAGAGAGAGATAGAGAGAGAGAGAGAGAGAGAGAGAAGAGAGAGAGAGATAGAGGAGAGAGACAGAGAGAGACAAACGGACAGACAGAAATCAGATGAAATAAAATGAAATGAAATCAAATTCAATTGTTTCAAGTATAATTAATAAATACTCGTATGATTTTTTTACATCCAGTCCCCTTCAATTTTCGAAATTTTAACATCAAGAAATCCTTCCACATGCCATTTCAATTTTTGTGCTATTTCTTTTGCGAGAAAGTAAATCGAGCCCAATTAAACCTGTTTATGAACCCTGAGAAAGAATAAAGAGCCTAGGTTACATAAAAGTAGATAGATAGATAGATAGATAGATAGAGAGAGAAGGGGGGGGGAGGAGAGAGAGAGAAGAGAGAGATAGAGAGAGAAGAGAGAGTGAGAGAGATAGAGAGAGAGAGAGAGTGAGAGAGAGAGAGAGAAGAAGATAGAAGAGAATGAGAGAGAGACCTTAGTTTACAATCCACAATCTTGTGTAATAGCCAACCCCAGAGATGGTATAGAAAATGTCCAAGATTTTTCCATTTTGCCTCACTTATTGTGTGTATAATGGGTAATTTCATATTCCATCTCGATGTGTGTGCGTGTGCACAGCGCGTGCGCCACAGTGTGTGTGTGTGTGTTTGGTGTGTGTGTTTGGAGTAAGTGTGTGTGTGTGTGTAAGTGTGTGGGGGTACTTGAATGTCCTTCTACTTTAAGTGGATATATAACATGTGTGTGTATAGCATTGAGTATGTGTGTATGCATGTTTGAATGTAGTGTTGTGTCTTTGCATGCGTTGTGTGTGCTTGTGGTGTGAGTGTGTTTATATATGTGTGTGTGTGTGTGCCGTGCTGCCTAATATTTGTGTGCAAATGCGTATGAGCGAGCACATTGAGTGTTAATGTAGGTATGTGTCTGTGTGTGTTCGGGTTTCCTGAGACCTTCGCGCGTACCGTGCATTCACCCAAGCACACACGTGTGTTTATCAGAAGCTTACCTTTCCTCAACTTTTAAATGAAAACAATCTATATTCGAAAACCAAAACTCCAGCCAGCAGAGCAGTGTTTTCAAAACTTCAGCAAGTCAAAAACCAACTTGTCACACCTGAAGCCAACCACCCACAGACAGAATACCAGCTGCCTGTGTGTGTGTGTGTGTGTGTGTGTGTGTGTGTGTGTGTGTGTTTGTTTGTGTGTGTGTGTGTTAGAGAGTGTGTGTGTGTGTGTGGAGTGTGTGTATGTGTGAGTGTGTGTGTGTGTGATGTGTTGTGTGTTGTGTGTGTTATCTCAGTTTGAAGAATTATAGGAGAGATCGGATGGAGAAAAATATAGGAGAGGAGAGAAGTTTACAGGCTACACACCAGCGTACTTGTTTGCCACTTTTTCCTTCAATTTCCCTATAACTCTCTGCATTCTTACTGCACGTTCCGAAACAGCCACAGAATTAAAAATCCACTCATGTGTGACCAGGTAGCCCGTGACTTAAAATTCAAATGATCGTGAACAAATTTGGTAGTTTGAATTTTTTTGGTTATTTTTTCAGCAATCACTGTACCCCGCTCAGTCCTTGTCGTCTAACTAGCTTCCTGACCCCACTACTCATGGGCAGGCAGGGGGGGCAACGACTGTAAGGAACACAAGCAATCCTCATCTGATCACCATTTCAAACTTTCTCGTGACACCAAGTCCAGACTAGCATTTTACTTGCACTTCCAAAAAAAAATAAAAAACACCACAGTAAAACAGCAGAAATGCTTCCTCCCCCCCCCCCCCCCCCCCCCCCCCCCCCCCCCCCCCGACTATCCAACTCTAATAGAAGACACTGAGCAAGACCCGGACCCTAACGTGCGGAGTGTAGCCCTAAAAGCGTGAAGGCGCACGGCCAGGGAAGACTTGTAACTCTTCTGCGGCCAGAACCCCGCCTGAGGACTGGCCCCAATTTCCTGCCCAGACTGTCGAGCGACAGCCCCTGCTGGGTGCTGGGCCATTTCTCCCCTTGGCCACTGCGACAGCCGTCTAACAGCCAGGCTGTACCAGTTCCGAAGACAGTCTCCCTTGTGCTGACAATGAGAGCTGATGCCGCTTTTGGAAGGACTGCAAGGTCCGTGTGGGGCTCTTTGAGAGAATGATGCGTGCGTGCGTGTTGTGTGTGTGTGTGTGTGTTGTGTTTTCTCTCTTTTTTGGTGTTTCTTTTCGTTTTCTGTCTTTTCGTCCATTCCTTTTTTTCTTTGGGTCTTTTTTCTGTTTTTTTTTTCTTTCTGTCTGTTTCTTTTCCTTGTTTCTTTTCATTTATCTTTTTTTCCTTCTATATTAGAGTTTAAAACAAGAAATGCATTACTAGCAGCAAGTTTATTAGAAAAGAAATGTGTTTAGATTTCAATAAAGAAAAAGGAAGGCAGGAAAATGGGCTGGGTAGGCAAAAAATAAGAAGCATGAGAGAGAGGAGACAGACAGAGAGAAGAACAGAAGAGAGAGACAGACAGATCAGAGGCAGAGAGACAAAGAGACAGAGAGAATAAGACACAGAGTGAGAGAGAGAGGAGAAGAGAGAGAGAGAGGAGAAGAGAGAGAGAGCGAGACCGAGAGGAGGAGAAGAAGAGAGAGAGAGAGAGAGAGAGAGAGAGAGAGAGAGAGAGAGAGAGAGAGAGGGAGAAGAAAAGAGAAGAGAGAGAGAGAGAGAAACAAATGAAGTAATAGAAAAAAGGGAAAATATCTAGCACAGATTTTCCAAAAGGTAGGGGGTGCTATTCATACTCAAATTTCCCCTCCCCAACATCCCCACCTCCACCACGACATTCCCACAAGAGGCAATACTAAGGACATAAAACAGCCTCTATTTAAACACACATAACCTGTTGAAATGTAACAAACAAGCCCCCCCCCATCACCCCTCCCCCCCCCCTTGGCGTTCTAAATCCCCATGTTTGCCACACTCCACATCTCCCAATCTTTCCATTGCCCAAGACTGTAGTCTAACACCACTCTACAACTTCCTTTTTTACAGCATTTCCACCGTTTCCACAACTTACTAATGCCATCTCTTCCATTAAAAAAGCCACAACTGCCGTACTGTACAATAACCCTCCCTCCACCCCCCATACCCAGCACACAACTCTACTAACAGCCACCATCCACAAGTCAAAGAATATCAGACACCTCTCCGGGTTAACTTCAATTCAATCAATCAATCAACCTCTACCATCTCCCGGTCCAACGCAACAGGAAATTGACATCAATAGCAAAAGAGGAAGTGGACGTGAAGCGCATGCGCGCGGCTAAAAAGGATCACCTCTTCCCTACCCCAAAAAAAACACACCCACCTTGATGACAGGTTACTTAAATCAACAGAAACGATGAAGATGCCTTAAGCCATTTCCGACATTGACAAAGCAGGAGTGAAAAAGTAGAAGTTAAAGTAGGTAGACAAATGAATCAACTGAAACCATGGACAAGAGGATTCACAGGAAATAAAAGAAAAAAAAAAGCTGTGATAAAAAGGAAAAACATAGTAAAAAAGACAGGAGTTAAAGTATGCAACAGAAAAAATAGGAAAGAAAACAAGTAAAGTACGTGCAGTTGCAGAGAGAAACACGTGGGGTTGAAGAACAAGTGTGAAGAAACAAAGGAAAGATGCCAACAGAACAAGAGAAATTGAAGAAAGAAAAGAGAGTGAAACAAGAACAACAGAAAGAATAGTGACAGAACCCCCCCCAACCCCCCCAACCCTCCCACAAAAGAAAACCTAAGATAAAGAAGATGAAGGAAAAGTAAAAAGGAAGAAAGAAATGAGAGAGAAAGAGAAAAAAAGAATTAGGGGGGGGGGGGGGGGGGGGGGATCTGGCCCCAAAAAAGGAGAAAAAAACAATATCAAAAAAGAAAGCGAGAAAGAAAGAAAAGCAACAAAATCCAGGCATATAAGAGAGGGAGAGAGAGAGAGAGAAGAGAGAGAGAGAGAGAAGAGACAGAGAGGATAGAGACAGAAGAAAGGAGAGGAGAGCTGGAGAAGAAGAGAGATAGAAGAGAGAGCTGGAGAAGAGAGAGAAGAGAGAGAGAGAGAGAGAGAGGAGGAGACAGAGAGGAGAGAGACAGAGAGGGATAGAAGAGCATGAGAAGAGAGAGCAGAGAAGAGGAGAGAAGAGGAGAGAGAGAGAGAGAGAGCTGGCAGAAGAGAGAGAGAGAGTTGATCGAGAGAGAGAGAGAGAGTAGAGAGAGGATAGAGCAAAATCGAGAGAGATGCAATCCTTTATTTTGTATGCAATCTTTTGAACAGTATCAAACAGATGGCTTGGTTGGTAAATGTCACACGGTCCAGTCTCCAATCGAAACGACTGTTTTCTTAGATTTGTTCAAATCACTTTAATATATGCAACTATCATGGGATATTATAACATGTATCAGTCATTCTTTGCAATGTGAGTCATCCTTCACAACGTGTTATGTGAATATGGCAGACTAGCATAAGTTTACTTTGTCCTGTCAAGGTATGCGCAATTTGTGTGACCTTTTCAAAGAATACATTCTGTTTAAATCCCAGAGATGGAGGAGAAGAGAGAGAGAAGAGAGAGAGAGAGAGAGAGGAGAGAATGAGAGAGATAGAGCGAGAGAGAGAGACAACAGACAGACAGACAGACGACAGACAGAGACCATGGCAGAGAGACAGGGACAGGGACAGAAAGAGACAGAGTTTGACTGCCCAACTGACTGGCAGTTAATCAACCAGTTGATTAAATGGATGAATAAAAGCAAAATAAATAAAAAAACCAAGACGTTAATTTGGACACAGTTGCAAACGTTAACAAGCGGACAAAAGCCAGACAGACAGGCAGACAGACAGACAGGCAACAGACAGCAAGCAAGCAGACAGTCCCTAGCAAGCTGACAGAGTCAAGCATCAGTCAGGCAAGCAGTACAGCAGGCAGGGCAGGCAGGCAGACAGGCAGGCGGACAGACAGACAGACAAACGGGCAGAAAACAGACAGACAGCATACAGAGAGACAGTCAATAGACAATAAACAGGCAGGCAGACAGGCAGGCCACACAGACAGTCAGGTAGACAGACAGACAATAACAGATAACAGAGAGACAGAGAGACAGACATACAGACTGACAGACAGGCAGAAAGGCAGGAGACAGATTGACAGACAGACAGACAGACAATCAGACAGACAGACAGACAGGCTTAACAATCAGACAGACAGATAACAGACAGCCAGACAGCCCAGACAGGCAGACAGAACAGAAGGGCAGACACACAGACGGACACAAACAGACAGACAGAGGGTTTCATCAGTTCCCTACACCGTTGACGACAGACGTTTGCTACGAACAAGACGGAAGTGGTAGTGATTTCCCGATGAAAGCAACCATGTACCCAGTCGCAGTGCAGCCACTCAGTTTGAAACAATGAGGAAACACAGAAGAGAGATTGTTTTCTGTCTGGTTTTGTTTCCGCTGTTGCTTTTAGTTTTCTATTCTGTTTTTGTTTGATCGTTGGTGCATTTTGGGGTTGCTGTGATGTGTGTGTGAGTATGTGTGTGTGTGGGGGGGGGGGGGGGGGGGGGGGGGGGGGGGGGGGGGGGGGGGGGGGGGGGGGGGGGGGAGGGGGGGGGGGGGAAAGGAGTGTGGGAGACTAAACGATAAAGTAAAAAGGGAAACTATGTCGTCATACTGATTTGGTTCTTCACTTTCTTTGTCTGTTTCTTTCTTAGGCAAGCCAACATGGCAGCCATCTCCAGCCTTTCTTAATGGCGCCATGGTCAGACTAGCTACTATCCCTTGACTGCGTCACATCCAGTGCGTGATGTGGAGGTGGAGGTGGGCTGATTGAATTGGACGGTGGTGAAGTCAAGAAGTGCCAGGGTTGTGTGGCCTGTCGAATGAGTCAGAGGGTGTGTGTGGTGTATGTTGTGTGTGTGTGTGTGTGTGGTGTGTGTGAGTGTGTGTTGTGCGCGCGCGCGCGCGCGCGCGCGCGCAGTAGTGTGTGGGTGTGTGTGTGTGTTGTGTGTGTGTGTGTGTGGTGTGTGAGTGTGTGTTGTGTGTGTGTGTGTTTGTGGAGGGGAGAGGGGGCTTGCATAGAACTCTTGAACAAACCAGTCAGAGACCTGGAAATGGAGAAAGTAAAATGGGAGGTTAAGCGAGATCAGATAAGCACAAGGCGCACCAGAGTGTACATATACTGAAGTGCTCAGTACGATTCTTAACTGATTGTCAGCATCACCATCATCATTATCGACATCGTCATCAACATCATCCTCACCACTACCACCATCACAACCATCATCAACCTACTCCTTCCTTATCAATATTTGATAATGTTTGGCAAATAAGAGTTTGCACTATCTTTTTTTGTAAGATGACCTCACAAACCAGAACTTTCACAATCATTGTATAGTATACTTACTAGGGCAAGAGTTTTATAGAGTGCAATTTTTTTTTCTAAAGTTTTAGAAAACGCAGTCACTGGGTTTTATTGTTGAAGATGCAATTATATAGAGAAAGAGGTATACCTGACATAACTATTGTCTTTTTGAATGCTTCTGAAGTGAATTGCAGCTCCTGTGCTAAACTGTGGTTAAAACATAGGATCTGCCAGCTGTGTGCTAGACTGAACTCGGGTGCAATTTAAAGCAACCCCTTTAGTGCAATTCTACGAGTAGTAATCTATGATACCTGCAGCGCTATAACTCTCGTTTAAAAAAACAAAAAAGTTAAAACGGATTCGAAATTTCAATCTAATTTTAACATGTATTCTAAGAAAAAAATCTGTACAAAGTGTTATTTCTGTCCTAAATCTTTAATATCAAAATACTGCAGCAAAGAAAAAAAAGGGAAATTATTTTCATGATATGAATAACAAATAATTATCTTATAACTCTAAGGCAACTTTAATAAATTACATAAAAAATATGGCAGTAATTTGATGGGGTCAAAAATCAAGATTTAAAATAAATGAAAGTTGAACCTGATGATACATTGCTCTAATAATAATAATAATATGGAATTTGTATAGTGCTGAATCTTGTAAAGTGAACAAATCGAAACGCTTGCATTCATAACATTCACAATACAAACTACAATGTTCTCTGGGAGGGTAGGTTGTAGGGGGAAAGGAAGGGTAACGAGGGAGAACACTTCATAACAAGCAAGTCAATCACTGTATAATATAGGCCTTTAAAAGTAGCACTACAGCAAACTGAGATAGTACCTAAATACTATAGTTAATGATCATCATCATCATCATCATCACCATCACCATCATCATCATCATCAGCATCATCATCACCATCAGCATCAACCATCACAACATCATCATCATCATAACCACCACCACCAACCACACCACCACCACCACCACACCACCCACCACCACCACCACCATAATAAATTTCCCATCTTCTTCACCATTAAATCTAATATTACTTTCTTCCCAAGCTCGGTCACTCTCCCTCCAACTGCCTTCAGCCTACAGGACTAGGTAAGTATCTTCTCTTTAAGTCTGTCCTCCCATGTTGTTCACTGTCACGTCCGTCTTCCTCTGATGGCATCTTTGTCTGTCAAGGTGCCGAGTAGGCTAAGGACAGTTGATCCGATGGCTTACCATTCTTTCTTTGTTTTTAGTTGTTTTCATTTGCTTTTCATTCAGAAGCTGTACACGAGAACTTAAGCAGTGAGTTAAATTATACACTCGCCTTCGTAGTTAGTAATCTCTTGAGATGTGGCAAATTATGCTCCTGCCTATGGAGGGGAAGGGGGGGTGGGGGGGTGGTGGGTTGAAAAAAAAAACCTGAACTGAAAATGTTCTAAACCTGCAGACAAGGTTCATAAGTCAGGTTGTACAAGAACGACAGCCTGCTACAACTGTTCACTGTGAAAAGTCCAGTAAGAAGCTGATCAGACACACACACACACACCATACAGATATGAATATATTACTATCACTCATAATGAAGGGAAGGTGGCGGGGTGACTTAAAGACATTCACCAGACTAACCTAAACCGTGAGGTTCCCTGTTCGATCCCCCCCCCCCCCCCCCCCCAACCAGCCTTGCATCTTTTCTTCCTAGTTGACAGTAAACATCAAAAAATTAAAGTCTTTCGGAGGAGATCAACCAGTCGTAGGGCTACAGATTTTGTGACCCGTCAAAAGAAACCATGACAGTTGAAAAAGCGGACAGAGTAAGAAAGTAACTCCTGACTATCCTAGGGAAAAGCAGCAGGTTTAATTCCTAACTGCATCCCTGAAGTCGGAATGTGGCCACCTTAATGGTGGGGAAAAAACGGTCGCACACGCACTTTGACTCTTGCAGCAGACATCACAAACCAAAAAAAAACCCAAAAAAAATCAGTTTCATGCAAGTTTCGTTTGATTGGGGAAAACATTGAAAAAAAAGATATCCTAGATAATGTCCAAATGGTTGGAAGATTTCCGAACTACTCTTGCTGTCTACAGCAAGCCAGCTAGGTGGCCAACAGGTCTGTCACAACTCTGACAGAAGTTAGTGTTGTTAACTCTGTCCAACTGAACAGCTGATGCACAGGCCCACAAAATTACTTTGGACTTCAAAAAAACTACTGAAAACTGGGTTGTGTGTGTGTATGTGTGGTTGTGTGGTTGTGTGTGTGTGTGTGTGTGTGTGTGTGTGTGGTTGTGTGTGTGTGTGCGGTGGTGTGTTGTGTGTGGTTGTGTGTGTGTGTGGTGTGTGTGGTTGTGTGTGTGTTGTGTGTGTTAATGTGTGTTAGTGTATGTGTGTGTGTTAGTGTGTGCAAGTGTGTGTGTTGTTGTGTGTGTAGTGTGGTTGTGTGTGTGGTGTGTCAAGTGTGTGTATGCAAGTGAGATGTGATAGAAGTGTGTGTGGTTTGTGGTGTGTGTGTGTTGTGTGAGTGCGCGCGTGTCTGTGTCTGTACATGCGGCCTTATTTTTGCAGTAGGAAAAAGAGGGTTGGAGACGTCGACTGACCTAACTTAACTTTAAATGACATGAAACCATGTAAGAGCAAACAGTACCATGCCGACTCAAGATCCCTAGACTGCCCAAGCGTAATAGAATGTGCCTGAGAGAGCGACACCCCTCATCCACCCCCCCCCCCCCCCACAGTAAGAGTCTGGAAGAAAGGAAGGAGATGGTGCACGAGGACAGGGGGGGGGGGGGGTGTTAGAGTTAGAGAGGGGTGTCAAGAAGCACTTAGACTGGGAACAACTCTTGTGCGACGAATTCCCAGAGCCTGGAGACATAGCCTCATTTCCGTCCTCATCTGTCTCCACTGCAGCCTTGACTTCACCCTCCCCATTTCCTTCCCCCCTCCCCCCTTCCTCTCCTTCCTTGCTGCCTGCCATGCCTGCCTGTCAGAAAGCTGTTGACAGCCCTGATTTCAAGTCCCCCACTTGCTGTCAGGGAGGGAGGGAGGGGAGGGAGGGGTAGGGGGAAGGAGGAAGCTAGTTGTACGTCCTTGGCTGAAGTCTTTGTAGGCAGTGTGCAATTTGTACAGAAGATGGACAAACAAGCTGGTGTTGGATTTTGTTTGGTTTAGGGATTTTTCTTCTTCTCTTGTTTGTTCTTCTTTGTTCTTGTTCTTGTTTCTTTTTCGTCTTCTTCTTCTTCTGCTTCTTCTTCTACTTCTTCTTTCTTTCCTTTCTTCTTTCATCATTCCCTTCTTCTTCTTCTTCTTACTTCTTCATCTCTTCATTCGTTTGATTAATTTTGGTTGTCTATCTTGAAAGTTTGCCATTGTGGTTTTTAGTGTTGCGATATGTAAGCGCTATAACTGTTTTTTGCTAAAATAGACAGAATAAACTATGTGTACCATGCAGAGGGCGTGTATAGTCGTAAGGGAAAAAAACCCTGGTTGAAAAATACATTCTCTCTAAACACTGTGTAAGATTAGCTATGTCATTGTGAAGTGTGTGTGTGTGTGTGTGTGCGTGTGTGTGTGTGTGTGTGTGTGTGTGTGTGTGTGTGTGTGTGCGTGCGCGCGTGCGTGCGTATATGTATGTCCATGTTCCTTATATCTCCAGTTCAAAACGACACCCTTTTATCGCACAAAATCAGGGAAACAACAAAGACAGACAGATGGCACCCCGCACCCTCTCCCCCCCCCAAAAAAAAAAAAATGCCATGGCAGACAGAAAGATTTAGCTTGCAAAAAGATATCAATCAAGAGATACATAAGAGAATAACACCCCACCCCCCCCCCCCTCACCATCCCTTCCCCTCAGCAGCCACCCCAGCCCCAGCCCCCATCCTCCCCCGCCACGAAAATGAGATCTGGATAGACAGGAAGCAGCCAATGCACTGAAAAAATCCCTGACAGGCAGATGCATTTAGCCCCTCAAAGAGTAGGAGACCAGACAGAGAAGGAAAAAAGAAAGAGTGTGTGTGAAGGGGAGAGAGGCTATTGTGTCAATTAATAATAATGAGGGGGACAGTTGTGAAACGACTGCCAGAGTGAGACAACCAGACAGTAAGAGAAGCAGAAAGAGAAACAGATTGGAACAAATGTCAGAGAAGGAATAAAAAGTTTAAAAAGGGGGGTGGGGGAAGAAAAAAGATATTTAGATATATGCATACTGAGACAGACCACTAGACAGATAGACAGACAGGCAGACAGATATATAGATAGACAGAAATATAGATAGGTATAATTATAGACAGATAGATTAAGATAGATAACAAATAGAGAGGTATAATTATAGACAGATAGATTAATAGATAAACAGATATATAGATAGATTGATTGATAGATGGACACACATAGCTAGATAAATAGATAGATAAAGATACACAGATACAATAGATATAAATGACAGATATAGAAGGTAGAACAGAATAGACATATATAGAAGGATAAACAGATATAGCAGATATAAAGTGGATAAACAGACAGACAGATAGACAACTATAGAAAGATCCATAGACAGATGAAAAGATAGGTAGATAGGATGAGGTAAGACAGACAGACAGATAGACAGATCAACCAGACCAGATAGATAGATTGACAGAGATCGAAAAAGAAAAAATAGATATATCGATTAGAATTTATAGGACAGATGAAAAGAGGTAGATATGATAGGGGTAGACAGGAGAGACAGATAGACCACCAGACAGACAGAAAGAAAGAATAGATGACAGACAGAAAGATATAGATATACAAGAGAAGCAGAGAGACAGGAAATACATAGCAGACAAGCAAACAGGCAACAAACAGACAGATAATTGATAGATATAATGATAAGATATAGATAAACAGAGAGACAGAGAGACAGCAATAACTAGCTTGCTAGCTAGCTAGCTGGATAGATAGAGTGATAGATAAAGAAAGGAGTAGAGAAGTAGAGAACAACCCGATAGACCTACAGGCACAACAACGACAGACAGACATACAGACAAATGCAGGGCAATGGCATTGCCACATTACCACAAACCTTTTGACCTCTACACAGTGTCATAATGTTGTGTGTGTGTGTGTGTGTGTGTGTGGATTTGAAAGGTAAGGGGATGCGTGGTGCGCGCGCGTGTGTGGTGTGAGAGTGTGTGAGTGTGGTGAGGGTGTGAATGTGTTTTGTGTGTGTTTGAGTGTGTGTGGTGTGGTGGTAAGAAGTAGTAGCAGTAGTAGCAGTAGTAGTAGTCGTGGCGGCCCTTCAAGTTTATGGTCTTCAACATGAAGTGATACCAGACCAGGAGACGGGAGAGAGGGAGAGAGAAGGAGAGGGAGAGGGCGAGAGAGGGAAGAGAGAGAGAGAGAGGAGAGAGAGAGAAGAGAGAGAGAGAGAGAGGAAGAGAGAGAGAGAGAGAGATATAGAGAGAGAGAGAGAACACAAAGACAATAATTAGAGAAAGAGAGAGAGACAGATACAAGAGGGAGAGAGCGGTGGGGAAAAGGGGTGAATGAAAATTTGTGTGTGTAATGTGTATGGTATGTGTGTGTATGTGTGTGTGGTGTGTGTGTGTGTGGTGTTTTTGCGTGTGCTCGCGCGCGATGTGTGTTTGTAGCGCCGAGGGAAAAGGAATGCAGAATCATACTAAAGCTAACCTTACACCAAATTAAAATCAGAAAAAGCAAAGGCATTTTTCTGCAGCGGGGACGAACTTGCCCCAGAAAATAACCAGCTTGTGTCCGCCTATTCAGAAGCCCTTCCCCTTCACACGACCTGGGGGGGGGGGGGGGGCAAGTCTGCCGGGGCTGCAGCAGTAACGAGGTTTCTGGAGGACACAGCTGCTGGGCTGGAGCAAGATTGCAGCAAGATTATGCATCAAGCGTCAAGAGCCCAAGTTAGCGAGGCAGACAATCTTTGCGCATGCCATGCATAGCATGCGCTGACCACAGCCTTGTAAGCCAAGCCTCATCTCGGTGTCTCGGGAAGGGTTCAGCCCTAGGTGGTTTAGAAACGTTGCGTTCCGATCTTACGGCTCAGGTTCGTTCCAGCCAACAACCCAGGTTTCTGGTCCTAGGGGATTTTTTTTTCCTTTGAAGATAATATCAGTATCGACTCCAATATAAACATATTCATAAATATATTCACCCCCCCTTCCCACTCCCGGACAGACTTACGGGTTTTTCATTCTTTATTTTATTCTTTTATATCGAGGATAATGGAATAAGCACTCATGTGCTTTTTTAAATCCAGTCCCCGTGTGTATGCGGTTTTGTAAATTCTGTCATCTGTTCCCACCGACACACAATGGCCTACTCTTCCGAAAAGCGGAACAGGATTTAACGTGTGCGCAAGATGTTCTGCGTAACGTTTCGGCACACGGGCCTCGGTTATAACTCTCATTCCAAAGGATTTTGGGAAGATGAGTCTGCACTGATGTTGAACTCCAGGGGAAAAATATCCCCTTGCACAGGAAATCGAAACCCGGGTCGTCCAGATGGCTAGTGCAATGTTTCTAACCAATAGGTAAGACTAGTACAAACCGAGGTTCCTGTGGCGCAAAACCCCATCGCAGACGTCTAGCACTTACACCTGTTCCACCTTTCGGAGTATAGGCCACTGATATGATTAAATCATGCATGCCAGCAGTCACGGTTACGCAATTGTTTCAGTTTCCCTTTCCATCCCGGCCAGTGTAGACAGCTCAGTTGATAGAGAGCAGGCAGCTGCTGCTGCTGTCTACCTTCCCTTCTCACCGTCAACAGGGGAACTGATGGAGGCTGCTCCTTCTTCTTCTTACGGGGCGGGGGAACCTGGTGGTCAGAGTGATGCACATTGCGCTCATGATCTGCTGACCCGGGTTCAAATCCCGTTCAAGAGGATTTTCCCTCTGGAGTTAACCTCAGTGCCGACTCCACTCCCCAGTCTCATTCTTCGGATGAGACTATAAACCGAGGTCCAGTGTGTAAACGCACGTAGAACATCTTGCGCTCCCGTTAAAACCCGTTCCGCTTTTCGAAAGAGTAGAACATTGTGTTCCGGTGGGAACGGATGATACGAATATACAAAACTGCATACACACAGGGATTAGATGTAAAAAAAAAAAAAGAAAAGCGCAGGGGAGCTTATTCCATTGTCCTGGACATAAAAGAATAAGATAAAATAAATAACATAATCGTTGAACGCTCATACAACAGCTATTGTTGTCCGTCATATGAGCGAAAATGCGTTGCGCTGCCGTTCAGCGCCTGTCAAGTCAGGCCCAGCGCACTTGGACTTTAGCGCGGGGAGAAAACTGTTTTTCTTTTCAAGTCTTTCTAGGGAAGAAAATGCAGCAGAATGGCCCAAGAAGGCATACAATCCACAAGAAGGAGGAGGAGAGAGGGAGAAAAGGAACAAGGCAGAGAGAAAGAGAGGGATAGAAAAGGGGGAATTCCTGGTACAGAATTTCCAGACCAGGGGGTGCTATTTATACTGACAGGTCCCCAGGCATCCCCTCACATGGGGGGGGGGGGGGGGGGATAAGGGCTTAATTTCAAGTTGTCTGCCTTCTGCTGACAAGAAAGATGTCACTATTGTTGGAGATGTCCGCACTATTCTTTTAAGATGATGGGCGAAGTATTCTTTTGTCTTCCTTTTTTCCCCCTATCAATCTCTCTTTCTGGTGAAAACCAGTCACATCTCCAAGTGGGGAAGGGAGGGGGGTGGAGGTGTTAGTCAGGGGCCTGTACAAACTCCCTCCTGCCCCCTCCCCATTACCCTTCCACCTCCACCATCCCTACACACACAGCTTGCAACTAAATCCCTAACACACAGCCTTTTTGGGCAACAAAAAAAAAAAAAAAAAAAAAAAAAAAAAAAACCAGTGATAGAGTCAGACTGTATTAACTATACTATACGACACAAGGCCTCTCCTCAAGTTGGTCCTCTCTTTAATTCAATTAAAACGTTCTGACCGCTGCCTGTCACGCACACGGACATGACGCAGCAACAGGAAGTGACGCAGACCCTGGTTGTGTGTGTGTGTGTGGTGTGTGTGTGTGTGTGTTCTAAACTGAAGGATGTTGTCCAAGCAGATGACGTTTGTTCATTACGGCGCAACAGACCAGAAATGACTGACTTTTGGCCCTACAGAAAATTTGAAGGACCAGGGCAGACAGATGTCATTATTTAGAATAAGTGGTAAAACCTTCAACAGGAGAGAGAAATAGAGAGTGGAAGATAGAAAGAGAGAGAGAGAGAGAAAGAGAGAAGGGTGAGAGAGAGTGAGAGAAGGAGAGTAGAAAGAGAGACAAGAGAGACTGAAAGCAGAGATCATTGTACAAAGAAAGACAATGTTAAGTAAATGGAGAGAAAAATCAAGGAAAAGATAATTATGTGGTGAAGAAAAGAAAAGGTTTGAGTGGAAAAAGACCACATACAAAAATGTGGAAAGATTTTTTTTTAAATGAAAAAAAAACCCCAAAGAAAAAAAAAACCCAACGGAGAAAAGTAATATAGAAGAATGAATCCTAAACAATCGGAAAGAAGGGATAAAGAAAGATGAAAAGAAAAAACAACAACAACTGAGTAAATCAAGGGAGGGAATACTCCAATGAGAAATCGACTCATTTTTCCCCCACTTCTTCGGCTAGAGCTGCAAAGTTCCCCAACAGTGACTTGTTGCCTATGCCGCCGTTTTTCTGCCACCACGAAGGTAGCCACATTCCGCCTTCCGGGGATGAGTGATCGATTGAGAGAAGGAATACATAAATAAACGAAGGAATGAATACAAGGCAAGGATGACAAGACGGTCAGATCATTGGAGGAAACGACAGAGAGACAGACGGACGGGCAGACCGACAGGTAACAGGCAGACAGACAGGCAGGAGAGTAGACTTAGAACAGGACAGACAGACAACCAGGCAGACAGAAGGCAGAAGACAGACAGACAGGCAGACAGAAGGAAAAAGACAGGAGACAGACAGACAGGCAGACAGACGAGCAGACCACAGACAGGCAGACAGATAGGCAACCAATAGACAGACAGGGCAGACAGAGAAACTGGCAGACAGGCCAGACAGATAGGCATACAGACAGACAGACAGGCCGGCAGACAGACACACAGGCAGACAGACGGGCAGACAGACAGGTAGACGGGCAGACAGGTAGACAGACAGACAGACAGGCAGACAAATGGGCAGACACGCAGACAGACAGGCAGGTAGACACACAGACATACAGGCAGGTCAGAACAGACAGACAGCCCCATGAACAGACGGGCAGGTAGACAGGCAGGCAGGTAGACAGACAGGCGAGCATACAAGGCCGACAGACAGTCAGGCAGGTAGACAGACAGCCAGGCAGACAGACAGGCAGACAACATAACGGACAGACAGACAGGACACACATGCAGACAGACGGGCAGACAACAAGACGGGCAAGACAGACAGGTAGAAAAAGAAAACAAAAAACGCCCAGACAGAAAGACCGGCAGACGGCAGACAACAGAGAGACAGATAGAGAGACAGGCAGACAGACATCGCAGACAGACAGACAGAAATCAGAGACACGGTATTTTAACAGACCCTTCACATGACATCTTAAGAATATCACAGCAACAAGTTCAGTTGACAGTTTCTTGAAGTAAGAACACATACAGGATGTAGTTTTTGATTTTGGGTCGTGGAAAATAGAGGGTCCTATAATCACTTTTCTTCACATGTGTATGTATGTATGTATGCGTGTGTGTGTGTGGTGTGTGGTGTGTGTGTGTGTGTGTGTGTGTGTGAGTGATGAGAGAGAGAAGAAAATAGGGGAGAGAGAGAGATAGAAGAGAGAGAAGAGAGCGAGAGAGAGAAGGAGAGAGATATGAGAGATAGATAGATAGAGAAAAGTGAAATAGATATAGAGATATATAGATAGATCGATAGATAGATAGATAGATAAGAGAGAGAGATAGAGAGAGAGAGAGAGAGAGAGAGAAGAGAGAGAGAGATAGAGGAGAGAGACAGAGGAGACAAACGGACAGACAGAAAATCAGTTGAAATAAAATGAAATGAAATCAAATTCAATTGCGTTTCAGAGTATAATTAATAAATACTCCGTATGATATTTTACATCCAGTCCCCCTTCAATTTTCGAAATTTTAACATCAAGAAATCTTCCCCATGCCATTCAATTTTTTCTATTGTCTTTTGCGAGACAGTAAATCGAGCCCAAATTAAACCTGTTTAAGACCCGTGAGAAAGAATAAAGAGCCTAGGTTACATAAATAAAGATAGATAGATAGATAGATAGATAGAGAGAGAAGGGGGGGGGAGGAGAGAGAGAGAAGAGAGAGATAGAGAGAGAAGAGAGAGTGAGAGAGATAGAGAGAGAGAGAGAGTGAGAGAGAGAGAGAGAAGAAGATAGAAGAGAATGAGAGAGAGACCTTAGTTTACAATCCACAATCTTGTGTAATAGCCAACCCCAGAGATGGTATAGAAAATGTCCAAGATTTTTCCATTTTGCCTCACTTATTGTGTGTATAATGGGTAATTTCATATTCCATCTCGATGTGTGTGCGTGTGCACAGCGCGTGCGCCACAGTGTGTGTGTGTGTGTTTGGTGTGTGTGTTTGGAGTAAGTGTGTGTGTGTGTGTAAGTGTGTGGGGGTACTTGAATGTCCTTCTACTTTAAGTGGATATATAACATGTGTGTGTATAGCATTGAGTATGTGTGTATGCATGTTTGAATGTAGTGTTGTGTCTTTGCATGCGTTGTGTGTGCTTGTGGTGTGAGTGTGTTTATATATGTGTGTGTGTGTGTGCCGTGCTGCCTAATATTTGTGTGCAAATGCGTATGAGCGAGCACATTGAGTGTTAATGTAGGTATGTGTCTGTGTGTGTTCGGGTTTCCTGAGACCTTCGCGCGTACCGTGCATTCACCCAAGCACACACGTGTGTTTATCAGAAGCTTACCTTTCCTCAACTTTTAAATGAAAACAATCTATATTCGAAAACCAAAACTCCAGCCAGCAGAGCAGTGTTTTCAAAACTTCAGCAAGTCAAAAACCAACTTGTCACACCTGAAGCCAACCACCCACAGACAGAATACCAGCTGCCTGTGTGTGTGTGTGTGTGTGTGTGTGTGTGTGTGTGTGTGTGTTTGTTTGTGTGTGTGTGTGTTAGAGAGTGTGTGTGTGTGTGTGGAGTGTGTGTATGTGTGAGTGTGTGTGTGTGTGATGTGTTGTGTGTTGTGTGTGTTATCTCAGTTTGAAGAATTATAGGAGAGATCGGATGGAGAAAAATATAGGAGAGGAGAGAAGTTTACAGGCTACACACCAGCGTACTTGTTTGCCACTTTTTCCTTCAATTTCCCTATAACTCTCTGCATTCTTACTGCACGTTCCGAAACAGCCACAGAATTAAAAATCCACTCATGTGTGACCAGGTAGCCCGTGACTTAAAATTCAAATGATCGTGAACAAATTTGGTAGTTTGAATTTTTTTGGTTATTTTTTCAGCAATCACTGTACCCCGCTCAGTCCTTGTCGTCTAACTAGCTTCCTGACCCCACTACTCATGGGCAGGCAGGGGGGGCAACGACTGTAAGGAACACAAGCAATCCTCATCTGATCACCATTTCAAACTTTCTCGTGACACCAAGTCCAGACTAGCATTTTACTTGCACTTCCAAAAAAAAATAAAAAACACCACAGTAAAACAGCAGAAATGCTTCCTCCCCCCCCCCCCCCCCCCCCCCCCCCCCCCCCCCCCCGACTATCCAACTCTAATAGAAGACACTGAGCAAGACCCGGACCCTAACGTGCGGAGTGTAGCCCTAAAAGCGTGAAGGCGCACGGCCAGGGAAGACTTGTAACTCTTCTGCGGCCAGAACCCCGCCTGAGGACTGGCCCCAATTTCCTGCCCAGACTGTCGAGCGACAGCCCCTGCTGGGTGCTGGGCCATTTCTCCCCTTGGCCACTGCGACAGCCGTCTAACAGCCAGGCTGTACCAGTTCCGAAGACAGTCTCCCTTGTGCTGACAATGAGAGCTGATGCCGCTTTTGGAAGGACTGCAAGGTCCGTGTGGGGCTCTTTGAGAGAATGATGCGTGCGTGCGTGTTGTGTGTGTGTGTGTGTGTTGTGTTTTCTCTCTTTTTTGGTGTTTCTTTTCGTTTTCTGTCTTTTCGTCCATTCCTTTTTTTCTTTTGGTCTTTTTTTTTCTGTTTTTTTTTTCTTTCTGTCTGTTTCTTTTCCTTGTTTCTTTTCATTTATCTTTTTTTCCTTCTATATTAGAGTTTAAAACAAGAAATGCATTACTAGCAGCAAGTTTATTAGAAAGAAATGTGTTTAGATTTCAATAAGAGAAAAGGAAGGCAGGAAAATGGGCTGGTAGGAAAAATAAGAAGCATGAAAGAGAGGAGACAGATCACAAAGAAGAACAGAAGAGAGAGACAGACAGATCAGAGGCAGAGAGACAAAGAGACAGAGAGAATAAGACACAGAGTGAGAGAGAGAGGAGAAGAGAGAGAGAGAGGAGAAGAGAGAGAGAGCGAGACCGAGAGGAGGAGAAGAAGAGAGAGAGAGAGAGAGAGAGAGAGAGAGAGAGAGAGAGAGAGAGAGAGAGGGAGAAGAAAAGAGAAGAGAGAGAGAGAGAGAAACAAATGAGGAATAGAAAAAAGGGAAAATATCTAGCACAGATTTTCCAAAAGGTAGGGGGGTGCTATTCATACTCAAATTTCCCCTCCCCAACATCCCCACCTCCACCACGACATTCCCACAAGAGGCAATACTAAGGACATATAACAAGCCTCTATTTCAACACACGCTAACCTGTTGAAAATGTAACAAACAAGCCCCCCCCCATCACCCCTCCCCCCCCCCTTGGCGTTCTAAATCCCCATGTTTGCCACACTCCACATCTCCCAATCTTTCCATTGCCCAAGACTGTAGTCTAACACCACTCTACAACTTCCTTTTTTACAGCATTTCCACCGTTTCCACAACTTACTAATGCCATCTCTTCCATTAAAAAAGCCACAACTGCCGTACTGTACAATAACCCTCCCTCCACCCCCCATACCCAGCACACAACTCTACTAACAGCCACCATCCACAAGTCAAAGAATATCAGACACCTCTCCGGGTTAACTTCAATTCAATCAATCAATCAACCTCTACCATCTCCCGGTCCAACGCAACAGGAAATTGACATCAATAGCAAAAGAGGAAGTGGACGTGAAGCGCATGCGCGCGGCTAAAAAGGATCACCTCTTCCCTACCCCAAAAAAAACACACCCACCTTGATGACAGGTTACTTAAATCAACAGAAACGATGAAGATGCCTTAAGCCATTTCCGACATTGACAAAGCAGGAGTGAAAAAGTAGAAGTTAAAGTAGGTAGACAAATGAATCAACTGAAACCATGGACAAGAGGATTCACAGGAAATAAAAGAAAAAAAAAAGCTGTGATAAAAAGGAAAAACATAGTAAAAAAGACAGGAGTTAAAGTATGCAACAGAAAAAATAGGAAAGAAAACAAGTAAAGTACGTGCAGTTGCAGAGAGAAACACGTGGGGTTGAAGAACAAGTGTGAAGAAACAAAGGAAAGATGCCAACAGAACAAGAGAAATTGAAGAAAGAAAAGAGAGTGAAACAAGAACAACAGAAAGAATAGTGACAGAACCCCCCCCAACCCCCCCAACCCTCCCACAAAAGAAAACCTAAGATAAAGAAGATGAAGGAAAAGTAAAAAGGAAGAAAGAAATGAGAGAGAAAGAGAAAAAAAGAATTAGGGGGGGGGGGGGGGGGGGGGGATCTGGCCCCAAAAAAGGAGAAAAAAACAATATCAAAAAAGAAAGCGAGAAAGAAAGAAAAGCAACAAAATCCAGGCATATAAGAGAGGGAGAGAGAGAGAGAGAAGAGAGAGAGAGAGAGAAGAGACAGAGAGGATAGAGACAGAAGAAAGGAGAGGAGAGCTGGAGAAGAAGAGAGATAGAAGAGAGAGCTGGAGAAGAGAGAGAAGAGAGAGAGAGAGAGAGAGAGGAGGAGACAGAGAGGAGAGAGACAGAGAGGGATAGAAGAGCATGAGAAGAGAGAGCAGAGAAGAGGAGAGAAGAGGAGAGAGAGAGAGAGAGAGCTGGCAGAAGAGAGAGAGAGAGTTGATCGAGAGAGAGAGAGAGAGTAGAGAGAGGATAGAGCAAAATCGAGAGAGATGCAATCCTTTATTTTGTATGCAATCTTTTGAACAGTATCAAACAGATGGCTTGGTTGGTAAATGTCACACGGTCCAGTCTCCAATCGAAACGACTGTTTTCTTAGATTTGTTCAAATCACTTTAATATATGCAACTATCATGGGATATTATAACATGTATCAGTCATTCTTTGCAATGTGAGTCATCCTTCACAACGTGTTATGTGAATATGGCAGACTAGCATAAGTTTACTTTGTCCTGTCAAGGTATGCGCAATTTGTGTGACCTTTTCAAAGAATACATTCTGTTTAAATCCCAGAGATGGAGGAGAAGAGAGAGAGAAGAGAGAGAGAGAGAGAGAGGAGAGAATGAGAGAGATAGAGCGAGAGAGAGAGACAACAGACAGACAGACAGACGACAGACAGAGACCATGGCAGAGAGACAGGGACAGGGACAGAAACGAGCTGAAGGAATCTATCTATCATCTATCTATCTATCTATCTATCTATCTATCTATCTATTACTATCTATCTATATCTATCTATCTATCTATCGATCGATCGATCATCTATCTACCTACCTACCTACCTACCGATCGATCGATCGATCATCGATCGATCGATCGACCGACCGACGACCGACGACGACCGACCGACCGACCGACCGACGGACACGATGACCTACACCTACCTACCTACCTACCTACTATACCTAACTAATCTATCTACATCTAACTATCTATCTACTATTATCTATCTATCTATTATCTATCTACCTACCTACCTATCTATCTATCTATCTAGAGAAAAAAAGACAGGAGAAGTAGAGGCAGACAGACAGACAGAGGAGGAGAAGAGAGAGAGAGAGAGAGAGAGAGAGAGAGAGAGAGAGAGGAGGAGAGAGAGAGAGAGAGAGAGAGAGAGAGAGAGAGAGAGGAGAGAAGAGAGAGAAGAGAGAGAGAGAGCATTTTTCTGAAATTAAGCATAAGTTCATCTTTCAGCAACTCTTGCTTTGTCTTGTTTGGTCTTTTTTGTTTTTGTTTTTGCTTTTTTTGTGTTGTGTTGTGTTGTCCAGGACTTGCAAGAACGGAACTCAGAGGAGGTGGAAAATGAGCTCCCCAACAATACACAGTGACAAATGAATAACCTGACAAAAATCGGACACAAACCTGTGACATTTCCTTCAAAGAGCCTGACCACTAGATGGACAAACGGACAGACAGACAGAGAAACATACAGACAGACACACACACAGACTTAGAGATAGACGGCCAGATAGATAGACATTCAGACGGCCAGATAGACAGACAGACGGCCAGATTGACAGACATACGGCCAAATAGACAGACAGATGGCCAGGTAAGCAGACAGATGGACAGCCAGATAGATAGACATTCAGACGGCCAGATAGACAGACATACGGCCAAATAGACAGAGAGACGGTTAGATAAGCAGACAGATAGACACAGAGACGGCCAGATAGACAGACGGTCAGATAGATGGACAGACAGACGAACAGCTAGGCAGACATACAGACGGCCAAATAGACAGACAGACAGACACTCACAGACCTACAGGCATACTTGCATCTTGACAAATACACACACACACACACACACACACACACACACACACACACACACACACACACACACACACACACACACCCCACACACACACGGACACTACATCCTCCCCCTAAACACAACACACATACACACACACACACGCAACGCTCTGACCACACAACTATTATAAACGTGAGGGCAAGATGATCTCTGTGCTTTTACACACACGGGGACTTGGGTGGACAGAGTCTCATCCGAAGGACTTTTAGTGGAGTGGACTCGGCACTGATGCTGACTGCAGGGAGAAAATCCCCTTGGATGGGCAGCCTCGGTGGTGACTCAATCCTGGGATCAGTGCCGGGCAGTCAGGTTGGGAGCGCAATGCTCTGACCAGCAGGCTGTCCCGTGAATAAGGCATTTCAAATTCAAAAGCTAAAATTCAAAAGTTTAAATTTAAAAGTCTTTCGGATGAGACTATAAACCGAGGCCCCGTGTGCGAACGCATGCAGAACATCTAACGCACACGTTAAATCCTGTTCCGCTTTTCAAAAGAGTAGGCCATTGTGTGCCGGTGGGAACAGATGACAAAATTGACAAAACCGCATACACACAGGGACTGGATGTAAAAAATAGTGCTTATTTCATTATCCTCGATAAAAAAAAAAGATGTCATCTGAGCGCTTTGATTTGTTGCTTTACAAGATTCAGCGCTATATAAATTCCATACATTATTATTATTATTATTATTATTATTATTCTTATTCTTATTATTATTATTAAAATAAAATGAAATAAAAGAAAAGGAAATTCAGAAAACTGCGACGATTTTAACCTAATGACTACTGGAAAACGTATTTCCCGATAAATGACCTTCTGCTCACCCAAAGTAGTGTGGAGTAGCTTGAAACCACCACAGTGCAAAAGCGCAACTATATGAACTTTCACATTTTTCATACTGACATTTGTATGTCCAGGTCTGAATGCCAGTGTCGGTACTGCATCCTCTTCAGTGATCTGAAGCCTGCCTGCCAAAAGGTTCCAATTCTTTGCCAAAACTGTTTCTAAAGACTGTATTCAAATACACATTACCCTAACGGGTTACGGTACAATAACAGCTAGTTTCGTCAAAAAACAACAACAACAAACAAACCAGAAACATATTATACAAAAGAGCACTCCCCCGGACCCTCCTCCCCCCCCCCTCCCCAAAAAAAACAACAACAAACAAACCGAAAACAAAAGCAGTACCCCCCTCCCCCCCCAAAAAAAACCAACAAAAAACATCAAAACAAACAAAAAACGCAAATGCATAAAACTGACTGAATGACAGACAGAAAAAACCTACTTACAAACTCACAACTAAACTGACAATCAGGCAGGCAGAGTGACTTACCCATACATACACAGACAGACAAAAGGCTCTTCTACAAAGAGACGCACTACACAGGCAAATACAGCAGACACAAAACTTTCCCACCTTTAACCCATCTCCCCCCACCCTGCCCTTTCTCGTGCGATTGTCTCCCCTGAAGCAGTACCAAAACTTTTTCTTACAATTCTCTCCCCTGACTGTAGCATTACCAAACTTTCTCTGACTTACAGACTCGGCAAGAGACTAACAAATCACTGGGGGCCTCCAATTTGCCTCTGAGCAGCATAACTGAACTCACAGACAGTTGTATCATCCTGTGTGTCTGAGTTATTGACTTGGTGTCAACATTTGTTCAGACTTTCGGAGAATTGTGAATCGTGGCTACTATGCAGTACTGACTATAGAAATACTGGCTATGGAAATATTGCCTGGTATAATCATGTCTTGATGAACCCCCATAGATACATTAGTGAATAGGGAGATATTGCGTGGCGGAAGATGTCATAATGAGCTTGATAGACAAATGACTGACTATGGAAATAATTATTGCCTCGTATAACCATGTCGTAATGAGCCCCATAGACACATGATTGAATATGGAGATATTGCATGGTAGAAGATGTGATAATGAGCTCCATATAGACATGACTATACTACCGAAATATTGCCCGGTATAACGATGTCATAATGAGCTCTATAGGTACATGACAACGCTTTTTGTAAAACTTGACGTCGTAATATACACACGGGGACTGGATGTAAAAAACACATAAGTGCTTATTCCATTATCCTCGATATAAAAGAATAAAAAAATCATTCATGAAGCACTAAAACCAAAATAATGGGACTACAAACCAACACAAAGAATAAAATACAAACTCACTCACTCTCTCTCTCTCTCTCTCCCCCCCTCTCTCTCTCTCTCTCTCTCTCTCTCTCTCTCTCTCTCTCTCTCTCTCTCTCTCTCTCTCTCTCTCTCTCTTCTCTTTCAGGGCAAGGTACGTACTGCCTGGTCTTCTCCAGTGCTTGTCATTTTGCAGGAGGTCTGCCCACTGGCCTCAGCCCACACATTCTGACTTCAGAGTAGCTCACTTGATTGAACAGGTTGCATGCTGGGTATGTTCGTGTTTCCGTTACCTACCTAACCGCTGATATGCATTACTGGAACTCTTAAACATGCATATTTGATCTTCTGCATGTGTGGAGGGGATTTATGGCACTGGTAGGTCTGCATTTAAAGTTGACCCTGGAGATAGTAAAAAAAAATCCCCATCCTTAAATACCCGTAAGGTGTTACTGAGATTCAAACCCAGGTCTTCATGGACCCATGGGGTTGAAGTTAAATGGTCTTAACCAATCGGCTAAAGCATCTGTCATAGAAAAATCAAATATCCCTTTGAAAGTACACTGCCAAGAAGAAGATAGTACAAGGAAGACACACAGAGAAGGGCTTCAATGACAGGTGTCGGGAAGAAAACAGAGACTTTGCTCAGACAACACTTGTAGCAGTCTGTCATCTCCCCCCCCCCCCCCCCCCCATCCCGTCACCTTTCCTCCCTACTCCCCCACCCCCTTCCCCAGACAGGCTACACTCCACCTTTAGTTTGTGGGTCATGTAGTCCCTTCTATAAAGTGCTAGTCAGAAAAAAATCTGCTGATTTTTAAAAAAATACAGTTTGGGGGGTAAAAGTATGAACACAATGCACTGTGTGCTTGTTTTTGGGGATTGAGGACATAGAACAAAACTAGGTAGTCATGAGAAAGTTGAAAATGATCATCAAATGATGATGGCTTGTGTTCCTACAGTGTTGACCCCGCGCATGTATATTGTGGTAAGGAAGCTAGCAGACGACTATGGGCTGAAGGGGTGTAGTGTTTGCTTAAATTTAGAAAAAACCCACAAACGTACCAAATTTGTGCAAAATTGCATGAATTTTGAGTCGGAAGCTAGTCTTCCATGAAAAGTGATTTTTATTCTTATGGATGCCTCAGTACGTGTGGTTTGAATGCAAAGAGTGATAATATAGAAAAAACAGAAGGAAAAGTGGCAGACAGTAATAGTGGTGTGTAGCCAAAGAGGCAAGCCAACATGGCTGCCATCTCAGCCTTTCTTAATGGCGCATGGTCAGACTGCTACTTCCCCTTGACTGCGTCACATCCTGTGCGTGATGTGGAGGTGGAGGTGGGCTGATTGAATTGACGATGTGTGAAGTCAGAGAAGTGCCAGTGGTTGTGTGGCCTGTCGGATGCAGCAGAGTGTGTGTGTGTGTGTATGTGTGTGTGTGTGTTGTGTGTGTGTGTGTGGAGGTGAGGGGCTTGCAGTAGAACTCTTGACACAATCAGAGACTGGAAATGGAGAGAAGTAAAATGGGAAGGTTAAGAGAGATCACGGATGAAGCAAAAGACGCACCAGAGTAGGTCAGTACGATTCTTAACTGATTGTCAGCATCACCATCATCATTATCGTCATCGTCGTCAGCATCATCCTCATCATTAGAACCACCACCACCACCACCACCACCACCACCACCACCCTACTCCTTCCTCATCACTATTTGATAAGTTTTGGCAAATAAGAGTTTGCACTATTTTTTTTGTAAGATGACCTCACAAACCAGAACTTTCACAATCATTGTATAGTATACTTACTGGGCTTGAGTTACAGAGCGCATTTGTTTCTAAAGTTTTAGAAAACGCAGTTACTGGGTTTTATTGTGAAATGCGGTGATACAAGAAGAGGTATACCTGACATAATTATTGTCTTTTTGAATGCTTCTGAAGTGAATTGCAGCTCCTGAGCTGTGGTTAAAAAACATAGGATCTGCCAGCTGTGTGATAAACTGAACTCGGGTGCTAATCAAAGCAACCCCTTTAGTGCAATTCTCGTGTAGTATCTATGAAACCTACAGCGCTATAACTCTTATTTAAAAACAAAAAAGCTAAAACAGATTTTCGAAATTTTAAATATAGATGTTATCATGGTATTCCAAGAAAAAAATCTGTACAAAGTGTTATTTCCGTCCTAAATCTTTAATGTCAAAATACTGCAGCAAAGAAAAGAAAAAGGAAATTTATTTTCATGATATGAATAACAGATAATTACACGTAATTATTTAGCGCACGTAAAAAAACCCACGGCAACAAGAGAGTTGTCCCTGGCAAAATTCTTAGAAAAAAGCCACTCTGATAGGGAAACAAATACAGCTGCAGAAAAAAAAAAAAAGGGTGAAAGGGTGGCGCAGCGCTAAGTGGCGACGCGTTCTCCCGCTCTCCCCGGGGAGAGCAGCCCAAATTTCACGGAAAGAAATCTGCCGTGACTTAAAGTAAAATCTGAGCGCTTTGATTTGTTGCTTTACAAGATTCAGCGCTATATAAATTCCATACATTATTATTATTATTATAATTATCGTGTAACTCTAACGTAACTTTAATAAATTACATAAAAATATGGCAGTAATTTGATCGGGTCAAAAATCAAGATTTAAAATAAATGAAAGTTGAACCTGATGATACATTGTTATTATAATAATAATAATAATAATAATATTGATATGGAATTCGTATAGTGCTGAATCTTGTAAAAAGAACAAATCAAAACGCTTGCATTCATAACATTCACAATACATACATACATTGTTCTCTGGGAGGGAAAGGAAAGGTAACGAGGGAGAACACTTCATAACAAGCAAGTCAATCACTGTATATAGGCCTTTAAAAGTAGCGCTACAGCGAACTGAGATAGTACCTAAATATTATAGATCATCATCATCATCATCAACATCATCATCATCATCATCATCATCATAATCATCATCATCATCATCATCATCATCATCACCATAATAATTCCCATCTTCTTCACCATTATATCTAATAGTAGTTTCTTCCACTCTCGGTCCCTCTCCCTCCAACTGCCTTCAGCCTACAGGACTAGGTAAGTATCTTCTCTTTAAGTCTCTCTTCCCATGTTGGTCACTGTCACGTCCGTCTTCCTCTGATGGCAGCCTTTGGTCTGTCAAGTGCCGAGTAAGGACATATTGATCTGATGGCTTACAATGTTTCTTTCGTGGTTTGGTGTTTTTCAAGTTATTGCTTTCAATCAGTTAACTGTCACATCGAGAAATTATGCAGTGGAGTTAGTTATACGCTCGCCTACAGTAAGTTAGTAATACTCTTGTTTTGGCAAAATTATGCTCCTGCCAGTGGGGTGGGGGTTGGGGTGGGGTGAGGGGGGGGGGGGTGGTGGGGGGGGTGAGGGGGGCGGTTGAAGAAACCTTCAACTGAACGGTTAATTGGTAAAACAAATTCCTTTAATAAATGTGTGTGAAATGTGGTGAGTGGGTTTAACAAATGTTACCTTTATATCAAGTGCATCATCTATATATGTAGGTATTCTATTACTTTCTTAGTATAATTTTTAATCACTGCACAGCAAATTTCCGTTAAAACAGAGGTCAATAAAAGAATTGAATTGAATTGAATAGAATTTGTTCTAACCTACAGACATGTTTCATGAATCATGATTCCAGATCAACAGCCTGCTACACACTTGAAACTGTGAATGTCAGGGAAGAAGCTGTCATTCAACACCACGCATACATGGATATGAGATATAATACATCACTCATAATGAAGGACGGAGGCCGGGGTGACTTAAGACAATTCACCTGCCTAACAGCAAACCGTCAGGATCCCGTCATCCCCCCCCCTCCCAGCCTGCCCATTCTCAAGTTTGAACGGTCACATCAAAATGAAGTCTTTCGGATGAGACTCAACCAGACTCCGGACCTATGGGCTTACAGATTTTGTGCACGTCAAAAGAAACCATGACAGTTGAAAAAGCGGAAAGACTAAGAAAGTTACTCCTGACTATCCTAGGGAAAAGCAGCAGGTTTAATTCCTAACTGCATCCCTGAAGTCGGAATGTGGCCACCTTAATGGTGGGAGGAAAAAACGGTCGCACACGCACTTTGACTCTTGCAGCAGACATCACTAACACACACAAAAATCAGTTTCATGCAAGTTTCGTTTGATGGGGGAAAACATTGAAAAAAAAGACATCCTAGATAATGTCCACATGCTTGGAAGATTTCCGAACTATTCTTGCTGTCTACAGCAAGCAGATAGAATTGGCCAACCGCCTGTCACAGCTCTGACAGAAGTTAGTCAGTAAACCTCTGTCCAATGAACAGCTATTAACCGGGCCCACAAAATTACTTTGAGGACTACAAAAAAACTACTGAAAACTTGGTTGTGTGTGTGTGTGGTGTGTGTGTGTGTGGTTGTGTGTGTGTGTGTGTGTGTGTGTTATGTGTGTGTGTGGTTGGTAGTTGTGTTTAGGTGTGTGTTAGTGTGTAAGTGTGTGTGTGTGTGCAAGTGTGGTGTGTTAGTGAGTGTAGTGTGTGTGTGTGTGCTGTGCGAGTGTGGGTGTGCGTGTCTGTGTCTGTACGTGCGTGCATTATTTTTGCATGTCGGAAAAAAGGGGTGGAAGACTGACCGACCTGACTTACTAAACTTTAATGACAAGGAAACCATGAGAGAAAACTGTTCCATGCCGAATCTAGTCCCAACCTGCCAAGCGTAATATAATGTGCCTGAGAGAAGCTTACACCCCTCATCCACACCCCACAGCCCCCCACCCTTGTAATTAAGGAAGAAAGGCAGGAGAATGGTTCACGAGGACAGGGGGGGGGGGGGGGGGGGGGGGGGGTGGGGGGGGGGGGGGGGGGGGGGGGGGGGGGGGGGGGGGTAGAGGTAGAGAGTGGGGGTGGGGGGGTGTCAAGAGCACTTTAGACAGGGAGACCACTCTGTGCACAGAAATTCCCAGAGCTGTAGACATAGCCTCATTTCGGCTCAGCTGCTCCACGCCAGCCTTGACTTCACACCTCCATTTCCCTCTCGCCCCCCCTCCTCCCTCCCTACCCTTCCTTGCCTGCCTGCCTGCCTTGGCCTGCCCTGCCTGCGGAAAGCTGTTAACAGCCCTGGGATTTCAAGTCCCCCACTTGCTGTCAGGGAGGGAGGGGAAGGGGAAAGGAGGAAGCTAGTTGTATACGTCCTTGGCTGAAGTCTTTGTAGGCAGTGTACAATTTGTACAAGAAGATGGACAAGACAAGCTGGTGTGGGTTTTGTTGTTTGGGTCTTCTTGTTCTGATCTTGGTTCTTCTTTGTTCTTGTCTTGTTCTTTTTCGTCTTCTTACTTCTTCTGTTCTTCTACTATCTTTGTCTTCTTCTTGTTTCCTCTTGTTGTTTTGTTTGTTGTTGTTGTTCTTCCTTCTTCTCTTCTTCTTCGGTTTGATAACTTGGTTGTCTACCTTGAAAAGTTTGGGCCATTGTGGGGTTTAGTGTTTGGGTGATAGGTAAGAGCGCTATAACTAGTTTTTGCTAAAATAGACAGAAATAAACACTATGAGTACGCATGCACAGGTCGTGGTATAGTCTTAAGGGAAAAAACCCTGGTTGAAAAATACATTCTCTCTAAACACTGTGTAAGATTAGCTATGTCATTGTGAAGTGTGTGTGTGTGTGTGCGTGTGTGTGTGTGTGCGTGTGTGTGTGTGTGTGTGTGTGCGTGCGCGCGTGCGTGCGTAATGTATGTCCATGTTCCTGTATATCCTCCATTTCAAAAACACACCCTTTTTCGCACAGAATCAGAGGAAACAAAAAAGACAGACAGATGGCATCCGCCCGCACCTCTCCCCCCCCCAAAAAAAAAAAATGCCCATGGCAGACAGAAATGATTAGCAGCAAAAGATATTCCAAGAGATACATAAGCAGAAATAAACCACCCCCCCCCGCGACATCCCTTCCCCTCAGCAGCCACCCCCAGCCCACCACCTCCCGCCGTCCACGAAAGATGAGATCTGGATAGACATGAAGAAGCCAATTCACTGAAAAAAAAATCCTGACAGGCAGATCATGTACCCTCAAGAGAGAGGCACAGACCAGGAAGGAAAAAAGAATGAGTGTGGTGTGAAGGGGAAGAGAGGCTATTCGTTTCAATTAATAATTATGAGGGGGACAGTTTGTGAACGACTGCCAAGTAAGAACAGCCAGACAGTAAGAGAAGACAGAAAGAGAAACAGATTGAACAAATGTCAGAGAAGGAATAAAATTATAAAAAGGGGGGTGGGGTAAGAAAAAAGATATTGTAGATATAAGCATACTGAGAACAGACCACTAACAGATAGACAGACAGGAAGGCAGACAGATATATAGATAACAGAAAATAATAGGTATAATATAGACAGATAGATTCAGATAGAAAACAAATAGAGAGGTAATAGATTAAAAACAGAAAGATTAATAGTATAAACAGATATATAGATTGATTGATTGATAGATGGACACACATAGCTAGATAAAAGATAGATAAGATACATCGATACAATATATAGATTGACAGATTATAGATAGTAGGACAGATAGACATATAAGAGAATAAACAGATATAGACAATAACAGATGATAAACAGACAGACAGATAGAGACAAATACTAGATAGAACATAACAATGAAAAGATAGGTAGATATGGATAGGTAGACAGACAGAACAAAGGACAACAGACAGACAGATAGATAGATTGACAGAGATCGAAAGAAGACTATATATAGTTTATTCGATAGATTGATAGACAAGATGAAACGAGGTAATATGGATAGTAGGACAGAGAGACAGATAGACAGACAGACAGACAGAAGAAAGATAATAGACAGACAGAAAGATATAGATTATACTGAAAGCAGAGAGACAGGCAAAAAACATAAGACAGACAAGCAAACAGGCAGACAACCAGACAGATAATTGATAGATAAATAGATAGATATAGATAAACAGAGAGACAGAGAGACAGGCAGATAACTAGCTTGCTAGCTAGCTAGCTGGATAGATAGAGTGATAGATAAAGAAAGGAGGTAGATAAGTAGAACAACCGATAGACATACAGGCACACGGACAGTCAGACAGACAGACAGACAAATGTCAGGGCAATGGCATTGCTACATTACCACACCTGTTGACCTCTAGGACAGTATCATAATGTGTTGTGTGTGTGTGTGGTGTGTTGTGTGTGTGTGTGTGTGTGTTGTGTGTGTGTGTGGTGTGTGTTTGTGTGGGTGTGTGTGTGTGTGTGTGTGTGTGTGTATGTGGATTTGAAGGTAAGGGGATGCGGTGCGCGCGCGATTGTTGTGTGAGAAGTGTGTTAGTGTGTGAAGGGTGTGAATGTGTGTTTTTGTGTGTGTGTGTGAGTGTGTGTGTGTGTGGTAGCAGTAGTAGCAGTAGTAGCAGTAGTAGTTGTCCGGCCTTCCAGTTATGGTCTTCAACATGAAGTGATACAGACCGAGGAGAGCGGAAGAGGGAGAGAGAAGGAGAGAGAGGGAGAGAGAAGGGAGAGAGAGAGAGAGAGAGAGAGAGAGAGAGAGAGAAGAGAGAGAGAGAGAGAGAGATGAGAGAGTAAGAGAGAGAGAGAGAGAGAGAGAGAGAGAGAGAGAGAGAGAGAGAGAGACCTACAATGACAATGAATGAGAGAAAGAGAGAGAGGACCAGAGCCAGAGAGATAGCGGAGGGAAAGGGGTGGTAATGAAAATTGTGTGATGTGTATGTGTAAAGTAATGTGTAGTGTAAGTGTATGTGTGTTTGTGTGTGTGTGTGTTGTGTGTGGTGTGTGTGCGTGTGCTCAGCGCGCAGTGTGTGTTTGTACGAAGGGAACAGGAAGCAAATCCATACTAAGCTAACCATTACACCAAATAAAATCAGGTGAAAAAAAAAAAAAAAACAAAATCAAAGGCATTTTCCTGCAGCGGGGACGAACTGCCCCAGACCAGCTTGTGTCCGCCTATCAGAAAGCCCTTCCCCTTCATCACGACCTTGTTGGCAAGTCTGCCGGGGCTGCAGCAGTAACGAGGTTCTGGAGGACACAGCTGCTGGGCTGGAGCAAGATTGCAGCAAAGGACATCAGCGTCAAGAGCCCAAGTTAGCGAGGCAGACAATTCTTTGCGCATGCATGCATGCATGCGCTGACCACAGCCTTGTAAGCCAAGCCTCATCTCGGTGTCTTCGGGGAAGGGTCAGCCTAGTGGTTAGAACGTTGCGTTCCTGATCTGACGGCTCAGGTTCGTTCCAGCCAACACCAAGGTTCTGGTCCTAGGGGATTTTTTTTTCCTTTGAAGATAATATCAGTATCGACTCCAATATAAACATATTCATAAATATATTCACCCACCCTTCCCACTCCCCGGACAGACCTTACGGTTTTTTCATGTCATTATTTATTCTTTTAATCGAGGATAATGGAATAACGCACTCATGTGCTTTTTAAATCCATCCCGTGAGTAAGCGGTTTTTGTAATTCGACATCTGTTCCCGACCGAACACCAAATGGCTAACTCCCTACCGCAAAAGCGAACAGGATTTTAAACGTGTCGCAAGATGTTCTTCGTACTTCGAACACGGGGCCTCGGTTTATACTCTCATCCAAAGGACTTTTGGGAAGAGTGGAGTCTGCACTGATGTTAACTCCAGGGGAAAATATCCCCTTGAACAGGAATCGAACCCGGGTCGTCAGATTGCGAGTGCAATTTTCTAACCAATAGGTAAGACTACAAACCGAGGTTCCTGTGCGCAAACCCCTCGCAGAACGTCTAGCACTCACCTGTGCCACCTTTCGGAGGAGTAGGCCACTGATATGATTAGAATCATTGCATGCCAGCAGTCACGGTTACCAATTGTTCAGTTCCCTTTCCATCCCGGGCCAGTGTAGACAGCTCAGTTGATAGAGAGCAGGCAGCTGCTTGCTGCAAGTCCTACCGTCCTTCTCGACCGTCAACAGGGAACTGATGGAGGCTGCTCCTTCTTCTTCTTACGGGCTGGGGAACCTGGTGGTCAGAGTGAGTGCCCATTGCGCTCATGATCCTCTGACGAGCCGGTTCATATCCCCCGTCAAGAGGATTTTCCCTCTGAGTTAAAACCTCGTGCACGACTCACTCCCCAGTCTCATTCTTCGGATGAGACTATAAACCGAGGTCCAGTGTTGTAAAACGCACGAGAACATCTTGCGCTCCGTAGTAAAACCCGTTCGCGCTTTCGAAAGAAGTAAGAATCATTGAGTTCCGGTGGTGGAACGATGATACGAATTTACAAAAACGGAAATACACACAGGGATAGATAGTAAAAAAAAAAAAAAAGAAAAGCGCAGGGGCGCTATATTCCAATTGTTCCTGGACCATCAAGCAAAATGATAAAATAAATAACAAAAATCGTTGAAGCGCTCATACAACAGCTATTAGATTTGTCCGTCATAATGAGCGAAAATGTGCGTTTGCGCAGGCCGTCAGCGCCTGTCAAGGTCAGGCCCAGCGCACTTGACTTTCGGCGCGGGGAAAAACTGTTTTTCTTTCAAGTCTTTCTAGGAAGAAAAATGCAGCAGAATGGCCCAAGAAGGCATAACAATCCACAAGAAAGGAGGAGGAGAGAGGGAGAAAAGGAACCAAGGCAAGAGAAAGAGGAGGGATAGAAAAGGTGAATTCCTGGAACAGAATTTCCAACCAGGGGGTGCATATTTATACTGAGACAAGATCCCCAAGGCATACCACCTCACATGGGGGGGGGGGGGGGAGGATAAGGGGGCTTAATTTCAAGTTTCTGCTTCTGCTGACAAGAAATGCATGTCACTATTGTTGGAGATGTTCCGCACTATTTCCTTTAAGATGATGGGCGAAGTTTTCTTTTTTCTTCCTTTTTTCCCCCTTCAATCTCTCTTTCTGGTGAAAACAGTCAATCTCCCAAGTGGGGAAGGGGAGGGGGGTGGAGGTGTTGTCAGGGGCCTGTACAACTCCCTCCTGCCCCCTCCCCATTCCCCTCTCCCCTCCACCATCCCTACACACACAGCTTGCAACTAAATCCCTACACACACAGCTTGCAACTAACAAGTGAAAGAGTCAAGACTGTACTATACTATACGACACAAGGCCTCTCCTCCAAGTTGGTCCACTCTTAATCCAATTAACGTTCTGTCGCCTGCCTGTCACGCACCGGACATGACGCCAGCAACAGGAAGTGACGCAGACTCTCTGTGTGTGTGTGTGTGTGTGTGTGTGTGTGTGTGTTTTCTCAACTGAAGGATGTTGTCTCAAGCTGATGACGTTTGTTCATCTCCGGCAACAGACCAAATGACTGAGCTTTGGCCCCTACAGAAACTTTGAGAGGCCAGGGCAGACAGATGTCTTTATTATAATGAAGGGTAAAACCATCACAGAGAGAGAAAGGAGAAGGAGTGGAAGAGAGAAGAGAGAGAGAGAGAGAAAGAGAGAGTGTGAGAGAGAGTGAGAGAAAGAGAGAAAAGAGGAGACAGAGAAGACAGAGAGAGATCAATTGTACAAAGAAAGACAATGTTAAGGAAATGGAGAGAAAAATCAAGGAAAATCATTATGGTGGTGAAGAAAAAGAAAAGGTATTGAAGATGGAAAAAGACACATACAAAAAAGCTGGAAAGATTTTTTTTAAATGAAAAAAAAAAATAACCCAAAAGAAAAAAAAAACCCAAGCTCGAAAAAGAATTTAGAATAATGAATGCCTAAACAACGGAAAGAAGGGGATAAGAAAAAGAAGAGAAAGAAAAAACAAACAACAACTGAGAAAATCAAGGGAGGGAATACTCCAAATGAAAATCGACTCCAAAATTTTTTATCCCCCACTTCTTCGGCTAGAGCTGGCAAAGTTCCCCAACAGTAACTTTTGCCGTAGCCGCCGTTTTTCTGCCACCACGAAGGTAGCCACCTTCCGCCTTTCCCGGGATGAGTGATCGATATGAGAGAAGGAATACATAAATAAAGAAGAAGGAATTACAAGGTCAAGATGACAAGACGGTCAGGATCATTGGAGGAAACGACAGAAGACAGACGGACGGGCACGACAGACAGGTAGACAGGCAGACAGACAGGCAGAGAGGGTAGACTAGACTGACAGACAGAAAGACAGGCATACAGATAGGCAGACAGACAGACAGGCAGACAGAAGAAAAGACAGGGAGACAGACAGACAGAGCAACAGACGGCAGACACAAAGGGGAGGACAGACAGCAGACAGATAGTGCAGACAGATAGACAGACAAGGCAGACCAGACGGCAACAGCAAAAAAGACAGAAAGGCAGAAAACAGACAGACAGGCCGGCAGACAGACACACAGCAGCACAGACGGGCAAGACAGACAGGTAGACGGCAGACAGGTAGACAGACAGACAGACAGGCAGACAAATGGGCAGACACGCAGACAGACAGGCAGGTAGACACACAGACAGACAGGCAGGCAGACAGACAGACAGGCAGACAGACGGGCAGGTAGACAGGCAGGCAGGTAGACAGACAGGCAGGCAGACAGGCAGACAGACAGGCAGGCAGGTAGACAGACAGGCAGGCAGACAGACAGGCAGACAGACAGACGGACAGACAGACAGACACACAGGCAGACAGACGGGCAGACAGACAGACGGGCAGACAGACAGGTAGACAGACAGAAAGACAGGCAGACGGGCAGACAGACAGAGAGACAGATAGAGAGACAGGCAGACAGACAGGCAGACAGACAGACAGAAATCAGAGACACGGTATTTTAACAGATCCCTTCACATTGACATCTAAGAGATATCACAGCTACAAGTTCAGTGACAGTTTCTTGAGAAGAAACACATACAGATGTATTTTTGATTTTGGGTCGTGAAAAATAGAGGGTCTATAATAGTATATTGCGAAATACATAAACCACGTTTCTTCACATGTGTATGTATGTATCGTCTGCGGTTGTGTGTGTGTGTGTTGTGTGTGTGTTGTGTGGTGAGTGAGAGAGAGAGAGAGAAAAGGGGAGAGGAGGAGAGATAGATAGAGAGAGAGGAGAGAGAGAGAGATAGATGAGAGAAGGAGAGAGATTATAGAGAAGAAAGATAGAGAAGAGGAAGGAAATAGATATAGAGATATATAGAGAGATAGATAGATAATAGATAGATAGAATAGAGAGAGAGAGAATAAGAGAGAGAGAGAGAGAGAGAGAGAGAGGAGAGAGAGAAGAGAGAAGAGAGAGAGAAGAGAGACAGAGACAGAGACAGAGAGAGACCAAACGACAGACAGAAATCAGAATGAAATAAAATAAATAAACAAATTCAATTGTTTCAAGTATATTAACTAAATACCGTTGATTTTTTTTACATCCCAGTCCCCTTCAATTTTCGAAATTGTTTACATCAAGAAATCCTTCCACATGCCATCAATTTTTTGTGCTATTTCATTTTGCGAGAACGTAAATCGAGCCCATATAAACCTGTTTATTACCGCTGAGAAAAGAAAAACGGGGAAGCCTAGGTTACATAATAAGTAGATATATAAGAAAGATAGATAGATAGATAGATAGATAGATAGAGAGAGAGAGAGAGAGAGAGAGAGTGAGAGAGAGAGAGGAGAGAGAGAGAGAGAAGAGAGATATAGAAGAATGAGAGAGAGACTTAGTTGAATGCCACACACTTGTGTAATAGCCCACCCCTTAGATGAAAGAAAATGTCAGTATCCATTTTGCCTCCCTTATTGTGTGTATAATGGGGTAATTTAATTTCCTCTCGATGTGGGTGGCGTGTGCCCGCGCGTGCGCACGTGTGTGTGTGATGTGTGTGAGTTGTGTGTGTGTGTAAGTGTGGTGTGTGTGTGTGGTAAGTGTGTGTGTGTACTTGAATGGTCCTTCTACTTTAAGTGATATATTAACCTTTGTGGTGTCATGCATGAGTATGTGTGTATGCATGTGTGTGTATGTAGGTAGGTGTCTTTGCATGCGAGTGTGTGCATTTGTGTGTGAGTGAGTGTATAATGTGTTGTGTGTGTGTGCCGTGCGTGCCTAATATTTGTTGTGCAGAATGCAATGAGCGAGCACAATTGTGTGAATGTCGTGTATGGTGTCTGTGTAGTGCGTTTGTTACTGAGGCATTCGCGCGTACGTGCATTCACATGCTCTCACGTTGTGTTTATCAGAGTTTTCTCAACTTTTAAATGAAATCAATCTATTTTCGAACCAAACTCCAATCATGCAGAGCAGTTGTGATTCCAAACATCAGCCTAGTCAAACCAACTCACACCTGACAGCCAACCACCCCCAACAGAAGACAGCTGCTGTGTGTGTGTGGTGTGATGTGTGTGTGAGTGTGTGTGTGTTGTGTGTGTGTTTGAGAGAGAGTGTAGTGTGTGTGGTGAGTGTGTGTATGTGTGAGTGTGTGTGTGTGTGAGTGTGTGTGTGTGTGTGTTTTCTCAGTTTGAAGAAGATGGTAGAGGGATAGAGGATGAGAAAAATAAAGGAGAGGAGAATAAGTATACAGGCTACACACCACGTTACATGTTGCCCACAAACTTTTCCTTCTATTATCCCCTATAACACTCTTGCAGTTCATACTGCAAGTTGCACGTTTCGAAACAGCCCCAGAATTAAAAAAATCCCCGTCATTGTGAAAGGTTAGCCTCATGACATAAAATCATAATGAATTATGAACCAATTAGTAGGTTTGACTTTTTTGGGTTATTTTTCAGCAATCACTGTACCACCGCTCAATATCCTTATGTCCGTCTACTACTTCCCTGACCCACTACGCATAGCGCATGGGTCAACACTGTAGGAACACAAGCAATCCACATCTGATCACCATTTCAACACTTTCTCGTGAACGACCAAAGTCCAGACTGCATTGTTACTGCACTTCCAAAAAAAAAAAAAAAACCACCCAGTAAAAAACAGCAGAAATGCTTCCTCCCCCCCCGCCCCCACCCCCCGACTTCACTCTAATAGAAGACACGCATGACCGACACTAACGGCGGAGTGTAACGCCTAAGCGTGAAAGAGCGCTCGGCCAGGAAGACTGATAACTCTCTGTGCAGAACCCCGCTCAGAGAGCGTGGACCCAATTTCCTGCCAGCTGTCGGAGGCGACAGCCTCTGCTGGTGCTGGCCATTTCTCCCTTGCCACTGCTACAGCCGTCCAACAGCCAGGCTGTACCAGGTCCGAAGACAGTCCTTCCATTTTGCTGACATGAGAGCTGATGCCGGCTGCTTTGGAAGGACCTGGCAAGGTCCGTGGGGAGCTTTGAGAGAAAGATGCGTGTGTGTGTGTGTGTGGAGGTGTGGTGGTTGTGTGTTTCTCTCTTTTTTTTGGTTTTTTCTTTTCTTTCTGTCCTGTTTACCGTCCATTCCTTTTTTTCTTTGGGTCTTTTTTCTGTTTTTTTTTCTTTCTGTCTGTTCATTTCTTGTTTTCTTTATTTATCTTTTTCCTTCTATATTAGAGTTTTAAAAACAAGAAAGGCATACTAGCAGCAATTTATTAGAAAAAAATGTGTTTAGATTGCAATAAAGAAAAAGGAATGCAGGAAAATGGACTAGGTAGCAGAAAATACAAGATGCATGAGAAGAGAGGAGACAGACAGAGAGAGAGAGACAGAGAGAGAGAGACAGACAGACAGAGGCGCAGAAGACACAGAGACAGAAGAATAAGACACCGAGTGAGAGAGAGAGGCGAGAAGAGAAGAGAGAGAAGCGAGACAGAGAGAGAGAAGAGAGGAGAGAGAGAGAGAGAGAGAGAGAGAGAGAGAGAGAGAGAGAGAGAGAGAGAAGAGGGGGAGAGAGAGAAGAGAAGAGAAACAAATGACGTGATAGAAAAAAGGGAAAATATCTAGCACAGTAATTTTCCAAAAGGTAGGGGGTGCTAATTCATAACTCAAATTTCCCCTCCCCAACATCCCCATCCCTCCACCACGACATTCCACAAAGAGCAATACTAAGGACATAAAACAGCCACTATTTAAAACACGACATATCCTGTTGAAATGTAATCACCAACAAAAAAAGCCACCCCCCCCCCCCATCCCCTCCCCCCCCCCCCTTCGTTTCTATCCCAGTTGCCACACTCCACCATCTCACCATCTTTCCTTGCCATACGAGCTGTAGTCAACACCAACTACACTTGCCTTTTTAACAGCATTTCCACGTTACCCCACTACACATGCCTTCTCTTACCATTAAAAAAGCCCACAACCTGCCTGTACTTACATATCCCCTCCCCCATCCTGCACACACTCTTCTACTAACAGCCCCATCCCAACAAGTCAAAGACTGTCAGCACCTCTCCGGGTTAACTCAATTCAATCAATCAATCAACCTTCTACCATCTCCCTGTCCAACGCACAGGAAATGACATCAGCAAAAGAGGAAGTGACGTGAAGCGCATGCGCCGGCTAAAAGGATCTCCTCCCCTTCCCCTTAAAAAAACACACCCCAACCTTGATGACAGGGTTTACATTAAATCCACAGATAACGGGTGAAGATGACTTAAGCAATTTCCGACTTGACAAGCAGGAGGTGAACAAGTAGAAGGTTAAAGGTGAGGTAGACAAATGAATCAACTGAAACCATGACAAGAGGATTTCAAAGGAAATAATAAGACAAAAAAAAGCATGTGATAAAAAGGAAAAAATAGGGAAAAAAGGACAGGAGTTAAAGTAAGCCAACAGAAAAAATAGGAAAGCAAACAGTAAACGTGCAGTGCAGAGAAAACACGTTGGGTTGAGAACAAGGAGTGAAGAAACAAAGGAAAGATGCCAACGATGGAAACAAAGAATTGAAGAAAGAAAGAGCAGTGAAACAAGAACACCAGAAAGAATAGGTGACAGAACCCCCCTCACTCCCCCCCCCCCCCCCTCCCCAAAAAAGAAACCCTAAGATAAAGAAATGAAGGAAAAGTAAAAAGGAAGAAAGAAAAATGAGAGAGAGAGAGAGAAAAAGAATAGGGGGGGGGGGATCTCCCCAAAAAAGGAGAAAAGCAACAATATCAAAAAAGAAAGCGAGAAAGACAAGAAAAGCAACAAGAATACAGGCATATAGAGAGAGGGAGAGAGAGAGAGTAGAGAGAGATAGAGAGACAGAGAGGAGAGAGACAGAGCGCAGAGAGAGAGCTGGAGAAGAGAGAGAGAGAGAGAAAGAGCTGGAGAAGAGAGAGAGAGAGAAGAGAGAGAAGAGAGAGAGAGAGGAGAGACAGAGAGAGAGAGACAGAGCAGGAGAGAGAGAGCTGGAGAAGAGAGAGAGAGAGAGAGAGAGAGGAGAGAGAGAGAGAGAGAGAGAGAGCTGGAGAAGAAGAGAGAGAGTGTATATAGAGAGGATAGAGAGTGAGAGAGATAGAGAAAGAGCGAGAGAGATGCAATCCTTTATTTTTGTATGCATCTTTTGAACAGTATCAAACAGATGGCTTGTTGGTATGTCACACGTCCAATCGAAACGACTGTTTTCTTTAGATTTGTTCAAATCACTTTAAAATATATTGCAACTATCATGATATTATAACATGTACAGTCCATGCTGTCACATTGACGATCATCCTTCACAAACGTGTGTATGTGAATTTGGCAGGACTATCATAAGTTAACTTGTTGTCCTGTCAAGGTATGCGCCTATTTGTGTGAAACACTTTACATCACGATACATCTGTTTAAATCCAAGATGGAGGAGGGAGAGAGAGAGAGAGACGAGAGAGAGAGAGGAGAGAGAGAGAGAGAAGACCGAACAGTACAGACAGACAGTAACAAGACAGACAGACAGAACAGACAGAGACAGAGGCAGAGCAGACAGAGGGACAGGGACAGAAAGAGACAGAGGTTTGACTGCCAACTGACTGGCATTTAATCAACCAGGTGATAAATGGATGAATATAAGCAAAATAAATAAAAAAACCAAGACGTTAATTTGGACACAGTTGCAAACGTTAACAGCAGACAAAAGCCAGACAGACAGGCAGACAGGCAGACAGGCAGACAGACAGGCAAGCAAGCAGACAGGCAAGCAGACAGGCAGGCAGGCAGACAGACAGGCAGGCAGAAAGACAGACAGACAGGCAGACAGGCAGGCGGACAGACATACGGGCAGAAAGACAGACAGACAGGCATACAGAGAGACAGTCAGATAGACAGGCAGGCAGACAGGCAGGCACACAGACAGACAGACAGACAGAGAGACAGACATACAGGCAGACAGACAGGCAGAAAGGCAGGGAGACAGATTGACAGACAGACAGACAGACAATCAGACAGACAGACAGACAGACAGACAATCAGACAGACAGACAGGCAGACAGACAGGCGGGCAGACAGGCAGAAAGACAGAGAGAAAGACAGAGAGACTGACAGGCAGAGAGACAGGCAGACAGGAAGACAGACAGACAGACAGCCAGCCAGCCAGACAGGCAGACAGAGAGACAGACAGACAGGCAGACAGACAGACAGACAGACAGAGAGACAGACAGGCAGGCAGACACATAGACAGACAGACACGCAGACAGAGGGTTTCATCAGTTCCGTACTCGTTGACGTCTGAAGTTGGTTACGACAAGAAGGAAGTGGTAGTGATTTCCCGATGAACAGCAACCATGTACCAGCGCAGTGCAGCCACTGCAGTTGGAAGACAAGGGGGAAACACAGAAGAGAGATTGTTTCTGTCTGTTTTTGTTTCGCTGTTGCTTTTAGTTTTTAAATTCTGTTTTGTTTGATTGTTGTTGGTTTTCGGGGTGGTGTGTGTGTATGTGTGTGTGTGTGTGTGTGTGTGTGTGTGTGTGTGTGTGTGTGTGTGTGTGGGGTGTGTGTGTGTGAGTGTGGGGGTGGGGGGGTGGGGGGGAAGGAGTGGTGAAGTCTAAACTAAAAAGAAAAAAAAGGGAATCTATGTTGTCATACTGATTTTGGTTCTTCGCTTTCTTTGTTTCTTTCATTTTTCTTCTCTTCTCTCTTCCTGTCTTTCTGACTGTCTTTGTTTCTTCCATTTCTTTCTTTGTTTTTTTCCATTGTTTACATCTTTGCTGCACATTTCCTCTAAACATGGCCTTTCACTGGTTTACTGTTGTCAGAATTAATTTGTTTTTATATATTTTTTCATAATACAAAGAAGTATTTACAATTTATTTACTTTTTTTTTTATTTAGTCTTTTATTTCGAAGATAATGGAAAAAGCATTCAAGGCCATTTTTACATTCCGTCCCCGCGTGCATGCAGTTTTGTCAATTTTGACAAAGCTATTCATTTTAGTGCATGGATCAGTCAATAACATATCAAACATTCCACACGAGATGGACCAGAAGAGAAACAAGTTTACGAAAGAGACAGGAAAATCGATGGCAATGAGAACAACAAGGTCGCCCTAAGGAGTACACACACACACACAAACACACACCACACACAGACACACACACACACACACACACACACGCACACACACATACACACAGACCTTACCAAAAAATAAAAAGAGGAAAATTGATGGCAACGAGAACAACAAAGTCGCCTTAAGGACACACACACACACACACACACACACACACCACACCACACACACACACACACACACACACACACACACACACACCACACACACACACACACACACCTTAGCAAAAAAAAAAGAAAAGAGGAAGAGAGTTTAATCAGAAACAAACGAATGTGTGAAGGAGGACACACTAGCCACAGGGCAGACAAGAAAGCCAGGACAGGCTGGAGACTAGGTCTGGTACCACGACTTCTTCTTTCGTTTTAGTCTGTCTTTTTCCTTCCCCTTTTTCCTCCCCCAATTTCTCTTGTCTGTACTTCAAATACACTCTGGGGAGAGGGACGAGGGTTTGGGGAGGGGGGGGGGGGGGAGTAGGAGATAGCCTGGTGGTTACAGAGTTACGCTTCTAACAGGGAACAGGGAAGGGAGGTGGCAGGATGGTTAAGACGTTCGCCTGCCAACAAGTAAACCGTGAGGTTGTGGGTTCGATTCCCAGCCTCGCCCTTTCTTCCCAGTTTGACAAAAAAAAATCGAACTGAATGTCAAAATCCTTCGGATGAGACTATAAACCGAGGCCCCCGTGTTCGAACGCATGCAGAACATCTTGCGCACACGTTAAATCCTGTTCCGCTTTTCGGAAGAGTAGGCCATTGTGTACCGGTGGAAACAGATGACAAAATTGACAAAACCGCATACACACGGGGACTGGATGTAAAAAAGCACATGAGTGCTTATTCCATTATCCTCGACATAAAGGAATAAATAAAATAAAAATAAATAAACAGTACAAAGAGGGAGACGAAGAAGCAAGACAGAAATAAACGATGGAAGGACAAACAACATCAGACAGTGGGCTGGCCTTGAGAGGAACGACATCTTACGGAAAGCTGAAAACCCGCGAAGAGTGGAGGAGGAGGAGGAAGCTGGTTGCAAAATCTTCAGTGGTGCCCCACGGTTGACGAGACTACGGGGAGATAGGTGACAAATTAACTGTTATTTCCACCCTGGCCCAGTTTAACTCTTAGAAACTGTTACTGATGGCAGGAAAGTGGCAAGGCAAGGCCTACAATCACTGACATGTTGCTACGCTATGAACTGTTATAGTGTGACAAGTGTTCATCTATGGCAGGCTCCCATCTCTAGGCCCTCTATTTCCCATGAAAGGAGAGAGAGAGAGAGAGAGAGAGAGAGAGAGAGAGAGAGAGAGAGAGAAAGAAGTCCTCCAAAGTCGGAGTATTGCTATCTATGGTGAGGTACTCGAAGGTAATCGTACGCGCAGACTTTTCATCCAGTCTGTACTAGACTTTTATGTTTTATTCCTCGGCTAGAGCTCCGAGGTTCACCATTGATTTGAGATTTTTGCGTACGTGACCGTTCAAACCTATCATTGAGGTAGCCACATTCCGACTTCGGAGGGTTCTAGTCTGACAGCGAGTCTCAGGTGTCGTGAGATAAGAGTGAATATATTCTGCGTGATCCCCAGGGTTTTAAGCTGGGGGAAAGCTGAACAACAACAACAACAACAGCAGTAACAATGGCAACAATGATAATTCGTTTGTCTGTCTGTCTGTCTGTCTGTCTGTCGGATTGGTTTTTCTAGTTTTTGCTCTCTTACACTCACTCTTCCCTGTCGGATTTCGTTCTCTCTAATTTTTTTTTCGTTTTCTTCGCTTTTTTTTTTTAGAGGGAAAGGATGGGGGAGGGAGGGAAACTTATTTTCCTTATCTTTAAAAAAAGGTTTCTACTTTTAAAAAAATTCTTACTGTGATTGTTTTGTATATTTTGCTATCTTTTCTGTTTTTCTTTTTTAATGTCTTTCTGCTTTCTTTTTTTTCTCTCCAGTTTTCTTTCCTACTTTGTCATTTCCAGCTTTTTCTTTGGGGGGGGGGGGGGGGGGGGGGGGGGGGGGGGGGGGGGGGGGGGGGGGGGGGGGGGGGGGGGGGGGGGAGATGGGCCATTTTTTTTGGCTTCCTCTTATTTATTTGCTTCGTTCCAATCGTTCTGATTCTCTGCCTGTCTGACCGTTTTATTTGTGTTTCCTTCCATTTTTCTTTCTTTCTTTCTTTTCATTTAGTTTCAAGGTTTCCTTTCTTGATCTTTCTTAGTGATTGTTTCTTCTCTTCTTCTTCTTCTCTTTTTTGAAACAAATCTATTGCTTCGTTTATGGAAAGCAGGCTACACATTTTTTTTAGCACGTTTTCTTTTCTTTCTTTTTCTGTTTCTGTTTTCTTGTTCTGTTTTGGTTCCCATCTCAGGCTTTTTGATTATATTTTTTCTTTCGTTTTGGTCTAATTTTCCGTCTCTAAGTCGGAATACATCACGGAGTAGAGCGGAAAGGTTAGCCTAGTGGTTAGAGCGTTGAGCTCCTGATCTGACGGCCCGGGTTCGAGCCACCACTGAGGCACCCGTTCGAGAGATATTTTACCTGGAGTTCTTTCATTTTCATTTATACCACTTCTAAGTCACGAGATTTCTCTGCGTGAAATTCGGGCTGCTCTCCCTGGGGAGAGCGCGTCGCCACAAGAGCAACGCCACCCTTTTTTGCTTTTGTTTTTTTGTCTGCAACTGCATTCGTTTCCCTATCAGAGTGGCTTTTTTCTAACGATTTTGTCAGGGACAACTCTCTTGTTGCCGTGGGTTCTTTTACGTGCGCTGAATAATTTTGTGTAACACACGGGACCTCTTGTTTTGGTTTTTGTTGTTGACACACGGGACCTCGGTTTATCGTCTCATCCGAAAGACTAGCGCCCAGACCACCACTCATGGTCTAATGGATGGGGGAACAGTTTCGGGCCCAAACGGGATTCGAACCACCGCACACTTCCGACTGGGACTTTTCGCTTTCTAGACAGACGCGTTACCCCTAGACCACCGATCCACACATTAACATCAGTACTGACTCCACTCTCCCTTCGGATGAGACTTGGTGTGTGTGTTGTGTGTGTGTGTGTGTGTGTTTGTGTGTGTGTGTGTGTGTGTGTGTGTGTGTGTGTGTGCGTGCGTGTGTGTGTGTGTGTGTGTGTGTGTGTGTGCGCGCGCGCGCGTGCGTGTGTGTGTATGTGTGTGTGCGCACGCGCGCGCGCGCGCGTGTGTGTGTGTGTGTGTGTGTGTGTGTTCGTGACATTTTTATTTAAAAGTCATTTTTGGAAATTTTTAACAATATGAAATGTACCCTTTTTTTTGGGGGGGGTGTTTTTGAGTTTTTTTGATGCGTATCAATCCCCTTTTCAGTTTTGTAATTACCCTTCTGGGATAATTAAAGTTTTTTTTTATTTGATTTTTGACTTGACTTTAGACTATCCGAACCCCCGAGTGCAAAAAAAACAATATCTCCTCTACTTTAAAAAAATCCGTTCAACCTTTTGGGAAGAGAGTCGACTGTCACCCGTGTGGCAAAAAAGGGACACAAACATCAAAAACTAACCCCCGCACACGGTGTCGTTTTTTAGACACCATTGTCCCGAAGTCGGAACGGCAAAACCTTCGGGGGAAAAAAAAAAAACCCGTCGAAAGGGATACCACACACAACAACACCACCGCACCACGCACAGCACGCACGCACCCGCACCACACACACACACACCCCACACACACCCCACACCCCACACACACAAACCAAACACAAACACACACACAAAACACACACCAACAATTTCCCATGCTTGACGAACTTCGCGAGTTTAGCTGAGGAACCCCCCCCCCCCTCCAACCCCCCCCCCCCCCCCCTCCAAAAACTGGGGATAAAATTTTATTGTAAGACACCTTTACCTACTAAGCTTGTCATTGGGGAATGAAAATTTTGGGTTGTGAGGCAGATGGAAAGGAAGGTGCAGCACTTGTTGTTGTTGTTTTTGTTCAGTTTTTGTTCTTGTTTTTTTCCCCCCCTCCCCCTCTTCCTCCCCCTTTCCTTCCTCCTTTCCCCCTCCTCCCCTTCTCTTCCCTTTTCCTCCTCCCCCCTTTTCTTCCTCCCCCCTCCTTTTATCTTCGCCCTCACCCTTTTTTTCTTCCCCCTCCCCTCCTTCTTTTCTTCTTGTCTTTTTCTTCTTTTTCTTCTTGTTCTTTTCTTCTTCTTCTTTCTCTTCTCCCATTCTTCTTCTCCTCCTCCTCCTAACCAGACGCAACTATTGTCTTATATTGAGCGAAAATGCTTGCGCTCCCGCCGTTAAGATGAAAACCAAGTAACTAGCGCATCTGACTTGGAAAATGCATGCATTTTACGAAAAGGGAAGGAAGGAAAGGGAAGGGAGGGAGGAAGAAGAAGAAGGGGGGAGGGAAAAGGAAGGAAGGGAGGAAGGGAGGAAAAAGGGAAGAGGGGAAGGAAGGAAGGAAGGAGGGGGAAGGAAGGGAAGGAAAAAAGGGAAAGGGAAAGGGAGGGGGAAAAAAGGGAAAGGGAAGGGAGGGAGGAAGGGAGGATGGAGGAAAAGAAGGAAGAGGGAGGAAGGGAAGGGAAAGAAGGGGGGAAGGGAAAAGGGGGAAGGGAGGAGGGAAAGGGAAAGGGGGAAGGAAGGGAAAGGGAGGAAGGAAAAAAGGGAAGGAAGGGGGAGGAAGGGAGGATGGAAGGAAGGAAAAAGGAAGGGAGGAAGAAGGGAAAGGGAAAAAAGGGAAGAAGGAAGGGGGGAAAGGGAAAAAGAAGGAAGAAGGAAGGGGGGAAGGGAGAGGGAAAGGAAAGGGAAGGGAAGGAAGGGAGGAAGGGAGGAGGAAAAAGGAAGAAAAGGAAAAGGAAAGGGAGGAAGGGAGGAAGAAAGAAGGGAGGGAAGGAAGGGGAGGATGGAAGGAAGAAGGTTATTGGGAAGGAAGGGAGGAAAAGAAGGAAGGAAGGAAGGAAGGAAAGAAGAAAAGGAAAGAAGGAAAGAAGGAAGAAAGGAAAGGGAAGGAAGGAAGGGAGGGGGGAAAAGGAAAGGAAAGGGAAGGAAGGGAAAGAAGGGAGGAAGAAGGGAGGATGGAAGGAAGGGAAGGGTGGGGAAAGGAAGGGAGGAAAGAAAGGAAGGGGGGAAAAAGGGGAAGGACAGAAGGAAGGAAGGAAGGAAGGAAGGTGGGTGGGGGAGAAGGGAGGAAAAAAGGAAAAGGGAGGGGGGAGGAAGGAGGGAAGGGAAAGAAGGAAGGGGAAAAAGAAGGAAGGAAGGAAAGGGAAAGGAAAGGGAAGGAAAAAAGGGAAGGGGAGAAGGAAAAAAGGCCCGGAAAAAACAAAAAATGAAAGGAGGAAAGAAAGGGAAGGAAGGGGAGAGCAGACCCCACAGGGCTACAAAACGTCTGCATCATCAAGGCAGTGACAGAGTGATGAAGCCAGTGAATAATGGTGGGTGATGACGCATTTTTTATTTATTCAAAAAAAATATGTGCCTTGAAAAAGAGGGTGTTAGCTCTTTGTCTTGTCTTGTCTGTGTCTAACTGCATGCCTTTTTTTTCCTTGTCTTGTTGTCTGGTCGATTGTCTGTGCTATCTCCAGGGGTTGTTTTCTTTGTCTTGTCTTGTCTTTTCCTTTTTAGGGGTAGGGAGTAGGTCTTAAATTTTGTTCTGTCTGTCGTCCTTTCCCCCTTTTCCCAGATCTTCACTTTAATTTTTTCATTTTTCTCTGTCTCTGTCCTCTGTCTCTTTTTTCCCCTTTTTATGTGCTTTACTTTATTTTTGCTATTTTTCTCTTTCTCCTTCTCCCTCTTTTTTTTGAATGTTGACTTTTTTTTTTTTTTAGCTCCCCCCCTTTTTCGACTTTTTTTAATTGGGGGGTCGGTGGTGGAGGGGTTTGCTATTGTTATACACAGGGGCGAACTCCCCAAACCGCAACGGTTTTTAAAACAGAGCTTGAAAAAAAGGGAATTCTTTTGGGTTTAGGGGGATGGAAATAAATCGTGGGCAGTTTTTTTGCTTTCACAAGGAGGAGGAGAATGAGGAAGAGGAGGAGCCCTCATAAAAGTATTCTACAGTCACGGTTGTGGTGGAGAAAAGCGAATGATGATGACGTCTGCCCACTGCCCAACCCGCCCCGCGCATCAGCACACACCATCCTCCACATGTCGGCTCCCCCATGCTTCCAATGCTCCCTGCAATCTGACAGACGGGCCCGGGGCCAGCTATCACCCAATCCCCTTTCCATTCCAGTCCGTTCCTGACTAGTTTATGCCCTACCCACCACGAAAACCCCTATGGGCGTCATCTTGTGTGTGAACGCATGCAGAACATTTTGCTCACACGTTTAAAACCTGCCCGCTTTTCGAAAAGTAGTCCATTGTGTCCGGGGGAACAGATGACAAAATTTATAAAACCGCATACACACGGGGACTGGATGTGAAAAAAAAGAGGCACGTGAATGCTTATTCCATTGTCCTCGTGAAGAAAAAAAAAAGTCATCTGAGCGCTTTGATTTGTTGGTTTACAAGATTCAGCGCTATATAAATTCCATACATTATCATTATTATTATCTCAGTCAGTTTTTCAGCGTATTCAGTAACTGTCACTTCTAAGCTAAAAAACACCAACACATGCTATTCCCTCTTTCAAATAATTATGTAACCACCGTGCATTTGTATCGTTCTATTTATTTGCATCGTTTAGTGTTTATAGCCCTACCGACCACGAAAGCCATATCACTGCTGTCACCTCATTCAGATTCAATGGCTTACAGGTCCTTTCACTTCATGCTCAAAACCAACACCTCCTAAAACGTCCTTCAAATGTCTGACCACTTTCCATTTGAAAAAAGCCTACTTTACAGAACACAATGCCTATATCACTTAATTCCTTAAGGCTAATAAACCAGGCTGTGCTGAGGATTCCAGCCATTCCCTTCATTTATATCATCCCCGAGTTACAAAAAAATTAAACCCCACCCAAACATTATAAAAGTACAAAAAATAAGCATAAAAGATACATCATGGGCAAATACCACTGCAGAATGGACATCCTGTGCCCACCCCAGTGTTTTAACAATCATCCACCTGGTCGCCAGAACAAAACAACACAGGAAAAGTGTCCTGTACTGACAACAGAATAGTTTTTGAAAGATTTGCTTCGAAAAAGGCAAGAGAGTGGACTAGGAATTCAAAGAAATTAAACAAGAGAGATGAGAGAACGATAAGGAGAAAGACAGACCCACAGAAAGAGAGATAGAAATGTGGATATTTCTAGCACAGAGTTTCCAAAAGTTGGGGATTTATAGTAAAAGAGCATCCCAGCATCCCAGTATCCCCACCGGTGTGTGTGTGTGTGTGTGTGTGTGTGTGTGTGTGTGTGTGTGTGTGTGTGTGCGTGTGTGTGTGTGTGTGTGCGTGTGTGTGTGTGTGTGTGTGGGGGGGGTTACCAAGACACCCGTCCGTGGACACTTTTCCCCCTGGAGTTAACATCCATGCCAACACCAATCCTTCGGAAAGTCCTTCGGATGAAACTATAAAGCCAGGTCCCGTGTGCAAGCGCACGCAGAACATCTTGCATACGTGCATGTTAAAACCCCCCAACCCTGTTCCGCCTTTCGGAAAAGTAAGCCACTGCATGTCTTGTGGGAGCAGATGAAGAGCAGGCCACACTGACCGGTGGTCAGTGAGACACCAACACACATAGAATGCCGTGATTACGGAGAGGGCTGGGCTGTGGGCGGTATTTTCCCTCAGCTACAGCTTCAAGGTTTACCAATGCTGAGAGTTTTGCATGTGCGACTAGTTCAACAGGATTCAAGTAACAGCATTCCCACTTTGACGACGATGTCTAAACATAACACCGGAGTGTATGCGTTTTTCAAAAAAAAAGAAATGACACCGTTCCTTTCCGCATGAAATCGCTAACTCTTCCAAAATGTAAAACGGGTTTTAACGCGTGTCGCAAGATCTTGTACATGCGTTCGCACACGGGGACGTCGGTCTATAGTCTTACCCGAAGGACTTTCGGGGGAGTGGAGTATTTAATAGTGATGTTAACTTCAGGGTGGGGAAATCACTTCGCCCGGGGCGCCTTGGTGAATGGATCGAACTCGGGACGTCAGATCATGAGCTCAACGATCTAACCACTAAGGCCATCCCTCCACGCTGTAACAGGTATGACATGTCTAAGATACACTGTATCAAAGTTGGACTCAAGTGCCTTGTCTCCTAAGGGCTTTACGGGAAAAAACAGAAAATCAAATACACACACTGTCAAAAGACTGAACCACACATCCTCACTCACTACTGTGATTTCAAAAAAAGTTTTCCCTTCTGGTGGCATGACTAAAGTCAGGCAGGCCGGATGACAAAGAGGACGAGGGGCACTTGCGCTGACACTTGCTGTCAAAGTGACAAAGTGAAGCTGCGGGGAGAGTCTACACACACACACACAACGCACACACACAAACACAACACACCAAAACACCACACACACAAACACACACAAACAACACACACAACCCCAACACACACACACAACACACACAACACACAACACACACCCAACACACACACAACACACACAACACACCAACACCACACACAACACACACAACACCCCAACACACACAACACACCACCACAACACACAACCCCACAAAACCACACACACAAAACACCACCCCACCCCCACACACACACACGTCATCAACATGGCGACACCAAGCAGTCTCTGAATTGAGCGCTGAGCGCAAACGCAAAGAACAGCAAAATGACTAAAACAAGGCGTACCAGATCTAGTTCCTGCTATCCAACAAATGGGGAGTTCAGATAAATGTCACGGGGAAGGCAGTGACAAGCCCCTTTCGGTCGAAAATTTAATAACTCTAAGTAAAAACGATGGACCATCTTCATCCAACGGTTTCCAATGAAAATTTGTAAACAGTCATAAAGGGGTGGGACAACAAAATGATTTTAACCATCTTAGTCTGAAGGCCACAATTTGCACTTGTGGAGAAGGTGACCCCCTTTGAAAAGGGAAGGGGGCAGACCAAACCGAGTGTTGGGGGCCCCGGGAAATTGGGATTGCGGAAAATCCCCCGGGGAAAACAAAGAAAACCCAGACGGACCCAAACAGTCATCCCGCCCCCCAAACGCGGCCAGCCACCTTTTGCCGTCGCCTTTTAAAACGGCAGCCCCCTCCCAAAACTTCTGGGAAAAAGTCAACCGGGCCCACCCCTCTAGCCCCTAGAAGGTCGGGTAAAAAAAACTAAATACGGGGTTTTGGGGAAAAAAAAAGGAACAAAGACAAAATAAAAGGAACCCCCCTTTTGGACGAAAACAACCAACTGCCCGTCACGCATGTAGAACAAAAAGACAACTTGATTCCCCACTGTCTCCTTCTCCAGGACCTGTTCTAAATGGCTTAATAAAAAACGTCTAGGAAAATTTTATATGGATTAAGGTGGAAAAAAAAAATCAGAAAAAACCGGGTACTTCCTCGATAATGAGTAAACCCCTTTTGATATGCAAAAACCCATGCTGTAGTTTTTCCCATTGGGGGACAAATGATTTTAAAAAAATGGGGACCCCAAAAAGCCCAAACACCTGGTTAGTAAGTAAAGAAGATTTTGGTTTCCCTTTTCCTGGGGACAAAAATTTGTCATTGCAAGTTTGCTCCTCTAAAAAAACCCAAGTTTTTCAGATAAAGAGAGAACTCTTAAAGGGCAAGACTTCCCGGGTTTAAAAACCAAATCTACAAACCCCGAAATCATTTGTCTCCCACGAAAATATGTACACCATTTTCATTACAGAGATTCTTTTTTCACCCAAAATTCCCAAAAGGCTCCAGTTTTCTGGCTAGAAAAAAAGGGGGCGGGCATGTTCTTTTCATTTTTTTTTGGGCAAACAGCAAAAGAGGAGACCAAGAGGCCTTTTTCCCACCCCCAAACCGTCATCCAGTACCACGCTACGCCTTTGAAAAACCACTCCCACAGCCATTTTTAAAAACCCGCCAAAAATCGAGCATGTTTACCAGCAGGACCCCCCGGGTGGGGGCAAAATGCTCGACAAAAAAATTTGTGTGGTGAAAAAAATCAAAATTTTGGGAAAGGTGAATTTTTTTTTGTCTTTGCTTTTCACCAGCTTTTTGATTGGAAAAAGTAAATAGACACTGTGATTTATGCTCACTCCCCCGCAGCTGTTTACACGATCCTGGGTTTTCTTTGTTGTTTTTGTTTTCTTTTTATTTCTTTTTTTAATTTTAATTTTCGAACTTTTTTTTACAAGAAACCTTGGACAATTTTTTTAAAATTTTTTTTTTCTTTTTACCCCCAATAAAAATTTTGAATTTGTGTTTTTTATTTTTTTTTTAGTTGGGTTTTTTTTGTATAAATTTTTAAAAAAAAAAAAACTTAACCCTTTAAAGGGCCCTTTCAGTGGAAGTAGATCCCCTCCCCCCGAATTTACCTTTCTTATTCAAACCCCTTTCTAGTAACAGCTTTCAAGCCTTTATCCGCAGTCCCTCAATGTAAAGAAGTGTAAATTAAAAAACGACTTAAAGGTTTTCACTACCCACCCGTTTATGAATAGTGGATGCTGTTGGGAAAGTTAAAAAACAAACAAAATTTTTATCAAGAAGGAATAGATTTTAGTTGGCCCTTTTGTTCCCCCTATGCCCAATGATTCCCCGATTTATATTGTGCGCTGGGCCCTGTAAATTTTCAGATCATTTGGGGAAATTTAAAATTTTTTTCAGTATATTTGCCCCAAGGGGCAAAAAACTATTTAAACAGAATGGCTGCATCCCTTACCAAAAAAATCAGAAAAAGGGGTGGGGACAAAGGGGGCTTCAAAACTCACGCACCCTTTTGGGGAAAAAAAAGAAAAACCCTCTCCTGTATTTGTTTTTTTTAAAAAAAAAAAACAGAATTTTTGTCTGCCTACTAAAGATGGGGCGTGTCACCCCCGAATACCGGGGCTTTCTAATCACAAGGATCGGGAAAATTTGACTTTCTTTATAAACTTCTGCTCTGCCCTGAAAGTTAAATTTGGGAAAATTTTTTGAAGACCCCATTGGGGAAATATTTTACCTATTTTTGTTACTTTTTAAGAATGCCCAAATCCCCTGTAACAATTTAAAAAGATAAACTCCCCAAATTTAACTATAAAGAAGCAATTGGAAAAAAGTTTAAAAAATTTTTCCTTTCAGCCTTTTCAATACAAAAGCCCTTGGGTTCTTAAAACTAAAATGATTTTATTCTAAATTTTACTAATGCCCCCATTCAAGCGGCTTACCCTTTTCAATTTCCCCAAACCCTTAAAAACTTAAAATCAAGGAAAAAGTTCAGGGAAAAGTTTGGTGGGGGCAACCTCTTCGGGGGAAAGCATGACCAAAAAAAAAGTTTTAAAGAAAAAACATATTTAAAAAATAAGGGCGCCAGAAAATCATGAAAAACAGAAAACAGGCAAAAAAAAATATAGCAACATGACATAAACTCAGGGGGAAACGACAATTTTGGGCCCCCGTTTTTGGTTTTAGCGAAGTATCAAATCAAAAGATCTTTAACCAAAAAGTGGCAAAAAAAAAAAAAAATTTATGAAAAAAGGGAAAAGGGGTTTTTTGGATTTTTTCCAACTTGTTTCCAAAAAAATAAATTTTAAAAACAAAAGAATTTCCAAACCCAAGCCGAAAAAAAAGGGTGAGGCCCTTTTCAGATATGTTTCAAAAGTCTATGCTTTTTGAAGGCCTCCCCACCTAAAAGCACCCCAAATAAAGGGCAAGAGAGGAAGGGGAAAAAGGAAAAAATAAAAAACCCCTTTTTTGATAAAAACTGAATACATAAATGCTCCAATAACAATCAATGAAAGGGGAAAAAAAAAGATATTTTTTTTTCCCTTCCAAAAAAGAAAATTTGTTGGATTAGATTCCATATCCAATATATGCTTTAAAAAAGTTACCAGAAACTTCATTTTTTTCTATTTTAAAACTCTTCCAAAAGTGTTTGGGCTGGGGGTTTTCAAAGGGCCCAAGGGAATTTAAACAGTCTATTTTTTTTGGGACCCAATTAAAAAGCAAGGAAAGAAATTTTTAAAAAAAAAAAAACTAGCTATAGGCCCCCAAAACACTGACTTTTAACATTGGTTTAAACTTATTGGGAAAAAAAAATTATTTTTTAAAAAAAGGGTTTTGTATTACTGTCAAAAAAAATGTAGTTCCCGTAATAAAGCATGGCCTTTCCCGAAGGGGAGGGTCAGGCAAAATTTTAAAAATTAGGTTTTTAAAAAACAACAAAAAGGCAAACAACAATTTGCGGGGAAGGAAAAAAAAACTTCTCCCCAAAAAAAATTTTTTTATGTTAAAAGGGAAAACCAAAGATCAAGGGTTTTGGGATGAAAAATTTCTGCAAAAAAATGAAGACGAATTTTTTTTTTTGGGAAAAATTTTTTTTATTTTATTAAAAGTTTTTTAGGGAATAGAAGTTTGCAAGGGGAGAAAATTGGGAAAGCAATTTTAAACTTTAGGTTTTAATTTCAAAATGGGGTTTTAAACCCCTTTTGGGTTAATTTTTACCCCTTTTCGGGTTTTAAAATTTTTGTGTATGATTTTTCCCACAAAAAATGTCAAAGGGGGGTTTTTTCCCCGGTGCCAAAATCGATGATATAAAGTTTTATGGATGAATGTCACTATGAAGGGTGCTACAACAAAGAGATGTTTAAAATATACCCGAAAAAATAAAATCAAAAAAGAGCTAGATAAATTTTCATAAATATTTTTTTTGAAAAAAAGGCCCCCGGGCATTATCAAAAGAAAAAAAAGCACATTATGCTTTTTAAAAAATGGTTAAATGATTTCCCGATTAAAACGCCCCAGAAAAAACTTTTTTTGGAGGGGAAACCAAATTTTAGTATTAAAAAAAAGGGGGAAAAATTTTTTTTGGGATTCACCTTACATCAAAAATTTTCCTTGGAATGCCATTTTGGAAACATTTTAAAAAAAAGCAAGGAAATGCATCAATTTTTTAAAAGGGTTAGCAACAGTCCTGGGGGGCAAGATACTTCACTCTTAAAAAGTTTTTCCCAAGGGCAAATTGTAACGTTCCCAAAAATGCTTTGGAAAGTAGTTTTTTTCAGGTGCTCCTAATTATTTACTTAAAAAAAATCCCCCAAAATATAGATTGTAAAGGGGTACAAAAATTGGGCCTTGGGGGACCATTCCCCCTGCAACCACCCTAGGTACCTTTTTAAGGGAAAAAATTTGGGGGGAAAAACCCCTAGCGAATACCGACAACTTTTCGCCAAATTGTGGGTTTCGGAAACAAAAGAATAACAAAAATTTTGTCTGTAATGAAAAAAAAAAGTTCAAGCAGAAAACGAATTTTTTCCAAAAAGGGCCCCAAAAAAAATTTTTTGGTTTTTTTTTAAGGCCCCATTTGGGAATTATGATCAGAAACCCTTTTTAAAAAATTTTTAAACTTAAAAAAATAAAGAAATTTAAAAAAAAAAAAAAAGAAAACTTTTCCTTTTCCTTTATGGGGGAAAATAAAAGGCCCGTTTTTTTTATTATAGAAATATTTTTTAAAAGAAAAAAAAAAAATGGGAAAAACCCAAAACCTCATAGTTTTCAGATGTTCGGTCGCATAATTTAAAATAAGTATGCTGACTGCCCCTTTAAAATTTTTTACCGGGGTTTTATTTTTGTTTTAGAAAAAGAAAAAAGCAGGGTCTGCATTGGGCATACCACACTAAAAAAATTTGGAAAAAAATTTACTATCTTTTGGGGAAAAATCGTTCAAATTTTTTTACAGCTTTAACCTTTTGCAGTTCTTTTTTGGGTCTGAAAATATTTTTTTGATTTTCCATTTTATCTCTTTCATATCTTGCTTTGTGTTGACTCCAAGTCAGTATTGTATGCTTAAAAATCCCCGAATTTCAAGAAGGTCACCAGAATTATTTTTGAAATCAAATATGTAATACACCTCCTAAGTTTAAGAGGTATTCCTGTGTTTTTTTGTTGGGTGCCTTCTCACGTTGGAATTTTTTCAAATGAGTGGGCTGACAGAGCTGCAAAAAAAGGGGGCAAGACATGATATGGAATCGATAGAACGGATGTTCCCTTATCCCTACAGGAAGGATACCGTATATTAGAACAAACTTCATGGGTAAGTTTAAAGAATCTGATCAATTCAAGGAACGATATTTAAAAAGTTGCCTGACCACTGCCCATATTTTTTGTTATATGGCTCCTTCTCAAATAGATTCGCGTTTTATAACCGTGAGAAGGGTTAATTCACTATATTTTAGAATGAAGTTAAATGCATTCCTTACAAAATTTTGTAAACATGTTAGATGTCTATGTGGGGATCATATTTCCAATACTCATCTCATATTTGATTGCCCTATTGTAAAACCTTTTTTACCTACATTTTCTGAACAGTCTCTGGAAAATGTCTTTGAAAATTCAAAGCTAGCCTTTGCCATTGCCAGATGTTTATTGCATAGTCCACTTGATTATTTATTGTAGTTACAGTATTGTTATTTCATGTTTCCACATTGTTGAGTTTACATTTTGCTGCTGTTTAAAAGTATTATCATTACTTTTCTAGTTGGTTGGGGGATGGGGGGGGGGGGGGGGGGGGGGGGGGGGGGGGGGGGGGGTGTTTAGTTTGTGTGTGTGTGTTTTCCAAAAAAACAAACAAACCCCAACACATGCTATTTCTTAACCTTTTCTCCTTCCACTCCTTCTTCTCCCTTCTTTAACTTCCACTATACTTTCTATTTCCCTCGTCTAATATCACTTAGAGTGAACAGACGTTAAATTGAAGACAACAACAACAACAACACACACACACACACACACCCACACACACACACACACACACTCACACACACACAACACACACACATACACACACACCCACACACACAACACACAACACACACACTTCCCCCACCCCAAAGTTTCCAAACTCTCTTCTCTCAGACAGGTAGCCTACCTTCCACACTTTGCTGGACTCTAAGCTTAAGTGTCTCTGAAGGGCGACAAGGAGTACTGCCTTGTCTTTTAAGGAAGGATGGGGTGGAGGAGACAGTCAGGGGTAGGGTAGCGCGTGGCAGTGACAACATGTCAAGAGTACTTACAAGTCAAGGAACCAACTTCAGAACCTAGGTGTGTGGAAGGGAAGCAGAGCCCCTCTGTCCTCCTTTTTCTGCGGCAAACATTGTAAAGCACTGTCCACACAGTGTGTAGAGAAGAGAGAAGGTGTACAGCAAAAAAAAAAACCACATGAGAAAATAGTGTACACACATGAGTGAGGGGAGAATTCTTCTTTCTTCTTCTTCTTCTTCTTCTTCTCGTCCAACGCTCAGACAAGCATCCACCTTTGTCCGTCATACGAGCAAAAAAATACGTTGCGCTGCCGTTAAGCGCCTGACAGGTCAGGCCCAGCCTATCCGACTTCGGCGTGGAAGAGACTCGTTATGTTTTAAGATTTACTGGAAAAGAAAGAAAAAGGCAGGAGAAAGGACCGAGAAGGCAAAACAAACAAACAAACAAACAAGAAGGAGGTGACAGGACAAAAAAGGAAGCAGGCAGAGACAAAGAGAGGGATAGAAAAGAGGGAATTCCTGCCACAGAATTTCCAGAAGGTGGGGATGCTGTTTATACTGACAGGACTCCGGCATCCCCACAAGCAGGGGGGGGGGGGGGGGGGGAGGGGCGGGGGAGGAATTAAGAGAATGAGTTTTGATCTTTCGACTGAAATCCGTGTCATCGTTTCTACCAGTATGCTGTTGTGTTATTTCATAATATACAATATCTGAAACAGGGCGGATGCAACACTTGGGATTTGTACGGCCGGGAATCGAACTCAGGTTCGAGTCACCACTGAGAAGCGCGCTCAAGAGGGATTCCTTCTCCCCCCCCCCCCCCCCCCCCCCCCCCCCCCCCCCCCCTGGAGTTAACATCAGTGCAGACTTCACTCTCCCCAAAAGTCCTTCAGACGAGACTATAAACCGAGGCCCCGTACGCGAACGCACGCAGAACATCTTGCGCGCACGTTAAACCCTGTTCCGCTTTTCGTAAGAGTAGGCCACTGTGTGCCGGTGGGAACAGATGACAACATTAACAAAACTGCATACACACGGGGACTGGATGTAAAAAAGCACATAAGTGCTTATTCCATTATCCTCGATATAAAAGAATAAATAAATAAGTAATCTCTCGCTCTCTCTCTCAATTTAGATAGAAAATGATTGCTTATTTCTCGATGTAGGAATCATTTATGGTATATATATATCTCTCTCTCACACACTATCTCTCCTCTCTCTCAACTTATGTAGAAAAAGGCTGTTTAGTTGTAGAGGTAGAAAGCATTTCTATAATTATTATGTTCTTTTCTTTCCACGAGGGGCTCTTGTGTTTTGAAGACTAAACTAAACACAAATGACACTGCAAAAATACCCAACACGGACACAGACATAGATAGACATACATACATACATACATACATACATACATACATACATACATACAGACAGACAGACAGACACACACACACACACACACACACACACAACAAGAAAAAAAGCAAATGCACTGCATATTCAATGTACCATCTGAAAATAAAACTTTGACTTTGACTTTGACACACACACAGCACAACACAACATACACACACCCACAGACACACACACACACACACACACACACACACTCACACCACACACACACACACATCACACACACACACACACACACACACACTCACACACACACACACACACACACACACACACACACACACACACACACACACACACACACACACACACACACACACACGCACACATGTTAAGAGATAAGAAATTCGACCTATTTCTGACTGCGACAGTCTAATCTGCGGACGCTGTCGGTTTCTTTTTCTTTTCAAATGAAAAATCAACACAGCGCCCAGAAAGTGGACACAAAGAAAGCGAAAGGCAGGCAACATGAACAATCCTGCACAGCAACCACGTTAAGCGACAACAAAACATTTATTTACCACCGATCTACACATAGACACAGCTACGCAAGCACATACACACCGACGCACTGATACAGAGATAGATAGATAGATAGATAGAGAGAGAGAGAAGGGGGGGGGGGGATGAGAGAGAGAGAGAGAGAGAGAGAGAGAGAGAGAGAGAGGAAGAGATAGATAGATAGATAGATAGATAGAGAGAGAGAGAGAGAGAGAGAGAGAGAGAGAGAGAGAGAGAGAGAGAGAGAGAGAGAGAGAGGCATATACACACGTAGACGCGAGCGGGCAGAGTGAAATGCAATGCCAAAAAAAGGGGGTAGGTTCTGGTTACCACAGCTCTAAAGAGATAATTGTATCGAAAGAAACACTGAATGACTGAAAGAGAGAGAGAGGGAGACAGAGAGAGAGAGACAGACATAGACAACCAGAGAGAGAGAGAGAGAGAGAGAAAGAGAGAAAGACAGAGACAGACAGACAAAGACACACACACACACGGACAACCAGAGAGAGAGAGAGAGACAGAGACAGAGACAAAGAGACAGACACAGAGAGACAGAAACAACCTCAGAGAGAGAGAGAGAGGAGAGAGAGAGAGAGTGAGTGAATGAGAGGAGAGAGACAGAGAGACAGACAGAGAGAGAGAGAGAGAGAGAGAGAGAGAGAGAGAGAGATGAACAGGTGGATAGAGTGACAGAAAGGATAGGAAGACAGCGAGTATAGATTGGCAGATAGACAGGCAGACATGACAGATATATATCTATATCTATATCTATGTATATATATATATATATATATATATATATATATATATATATATATATATATATATAGGTAGATAGAAAGATAGCTAGCTAGCTATAGATGGATAAATACATAGATAGATATAGATAGATTGATTGATAGATATAATACATACATAGATAGATGGATGGATGGATAGATAGATAGAAGGATAGATAGTCATCTATTCCTTTATTCCCGAAGATGATGGAATAAGCACATGGCTGCAGAAACATCAACATACCCAGCATACATCCCCCAAAAGTCGGAATGCGGCTACCTTCATGAGTGCGTGGGCGGAAAAAACCCAACACCAGTCGATCGCATAGGCAAACATCTCACCTTTAGTGAACCTCGGAGCTCTAGCCGATGAACCTAAAAAACCCCCAACCAACCAATATACACAACACACAGGTGGTACACTTTGCACTGTTCAGCATCTTCCTCCTCCTCGTCAAGATCTGACAATGCCAGTGCCGTTGTCTGCTGTCTTGTGTTCTTAGTTTTTTTTGGTTCCTCAGAACAATCAGCAGCAAGTTGCTGTCAATGAGACGTGGAACAGTAGCAGAAGTATTGTTGTCCTTTCGCTATTTGGAAAGTTTCGGGTTCTTGTTGTTGTTGTTGTTGTTTTTTTCTTATGACAACTTGTTTATGGTTTGTCTCTTTTTCTGGGTTTTTCTTTTTTTTTTGGTGGTGGGTGGGTGGGGGGTGGGGTGGGGGTTAGAGGGGGGGGGGGGGGGAGTCGTCACGGCTTCTGTCTGGTTGTACTCTTCAGTCTAGTGTGTCTGTCTGTGAGTATGTCTGTCTTTGTTTATCTGTCTGTCTCTGTCTGTCTCTCTCCCCACCCCACCCGACCTTTTCCTGTTGAGTAGTGTGTGTGTGTGTGTGTGTGTGTGTGCGTGATAGAGAGATAGAGAGAGAGAGTGACAGAGACATAGAGAGAGATGGTTAGATAGATGGACAAACATAATTATAGGTAGATATAGATAGATAGATAGAGATTAATACCTATAGATAGATATAGATTAATACCTATCTTCCTACCTCCCTCTCTCCGAATCAATCTATCTATCTATCTATCTATCTATCTATCTATCTATCTATCTATCTATCTATCTATCTATCTATCTATCTATCTATCTATCTACCTATCTACTACCTACCTACCTATCTATCATATCTTACACACACACACACACACACACACGCACAGATGCGCGCGCGCACCCCCCCCCCCCCCACACACACACATACACACACACACAGATTCAACACGTCACCAGACCTACGTAGACACGATACACACGTCACCAGACCTAGGCTCTGGTGTATGGCTTCCTCGCAGGGTGACAGACAGCACACTACACTATAAGTGTATACAGCCTACATGCACGCAAGAAGCTATCTGTGCACTGGAAGAAGGCCCTATCTGTCTATGTATCTGTCTGTCTGCCTGTCTGTCTGTCTATTAGACAGTGTGTCTGTCTATAATCCATTATTCCCTCATCACATTTCTGACAGCTCTCGTGACTGCTGTGCCCCATACTGCAAGGCTTGTGTCTTCCTCAGCTCACACACGGCATGCTTCTCCGTGCTGTACTTGATATCTATCTCTCTTCCTTTTTGTTGTTGTTGTTGGTACTTTGCCAATATAAACACTCGTACAAGCACGCGCACGCGCTCAAACGCGCGCGCACGCACGCACAGAGGCGCGCTTCCTTACACATGCACGCGCGAGCGCGCGCACGCACACACACACATACGCACACACGCACGCACGCACGCACGTACACCCACATCTAATATCACTAGAAGTGAACAGACGTAAAATTGAAGTCAACGTACAACCAGCCCATTCACACACACACACACACACACACACACACACACACACACACACACACACACACACACACACACACACACACACACACACACACACACACACACGCGCGCACGCACACACAAACACTCGCGCGCGCACCGCGCACGCGCGCGTGCACGCACATACATATCCAGCAAAAAGAACATGAAAAACGTAGCATATCATGAGACAGGTAATTAGGCAAAACATCTCTGTTGCGCTTCATGGGCAAGATGATAATAAGAGAAGAAAGAGAGAAGAAAGAGAGGAAAAGAGAGGAGAAAGAGAGGAGAAAGAGAGGAGAAAGAGAGGAGAAAGAGAGGAGAGAGAGAGGAGAAAGAGTGAAGAAAGAGAGGAGGAAGAGAGGAGAAAGAGAAAAGAAAGCGAGAAGAAAGAGAGGAGAAAGAGTGAAGAAAGAGAGGAGGAAGAGAGGAGAAAGAGTGAAGAAAGAGTGAAGAAAGAGTGAGAAAGAGAGGAGAAAGAGAGAAGAAAGAGTGAAGAAAGAGAGGAGAAAGAGTGAAGAAAGAGTGAAGAAAGAGTGAGAAAGAGAGGAGAAAGAGAGAAGAAAGAGTGAAGAAAGAGAGGAGAAAGAGTGAAGAAAGAGAGAAGAAAGAGTGAAGAAAGAGAGGAGAAAGAGTGAAGAAAGAGAGAAGAAAGAGTGAAGAAAGAGAGGAGAAAGACAGAAGAGAAAGATAGGAGAAAGAGATAGGAAAGAGAGGAAGAAAGAAAGGAGAAAGAGAGGAGAAAGAGTGAAGAAAGAGAGGAGAAAGAGAGGAGAAAGAGTGAGAAAGAGAGGAAAAGAGAGAAGAAAGAGTGAAGAAAGAGAGGAGAAAGAGTGAAGAAAGAGTGAAGAAAGAGAGAAGAAAGAGAGAAGAAAGAGTGAGAAAGAGAGGAGAAAGAGAGAAGAAAGAGTGAAGAAAGAGAGGAGAAAGAGTGAAGAAAGAGTGAAGAAAGAGAGGAGAAAGAGTGAAGAAAGAGAGGAGAAAGAGTGAAGAAAGAGAGGAGAAAGAGTGAAGAAAGAGTGAAGAAAGAGAGGAGAAAGAGTGAAGAAAGAGAGGAGAAAGAGTGAAGAAAGAGAGGAGAAAGAGTGAAGAAAGAGAGGAGAAAGAGAGGAGAAAGAGAGAGGAGAAAGAGTGAAGAAAGAGAGGAGAGAGAAGAAAGAGGAAGAAAGAGAGAAGAAAGAGAGGAGAAAGAGTGAAGAAAGAGAGGAGAAAGAGGAAGAAAGAGAGAAGAAAGAGAGGAGAAAGAGTGAAGAAAGAGAGGAGAAAGAGAGAAGAAAGAGTGAAGAAAGAGAGGAGAAAGAGTGAAGAAAGAGTGAAGAAAGAAGGAGAAAGAGTGAAGAAAGAGAGAAGAAAGAGAGAAGAAAGAGTGAAGAAAGAGTGAAGAAAGAGAGAAGAAAGAGAGAAGAAAGAGAGAGAAAGAGAGAAGAAAGAGAGAAGAAAGAGAGAAAAGAAAGAGAGAAGAAAGAGTGAAGAAAGAGAGGAGAAAAGAGTGAAGAAAGAGAGGAGAAAGAGAGAGAGAAAGAGAGGAGAAAGAGAGAAGAAAGAGAGGGAAAGAGAGAAAGAGAGGGGAAGGAGAAAAGGAGAAAGAAGAGAAAGAGGAAGAGAGAAAGAGAAAGAAAGAGAGAGAAAGAGAGGATGAAAGAGAGAAAAGAGAGAAGGAGAAAGAAAGAGGGAAGGGAAGGGAAGGAAGAAAGAGAGAGAGAGGAGAGAGAAAGAGAGAAGAGAGAGAAGAGAGAAAGGAGGAGAAAGAGAGGAAAGAGAGAGAGAGAGAAGGAGAGAAGGAAGAAAGGAAGGAGGAGAGGAGGAGGAGAGAGGAAGGTAAGGGGGAGAGGGGAGAAGAGGGGGGGAAGGAGGGGAAAAAGGGGAAGGGGAAGAAAAAAAAAGGAGGGGAGAGAGAAAGAGGTAGAAAGAGAAAAAAGAGGAAGAAAGAGAGGAGAAAGAGGAAGAAAGAGGAAAGAGAGGAGAAGAGAGGAGAAGAGGGAGAAAGAGAAGAAAAGAGAGGAGAAAGAGAGGAGAAAGAGAGGAGAAAGAGGAAAGAGAGGAGAAAGAGAGGAAAAAGAGAGGAGAAAAGAGAGGAGAAAGAAGAAAGAGAAAGAAGAGAAGAAGGAGAAAGAGGAGAAAGAAGGAAGAAAAGAGAAGGAAGTAAGAGGAAGAAAGAGAGGAGAAAGAGAGAAGAGAGGAGAAAGAAGAGAAAGAGAAAAAGAGAGAGAAAGAGAGAAAAGAGAAGAAGAGAGAGAAAGTGAAAAGAGGGAAAGGAGTAGTAAAGAGAAGAAAGAGAGAAAGAGAGAAGAAGAGTAGAAAGGGAGAGATAGAGAGAGAGGAAAAGAGTATGAAAGAGAGAGAAAGAAGAGAAAGAAAAAGAGAAAAGAAAGAGAGAGAAAGAGAGAGAAAGAGAGAAGAAAGAAAGAGAGGAGAAAGAGTGAAGAAGAGAGAAAAGAGAGAAGAGAAGGAAAGAGAGAAATGAGAGAAGAAAGAGAGAAGAGAGGAGAAAGAGAGTGAGAAAGGAGAAGAAAGAGAGAAAAGAGAGGAGAAAAAGGAAGAAAGAGAGAAAGAGAGAGAAGAGAGAAAAGAGAAGAAAGAGAGGAATAGAGGAAAGAGAGGGAAAAGAGAGAAAGAGGAAGAAGAGAGAAAAAGGAGGAAGAAAAAAGAGTGAAGAAGGAGGAAGAGAGGAAAAGAGAAAAAGTAAGAGAGAGAGAAGAAGGAGAAGAAAGAAGAGAAGAGTAGGAGAAAGAGAAAGAAAGAGAGGAAAAAGAAGGAGAAAGAGAGGAGAAAGAGTGAAAGAAAGAAGAAAAAAAGAGAGATAGAAGAGAGAAGAAATAGTGAATGAGAGATGAGAAAGAGAGGGAAGAGTGATGAAAGTGTTGTAGAAGTGAATAAGGAGAAAGAGTGGAGAAAGTTGAGAGAATAAGTTGAGAATGTGAGAGAAAAGTGAGTTGAAGAAAGAGTGAGAAAGAGAGAGAAGAGTAAGTATGAGAGGAGATAAGAGTGAAAAAAGAGGTAGATAAGAGTAGAAAGAGAGTGAGAATAGTTAGGAGAAATGAGAAGAGAATGAGAAGAAAAGAGAAGAAAGAGAGGAGAAAAGATAGAAGAGAGAGAAAGAAAGAAGAGAAAGAGATGAGAAAGAGAGGAGAAGAGGAGGGAAAGAGTGAAAGAAGAGTGAGAAAGAGAGGAGAAAGAGAGAGAGAGAAAGAGTGAAGAAAGAGAGAAAAGGATGAAGAAAAGAGTAAGAAAGAGAAGAAGAAGATGAAGAAAGAGAGGAGAAAGAGTGAAGGAAAGAGTGAAGAAAGAGGAGAAAGAGTGGAAGAAAGAGAGAAGAAAGAGAGGAGAAAGAGAGGAGAAAGAGTGAAGATAGAGTGAAGAAAGAGTGAGAAGAGAGGAAAAGAGAGAGAAGAAAGAGTGAAGAAAGAGAGAGAAAGAGAAAGAGTGAGAAAGAGTGAAGAAAGAAGAGGGAAAGAGTGAAGAAAGAGTGAAGAAAGAGAGGAAAAGAGGAGTAAAGAGTGAAGAAAGAGTGAAGAAAGAGTGTAGAAAGAGAGGAGAAAGAGAGAGAAAGAGTGAAGAAGAAAAAGAGAGAAAGAAGAGATAAGAGAAGATGTGAAGAATAGAGAGGAGAAAGAGTGAAGAAAGAGAGGAGAAAGAGTGAAGAAAGAGTGTGAAGAAAGAGAGGAGAAAGAGTGAAGAAAGAGTGAAGAAAGAGGAAGGGAGAAAGAGTGAGAAGAGTGATAAGAGAGGAGAAAGAGAAGAAGAGTGAAGAAGAAGGAAAGTGTAATAGGTGAGAAAGAGAGGAGAAAGAGTGAAGAAAGTGGAGAAAGAGTGAAGAAAGAGAGGAGAAAGAGTGAAGAAAGAGAGGAGAAAGAGTGAAGAAAGAGAGGAGAAAGAGTGAAGAAAGAGAGGAGAGAGAGAGGAGAAGAAGGAAAAGAGAAGAGAGGGAGAAATAGAGAGAAGACAGAAGAGATGAGAAAGAAGGAGAAAGAGAGAAGAAAGAGTGAAGAAAGAGAGAGAAAGAGAGGAGAAAGAGAGAAGAAAGAGTGAAGAAAGAGTGAAGAAAGAGTGAAGAAAGAGAGAGAAAAGAGGGAAGAAAGAGAGGAGAAAGAAGAGAGAAAAGAGGAAAAGAGAGGAGAAAGAGAGGAGAAAGGAGAGAAAGAGAGGAGAAGAGAGAAGAAAGAGAGGAGAAGAGAGAAGAAAGAGAGGAGAAAGAGTAAGAAAGAGAGAGAAAGAGTGAAGAAAGAGGAGAAAGAGTGAAGAAAGAGAGGAGAAAGAGTGAAGAAAGAGAGGAAAAAGTGAAAGAAAGAGAGGAGGAAGAGAGGAGAAAGAGAAAAAGAAAGAGAGGAGAAAGAGAGGAGAAAGACAGAAGAGATGAGAAAGAGAGGAGAAAAGAGGAAGAAAGAGTGAAGAAAGAGGGAGAAAGAGAGGAGAAAGAGAGAGAAAGAGAGAAGAAAGAGGAAGAAAGATGTGAAGAAGAGAGAAGAAAGAGAGGAGAAGAGAGGAGAAAAGAGAGAAGAAAGAGAGGAGAAAGAGAGGAGAAAGGAGGAGAAAGAGAGAAGAAAGAGAGGAGAAGAGAGAAGAAAGAGAGAAGAAAGAGAGGAGAAAGAGAGGAGAAAGAGAGGAGAAAGAGAGAAGAAGAGAGGAGAAAGAGAGAAGAAAGAGAGAAGAAAGAAGGAGAAAGAGAGGAGAAAGAGAGAGAAAGAGAGAAGAAAGAGAGGAGAAAAGAGGAGAAAGAGAAGAAAGAGAGAAGAAAGAGAGGAGAAAGAGAGGAAGAAAGAGAGGAAAAAAAGAGAAGAAAAAAGAGAGGAAAAAACAGAGGCGAAACAGATCAGAAACAATGAGGAAACAATGAAAAAAGAGGAAAAACAGAGGAGAAACAGAGAAAAAAGAAAACGAGGAAACAGAGGAGAAACAGGGAAGAAACAGAGGAGAAACAGAGAAAAAAGAAAACAAAGGAGAAACAGGGAAGAAACAAAGGAGAAACAGGGAAGAAACAGAGGAGAAACAGGGAAAAAACAGAGGAGAAACAGGGAAGAAACAGAGGAGAAACAGAGAAAAAAGAAAACATAGGAGAAACAGGAAGAAACAGAGAGAAACAGGAAGAAACAGAGGAAAAACAGAGAAAGAAGAAAACAGAGAAGAAAACAGAGGAGAAACAGAGAAGAAATAGAAATAAGAAATAGCGAAGAAGCAGAGGAAAAACAGAAGAAAGAAAAAACGGAGAAGAAAAAGAGGAGAGATTGAGAAGAAACAGGGGAGGCAGGCAAAAAAACCAAACCCAAACTCGAGAGAAACAGTAAAGAAACAGAGAAGGGGCAGAGGAGAAACAGAGGAGAAACATAGGAGAAACAGAGGAGAAACCAGAGGAAGAAACAGAGGAGAAACAGAGGAGAAACATAGAAGAAACAGAGGAGAAACAGAGGAGAAACAGAGGAGAAACAGAGAAGAAAAGAAATTGAGACTAAATAGATAAGAAACAGGGAGAAACAGAGAAGAAATAAAAGAAGAAACAGAGAAGAAACAGAGGAGAAACAGAGGAAAAAAACGGAGGAGAAACAGCAGAAACAGAGAAGAAACAGCTGGAGATATATTTACAGCCAACAGCCAGTGTTTTGTGCCATCGCTGACATATAAACAAACAACAACAACACCAGGCTGACAGACACATTTTACAGCTAGTGTTTTGTGTCATCGCTGACATACAAACACAACAATGGTGTATAACAACAACAACACAGATAACAACAGGCTGACAGACACATTTACAGTCTTTTGTGTCATCACCGACATATAAACAAACAACAATGCTGTACAACAACAAAGGTAAACAACAGGTTGATAAACACAGTGACAGCCAGTGTTTTGTGCTACCGCTGGTATAATAATAATAATAATAATAATAATGATGATGATGATGATGATAATACATGGAATTTATACAGCGCTATATCTTGCAAATAAACAAATCAAAGCGCTCTCATTCATCCTAGTCTTTCACATGCAGCCAGTTACAATTAATAGATTTTTACAAATTCAAATGTAAACACACACACGCGCACAATTAACAGTTTTTACAAATACATACAAACATTGAATAACATACAAACAAACAACAATAATGTACAACAACAACAACACTGATAACAACAGGCTGATAAACACGGTGACAACCAGTGTTTTGTGTTAACGCTAACATATAAACAAACAACAACAATGGTGAACAAAACAACAACAATGGTGAACAAAACAACAACAACAACAACACTGATAACAGCAGGCTGATAGACAGACAGACAGACAGACAGACAGAAAGAAAGACAGACAGACAGACAGTACAGACAGCCAGACAGACAGTACAGACAGCCAGTGCAGCTTGGGGGTCTACTGAACGGAGAAACACATATACCAGTTCCTATAAAGTAGGATGTAATCACATAGAAGAAAACAATAGATGGACACACACACACACGCGCGCGCACACACACACACGCGCGCGCACACACACACACACACACACACACACACACACACACACACACACACACACACCACACACACACACACACACACACACACACACACACACACACACACACACACATACACACACACATACGCACGCACACACACATATAATATAATGTATATGTATGCACGCACACGGGGACGGGATAGCTCAGTGGTCGGAGCACTCGCTTTCCCCCAGCCAAGTTAAGCAGCGTCGAGCGTGGTTACCAGTTGGATGGGTGACCGTTTGCGCGCCTTGGCTTCAGTACAGTTCCCCCAGTTCACCCAGCTGTAAATGGGTACCTGCCCTCTTTAGGGTCAGGGAAGGTAAAGCAGCGAGGGAGAGGAGATGGGCGCCGCCCTCAATATGCTGGCCCTAGAGAAGTGACGTCTCTGACGCCTCGCTCCCCTACGACCTTATAGGTTATGGGACACCTTTACCTCCTTTTTTATGCACGCACACACACACACACAAAAACACACACGCACACATACACACGCACGCACGCACACTTACACTAACACACACTAACGCACAAGCGCGCGCGCTACACGCGTGTGCACAAATCCCCAAAACATAAATTTACAGGAAAAATCAAGGGACTGAGAGTAGGACAACTTTCTCTGTCTCTATGTCCTACTCTCTCTCTCTTCCTCCCTCCCCTCCCCCTCTCTCTCTCCCTCCCTCCCACCTCTCTCTCCCTCCCTCCCCCTCATTCTCTCTGCTTATCACTCTCATCCACACTCTCGTTTTTTCCATCCACTTTCTCTCTCTGCAAACTGTATTTAGAGCTCTCTCTCTCTCTCTCTCTCCTCTCTCTCTCTCCTCTCTCCTCTCTCTCTCTCTCTCTCTCCCTCGCTCTCTCTCTCATCTCTCTCTCTCTCTCTCTCTCTCTCTCTCTCTCCCCCTCCCATCCCCTCACTCGCTCCCCCTCTCTCCCCTCCTCTCTCTCTCTCTCCAGCACTAACACGCAGATGCTCTTTCTGCTCGTGCCTAGCCTAGCACTGTGTTTGTAAACCGAACCTGTATTGTGTCTACCATTCCTGAGACGCCTGCAAAAAAAACACCCCACCACAAAACAACAACAACAAGGTCATCATGTGGTACCGCTAAACGTTTTATATAGAGGCTAAAACCAAATCAAGCCGCTAACGGAAAATTCAAACAGACATGTGTCACTATGAAACATATCCAGGCTTAAAGTAATCGATTCTGACGAAACCCTGGAGGCCTTGATACTTTTCCTGAAACTTGTTTACAACAAGGTGGTGTGTGAGGGAGGGGGGGGGGGGGGCTTGTTTTCATGGTTAGCGGAGGAAGACTTAGGAATACAATGATATACCTACAATCCCATCCTTGTATAATTATCATTATGGTGCAAAGGTACAATGACGCATACGCACTACGAGCGCACACCGCACATATCACACGCACGCCAAACACAATCACAACACATAATACACTCCACAGTTAATAGATGGAAAGAGAGAGGGGGAGAGGAAGGGGGAGGAGAAAGGGAGAGAGATAGAGAGAGGGAGAGATGAGTGGAGAGGAGAGCGAGAGAGTGTTATATATTGTTGTATATTTAGAGATAGGGAAAAAGACAAAGAGAGAAAGATAGAAAGAGAGAGAGGAGAGAGATGAGAGAGGAGGTAGAGGGATGGAGAGAAGAGAGAGGAGAGAGAGAGAGAGAGAGAGAGAGCGGATTGGAGGGAGAGGATAGAGAGAGGTGAGAGAGAGGGAGGGAGAGAGAATAGAAAGACGGATACAGATAGACAGACAACAGATATATATTATACAATACAACAACACACACACACTCACACACACCCATATAATATATTATTATATATATATATATATATATATAATACATTATATTACATATATATATATATTTAATATATATATATATAATAATATTACATATAATAATATATAATATATATTATATATATATAGAGAGAGAGAGAGAGAAGAGAGAGAGAGAGAGAGAGAGAGAGATAGTAAAAGAGAAATAGAGATATAGAGACACACAGACAGAGAGAGATACAGAGACAAACGCAGACAGACAGAGATACAGACAGAGACACAGACAGAGACACAGACAGACACACAGACAAACAAACAGTCAGACAGACAGGCACACAGACAGAAGACTAAAAACCAAACAGTACCAGTAACGACCCCCCCCCCCCCCCCCCCCCCCCCCCCAAAAAGAGTAAGAAAAAGACACACAATAACAAAAAGTTGTCTTAGCGAACAAAAAAACCCAACAACACCCAAACTTCCCTGATTATAGCAAAAGGACAACAATACTTCTGCTACTGTTCCACGTCTCATTGACAGCAACTTGCTGCTGATTGTTCTGAGGAACCTAAAAAAACTAAGAACACAAGACAGCAGACAACGGCACCGGCATTGTCAGATGTTGACGAGGAGGAGGAAGATGCTGAACAGTGCAAAAGTGTACTTGTGTGCTGTCTATTAATTTTGCTGCTCTTTTTTTTATTTTTCGTTCCTCAGCTAGAGCTCCGAGGTTCATCAAAAGTTGATGAGATTTTTGCCAATGCGATTTATCGGTTTTGGTTTTTTTTGCCCACACAGCCATGAAGGCAGCCGCATTTTGACTTCGGGGGATGCATGCTGGGTATGTGTATGGTTCCGTAACCCTTTGAACGCTGGCATGAATTACGGGATCTTTCACGTGCATATTTTGATCTTCTGTATGTGTATATACACGAAGGGACTGAAGGCACTGGCAGGTCTGCACTTGCAGTTGACCTGGGAGATCGTAAAAAAATCCCCATCCGTGATTCCCCTGACATCACCGAGAATCGAACCCACGACTTCATTGACCCGTAGGATTGAAGTCCAACGGTCCTTACCGCTGGGCCACAGTGTTTGTCTCTGTTGTTGTACTTTTAGCGTTGTTGTTGTTGTTGTCGTTGTTGTTGTGTTGTTGTTGTTTCCCTGTTTAGTTAGGGCTTAAAGAAATGTTCACTCAGAAATAAAAATGGTTATAATGTTGCGTATAGTTTTTGTTGTTGTGTTCGTTTTGTTGTGTAAGTTACATTGCTTTTGCTATTGATATGTATCCAGCATGGCTTTTGTTTATATAATAAAAAACACCACACCACCTCCTCAAAATGTGATCAACACAGTTCATTCTACATTGACAAACATGGAAGAAAAAGCTGTGGGTATATACTATTCATTCCTCGGCTAGATATCCAAAGTTCACCGATGGTGATATTTTTTGCGTATGCAACCGTTTTTTGCTCACCAACACCATACCAGTATAATGCGTTAAAAAAAAAGTATTATTCATTTCATTTCATTTTCATTCATACCACTTTAAGGCACGAGATTTCTCTGCGTGAAATTCAGGCTGCTCTCCCCGGGGAGAACACGTCGCCACAAGAGCAGCGCCACCTTTTTTTTTTTTTGGTCTGCAACTGTATTTCTTTCCCTATCAGAGTGGCTTTTTTCTAAGAATTTTGCCAGGGACAACTCTCTTGTTGCCGTGGGTTCTTTTACGTGCGCTGCATAATTTTCTGTAACACACGGGACCTCGGTTTATCGTCTCATCCGAAAGACTAGCGCCCAGACCACCACTGATGGTCTAATGGATGGGGGAAAAGTTTCGGGCCCAGACGGGATACGAACCACGCACACTTCCGACCCGGACTTTTCGCTTTCTAGACAGGCGCGTTACCTTTAGACCACCGATCTACCATTCATCACTCGTTCTTATCAACGCTAATGGCCTACTCTTCCGAAAAGTAGAACGTGTTTTTTAAAACGTGTGCGCAAGATGTTCTGCGTCCGTTCGCACACTAGGCCTCGGTTTATGGTCTCACCCCAAATACTTTTCGGGGAGTGGAGTGGAAACTGATGTGAACTCCAGAAGAAAAATCCCCTCGCTGTTGTTTCAATCCCGGGTCGTCACACCAACGAGCGAACCGTTCTAACCACTAGCCGATTCTTTCCTTGTTTTACCAGTCTTACATAGAGAGTGTTCTAAGGTTTGCTTTCATTTGTTGGTATAAAGAAATAACCTTAGTGTTAAAAACAAGAATGGCCTGCAGAAAATTGTAAGAATCTGCTCAAAACAAAAAAAAAATGCTTGGGAGAAGAACACAGAGATCTCAAGTTGTACTGCGATCAGCAGCTTGTACGCAAAGCCTTTGCCATTTTTGCTGATCCATCTCCACCCCGCCCTTCCCCCCCCACCCCCCACCCCCCCCCCCCCATGCTTTGTTTTCAGAATTTCAATGATGCCTTCAGACGCCGTTTTCAGTGCCCCAACAGCAAAACAAACAGAAAAAGAAATTCTTTTGTGCCAATTCAATTCGAATTCACAATGACATTAACTACCTATTTTTTACATTTCTTTGAATTACTTGCCTGATTGTCATTGCTAAGAGTTGTAGTCAATACATGTGTGTGTGTGTGTTGTGTGTGTGTGTGGTGTGTGTGTGGGTGTTTGTGTGTGTGTGTTGTGTGTGCGCGCGCGCATGTGTCGTGTGTGTGTGTTGTGTGTGTGAAATAATCCACTTTCTTAGTCATTGTCTTTAAAACATCGGTGTATGTGCATGGGTGTGCATGGGTGTGTTCACGCACGCACACACGTGCGTATGTGCGTGTTGTATACTTGCGTTCGTAAATATCAAGTTTAAATATTTTTCTAGTCAATGGTTATTATAACATTGTTGTTCCCAATTGGTGTGTGAGTGATGAGTGATTGGAATGAGTGAGTGGTGTATGTAGTGTGTGTGGTGGTGTGTATTCGTG
>CM054153.1:40918970-40923970 GCA_028751875.1 Rapana venosa
TCCTCTCCTCTCTCTCTCTCCTCTCTCTCCTCTCTCCCTCTCTCTCTCTTCCTCTCTTCCCTCTCCTCCTCTCCCCTCTCCTCCCTCTCCTCTCTCCTCTCCTCTCTCCATCTTTTTGCCACATCTACTACTATAGTGGGGACAGATAGCCAGTGGTCCGACACTCGCTTTTCCCCAGCCAAAGTTAGCCACGTTGTTGAGCGTGGTTACCATCCTTGGATGGGTGACTGTTTGCGCGCCTTGCTTCAGTACAGTCCCCCCCAGTTCACCCAGCTGTAAATGGGTACCTGCCCTCTTTAGGGTCAGGGAAGGTAAAGCAGCGAGGGAGAGGAGATGGGCACCGCCCTCAATATGCTGGCCCTTAGAGAAGTGAGGTCTCTGACGCCTCGCTCCCCCACGACCTTATTTATTTATTTATTTATTTATTTATTTATTTATTCTTTTATATCAAGGATAATGGGATAAGCACTCATGTGCTTTTTTACATCTAGTCCCCGTGTGTATGCGGTTTTGTAAATTTTGTCATCTGTTTCCTTATAGGTTATGAGACACTTTACCTTTACCTTACTACTATAGGTGTGCAACAGTACATTCTTACTGTCATCATACCGAGTTATAGCGGTATAGACTCTCACCTTTGGCTTCTATAACCAAATCAACACGATGCACATAAACATTTCTACAGCCCCCCCCCCCCCCCCCAAAAAAAAATGGAGAGAGGCATAAAGATGATTCAAAGAGACATCTGCCATGAACACCTGATAAGGGAGCTGAGACACATCAATTCTGATGAAGCCTTTGGGGATTGCTGAAAGCACATGGGACTCTGCCTACATTGTGGTTATTAGTAATAGAAGCAGGACTCACAGACAGACAGACAAAGAGACAGACAGACACAGACACACACACAGAACTATCGTATACACTTTGTGAAATGGTGCAGTACCGTAAACCAGACTGGTGGTGTAATAATCGTTATCAGGAAGACCCTGTCATGATTCCCTCCTCACATTCCTGACAGCTCTCATCCCCTGATGATGGCATTTCTGTCTGTCAGGTTATTATCTCTATGTCCTGCCAGTGTCACTTCGCCAGTGCAGTGTGCTTAAAACCTCAACGGACTCAATAGCGGGTGTGTGTGCACATACACCCATACATAGACATACCTCATACATATGCACACAAGCATGCGTGTATGCACACACACTGAGAGAGAGAGAGACAGAGAGAGAGAGACAGAGACAGAGAGAGACAGAACGAGAGTGAGAGAGAGAGAAAGAGAGAGAGAAAGAGCCTATATAAACATAAACACTCGCACACTCACAAACATCTGTATTCATATCTAGAGTTCTCTGCACGCACGCATGCACGCATGCACATACACACACACATCCTCTACACACTACATAAACACAAACACAACCTACCCTCATGCAAACACATACTACAACACCTCCCCCCCCCCTTCAACCCCACACAAACTATCCATCACAGATGAAAGATAATGTTATGTCTCCTAAAGCATAAAGACCTTCATTGTCTCTTTGTAGGGGAGACAGACAGGCAGACCAACAGACAGACAGACAGACAGACAGCTCAGACAGACATCGATACAACAGACAGACAGAACAGGTGGTGCTGACAAGGTCAAGCCAATAAAGAGAGGATGTTTAACAACACATTGACTGTCAGTGTCTTGTGTGACAGCTGCTGTCACAGGGAAACAAGGCGATAAATCTCTGATAGCATACTGACAATAGGCAACAGCGCTGGAGAGAGAGACAGAGAGAGAGAGAGACAGAGAGAGAGAGAGAGAGAGAGAGAGGAGAGAGAGAGAGAGAGAGAGAGAGAGAGAAGAGAGAGAGAGAGAGAGAGAGAGAGGGAGAGAGAGAGAGAGAGAGAGAGAGAGAGGGAGAGAGAGAGAGAGAGAGGGAGAGAGGAGAGAGAGAGAGAGGGAGAGGGAGAGAGAGAGAGCTAGCGAGAGAGAGCGAGAGAGAGGGATGGGGAACAATGAACACATTTTATTTATAGAGGGTTTTAGAATAAGCATAACAATATCTTTTTTTTAAAACATCCAACCCTCTGCGAAAAAACGAAAAAAAAAGAAAAGTAAGAAGCAAACGAAAGTAATTAACGTGCAATACATAGCATGAAAAATAATATAAAAAAAGAAAGAAAAAATACATTATATTGATGATGGACTTTCCATGCAAATTCACCCCAATCTAATTTCATACAAGTAGAAAAAAAATTGAAAGTAAACATAAATAGAAATAAGTCAAGCAAGGATAGGCACGCAAATTAATTTTCATAATGCACAATATATAATTATAAGGACAAAATGATGAAGTTCGAAGAAAAGTTATTTCAATAATGTAAATGGAAAATAAAAGAAAAGGAGTGCACAGAGAGAGAGAGAGAGAGAGAGAGAGAGAGAGAGAGACAGACAGACAGACAGACAGAGGCAGAGAGACAGAGAAACCGAGACAGAGACATAGGAAAAAAGAGAGCAAGAGAGAGAGACAAACAGAGACAGAGAGACAGAGAAACAGAGACAGAGACATAGGAAAAAAGAGAGCAAGAGAGAGAGACAACAAGACAGAGAGACAGAGAAACAGAGACAGAGACATAGGGAGAGAGAGAGAGAGAGAGAGAGAGAGAGAGAGAGAGAGACAAACAGAGACAGAGAGACAGAGAAACAGAGACAGAGACATAGGAAAAAGAGAGCAAGAGAAGAGACAAACAGAGACAGAGAGACAAGAAACAGAGACAGAGACATAGGGAGAGAGAGAGAGAGAGAGAGAGAGAGAGAGAGAGAGAGAGAGAGAGAGAGAGATGGAGGAGAGTAAAGGAGAGGTGGAGTTAATTTATTTTAAAAAGTTAATTCTTTTATATCGAGGATAATGGAATAAGCACTTGCATGCTTTTTTAATCCAGTTCCGGTGTGTATGCGGTTTTGTAAATTCTGTCATCTGTTCCCACCGGCACACAATGGCCTACACTTACGAAAACAGGAAAAGGATCTAAAGTGTGCGCAAGATGTTCTGCGTGCGTTCGCACACGGGGCGTCGGTTTATAGTCTCATCCGAAGGACTATGATATGCCATCATATGATATATGCCGTCATATGATATATGACTATGAGTGAGGGAGGAAGGCAGAGAGAGAGAGAGAGAGAGAGAGAGAGAGAGAGAGAGAGAGAGGGGGGGGGGTAGAGAGAAGGAGGGAGGGAGGAAGGAAGGAGAGTGAGGGATGGGTTTGAGTGAGGGAGGGATGTATGTATGTGTGTGTGTATGTACGATGTATGTACGCACATACCCGCGAGTTAGCGCGTTGAGGTTTAAGCACACTGCACTGTCGAAGCGACAAGGACAGGGCATAAAGATAATAATCTGATTTGTATCTGATCTCTCTCTCCCTCCCTCTCTCTGTCTCTCTCTCTCTCTCTGTTATTCTTGCCATTGGTTTTATATCATTGTTGAGGGGTGAAGGTTCTGGGAAGGGATGTTAGGACACTGTCACTCAAAGGAATGATGCGAGGCCACGCATGGGTGTTATGGTAACACTTGTTATTGTTTCATCTACACAACAAACACGCACCTGAAACAAAGATAAAAGTCAGGAAACTACTCTATCCATGTTTAACCAGGTACATGAAAAGCACACAACAGCAAAAGCTATATTGTCGTCTAGCCAAATGTTAGAAAACCAAATTCCTGCCATCACTCACACCAAAATACCAAGTTAATCCTAGGGAACCAATAGAGAGTATACAGTTGTAAATCAGACAACCAAAGACTACAAAATAACTAGGAAAATCCTTCCCTCCATACTCTCAACTGACATTATCCTAATAATGTCAACAGAACTTAGTCTATACTAAGATCTCTTTCACAACAATGGTCCCTATCATATCCCATGGGTATTGTAGCACGAGAGAGAGAGAGAGAGAGAGAGAGAGAGAGAGAGAGAGAGAGAGAGAGAGAGAGAGAGAGAGAGAGAGAAAGAGAGAGAGAGAGAGAGAGAGAGAGAGAGAGAGAGAGAGGAGGAGGGGGATGAGGCAGAGACAGAGCAGGTACAATCTAGTGTGTCACAAACTCATATACAAATTAACCACTTTTGACACAAATGACTAGCCATACACAAAGTCACACCTACATATCAGACCAGCTAGGCCCAGTTCTGTATTGCATTCAAGTCTAACCTTCAAGTCTTCAACTGAGCAGTCAACTCTTTATCTCAATTCAATTTTGCTGTAGTAGTCTATCTCAATAGCTTTGTCACCAATCCACACTATTTTACCAGTGATCAATGCCATTTACCAACCATCTCAATAGAACAAACAAATCAAATGATGAACATCCAATTATAGAAATTAGAATAAATCCAAGATCACACAATAAAATAATGTCTCACGACTTTAGCCATGCTTTTTCATGTATAAAGCAACCACACATACTTTCACTGTACCAGTCACAATATTCAATCAATAACTAAATTCAGCTAGTACACACAAATTAGATTTACTTACAAAATCAGCCGTTTCCTTACTAAACCTCTTTAAACAACAACTTATATCAAAAAAGAGAATTTCCCACTCACGGCTCAAGCAGAAGAACAAAACTGCTGTTTCTTCAAGTTTCACCACACAACAGCCCTGTCTAACTCAAGAAGAGAATGTTGCCCCAGACAGCAAGCAAGAGAATGACTTTGAAATGCCATGTACACCCTGTTATATTGGTTTGCTTGTAGGACTACTTATTCCAACTGACCAATGAATGTATTTGGAAACTGAGACTAGCAAATCCTGACCACACATCCACATCGGCTGACAAACAAATTTCATTCACAAAGTAAAATCAACCAGCAGTCTTACTTCATGACAAAATCTGTTGATTCACGAGAGGAAGGTGGGAGGGAGAGAGTGGGGGGAGGGGGGAGGGAGAGAGTGGGGGGAGGGGGGATGCAATTCATCAAGAGAGAGGCCCACAAGCCTGTTG
>CM054153.1:40931470-40951470 GCA_028751875.1 Rapana venosa
CCCGGAGATGGCCCTTCCCCCCTGTCCCTTTTTTTGGGGCAAAGGGTTTATCGAGTGTTGTTGCATGATGCTGGGTTTTTTCCCGAGCAGGCAACAGAGGTAGTGGTTTTCTTTGGTTTCCCACTTGGGAGGACAAAAGCAGATCTGAAAGGGGGTCAAAGAAAGAGTGGAGAGGGGAGGGGTGGAGGGGGGGAAAAGGGGGGGGGAGAGAGAGGGGAGGGGAGAGAGAGAGGGGGGAGAGAGGGGGGAAAAGGGAGGGGAAGGGGGAGGTGGGGGAGGGAGAGGATAAGAAAAAAAGGGGATTGAGGGGGGAGAGAAGTGGAGGGGAGAGGGGGGGGGGGGAAGAGGGAGGGAGGGGGGGAGAATGAGAGGGAGGGGAAAGAGGTGAGAGAGGGGGGGGTTTAGGGGAAAAGAGGGGGGGGAGGGAGGGGGAGGGGAGAGAGAGAAGGAAGGGGGGGAAAAAGAAGAGAGGGGGGAAAAAAGAGGAGAGAGGGAGGAGGGGGAGGGGGCGGGGAGGGAAAAAAGAAAAAAGAGAAAGAGAAAGGGAAAATTTGGGGGGAGAGAAGGGAGAGAGAGATAAAAGGGTTTTTTTAAAATTTTTTTTTTTGGGGGATTTAAGGTAGAACCTTCTTATTTTGCCCTTTTTTTAAATTCCAAAAATTTCCTGTGGAACGGGTTTTGGGGGGGGAATTTTGGATTGTTATGGGAACATGGTTTTAAATTCGAAAAGGGGAGAGGAAGGAGGGGGAGAGAGGAGGGGAGAAAGAGGTTTTTGGGAAAAAAAGGGAAAAGAGAAAAGGGAGGAAGAAAAAGGGGGGGGAGAAAAAAGGGAAGAGAGTTTAGAAGGAGAAAAAGAGAGGAGGGGAGAAGAGGAAGAGGAGGGAGGGTTTTGGGGGAAAATGAGGAGGGGGGGGGGAGAGAGAGAGAAGAGGGGGGGAAGAGGGGAGTGACGGAGAAGGGGGAAAGAGGAAAAAAGGAAAAAGAGGGGAATTTTAAAGGAAAGGAAAAAGAGAATAGATTGAAAGAGGGGATTTGGTTTTAGAGAAAAGAGGGGAATGGGGACGGAGGAGGGAGAGAGGGAGGTGAGAGAGAGAGAGAAGAGAGAGAGGAGAGAGAAATATTATTCTTTGACAGTTTTTTTCTTTTTTTATCTTTTTTTCTTGTTTTTTCCTCTCTTAAAAGACGTTTCACTCTTTTTCTCCTTTCTTTTTTGAGCTCCACTTGCAATGTAAGTAAGTTTTCAATTTTGCAATGTGTGCGTTGCGTGTTGTGTGTGTGGGAAGGGGGGGGGGGTGCGGGGGGGGGGGGGGGATGGGGGGGGGGGGGGTTGTTATGTGTGTGTGTCTCTCTTTCTGTCTGTATGTCTGCCTGCATGTCTTTTTGTCTGTCTGTCTGTCTGTCTGTCTGTAAATCATGCTTTTCCCTTGCTGATACATTACAACGCAGGCAGAGTCCTATGCGTATTCGGCCATCTCAGGGGCTTCATCAGAATGGATGTGTGTCTCTCTCTCTCTCTCTCAGCCCTAGTCTACCTATCAGTTTTGTCAGTGACGGACGGACGGACGTCTCTTTGAATCTTCCTTACGCCTCTCTCCCCTTTTTTCTTGGGTGTGTAGTGTGGGGGGGGGGGGGGGGGGGGAGAAGGCTGTCGACATGTTCTGCGTTTATGTGCGTTGGGCTGATTTGGTTTTTAATTTTTTTTTTATATAGAAGCGTGGTAGGATATGGCAGTAAGGATGTACTTTGTGGGACAACTACGGTAGTAGCAAAAAACTAAAACCGATTTGATATCGATATGTTTGTGCAGAATCAATAGAGATTGAGGGAGAGAGAGAGAGTGGGAGGGGAGGGAGGGAGAGAGAGGGAGGGAGGGAGAGGGAGGAAGAGGGAGAGGGAGAGGGAGGAAGAGGGAGAGGGAGAGGGAAGAGAGAAGAGAGAGACATACAGAGAGAGGGAGAGTGGTGGGGAGATGTTTCTACAAAATCAATAGAGACAGAGAGAGAGGGGGTAGGGGGAGGGAGGTAGGGAGAGGGAGAGAGAGAAAGAGGAAGAGGGAGAGGGAGAGAGAGAGAGAGAAAGGAGGGAGAGGGAGAAAGAGAGGTAAAAGAGAGAGAGAGAGATACAGAGAGAGGAGAGTGGTAGGGAGAGAGAGAGAGACAGACAGACAGACAGACAGAGACAGAGGGACAGAGACAGACAGACAGCAAAAGAATAAGAGAGAGAGAGACAGACAGAGCGCGAGAGAGAGAGAGAGGGAGAGGAATGTACACAACACTTAGAAACTGATACCTTGGCTGTTTTGCCTTTCTTTCCCCTTGTGTGTGTGTGTGTGTGTTTATGTTTTGTGTGTTGTGTGTGTTTTGTGTTGTGTGTTTTGTGTGTGTGTATGTGTGTGTATTGTATGTGTATGTGTGTGGTGTGCGTGTGTGTGTGTGTGAGTGTATATGTGTGTGTGTGTGTGTGGTGTGTGCATGTGTGTGTATGTGTGTGTGTGTATGTGTGTGTATATGTGTGTATGTGTGTGTGTATGTGTGTGTATGTGTGTTTCATGTGTGTGTGGTGTATGTGTGTTTCTATGTGTGTGTGTATGTGTGTGTGGTGTGTATGTGTGTATGTGTGTGTGTGTGTGTGTGTGTATATGTGTGTGTGGTGTGTGTATGTGTGTATGTGTGTGTATGCGTGTGTATGCCTCAAGACATATTTATTTCAAACCTAAGATTCCCCCCTTTCTGTTTCATATCAGAGCTATCCCACCTTCACTAACCCATGTCCTATCACCCTGCTAAAGTATATGATCTGTGTGTGTGTGTGTGTGTGTGTGTGTGTGTGTGTGTGTGTGTGTGTGTGTGTGTGTGTGTGTGTGTGTGTGTGTGCTTTTGAAAAACATTTGACTATTGAAATTTTATTTCATAGATTTTTGTCTATGTTTGTAAATATCTGTTTGTTTAAACTATTGATTATTTATCATTGATTGCATGACTGTGTAAGATTAGGTTGAATGCATGCGCTTAGATTTGTCTTTGCAAGATAGAGCGCTATATAAGTTCCATTTATTATTATTATTATTATTATTATTATTATTATTATTATTATTATGTGTGCACGCGCGCGTGTATGCGTGTGTACGTGGGCACACCTGATTGGGGACGCTACGAGTCATCAGATAAAGGCTTCAGTTCTCATTAAACTACCTCAGCCTGCTGTGGCAGTCCATGGTGTACCTATCGGCTATCTAGTCCTTATCTGGTTCCCAACAGACTGGCCCTGAATACGTTATCAGTCAGCCACCTGTGGCATGTTCACGGACGACAAAGAAAAAGATGAAAAAGCGATGTATGATAATGATATGAAACCAATGGCAAGAATAACAGAGAGGGATGGAGGGGGAGCCGGAGGAGAGAGAGAGGGGGGTAGGGAGGGAGGGAGAGAGAGGGGGGGAGGGAGAGAGAGGGAGAAAAGAGGAGAGAGTGAGAGGAGAGAGAGAGAGAGGGGAGAGAGAGAGAGAGAGAGAGAGAGAGAGAGAGAGAACTCGAACTCAAATGATTTATTCACAAAAAGGCCATTGGCCCATACATGAAGGGGGTTGCCGAACTGCTTAGTATTTTGGAGGGGGTAAAAGCAATAGTAAAACAAAAAACAAAACAAAAAACAACAAAAAACCGACAACATGTTACTGCATAACAAAAGTCGGCTACAAAAATATGACTTAGGATAACCATATCAAGAGAGAGAGAGAGAGAGGAGAGAGAGAGAGAGAGAGAGAGAGAGAGAGAGAGAGAGAGAGAGAGGGGGGGGGGGCGTGAGAAAGAAGATATAAATCAAGTTATTATCTTTATGCTCTGCAACGCGCTCACTAGCGGGCATGTGCGCAAATACATCATACACACACATACATACATCCATCCCTACCTCACTCTCCTTCTCCCTCCCTTTCTCTCTCCTCCCCCCTCTCTCTCTCTCCCTCTCTCTCTCTCTGCCTGCCTCCCTACCTCACTCCCCCTCTCCGTCTCTCTCTCTCTCTCTCTCTCTCTCTCTCTCTCTCTCTCTCTCTCCCTCTCTCTCTGCCTGCCTCCCTACCTCACTCCCCTCTCCGTCTCTCTCTCTCTCTCTCTTCTCTCTCTCTCTCTCTCTCTCTCTCTCTCTCTCTCTCCCTCTCTCTCTGCCTGCCTCCCTACCTCACTCCCCCTCTCCGTCTCTCTCTCTCTCTCTCTCTCTCTCTCTCCCTCTCTCTCTGCCTGCCTCCCTACCTCACTACCCCTCCCCGTCTCTCTCTCTCCCTCTCTCTCTCTCTCTGCCTGCCTCCCTACCTCACTCCCCTCTCCGTCTCTCTCTCTCTCTCTCTCTCTCTCTCTCTCTCTCTCTCTCTCTCTCTCTCTCTCTCTCTCTCCCTCTCTCTCTGCCTGCCTCCCTACCTCACTACCCTCTCCGTCTCTCTCTCTCCCTCTCTCTCTCTCTCTCTGCCTGCCTCCTACCTCACTACCCCTCTCCGTCTCTCTCTCTCTCTCTGCCTTCCTCCCTACCTCTCTCCCCCTCTCCGTCTCTCTCTCTTTCTCTGCCTGCCTCCCTACCTCACTCCTCCTCCCCTCACTCTTCCCTCTCTCTCTCTCTCTATATATATATCTCTCTCTCTCTCTAGCTCCATTGTCTGTCGTCATGTCAGTCTGCTGTCAGTGATGTATACAGGATGCTATCGCCATGTTTCCCTGTGGCAGCTGTCACCCAAGACACTGACAGTAAATGTGTTGTTAAACATCCTCTCTTTATTGGCTTGACCTTGTCGTCATCACCTGCCCCTAGTTGTCTGTATCTTTGCTGTAGCCATGTCTGTCTGAGCTGTCTGTATGTCTGTCTGTCTGTCTCCCCCTATAAAGAGACACTGAAGGTCTTTACGTTTTATGAGGCCCAACATTATCTTGAATCTGTTAGCTGTCATGGGTAGTTTGTGTGTGGGGGTGTGGGGTGTGGGGTGGGGGTGTGGAGGGTGTGGGGGTGTGGGGTGTGTGGGAGTGGGGGTAGTGGGGGGGATAGTGGAGATGTCGGGGGATGAGTATGTGTGTGTGAGGGGGTGGGGGTGGGGGGTGAGTGGTGTGAGATTGTGTGTATGTGTGATTGCATACATGCATGTGTGTTTTTCTCTGTGTATGTGTGAGTGTGTATGTAGATAGCTCTAGATATTAGTACAGATGTTTGTGGTGTGAATGATTATGTTCACTTAAGTTATGTGTGTGTATGTGTGTGTAGGTGCGTGTATTCTGTTATTCCAAGGATAATGGGATAAACAGTCATTTGTTTTTTGTATCCAGTCCCGGTGTGTATGCACTTTTATCAATTTTGTCATCCGTTCTCACCGGCACACAATTGCCTACTCTTCCGAAAAGCGGAACGGGTTTTAGTGTGTGCGCAAGATGTTCTGCGTGCGTTCGCACACGGGACCTCGGTTTATAGTCTCATCCGAAAGACTTTTGGGGGTAGTGGAGTCTGCACTGATGTTAACTCCAGAGAAAAAAAAATCCTCTTGAACGAGAATCGAACCCGGGTCAGCAGATCACGAATACATCACTCTAACCATCAGGCTATCCCGTCCCGTGTATGTATATGTGAGACACTTATGTGTGTACGATGCATTTGCGCACATACCCGCAAGTGAGAGCGATGAGGTTTTAAGCACACTGCACTGGCGAAAGAGACACTGACAGGACATAAAGATAATAACCTGACTGACTGACTGACAGAAATGCCATCCTCCTTCTGAACGAACTGCTGCAGCATTCAGCGTGTGCAGTCAGGGGATGGATGGGAGCTGTCAGGGATGGGAGGAGGGAATCATGACAGGGTCTTCCTGATAACGATGATTACACCCCAGTGTGCTGCTGCTGCTTCTTCTCCCTGCTTGTCTGGTTTACGGTACTGCACCATTTCACAAAGTGTATACGATATAGCTGATCGAGCGTGTATGTTTGTGTGTATGACTGTGTGTGAGCATGCGTGTCTGTCTGTTTTCCTGTCTGTCTCTCTGGGTTTCCTGCTTCCTTTGCTAATACACCACACTGAAGGAAGAATCCCATGCGCATTCAGCAGCAATCTTGGTGGCTTCATCAGAATTGATGTGTCTCAGCCCTACGTATCATTTTTGTCAGAGGTGGATGTCTCTTTGAATCATCCTTACGCCTTCTCTCCTTTTTTGGGGGTGGGGGTGTAGGGTGTGTGTGGGGGGGGGGGGGGGGGGCTGTAGAAATGTTCACTGCTGCGTGTCATGGTGCTGATGTGGTTTCAGAAGAATAAGGTGATAGTCTATAATGTTGTAACTTGGTATACGAATGTAATGTGGCACAACTGCTGTAGTAGCAGACTAAACTGAATTGATATCAATGTGCTTGTGAAAGTTACATTAAAGAGATATATAAAGAGAGAGAGATTGAAAGAGAGAGAGAGAGAGAGGGGGGGGGTGAAAGGGAAGGAAAGAGAGAGAAGGATAAAAAGGGGGTTGAGAGAGAGAGAACACAGGAGTGTGAACGTGAAGAGGGAGAAGGAGTCAGAGAGAGAGAGAGAGAGGAGAGAGAGAGAGAGAGAGATGAGAGGAGGAGAGAGAGAGAGAGAGAGGAGAGAGAGAGGAGAGAGAGAGAGAGAGAGAGAGAGAGAGAGAGAGGGGGGGGGGGGGGTGGGGGGTGGGGGGGGGGATGGGGGGCAGGGGAAGTGAGAGAGAGAGAGAGGGGGGGACAATAAGAGAACCTACCATAAACACACACACAAACTCACACACACACACAAAACACAAACACACAAGACACAACACACACACCACACACACACACACACACCACACACACACACACAACACACACACACACACACACAGAGTCTCTCTCTCTCTATCTCTCTCTCTCTCTCTCTCTCTCTCTCCCTCTCTCTCCCTCTCCTTCACTCTCTATCCCTCTCCTTCACTCTCTCTCCCTCTCTCATTCTTTCTCCCTACCTCTCTCCCTCTCTAACCCAATCCTTTCCCCGACTGTCCTCATGGCATCAAACTTTTTTCTCTCTATGCCTTTCGTTTGAGCTTTCTTTAAAAAAAAAAAAAGGTGAAGGTAAAAGAGTCCCATAACCTATAAGGTCGTAGGGGAGCGAGGCGTCAGAGACCTCACTTCTCTAGGGCCAGCATATTGAGGGCGGCGCCCATCTCCTCTCCCTCGCTGCTTTACCTTCCCTGACCCTAAAGAGGGCAAGGTACCCATTTACAGCTGGGTGAACTGGGGGAACTGTACTGAAGCCAAGGCGCGCAAACGGTCACCCATCCAACTGGTAACCACGCTCGACGCTGCTTAACTTGGCTGGGGGAAAGCGAATGCTCCGACCACTGAGCTATCCCGTCCCCTACAGTTTCTTTACAGTCAGATAACTGCTCCCGTGGGACAAGTGTTAGTATGTGTACCTCCACAACGTACACATCAACCCTAGATAACTCTACTTTGAAGCCCCTTTTGCACGTCGACCACCCAGCATATTCTCAACCCCCCCCCAGCTTCAAACACCCCACCACCCCCCCCCCCCCCCCCCCCCCCCCCCCCCCCCCCCCCCCCCCCCCCCCCCCCCCCCCCCCCCCCCCCCCCCCCCTCCCCCCCCCCCCCCCTCCACCCACCTCGCCTTCAAAAGTCCTTCTTCGGATGAGACTATAAACCGAGGTCCCGTGTGCGAACGTACACAGATAATATCTTACACTCACGTTAAAACCCATTCCACTTTTCGGAAGAGTAGGCCATTGTGTAACTTAACAGTGGGAGCAGATGACTTTTTTTTTATTTTTACAAAAGTGCATACACACGGGGACTAGATGTAAAAAAAAATCCCACATGAGTTCTTATTCCATTATCATCGAAATAAAAGACTACTACTATTACTACTACTACTACTACTACTACTACTACTACTACTTCTGCTACTAATAAAAGAGAGGGAAAAATCTTTTTTGTGTGTGTTTTTGTGTGGGTTGTAGTTTCAACCTTTTTTAAAAGACTCGAACTCCCAACAAGTAGCCACAGCAGAAACCTTTCCCACAGCATTACCCCCTCAGAAACTGCAGCACAGTCAGTGCTGGCACCCCCCCCCCCCCCCCCCCTTAGCCAAAAGAAAGGAAGCATCTCCATAAAGAAAGCCACAAGAGCCACTTAGTCCATCTTGGATGGTAGACACGCGCGGAAAGCACTTAGGTAATGGACGCGAGTCGTTGACTGTCCTTCCCTTAGGGGCAAGGATTTGGCACTGTCCGCAGCGTGCAGTGCTTCATTTAGCAGACTTTTCGCGCTCTCTAAGTATGTCTCTTGTTTCTCTCTGTCTGTCTGTCTGTCTGTCTCTGTCTCTGTCTCTCTGTCTCCCTGTCTGTCTCTGTCTGTCTGTCTCTGTTATTCTCTCTCTCTCTCTCTCTCTCTCTCTCTCTCTCTCTCTCTCTCTCTCGCTCTCTCTCTCTGTGAAACCTTATCTAAAGCTTGATATGGATATACATTTGAAAAGACTTATGTCTAAGTTTAGACTTGGTGTATCAGATATAAATGTTCATAAATTCAGATACAGAGAACATGATATTGACGACCTCAGGCTGCTATACCCATGATGTAAGCAAGCACCGGAGGATGAAGTACATTTTGTGTTGTGCTGTCCATTATTAGAGGATGTTAGGCAGTACTACATCCCTGTTAAATATAGTAGACAGCCTAATTTATTTAGACTCTGTTTACTCCTGGCATCAAGTCATCCTGAGGTTGTGCGCAGCCTCACTTTATATTTGTGTAAAGCTTTCAGAAAAAGAGAGGTATTGTTATCCTAAGTCATATTTTTGTAGCTGACTTTTTGTTATACAGTAACATGTTGTCGTTACTATTGCTTTTACCCCCACCAAAATACTAAGCAGTTCGGCAACCCCCTTCATGTATGGGCCAATGGCCTTTTTGTGAATAAATCCTTCGAGTTCGAGTTCGAATTCTCTCTCTCTCTCTTTCTTTCTTTCTTTCTTTCTTTCTTTCTTTCTTTCCTTCCTTTCTTTCTTTCTTTCTCTCTCTCGGCTCTCTCTCTCTCTCTCTCTCTCTCTCTCTCTCTCTCTCTCTCTTCTCTCTCTCTCTCTCTCTCTCTCTCTCTTTGGGGGACGGGATAGCCTAGTGGTTAGAACACTGCGCTCGCAAATTGACGACCCGGGTTCGATTCCCGTTCAAGGAGATATTTTCCCCCTGGAGTTAATATCAGTGCAGACTCCACTCTCCCCCAAAAAGTCCTTCGGATGAGACTATAAACCGAGGTCCCGTGTGCGAACGCACGCAGAACATCCTGCGCACACGTTAATTCCTGTTCCACTTTTCGTAAGAGTAGGCCATTGTGTGCTGATGGGAACAGATGACAAAAATTTACAAAACCGCATACACACGGGGACTAGATGTAAAAAAAGCACATAAGTGCTTATTCCATTATACTCGATATACAAGAATAAAATAAAATACAAAATAAAATAAATCTCTCTCTCTCTCTCTCTCTCTCTCTCTCTCTCTCTCTCTCTCTCTCTCTCTCTCTCTCTCTCTCTCTCTCTCTCTCTCTCTCTCTCTCTCTCTCTGCGTTGTCTTACCTGGCGAGGTGTGTAGTGTCTGGTCCATTCCCGAGCTTGTAACTTTTGCAGGAGGTCTGCCCACTGGCCTCAGCCGACACACTGCGACTGCAGAGCAGCCCATTTCATGGTACAGGTTGCATGCTGGGCATGCTGGCGTTTCTGTAACCCACCAAACGCTGTCATGAATCATGGGATCTTTAAACATGCGTATTTGAGGTCCTGCATGTGTAAATACACTAAAGGAATTAAGGCACGGGCAGGTCTGCATTTGAAGCTTGACGTGGTAAAATTCCCTGCCCTTAATTTACCAGAAGCCGCTGCGAGAGATTCGAACCCACAACGTCATGGAGCTACGGGGTTTAAGATGCGTTTGGAATACTGCCATGCGGTTGGCAGGGACAGGCTCAAAGATGGGGAGAAGTTGAGGTTGTGCAATAATGCAAAGGAAAGAGAGAAACCCAAAGTATGACAGACGCTGAAACAAGAGGAAAGATGTCGAAATAATAAAAAGAAGGTGAAAAAAAAACCATTTAGTACAGAAGCACAAAAACCCGACCCTCCCCCCCCCCCCAAAAAAGGAAAGAAACCCCCCAAAAAACAAACCCAAACAAAAACAACAACAAACCAACCAAACAAACAACAAAACAAAACAAAAACAAAGCAAACAAACAAACAAAAAGCAAACGAACCCACAGAAGGTTAAATATCAACTGCAATTTACGTCACTGAAAAAGACATGAAATATAGAATCAAACCAAGAATAAACATTTTCTGAAATTATGACTGACTTTAAAAAATAAAAAAACATGTCGTAAATCACGTACTGATACTAGGGAAACAGAAAATCACGTGCAATCAAATGCAAAACCACTAGACCGTGTGCTGACATATCAGTCTATACAAGGTGTTCTTTTTTAAAGCACATACTCCTCACCTCACCTCACCTCACCTATCCCGTAGTCCCTTGGACCGTGGGGGCACTAATGAAGATTTTGCAACCAGCTTCCTCCACTCCCCGCGGTCATCTGCTTTCTGGAGCAATTCGCTCTACTCAAGGCCAGTCAGTCCACTCTCTGATGTTGTCTTCCCTTCATTTTCTCTGTCTGCCTCTTCGTCTCCCTCCTTTCACTTTTCCCTATAGGACAGTCTTGGCCAGTCCAGATGATTGTGTGACGTGAGCGAACCATTTTAGCGCATGCTAGTAAGCATTTTTGTTTTGTTTTGTTAAAAGACATTGGTATGATATCAGAGATCTAAAACATGTCAAAAGTAAATAACGTATTCCAGGCCAGACAGCACTTTGCAGCCATGTAACAGCCCAGGTTCAAGTCACCACTAAGACACCCCTTCAAGGAGATTTTTCCCCCTGGAGTTCAATCAGTACTGACTCCGCTTCCCCCGAAAGTCCTTCCTAGTCTTGATAAAAGCCTTGCTTGTTGTGCTCATTTCATGCATTGGCGCTGTGTTGTTTCTGAACTAATACATTTTGTTTTGTTGAAACCAAAGTCCTCCCTAGTCATAATACAAGCCTTGCTTGTGCTCATTTCATGCATTGGCGCTATGTTGTATCTGAACAAATAAACTTCGTTTTGTTTAAACCAAGTCCTTCGGATGAGACGATAACCTCGAGGCCCCGTGTGCGAACCGACTTAGAACATCTTGCGCACACGTTAAAACCCGTTCTGTCTTTCGAAAGAGTAGGCCATTCGTGCCGGTAAGAACAGATGACAACAACCCCCCCCCCCCACCCCCTCACAAAAAAAACCAAAGCAAAAATTAAAAAAAACAACAACAAAAAAACCCCGCATGCACACTATAGCCGTATTTAGATAATTATCATCCCCGAAGCTGGAAAGCAGCTACCATTATGCTGGGCCAAAACGGTGGCTTACACAAAAAAATCAGTCAGTGGTCAACCTCGCAGATCTAGCCGAGGAACAAACAAAATCCGAAGAGTCACATTTCTGGTTTAAATAACAAATGATTAACTGCCTAATTCTTTCCCATTTTTTTTTTTGACAATGACAACAGCGTTTTTATGGTAAGAAACTTCAGTTTTCAAAATAATAATAATTATCGATGATACATTTCTTAGATTTGAAAAAGAACCACACTGAAACCCCGTTACAACGCTCTTCAAAACAGTTTACAAAGTAAACTTTGCAAGGTAACAAAAGCAAAAATCTGGTCCCATCTGGTTTAAAAAAAACTTTAAACGGACAAGCTAAAAGCAAACAGTTACCACGAAAACTTTGTGTCTTTTTCTCAAAACTGCACACACGGGACTGCCCACAAGATGGTGTGTTTGCTTGCACTCTAAGACAGAAGAGCGTCTGCATAAAGGGAGACAAGAAGCACCACTTTGTCAGGCCCCGGATGTTAAGCCTATGTGGAGAACATTGGGGGGTAATGGACACAACTTGTTCACTTTTCTTCCCTGAAGGGATGGGGTTAAGTACAGTCTATAGCCAGCCTACAGTGTGGTGGCCCAGTTGGCCCGACTTGTAAGCCACTCACTCAGTATGTTCTTTGGCTTGCTGGGCGTTCTCTAGTCTTTAACATTCAGGGGTTTGCACACGGTATTCTCTTGTCTCGTAACCCACACCCTATCCCCGAAGTCGGAATGCGGCTACCTAAATGGCGATGGTTGTGGTGATGGTGGTGTGGTGGTGGTGGTGGTGTGTGTGTGTGTGGGGGGGGGGGTGAGGGGTCGGGAGGGGGGGGGGGGGTTATTGGGGTCGTATATACGCAAAAATCTCACTATTGGTGAACCTGGGAGCTCTAGCCGAGGATCTAATAAAGAATGACTACGCTTCAGAATCACTGTGATCCTATTGATACATACAGCATGAAAAGAAAAAGATGCCTGTACATGTACGGCTGTTGTCCAGTACCTCACCATACAGGCTGCCGTATTTTGACTTCAGGGGGATTATTTTCTCCTGAAATGGCGAGCACAGGTGTGGACATTCAAAAGCATGTCAGGGATATAGGCAACCTACACATAACATTCTTAAGTATTTATCTTTTTATTTTATTTATTTTATTCTTTTATAATTATCGAGGATAATGGAATAAGCACTTATGTGCATTTTTACATCCAGTCCTCGTGGGTATGCAGTTTTGTAAATGTTGTCATCTGTTCCCACAGGCACACAATGGCCTACTCTTACGAAAAGCGGAACAAGATTTAACGTGTGCGCAAGATGTTCTGCGTGCGTACGCACACGGGGCCTCGGTTTATAGTCTCATCCGAAGGACTTTTGGGGAGAGTAAAGTCTGCATTGATGTTAACTCCAGGGGAAAACATCCCCTTGAATGGGAATCGAACCCGGGTCGTCAGATTGCGAGCGCAATGTTCAAACCAATAGGCTATCCTCTGTGTGCGTGCGTGCGTGCGTGCGTGCGTGCGTGCGTGCGTGCGTGCGTGCGTGTGTGTGTGTGTGTGTGTGTGTGTGTGTGTAAGATTTGATGTATACCAGAGCACTCGCTTTTCCCAAGCCAACGTTAAGCAGCATTGAGCGTGGTTACCAAGTGGATGTGTGACTGTTTGCGCGCCTTGCCTTTAGTACAGTCCCCCAGTTCACCCGGCTGTAAATGGGTGCCTTGCCCTCTTTAGGGTCAGGGAAGGTAAAGCAGCAAGGAAGAAGGGGATGGGCGCCGCCCTCAATAGGCTGGCTCCCAGAGAAGCTGAGGTCTCTGACATCTTACTCCCCCCAAAAACGCATAGGTTCTGGAAACACTTTTACCTTTACTTTGAGCAGTGCTGGCCGGCCGTTGTGACATAGCTGAAAAATGCCACACTGAACACCTTCTGTGTCAGAAAGATAGGCAGACAGACAGACCACCGAGTAGAATGAATCAACTAGTAAAGAAAAAAAATAGAGCACAAACACAAGAACCAAACTACAAAACCACGTGCATGCGCGTACGTACGCACAGACACACACACACACACACACACACACACACACACACATAAGATGTGCGCGAACTGGTGGATAGAAATTTGGACACAACCATGGAGAGAACACAACTCACACACATACACACACGCACCACACGCACGCACACACACACACACACACACACACACACGCACACACGCACGCACGCACGCACGCACACACACACACACACTAACTAACTAGGGGGAGGGAAGGAAAGGAGAATTGGGTGAGAGTAAGAAAGAGAAAAAAGGCAGGAGGCCAACAATAAAAAGAGGTAACTGTCAAATCTCAGCTAGGCAAACATGCCCCCTTCCCCCCACCCACCTGCATCCCCCACAGAGGGTGCAAAATGGCAGCAATGAGAGTAGTTGTCACCTTTTATGAGGATTTCCTAGATAGACCTCAGATCAAGGATGAAAACCTAATACACTGTAGAAGGAGGAGCATCACTAGAAAAGAAAAAAAAAGAAATAGTATCAATCTATGATTTCAGCAATATTCTGCTACTTAGCTTTGAAAAGGGACGGGAGAGAGAGAGAGACAGAGAGAGAGAGAGACAGAGAGAGAGAGAGAGAGAGGAACACAGATTTAAGTTCAATCAGTTCAAACTTTTAATTTAAAACGGCCCAAAACAGTGGATACTAGATCAAATTGGTTCAGTTCAAACCAGTTCAAACTAAATAACAGTGTTAAACTGGTTTAGTTCAAACCAATTAAAAACAGTGCATACCGGTTTAAAGTGATTGAAACAAGCTCAGACTGGTCAAACTGGTCTCAACCATGAACTGGTATACTCGCAGGTAGGAGGAGGTACAAGGCGGTGAAGTGAGTTGTGGTCAGCTTACAAGCTCAGACTGGTCAAACTGGTCTTGCAGGTAGGAGGAATACAACATGGCGGTGAAGTGAGTTGTGGTCAGGTTACAAGCTCAGACTGGTCAAACTGGTCTCAACCATGAACTGGTATACTCACAGGTAGGAGGAGGTACAAAATGGCGGTGAAGTGAGTTGTGGTCAAGTTACATGAGGATTTCCTTGACAGACCCTGAGTAGTTGTCAGGGTAGAAGGAATATGAGCATGAGTGTGTGAGTACCAGTTGGAACTGGTTAGAACTGGTTTAAACCAGTTTGAACCCGTTTGAACCAGTCTGAACCGGTTTAAACCGGTTTGAACCGGTTTGATCCAGTTTGAACCGGTTTAAACCAGTTTGAACCAGTTTGAACCGGTTTGAACTGGTTCAAATGGTTTAAACGGTTTAAACCGGATCAAACCGGTTCAAACTAGTTCAAACCGGTTTAAACCAGTCTGGCCAGTTCCAACTGGAACCCACACACTCATGCTCATATTTCCTTCTACCCTGACAACTACTCAGGGTCTGTCAAGGAAATCCTCATGTAACTTGACCACAACTCACTTCACCGCCATTTTGTACCTCCTCCTACCTGCAGGGGGCAGGGGGGAGGGGAGGGGGGAGGAGAGGGGGGATACTACTCTTGTTTGCTATGCGTGAGTTTCCCTACAGGTGAGACTTGACAGTGAGCTCTCTTCATGTTGGTGTCTGGCTTCTTTTGCTTTCTTGCCCCCACCCCTACCTTTCCTTACCTCCCCTAGTGAGTGAGTTTGAGTGAGTGAATGTGTGCTGTTATAGTGTATGTTGCAGAGGGTGTGTGTGTGTCTGTCTCTGTGTGTGTGTGTGTGTGTGTGTGTGTGTGTGTGTGTGTGTGTGTGTGTGTGCGTGCGTGCGTGTGTGTGTGTGTGTGAGCATATGCAAAAATGGGTGGGAGGGTGGGGGATAGGTGCTTTAACTGTTTTAAATCATTTATTGTCCTTTTCAGCTGATAATTTTGCCAGGACCGTTTTTATTTTCCTATTAGCTTTGTCTATACCTTCTTTCTTATTCATCACTGGTTTCCTCGTGTCTGCATGTGTCCCTGTCTCTCCTTCTCTCCCTGTCTCTTCCCTGTCTCTCCTTCTCTCCCTGTCTCTTCCGTCATCCTGTTCCATTTGTTTGGGAGCTTTTGTATAACATGCGTTTGGATAAGGCTTCTGTCTTCGTCTTTGTTAGGGCTTCTTTCACATTTGCTTCGCTTCCAATCCTTTGCTTATGTCATTTCTTGCTCTACATTAAAAAAAACAACAACATGTATAGAAGCATAGAGGGGAGGCAAGTGAATGGGGGAACATTTTCGGGGCACAAAAAGAGATCAAACCACCACACACTTTGAACTCGGACTTGTCTGTATGTCTATGGCTGTCTATTTTCCGCTTCCGCTTTCCAGTTTCGCTTTTTGTAAGAGTAGGCCATTGTGTGCCGGTGGGAACAGATGACAGAATTCACAAAACTGCATACACACGGGGACTGGATGTAACCCTAGTGAGTGAGTTTGAGTGAGTGTGTGCGTGCTGTTATTGTGTATGTTGGGGATGGTGTTTGTGTAAATAAGTAAGCCTTACTTACTTATACACGCACACCAACAGTATGTGTGTTGTGTGTGTGTGTGTGTATGTGTGTGTGTGTGTGTGTGTGTGTGTGTGTGTGTGTGTGTGTGTGTGTGTGTGCGCGCGTTTGAGCATATGCAAAGGTGAGTGGGATGGTGTGGGAGTTAGGGGTAAGGGATAGGTGCTTTAACTGTTTCAAATCCTTTATTGTCCCACAAATGTTTGATTACTGTTCTAACCATGATAAGATTAAACTGGTTAGGGACTACTATTGCCAGTATTGCCAGTGAACTGTTCAAACTAATGATTTGACTGAGTGATACGTTATTTGAAAGATGGGGTGATATGATCATCCCAACCACTGACTTTTTTTCAGTTTTCAAATCAAATTCATCTGCTTAAAAGAAATGAAGATGCGCATTTACAGGCATTGATTCGGTATGTGTCTGCCTCTCTGTTTTGCGCGCATAATCGCATGTGGATCTTCTATGCTGTGCAAAATGAGATTTTATTGTCACTGAAAAAATCACAAAATTGGTTTCAACTTGTTCCACCTACGCTATCAATCATGACAGCCGCGTAATCTTATTCCAATTTCAAATAAAATCTATCTGGATATAGAAAAAATGCACGCTCATACACGTTGAATCCGTCTTCTCTATGTCTGTTTGTCTGTCTGTCTGTGTGATTGTCTGTCTGTCTGTCTGTCTGTCTGTCTATTTACTATGCTACGCTACAATCTATTCCCCCAATGCTACGCCTCGGTTTACCAATCTATGCTACGCTACAGCCTATCCCCCAGTGCTACGCTACAGCCTATCCCCGGTGTTACAATACAAAATTAAATCTTTCTGGATGAAAAATACACAATCATACATATTGCATCTCTCTCTCTCTCTCTCTCTCTCTCTCTCTCTCTCTCTCTCTCTCTCTCTCTCTCTCTCTCTCTCTCTCCCCTTTCTCTTTCTGTCTGTCTCTTTCTCTCTCTCTCTCTCTCTCTCTCTCTCTCTCTCTCTCTCTCTCTCTCTTCTCTCTCTCTCTCTCTCTCTTCCTCCCTCCCTCTGTGTGTGTGTGATGGGTCATTCATTTTAATGTCACTTTTTTTAAAAACCTAGATGATATTAGACCCCCGTCTCTCTCTCTCTCCCTCTCTCTCTCTCTCTCTCTCTCTCTCTCTCTCTCGCTCTCTCTCTCTCTCCCTCCCTCTCTCTCGCTCGCTCGCTCGCTCTCTCTGTATGAGTGTGTGTGTGTGTGTGTGTGTGTGTGTGTGATGGGTCATTAATTTAAGTGATTTAAAAAGAAAAACCTTGATGATATTAAGCCTCTCTCTCTTTATGTGTGTGTGTGCACACATACACCCACAAGCACACGCTCACGTGTATATAGATATCCCTCTAAGGATAATGTCAAACAAAAAGAAACAAAATCAGGACGCACAAAGAAATCAGTAGTTTGCAAACTTTCTTGAAACCATCCACTGCACACACACACACACACACACACACACACACACACACACACACACACACACACACACACACACACACAACACACACACACACACACACTCCCTGCCCGCTCTGTCTTCTCCCTTAGTTCCCCAAGGGAGACAGCACCACCATCACCATCACCCCCCCCTCCACCCTGCCCTCCAGACACAAAGACAAGACAGGGGAGGAAAAGGAGGAGGGAAGGGGAGTTAAGGAGGTGGGGGGGGGGGGGGGTAGGAGGGGTTGAAAGCACGTCAAACACTTCACCAAGGCCGACAACTTTGTTTCACTTACCTCCCTCCAGGGACCAGTTCAGTATTGGTCACAAAGTGAAAGCACATACTCTTCATTGTCACAGTAACATCAGTGGTAGCATCAGGAAGAAACAAAAAAAAACTGAAAGAGAGAAAGTGGCTTCAGACGTGAGTACTAAACGTGAAAGACGAGGAAGTGATACTCAAAAGAAGAAAGGCAGAAAGAGTTGGAAACAGACAGAAACCAAAACCATGGACAAAGGCAAAAAAAAACCCAGGAGGACTTTAAAAAAATCAACTTTTCTTTTGAAAAACGAGGAACGTGGAACTCAAAATAACTTACAAAGAGAAGGAATGCAAAAGGAAAGTAGTCCTAAAGGATTGAACTACTTTTGTAAAGGTCAGGGGGAGAAAAAAAAGAGAAAATGAACCAGAAAAGGGAGTTGTGTTTGGAACAACAGCTTTTAAAACAACTGCTTTGGTAAACTAGCGAGGGAGCGGTGATGAACAAAAGCTTGGTGTTCCTGTATTAGCAAGAGTGACAGTGTGATTGATTAAAGGATTGACACAACACTGATTGCTTTGGGTTTTACTGTACTGGTTGGCTGGAATGATTTTACCGAGTGGTACGTTATTTGAAAGATGGGGGTGATAGGAGCAAGTTTATGTAAAAATAAAACAAGCAACAAAAAATTCTTTCATTGTCGCCATATCTCAAATAGTGATGAAACATATCAGCCAGAAAAAACAACCATCTCCCATTTTAAAAAGGATTTTCTTGTCTGTTTGTTTAACTTTTCCCTCTGAAAACATTTTTTTTAACAGATTTATGCCCCCAATGCATGTAGACCATCTTGCGCACAGGTTAAAATCCGTTCTCCATTTTGGAAGAAGAGTAGGCCTTTTTGTATCATGCCAGCAGGAATGGGTAACAAAATATTAAAAAAATCCCAACCCCAAACCGCACGCACACTAGTGTTTATTTAGACATCATCCCCGAAATCAGAATGCGGCTACCTTAATAATGGGCAAAAAAAGCCCAAGACTCATAGGTAACATTTCACCAGATGCAAACCGTGGAACTCTAAGCTGAAGAACCCCTCAAGACACACAAAGTCCTACACATAAAAATGGTTTCGAAACTGCTTTCAAATCATCAACAAAATCGGAATACAGGTACCTTAACAATGGGCAAAAAGACCCCACGGTCCTATACATAAAATCTCGCCACAAGGAAGCACACCTCAAATTTATAGCTTCGGAAGGAAAAACAATCCAAAAACGAACCAAAACAAGAAAACCAGTTTCTGGTTTCTCAACTGCTTTGAAAGCATAAAACTAGGCATCGCTCATGTTCTCTGCGTTCTTTTTTCCCCAATAGGTCAGAGACAATGTCAGAATTTGACCAAAAACAAGGACAGGAAGGGGAGGTAAAAAAGAAGGCCAAGGGCAACAAAATGGGGGGCGGGGGGGGGGGGGGGGTGTACGTGGGACGGAGGAGGGGGGAGGGGGTGGTGTCGACAGCACGTCAATAACACTTAACCCAAAGGCGATAATTGTCTTCACTTCTCTTTCCACCCCTGAGGAAAGTTTTCAGTTCTCTTTTCAGAGTGAAGGCGTCTATTCACTGAAATGATAATGTCTTGTCTTGTCTTGTCTTGTCTTGTCTTCCTGTCCTGTCTTGTCTTGTCTTGTCTTGTCTTGTCTTGTCTTGTCTTGTCTTGTCCTGTCCTGTCCTGTCCTGTCCTGTCTCGTCTCGTCTCGTTCTCGTCCTGTCTTGTCTTGTCCTGTCCCGTCCTGTCCCGTCCCGTCCTGTCTTGTCTTGTCCTGTCCTGTCTTGTCCTGTCTTGTCCTGCCCTGTCTTGTCCTGTCTTGTCCTGACCTGTCCTGTCTTGTCTTGTCCTGTCTTGTCTCGTCTTGTCTTGTCTTGTCCTGTCTTGTCTTGTCTTGTCTGTCTTGTCCTGTCTTGTCTTGTCTTGTCTTGTCTGTCCTGTCCTGTCTTGTCTTGTCTTGTCTTGTCCTGTCTTGTCCTGTCCTGTCTTGTCTTGTCCTGTCTTGTCTTGTCCTGTCTTGTCCTGTCCTGTCCTGTCTTGTCTTGTCCTGTCTTGTCTTGTCTTGTCTTGTCTTGTCCTGTCTTGTCCTGTCTTGTCCTGTCTTGTCTTGTGTTTGTATTTGTATTGTATACAATTGTAATATAAAAGAGAATGTAATACAAAATACAACATTAGGATCACAAAAGAAAAAGAGAACGACTTAAATCAAAGTTGTTAGGAACCCCCCCCTGAA
>CM054153.1:40953970-40968970 GCA_028751875.1 Rapana venosa
CATATCATATTTTCGAACCGTTTCATATCGCAGGTTAACATATCGATACATAATCATATTGAATTACCATCGTACACTGTTTTTCATTCCTTTTTTCTTTCTTCCTGATCCTTTGCTAGAGCTTTCCACTGCTGAGATTTCGCGTATGCCACCGTTTTACCCCTCACCATCAAGATAGCCACATTCTGACTTCGGGGACGCTGTATACACACACACACGGCACAAGTGTTGCATGCCTTTTCTAAGTACACATTTTGTCACCCTCTCTTACTCTTGGGGACGGGATAGCTCAGTGGTCGGAGCACTCGCTTTCCCCCAGCCAAGTTAAGCAGCGTCGAGCGTGGTTACCACTTGGATGGGTGACCGTTTGCGCGCCTTGGCTTCAGTATAGTTCCCCCAGTTCCCCCAGCTGTAAATGGGTACCTGCCCTCTTTAGGGTCAGGGAAGGTAAAGCAGCGAGGGAGAGGAGATGGGCGCCGCCCTCAATATGCTGGCCCTAGAGAAGTGAGGTCTCTGACGCCTCGCTCCCCTACGACCTTATAGGTTATGGGACTCCTTTACCTTACCTTTACCTTACCAGCACCAATGACCTCTTCCAAAAAAGTAGAACGAGTTTTTCACGTGCGCGCAAGACGTTTTACATGAGTTGACACACGGGACCTCGGTTTATCATCTAATTTGAAGGAGAGCGGAATCAGTACTTAAAATCAACTCCAGGGGGAAAAAAAAATCCCCTTGAATGGGAGTCTCTGGGGCGGCTCGAACCCCAGCTTTTGATACCATGTGGTCAAATCGTGAGCGCAACATTCTAACCACTCGGCTATCCCTTTCCCCCCTAAGTGCTGCAACTGATCGCAAGCATTTCGTGTATCGAATTGTCTGGCAATACCTTGCATTCAAGTCACACGAGAGATTTCTTGACGACCCCCCAAAAAACCGCTGCTCTCAGGGAGAGCGCATTCTCTTTGTGCACGCTATTTCGCTAAATCTTTATCTGCTTTTTTGTTTTTCTTTTTTGTTTGATTTTTCTTTTATTTCGGAGGATTTTCTCAGAACGGATCTTTTTGTTGCCCGAAAGTTCGTTGTGATCGTTAAGTGCATTTTGGGCAAATAATCTTTATGTTGGCTTCTTTTTATTCCTCGGTTACAGTTCCGAGGGTTTTACGAATGGTGAAATTTTGCGTATGCGACCGGTTTTGTTGTTGTTGTTGTATTTTTAAAAAAACCACCATGAAGGTAGCTGCATTCTGATTTCGGGGAGGACAAGGGCTCTGAATTTGTCATCCACTTGTGTGTGTGTGTGTGGGGGGGGGGGGGGTGAGGGGGGGACACGCGCGTAACATTGTTTCGGTAGATTTTTTTTAGAGGGGTGGGTACACTTTTTAAGCCATGACTACTAGCACTAACTAAAAGTTAATAAAAAACCCAGTGCATACAAAATGAGATACCAGAGTCACACACACGTACTCGCGCTATGTCAAGTGATTCTTCTTTTTATTTTATCTCTTTATAGCACTTTAAGTCAAGGTAGATTTCTCTATGCAAAATTCGGGTTGCTCGCCCTGGGGAGAGCGCGTCACCATAAGAGCAGCGTCACCCAGTTTGTTTTTTCTTTGCCTGTCAATAACTGTTATTTTGTTTTCCTACCAAAGTGACTTTTCCCTACAGAATGTTGCCAGGGACAACTCTCTTGATGCCATGGGTTCTTTAACGTGCAATAAATAATCATGCTTTACACAAGGGACTTCAGTTTACCGTGTCACCCAAAAGACTAGCACCGAGACCACCACTCTTGGTTCTAATGGATGGGGGGAAGGGGGAATTTTCGGGCCTAACTGGGGACTCGAACCACCGCACACTTCTGACCCGGACTTTTCGCTTTCTGGGCAAGTGCGTTACCTCTAGACCACCGATCCACGCCATCTCCTGTCTGCTCACCAGTGTCCGCTATGTTCCCCTTAGGGATGGTTTTGTGTGATGATGGCAGAGATCATTGTCCTCTGTCCTTGGAACTTTGCCAGCGGATGTGAGTACTATAGCAGCCCAGACAGGCAATGCCTATTTGTTCAGACAGGACCGTCATACATATGTAGTACGTCAATGGACAGATAGACAGACAGACAGACAGCAAACAGTCTCTCTCTCTCTCTCTCTCTCTCTCTCTCTCTCTCTCTCTCTCTAAAATATGGAGTCGTTTGTCAGACTATACCGTAGATAACCGTTTATCTGCAAGATAGTAGTATTATCTTTAGTCAGGGAGGGTAATATAAACCATACACACAGACACCAGACACACACACACACAACACACACACACACACACAGACAGACACTCACTCATCATCACTCACTCACTCACCACTCACTCACGCACGACGCAAGCACGAGCACCACGCACGCACGCACGCACGCACGCCACACACACACACACACACAACACACACACACACACAACACACCAACTTCACGCGGAAGGAAACCTCAGTGCCCTCAAAGCCTCAGTTCACATCAGTGCCGACTCCACTCTCCCCAAAAGTCCTTTACCCTCAGTGCTACGCTACAGCCTATCCCCAGAGCTACGCTACAGCCTATCCCAAGTGCTACGCTACAGTCTATCCCCAGTGCTACGCTACAGCCTATCCCCCAGTGCTACGCTACAGTCTATCCCCAGTGCTACGCTACAGTCTATCCCCAGTGCTACGCTACAGCCTATCCCCCAGTGCTACGCTACAGCCTATCCCCCAGTGCTACGCTACAGCCTATCCCCCAGTGCTACGCTACAGCCTATATCCCCCAGTGCTACGCTACAGCCTATCCCCCAGTGCTACGCTACAGCCTATCCCCCAGTGCTACGCTACAGCCTATATCCCCCAGTGCTACGCTACAGCCTATCCCCCAGTGCTACGCTACAGCCTATCCCCGGTGTTACAATACAAAATTAAATCTTTCTGGATGAAAAATACACAATCATACATATTGCATCTCTCTCTCTCTCACACTCTCTCTCTCACTCTTTTCCTCCCTGTGTGTGTGTGTGTGTGTGTGTGTGTGTGTGTGTGTGTGTGTGTGTTGTGTGTGTTGTGAGAGAGAGAGAGTGATGGGTCATTCATTTTAACGTCATTTGTTTTTACCTAGATGATATTAGACCCCCTCCCTCTTCCCCACCCCCTCTTTCTCTCTCGCTGTATGAGTGTGTGTGTGATGGGTCAATCATTTAAGTCATTAAAAAAACCCTAGATGATATTATACCTGTGTGTGTGTGTGTGTGTGTGTGTGTGTGTGTGTGCACATACACCCAAATGCACACGCTCACGTACACGCGCATGTGTATATAGATATCCCTCTAAGGATAATGTCAAACAAAAAGAAACAAAAATCAGGACGCACAAAGAAATCAGTACTTTGCAAACTTTTTTGAAACCATCCACTGCACACACACAACACACACACACACCACACACACACACACACACACACACACACACACTACACACACACACACAACACACAATCCTGCCCGCTCTGTCTTCTCTCCCTTACTTCCCCAAGGGAGACAACACCACCATCACCACCCCCCCCCTCCACCCTGCCCTCCAGACACAAAGACAAGACAGGGGAGGAAAGGGAGGAGGGTAGGGGGAGTTAAGGAGGTGGGGGGTGGAGGTAGGAGGGGTTGAAAGCACGTCAAATACTTCACCAAGGACAACTTTGTTTCACTTCCCTTCCTTCAGGGACCAGTTCAGTACTGGTCACAAAGTGAAAGCACATATTCTTCATTGTCATAGTAACATCAGTGGTAGCATCAGGAAGAAAGAAACAAAGAACTGAAAGAGAGAAAGTGGCTTCAGACATGAGTACTAAACGTGAAAGACGAGGAAGTGATACTCAAAAGAAGAAAGGCAGAAAGAGTTGGAAACAGAAAGAGACCAAAAACATGGACAAAGAAAAAAAAACCAGGAGGACTTTTTAAAAAAACCTTTTCTTTTGAAAAACGAGGTACGTGGAACTCAACATAACTTACAAAGAAAAGGAACCCAAAAGGAAAGTAGTCCTCAAGGATTGAACTACATTTGTAAAGGTCAGGGAGAGAAAAAAAAAGAAAACTAACCATAAAAGGGAGTTGTGTTTGGAGCAACAGCTTTTAAAACAACTGCTTTGGTAAACTAGCGAGGGAGCGGTGACGAACAAAAGCTTGGTGTTCTGCCATTATCAAGATTGACAGCGTGATTGATTAAAGGATTGACACGACACTGATTGCTTTGGGTTTTACTGTACTGCTTGGCTGGAATGATTTTACCGAGTGGTACGTTATTTGAAAGATGGGGGTGATAGAAGCAAGTTTATGTAAAAATAAAACGAGCAACAAAAAATTCTTTCACTGTCGCCATATCTCAAATAGTGATGAACACAACAGCCAGAAAAAAACTCCCCCACCCTCATTTTTAGTGATTCTTTTTTGTTTGTTGTCTTTTTGTATAACTTTCCCCCCTGAAAACAGTGGGTTTGGTTTTTTTTATTTTATTGTTTACAGATTTTTGCCCACAAAGCATGTAGAACATCTTGCGCACAGGTTAAAATCCGTTCTCCATTTTGGAAGAAGAGTAGGCCTTTTTGTATAATGCCAGCAGAAATGGGTAACAAAATATAAAAAAACACCAAACCCCAAACCGCACGCACACTAGCGTTTATTTAGACATCATCCCCGAAATCAGAATGCGGCTACCTTAATAATGGGCAAAAAACCCCAAGTCTCATAGGTAACATTTCGCCAGATGTCAACCACGGAGCTCTAAGCTGAAACACCCTCTCAAGACAAAAACACACAAAAAAAGCCCTACACATAACAATGGTTTCGGAACTCCTTTCAAATCATCAACAAAATCGGAACACGGGTACCTTTTATAATGGGCAAAAGAACCCCACGGTCCTATACATAAAATCTCACCTGAAGGAAGTACACCTCAAAGCTTTAGCTGCGGAAGGGAAAAAAAACCCAATCTTGAGACCAACACCAAAAAAAGAGGAAAACCAGTTTCTGGTATCTAAACTGCTTTTACATCATAAAACTAGGCACCGCTCATGTTCTCTGCGTTTTTGTTTCCCCAATAGGTCAGAGACAATGCCAGAGCTTGACCAAAAGCAAGGACAGGAAGGGGAGGTAAAAAAGAAGGCCAAGGGCAAAAAATGGAGGGGGGGGGGGGGGGGGGGAGTGGGACGGAGGAGGGGGAGTGGGTGGTGTCGACAGGACGTCAAAAACACTTAACCCAAAGGCGAAAATTCACAGTCTTCACTTCTCTTTCCACCCCTGAGGGAAGCTTTCAGTTCTCTTCACAGAGTGAATGCGTCTATTCATTGAAATGACAATGTCTTGTCTTGTCTTCCTGTCCCGTCCTGTCCTGTCTTGTCCTGTCCCGTCCCGTCCTGTTTGTTTGTCCTGTCCTGTCCTGTCCTGTCTCGTCTCGTTTGTCCTTCTTGGTCTTGTCCTGTCCTGTCTCGTTTGTCTGTCTGTCCTGTACGTCTTGTCTTGTTTTGTCCTGTCATGTCCGTCTTGTCTTGTCCTGTTTGTCTGTCTGGTCTTGTCTTGTCTTGTCCTGTCCTGTCCTGTCTTGTCTTGTCTTGTCTTGTCTTGTCTTGTCTTGTCCTGTCCTGTCCTGTCCTGTCTGTCTTGTCTTGTCTTGTCTGTCTTGTCTTGTCGTCCTGTCTTGTCTTGGTCTGTCTTGTCTTGTCTTGTCTTGTCTTGTTTGTCCTGTCTGTCTCGTTTGTCCTGTCTTGTCCTGTCTGTCATGTCTTGTTTTGTCCTCTTGTCCTGTCCTGTCCTGTCTTGTCTTGTTTTGTCCTGTCTTGTCCTGTCCTGTCCGTCTCGTTTGTCCTGTCTGTCCTGTCCTGTCTTGTCTTGTTTTGTCCTGTCTTGTCTCGTTTGTCTTGTCTTGTCCTGTCCGGTCCTGTCTTGTCCTGTCCCGTCCAGTCTTTCTTGTCTTGTCTTGTCTTGTCTTGTCCTGTCTTATCTTGTCTTGTCCTGTCTTGTCCTGTCTTGTCCTGTCCTGTCCTGTCCTGTCCTGTCTTGTCTCGTCTCGTATGGTCCTGTCCGGTCTTGTCTTGTCTTGTCTTGTGTTTGTAATATTGTAATATAAAAGAGAATGTAATACAAAATACAACATTAGGATCACAAAAGAAAAAGAGAACGACTTAAATCAAAGTAGTTAGGAAAAACCCCCTGAAGAATTGACGTAATGACAAAACAGAGACAGACAATAATAAACGTAAAGGGGCAAGAGTGAGAGAGAGAGAGAGAGTGGGGAGAAAGAGAGGGAGAGGAGAGAGAGAGAGAAGAGAGAGAGAGAGAGAGAAGAGAGAGGAGAGAGAGAGAGAGAGAGAGAGGAGAGAGAGAGGACATTAGCTGCATTTAATTAAAAGAGAAAGAACCAGAAACAGGACTTACGCAACGAAAACAAGAACTGAAAACAAATTGCGCACAAGGCCACCGAGAGAGCAAAAATAAAGAGGAAGAAGAAGAGAAGAAAGAAGAAGAAGAGAAGAAGAAGAAGAAAGAAGAAGAAGAAGAAAGAACAAGAAGAGAGAAAAAGAAGGAGAAGAAGGAGGAGAAGAAGAAGAAAGAAAGAAAAGAAAGAAAGAAAGAAGAAGGAGAAAAGAAAAAGAAGAAAGAAGAAGAAGAAGAAGAAGAAGAAGAAGAAAGAAGAGAGAAGAGAAGAAGAAGAAGAAGAAGAAAGAAGAGAAGAAGGAGAAGAGAAGGAGAAGAAGAAGAAAGAAAGAAAGAAAGAAAGAAGAAAGAAAGAAGAAAGAAAGAAGAAGAATAAAGAAAGAAAGAAAGAAGAGAAGAAGAAGAAAGAAAAGAAGAAGAAGAGAAGAAGAAGAAAGAAGAAGAAGCAAGAAGAAGAAGAAGAAGAAGGAGAAGAGGAGGAGAAGAAGAAGAAGAAAGAAAAGAAAGGAAAGAAGAAGAAGAAGAAGAAGAAGAAGAAGAAGAAGAAGAAGAAGAAGAAGAAGAAGAGAAAGAAAGAAGAAGGATAAGAATTGGAAAGAAGAAGAAAGAAAGAAAGAAAGAAAGAAAAAGAAAGAAAAAGAACAAGAGAAGAAGAAGAAGAAGAAGAAGAAGAAGAAAGAAAGAAAGGATAAGAATTGAAGAAGAAGAAAGAAAGAAAGAAAGAAAGAAAAAGAAAGAAAAGAAAGAAGAAAGAAGAAGAAGAAGAAGAAGAAGAAGAAGAAAGAAAGAAAGGATAAGAATTGGAAGAGAAGAAAGAAAAGAAAGAAGAAAGAAAGAAAGAAGAAGAAGAAGAAGAGAAGAAGGAAGAAAAAAACAAAGAAAGAAGAAAGAAGAAGAAAGAAAGAAAGAAAAGGAAGAAAGAAAGAAAGAGAAGAAGAAGAAGGAAGAAGAAGAAGAAGAAGAGAGAAGAAGAAGAAGAAGAGAAGAAGAAGAAAAGAAGAAGGTTCAGTTGTGTGTGCACACAAAACACTTTCAGAAAACAATGCTTCTGAAACACAACACCTTTTACGGAGTAGGCTGACATGGATTGCTTCGGTTTCTCCTACCAGGATTGACTGAGTGAATGATTGACTCACGGATTGTCAGGTTATTTTTTCAATATTGGTCAGCTGGGTGGGTGCTGTGGACCAAGCGCTTGATTGAATGATTGTCTGGGTGATTTTGCTTGTGGAAAGGAAGGTAGTTGAATGGGTTAACGATGTAAACGATCCCTGCATATGGCTGTGTGTCTGTGTTTGTGTTTGTGTGTGTGTCTGTGCTCGTCTGCCCTATTCTTCCTGTCTCTGTCTCTCTCTGCGTCTCTCCCACCATATTCCCCCTCTCTCTTTTTGCCTTTCTCCCCTCACACACACACGCACGCACACACGCACGCACACACACACGCACACACATGCACACACACAGAGTACACACACACTTAACACTTTACCCATCAAATCGTCTATATCACCTAGAGCGAAAGACGTTAGATTAAAGAACATGCACACACACACACAACACACACACAACGCACGCGCGCGCGCGCGCACAAACACACACACACACACACGAACACACATGCATACACCAGAGTACACACACAACACATCCCCTCATCACAATCGTCTAATATCACCTACAGCGAAAACGTTAGATTAAAGAACACACAACACATGCACACACACACACACACACACACACACAACACACAAACACACAAACACACTCTCACACACACACACACAAAAAACACAACACACTACACACACGCACACACACGCACACACCAGAGTAACACACACACTTAACACTTTACCTCATCAAATCGTTCTAATATCACCTAGAGCGAAAAGACGTTAGATTAAAGAACATGCACACACACACACACACACACACACACACACACACACAACACACACAACACACACACACAACACACACACAACATATATACACACACGCACGCGCGCGCGCGCGCACACGTACTCACACACATCACACAAGGATAACACACACATGCGCCTCGCGCGTGCCAGAGAGAGAGAGAGAGTTGGAGGAGAGTAAGAGACAGAGGCGCAAAACAAACGGAGAGACAAAACAGGTGCACAAAGAGAGAGAGAGAGACAGAGAGAGAAAGAAAGAGAGAGAGAGAGAGAGAGAGAGAGGGGGGAGAGAGTGGAAAGAGTGAGAGCGAGCAAACATGTTCAGCAAATCCCTTGGCATGCAGCTATCTGAGCCAGCAAGAACTACTGGATGACAGAGAGCGAAAGGAAAACCAGTGTGTGCATGCAACATTGTGTACTGCATTGTATCATGTATCACATACCATACCATACCATACAATACCATACCATACCATACCATACCGTACCGTACCGTACCATACCATACCGTACCATACCATACCATACCGTACCGTACCATACCATACCATACCATACCATACCATACCATACCATACCATACCATACCATACCATACCATACCATACCATACCATACCATACCATATCATACCGTACCATATAATACGACGCCACGCCACGCCATACCATACCATACCATACCATACCATACCACGCAACGCCATACCATACCATACCATACCATACCATACCATACCATACCATACCACACACACCATACCATACCATTCCATACCATTCCATACCATACATACCACGCCACGCCATGCCATACCATGCCATACCATACCATAACACATCATACCATACCACACCATACCATACCATACCATACCATGCCATACCATACCTATACATACCATACCATACCATACCATACTCATACCATACCACGCCACGCCACGCCACGCCATACCATACCATACCATACCATACCATACCATACCATACCATACCATACCATACCATGCCATATTATACCATACCATATTATAGCATACCATACCATGCCATGCCACGCTACGCCACCCCACGCCACGCCACGTCACGCCACGCCACGCTACGTCACGCCACGCCATGCCACGCCACGCCACGCCACGTTATACCATACCATATATCGTATCAAATATCATATATCGTATCAGATCATCAGATCATAATATATCATATCGTATCATATCATATTATATTATATTATATTATATTATCGAACCGTTTCATATCGCTGGTTTAACAAAACGATACATAGTCATATTGAATTATCATCGTACACTGTTTTTTATTCCTTTTTATTTTCTTACTGTTCCTCGGCTAGAGCTTACCACCGCTGAGATTTCGCGTATGCCACGGTTTTACCCCTCACCATCAAGGTAGCCACATTTTGACTTCGGGGACGCTGTATACACACACACGGCACAAGTGTTGCATGCCTTTTCTAAGTACACATTTTGTCACCCTCTCTTACTCTTGGGGACGGGATAGCTCAGTGGTCAGAGCACTCGCTTTCCCCCAGCCAAGTTAAGCAGCGTCGAGCGTGATTACCAGTTGGATGGGTGACCGTTTGCGCGCCTTGGCTTCAGTACAGTTCCCCCAGTTCACCCAGCTGTAAATGGGTACCTGCCCTCTTTAGGGTCAGGGAAGGTAAAGCAGCGAGGGAGAGGAGATGGGCGCCGCCCTCAATATGCTGGCCCTAGAGAAGTGAGGTCTCTGACGCCTCGCTCCCCTACGACCTTATAGGTTATGGGACTCCTTTACCTTACCTTTACCTTACCAGCACAATGACCTCTTCCAAAAAGTAGAATCGAGTTTTTCACGTGCGCGCAAGACGTTTTACATGAGTTGACACACGGGACCTCGGTTTATCATCTAATTTGAAAGGAGAGCGGATCAGTACTTAAAATCAACTCCAGGGGAGGAAAAAAAAATCCCTTGAATGGGAGATCTCTGGGGCGGCTCGAACCCCAGCTTTTGATACCATGTGGTCAAATCGTGAGCGCAACATTCTAACCACTCGGCTATCCCTTTCCCCCCAAAGTGCTGCAACTGATCGCAAGCATTTTGTGTATCGAATTGTCTGGCAATACCTTGCATTCAAGTCACACGAGAGATTTCTTGACGACCCCCCAAAAAACCGCTGCTCTAAGGAAGAGTGCATTCCCCTTGTGCACGCTATTCCGCTAATCTTTATCTGTTTTTTTTTCGTTTCTTTTTTGTTTGATTTTTTTTTTACTCGGAGGATTTTCTCAGAGCGGATCTTTATGTTGCCCGAAAGTTCATTGTGATCGTTAAGTGCATTTTGGGCAAAGGATCTTTATGTTGGCTTCTTTTTATGGCTCGGTTACAGTTCCGAGGGTTTACCAATGATGAAAGTTTGCGTGTGCGACCGGTTTTGTTGTTGTTGTTTTTTTTGTTTTTTTAAAACCCACCATGAAGGTAGCTGCATTCTGATTTCGGGGAGGACAAGGGCTCTGAATTTGTCATCCACTTGTGTGTGTGTGTGGGGGGGGGGGGGGGGGGGGGGGGGGGGGGTGGGGGGGGGTGAGGGGGGGGGGGCACGCGCGTAACATTGTTTCGGGAGATTTTTTTTTAGAGGGGTGGGTACATTTACTAAGCATGATACTAGCACTAAACTAAAAGTTAATAAAAACCCAGTGCATACAAAATGAGATACCAGAGTCACACACACGTACTCGCGCTATGTCAAGTGATTCTTCTTTTTATTTTATCTCTTTATAGCACTTTAAGTCAAGGTAGATTTCTCTATGCAAAATTCGGGTTGCTCTCCCTGGGGAGAGCGCGTCACCATAAGAGCAGCGTCACCCAGTTTGTTTGTTCTTTTCCTGTCTGTAACTGTTATTTTGTTTCACTACCAAAGTGACTTTTCCCTACAGAATGTTGCCAGGGACAACTCTCTTGTTGGCGTGGGTTCTTTAACGTGCAATAAATAATCATGCTTTACACAAGGGACTTCAGTTTACCGTGTCACCCGAAAGACTAGCACCCAGACCACAACTCTTGGTTCTAATGGATAGGGGGAAAATGTTTCGGGCCTAACTGGGGACTCGAACCACCGCACACTTCTGACCCGGATTTTTCGCTTTCTGGGCAAGTGCGTTACCTCTAGACCACCGATCCACGCCATCTCATGTCTGCTCACCAGTGTCCGCTATGTTCCCCTTAGGGATGGTTTTGTGTGATGATGGCAGCAGAGATCATTGTCCTCTGTCCTTGGAACTTTGCCAGCGGATGTGAGTACTATAGCAGCCCAGACAGGCAATGCCTATTTGTTCAGACAGATAGGACCGTCATACATATGTAGTACATCAATGAACAGGGAGACAGACAGACAGACAGACAGACAGACAGACAGACAGACAGACAGACAGACAGCAAACAGTCTCTCTGTCTCTCTAAAATATGGAGTCGTTTGTCAGATCATACCGTAGATAACCGTTTATCATGCAAGATAGTAGTATTATCTTTAGTCAGGGAAGGGAAAATAATACACACATCAACACAGAGACACACACAGAGACACACACACACACACACACACACCACACACACACACACACAAAACACACACACACACAACACACACACACACACAAACAACTTCACACGGACGGAAACCTCAATGCCCTCAAAGCCTCAGTTCACATCAGTGCCGACTCCGCTCTCCCCAAAAGTCCTTTACATACAGGAGACTATACACCGAGGTCCCGTGTGCGAACGCACGCAGAACATCTTTCGCACACGTTAAAATATGTTCCGCTTTTTTTTTTGGGAAGAGAAGGCCATTGTGTTCCGGTGGAAAAAAATATACGACAAAATTTACAAAGCCGCATGAACACAGGGACTGGATGTAAAACAACACACTGTCATGAGTGTTGGTTCCATTATCGTCAAACTAAAAGAATAAATTGAAAAAAAAGGACTAGATAAATCATCTCATCTGTTCAGACCCTTAGTTTCAACAGGATGACCACACTGTCCACAGGTCCGACAATTGTCCGTTCAAGTTGACAGGTGTTGGTATCACGGGATTCGTTTTCATTCACGCGCGCACCCACACACACACCAACACACACACACACACACACACACACGCGCGCGCGCCACACACACACAACAAACACGCGCGCGCGCGCGTACACACACATATGTGTAGTTAGATATTATTGATGAAGTTCTTTTCGTTCCTAGATAGATGGCTTGATGAAAACAAAGCAAATGCATCGCTTATTCAATGTAATTCAAGGAAACTCAATCAATTCAAGGAACTAAAAATTTGACTCGACTTGATTTGACTTGACACACACTGATACACACACGGACACACACACATATACACACACACACCACACACACAGTACACACACCAAACACAAACACATACACACTACAACAACAACACTTCAAAACAAACTATTACAAACACAACACAACACACTACAACAACAACACACACTACAAACACTCACAACAACAACAACACAACAACACAAAAACACACGTACACACACACACACAACAACTACAACACACACACAACACACACACAACAACAACACAACACAGCACTCAAACAACAACACACAACACACACTACAACAACAACAACAACAAAACAACAACCACCACAAACAACCACACACACACACACACAAACCACACCACAAACACACACACAAACATACACACACACAACATACAACACACACCAACACCCCAACATCAACCACAAACACAACAAACAACAACAACAAACACAAACAACGCGTACACACACACACACACACACACACTCCACAACAACACAAACACACACACACACACAACAAACAACACACACACACACACACGTAACACACAACACACACACACACACACCAACAACACACACACACACAACACAACAACACACACACACACACACAACACACACACACACACACCCAACACACACACAACACACAACCACACACACACACACACAACTAACAACACAAAACCACACACAAAAACAAACACACACACTACAAACACAACACACAACAAAACACTACAACAACAACAAACACACACAACACACACAACACACACACACACACACACCCACACACAACACACACACCACACACACACACACCACACAACACAACAAAAACAACAACACACACACACAAAACACACACACACAACACACTAACACACACACTCACACCCAGACACACTACAACACACACACTACAACCAGAACAACTACACCACACACCCACAAAAAAACACAAAAAAACACACAACACACTCACACACACACAACACAGAACTTAATTCCAGAAGTTCCCTCCTGTCCTCATCATTCATTCTGTCAGTAAGACTGTCTTTGATCTACATGCTATTAGCTGAAGATGGAAAAAGGTAATGTTATATCATTAAATTTCTCTGCGATATGTGACCTCATGAATGTTATGAGGATCAGGTGTCTAGGGGTGTGAAAAAGACACACATATGAGAAGAAAAGAGAGAGAGAGAGAGAGATGAGAGAGGGAGAGGAGAGAGGAGAGATGAGAGAGATGAGGAGAGAGAGAGAGAGGAGAGAGAGAGAGAGAGAGATGAGAGCGAAAGAGAGAGAGAGAGAGAGTGAGAAAGAGAGAGGAGAGAGAGAGAGAGAGAGAGAAGAGAGAGGGAAGAGGGGAGAGATGAGAGGAGAGAGGAGAGAGGAGAGAGAGAGAGTAGGAGAGAGAGAGACGAGAGATGAAGAGAGTGGAGAGAGGAGGAGAGAAGAGAGAGAAATTGAACTAGAAAGATTTATTCACAAAAAGGCCATTGGCCCATACATGAAGGGGGGGGTTTGCCAAACTGCTTGTATTTTTGTGAGAGAGAGAGAGAGAGAGAGAGAGAGTAGATATGAGAGAGAGAGAGAGAGGAGAACGAGAGAGAGAGAGAGATGAGAGAGAGAGAGAGAGAGAGAAGAAGATGAGATAGAGACGTGAGAGAGAGAGAGAGAGAGGGGAATGAGCGAGGAGAGAGCGCGAGAGCGAGAGAGAGCGAGAAGAGAAAGAGCGAGAGAGAAAGAGCGAGAGAGGAGAGAGAGAGAGAGAGAGAGAAGAAAGAAGAGAGAGAGAACTAGAGAGCGAGAGCGAGAGAGAGGGAGGGAGAGAGAGAGAGCGAGCGAGAGAGAGTTTGTGTTTGTGTGTGTCTGTGAGTTAGTGTTATTTTGTGTGTGTTTTTTGTGTGTGTGCGTGCGCGCGCAAGTAATAATAATAATAAATGGAATTTATATAGCGCTATATCTTGCAAAAAATCCAAATAAAAGGGCTTAAGTGTGTGTGTGTGTGTGTGTGTGCGCGCTCGTATGTGTAGTCCGTGTTAGTGTTAATGTGTATGTATCTGTGTGATAGTGTGTGTTGTGTGTGTGTGTGTGTGCGTGCGCGCGCACGCGCGAGCATGTGTATGTGTTTTGCATGCACAACATCAACAAAAATCAGCACCCACCACCATCACCACAACCAACGACATCCCACAAAAAAGGGAAATCCTATCATTTACAAATCAAGTTTCGTAGCTCCTAAACTGGCCACTGAACAAAATC
>CM054153.1:40973970-40978970 GCA_028751875.1 Rapana venosa
ATTCACATAATGTTGTTTTCTTTGCTTTCTCAGACAATGCACCTTCTACATGCTGGTTGGTGCTATTGGGAGTTGTGTCCTTTCAACTGCTACTTTGTTTAGGCCTCATCACCCAGAATAATTATATGACGGGTTCGATTCCCGTTCAAGGGCGATATTTTCCCCTGGAGTTAACATCAGTGCAGACTCCACTCTCCCCAAAAGTCCTTCGGATGAGACTATAAACCTGGGCCCCGTGTGTGTGAACGCACGCAGAACATCTTGCGCACACGTTAAAATCCTGTTCCGCTTTTCGTAAGAGTAGGCCAATGTGTGCCGGTGGGAACAGATGACAAAATTTACAAAACCGCATACACACGGGGGCTGGATGTAAAAAAAGCACATAAGTGCTTATTCCATTATCCTCGATATAAAAGAATAAAAAAAAACACAAAAAAACATGATGCAACTTTCTCTCTCTCTCTCTCTCTCTCTCTCTCTCTCTCTCTCTCTCTCTCTCTCTCTCTCTCCTCTCTCTCTCTCTCTCTCTTCTCTCTCTCTCTCTCTCTGTGTTTGTGTGTGTGAGAAATAGCTAGCTAGCACGAGACACTGACACTGAAAGCAATTTATTGCCATTAACAATACAGTCTTTTTGGCAAGGAACACAGTATGAACACAATTTAAACAACATTGCTGTTTGCAACCAGGAAATAATGAAAACCGAAAGAGGAAAAGGAATCTCCAATAACTACATTCAACCGAATGCATTAATTGTTATCATACACCAATTGTTATCACAAGCTTGCATGCGCGTGCACACACACACACACACACACGCACACACACACACACATACACACACACACACACACACCCACACACACCACCAGTGTCATGTTACCTGCAAATCAGCAACTAGAGAGAAGAGAGAGAGAGAGAGAGAGAGAGAGAGAGAGAGAGAGAGAGAGAGAGAGAGAGAGAGGAGAGAGAGAGAGAGAGAGAGAGAGAAGAGAGAGAAAAGAGAGAGAGAGAGAGAGAGAAGAGAGAGAGAGAGAGAGATGAGAGAGAGAGATGAGAGAGAGAGATGAGAGAGAGAGAGAGAGAAAAGAGAGAGAGGCAGGGAGAGAGAGAGCGAGCGAGAACGCGAGAGAGAGCGAGAAGAAGAAAGAGAGTGAATGCGTGAGTGAGAGTGTGTGTATGTGTATGTGTGAGTGCCAGAGAGAGACAGATGGAGACAGAGAAATAAAAGAGTACTGTACACAGTTAAACGGATCCAATGAGATTTTCTTGACAAAACTCCTTCCTGCTACTCAGGGTTCTTTTCCATTTGCCTCTAAAATGTCCTTTCTTCATACGAGAGGCTACTTAAATTAAAAAAACCCACACACAACAAAACCCACCACCACCAAACAATGGACAGAGGCCTCAGGCAGACTGAGCCACTCTGGGAAGTTCTGAGCAAAGGAAACCATTTCCTCACACACCCATTCCCTGTCTCTTGTCCTCCATTCTTACTACACTTAGAGAAATTTTTTTAAAGTTTTCGTTCTCTCAAAACTGCCCCTTATCTCTTTCTTTTCCGTTCCTCGGCTAAACCTTCGAGGTTATAACAATGATGAGATTTTTTCCCGTATGCGACCGTTTTACTGTTCACCATGAAGGCAGCCGCATTCCGATTTCAGGGATACAGTAAGGAACTGAACCTACCAATTTTGCCAGAACAGTCAGGAGGTACTTCCCTGCTCTTTCCGATTTTCAACTGTCGTGGGTTCTTTTGACGTGCACAAGTCTGTAAGCACACAGGTCTGACTGGTTTAGAGTCTCCTCCGAAAGACTTGACATTCTGATCGATTTTCCTGTTAAACTGGGAAGAACAGGCAAGGCTGGGAATTGAACCCAAAACTTGATAGTCTACTTGTTAGGCTGGTGAATGTCTAAGTCGTCCTATAGCCTCCCTTCGTTCTTCATTTTTTTGTTTCGGTTTTGCTGTTTTTCTTATCCTTCCTTTTTCTCCTCCTCTATCTCTTCTTCTTTTTTTTCTTATTGTTATTATTGTTCCTCTCCTTTCCTTGTCAGCAAGACTTGTGTATTATCAGGGACCCTAAAACAGAGACAAAGGTGACCATTTACTTTTATATGCAGGCAAACAGAATCATGAAGATTCCCGGAAGAGGTAATGCAGTTACCGTAATAGTGGGCAAAAATGATCGCTTACGCAAAACACTCACCATTGGTGAACTCAAAGTGTTCTATTCCAGGAACAAGAAAATCCACCCCGCAATCAATAATCATACAAAGCAACAGAGAAACTCTTTCTCTGCTAGACATAAGAGAATCTGTGCGCAATAACACTGACTCGAGAGAAGCATAGTCACAGAAAGTAGAGACAACAGAAGATAGTGCCCCCTTAAAACGTGAAGCAATGGCAGCTAAAGACTCGGGAGACTGAGGCAGCAGAAAAGCTCTATCTCTTTTTATAAAGCAGCGCAAAACACAGTCTTTATCTGGACTTAATCACTGTAGTAATAACAGAAGCCGCTGAGTCCACAAAATGCAGAGCGGGAAAAGCCATAGATGTTATGTCTGAAACAACAGAACTCACTTTCCCTTCTATAACCTAAAACAATGCGAGCCATGAATCTATGAGTATAAGCCATAACTTTTGAGACAGAACCGACACGGACCATGGATATTACAGTTTTCAACAAACATAAATCATGGAACACTATGACTGAAGTAATAAAAACAATGTTGGTTGGTCTCTGATTTTATGTCTGTTCACATGACAGCGATATCAGACTAGAAATGAACTCTCAAAGCTGAAACGAAAAAGGATTTGCTATTACAACAAAACACTTTTTCTGTAATGAGAAGAAAACACACCAGAGCGCTTTGATCTACATACTAAAATACCACAGAATACATAGGCGATGTAAAGAAGCAACACAAGTAATTAACTTATATACTTATAAGAAGGAAGGCCGCAGGATGGTTAACACATTCACATACCTAACAAGTAAACATTTGAGGTTCTCGGTTCGATTCCCATCCTTGCCCTTTCGTCCCAGTTTGATGAGAAAATCAAACTGAATGTGAAAGTCTTCAGGATGAGACTATAAACCAAGGCCCAGTGTGAGAATGCAAGCAGAACATCTTGCGCATACGTTAAAAACCCTGTTCCCTCTTTTCGAAAAGTAGGCCATTCCATGCTGATAGGAACAGATGATAAAAAATGCATGCACACCTGTGTCGTGTTTAGACACCAACCTCAAAGTTAGGATGTGACCACGTAAATGGTGAGGTGAAAAATCGGTCATTTATGCAAAAATCTCCCCATTGGTAAACCTTTGGAGCTCTAGCCAAGGAATAAACAAGATAAATTAACAATGAAACAAAAGTCATCGAGTCTACGGCAAAAGCTATAACATCTACCCAGTCTATCCGCGTTGACACAAGGAACGACAGTAGTGTTGATGTTATACCCTGTTTTAAGGAAAGTGGCAGAAGGAAGGTGGCAGGATGGTTAAGACGTTCGCCTGCCAACAAGTTAACCGTGAGGTTGTGGGTTCGATTCCAGCCTCGCCCTTTCTTCCCAGTTTGACCAAAAAATCGAACTGACTGTCAAAGTCCTTCGGATGAACTATAAACCCGAGGCCCCGTGTGCGAACGCATGCAGAACATCTTGCGCACACGTTAAACCCTGTTCCGCTTTTCGGAAGAGTAGGCCATTGTGTGCCGGTTGGAACAGATGAAAAAATTTACAAAACTGCATACACTGGATGTAAAAAAACCCACATGAGTGCTTATTCCATTATACTCGAAAAAAAAGTCATCTGAGCGCTTTGATTTGTTGCTTTACAAGATTCAGCGCTACATAAATTCCATACATTATTATTATTATTTTAACATGTATATACTTGCACAGTTTTATTCTAATATTTCAACTTTTACAAGGGTGATAGCTCTGATAATTATGGTCTCTGTAGTTGGTGCGACTGTAAACACAAAGATTGGATTAGATTAGATTTGTTTGCTTTACAAAATCCAGCGCTATATAAATACCATACATCATCATCATCATTATTATTATTATTATTATTATTATTATTATTTATTTATTTTTTTAAATTACTACTAGAGACTAGAGCAGATGCAATAAAAAGCCACCACCTTTACCAAGAAGAGTCAACAAAAAAAGTCACTGAGGGCATGCCATTGCAAAGGCCACAGAAACCATTCAAACCTTGTTCCCCAGTGCTGGTTCTCTGTCTCTTTGTTTGCACCAGAGTAAGGTGGCCAACTCTGGTGGACCTAGCAAAGCTGAAGCAATGCACAAAGAAACACATCTATCTCTATCCAGTGATTGAGCGAACCTGCCACTATTTGTGTTGATTCCCAACCCCCCTTTCCCCTAAGGCTTTCCCTGGCTGCTTCCTCTGTTTTTCAATGACCCACAGATTGGGTCTGTTGTTTGATTGTAATCACTCACCACCTCTCTTTCTGTGTCAATGTCTGTCTCTGTGTTTGCGTGTGTGCATCTATCTTATTCTCATCAAGTGTATGTGTATGTCTTTGTTATATTGTGGTATGTGTGGTTGTGTGTGTTGCATTGTGGTGTGTGTGTGCACGTGTGTGTATGCGTGTGTGTGCATGCACACACGCATGTGTGTGTATTCATGTGTCTGCATCTGTGTGTGTCTGTGTGTGTGTGTCTGTGTAAGTGTGTGTGTGCATGTGTACATGAGTGTTTTTATTTAGTTTTATATTTTGAGGTTAATGGAATAAGAACTCGTGTACTTTTTTTTACATCCAGTCCCTGTGTGTATGCAGTTTTGTAAATTTTGTCAGCTGTTCCAACCAGCACACCCTGGCCTACTCTTTAAAAATGCAGAACAGGTTTTAACATGTGTGCAAGATGTTCTGCATGCATTTGCACATGGTACCTGGTTGTAGTAAACATTTGACTCGGTGTATGTGTGTGTCATTCATTCACTCACTCATCCCTTGGTCGGGACGACCGT
>CM054153.1:40983970-40988970 GCA_028751875.1 Rapana venosa
CTAAAGCAGCAGGGGCTAATGAATATAGTCCGTAGGCCAGAACTAAGGAACACAGGAAGAGAAGCACCACACGGGTGCCCTTTTCCATTATCCTTGAAATAAAAGAATAACATGCGATATGTAAATTTAGATACATAGTTTGGAAAAGAGAGCGAAACAAGCCATGGATTGTGTAACCGAAGCAACAAAGGCCAACAACTACTGATAGCAACAACAACAACAGCAACAACAACAAGAAAAACAACAGAACAAGAACATCAACAACACCAGGCGCACAGACTTACGGCTTCCTAAACATCAACTTAAAAACTCCAAGGTATAGAAACAAAACCAAAAACAAAACAACAAGATTAGGGAAAAAAAAACATTCAGAGAAAGAAAGAAAGAAAGAGAGAGAGAGAGAGAGAGAGAGGAGGAGAGAGAGGAGAGAGAGAGAGAGAGAGAGGAGAGAGAGAGAGAGAGAGAGAGAGAGAGAGAGAGAGAGGAGGAGAGGGAGGAGAGAGAGGAGAGAGAGAGAGAGAGGAGGGGAGAGAGAGAGGAGGAGAGGGAGAGGGAGAGAGAGAGAGAGGGAGAGGGAGAGAGAGAGGGAGAGAGAGAGAGTGAGCGAGAGAGAGGAGAGAGAGAGGGAGAGAGAGAGGGGGAGAGAGGGATGGAGAGAGAGAGGGAGAGAGAGAGGGAGAGAGAGAGGGAGAGAGAGAGAGAGAGAGAGAGAGGAGAGAGAGGGAGTGAGATAGGAGAGACGAGGAGAGAGAGGGGGAGAGGGAGGGAGAGAGAGAGGAGCGAGAGAGGAGAGAGAGAGGGGAGCGAGAGAGGAAGAGAGAGAGAGGAGCAGAGAGAGGAGAGAGAGAGGGCGAGCGAGAGAGAGAGGAGAGAGAGAGAGAGAGGGAGCGAGAGATAGAGAGAGAGAGAGAGAGAGAGCGAGAGGAGAGCGAGAGGAGGAGAGAGAGAGAGAGGGAGAGAGATAGAAGGGGAAGGAGAGAGAGCGAGAGAGAGAGGGAGAGAGAGAGGAGAGAGAGAGAGAGAGAGAGAGAGAGAGGAGAGAGACAGAGAGAGAGAGAGAAGAGAAGAGAGACAGAGGGAGAGAGAGACAGAGAGGGAGAGAGAGAGAGAGGGAGGAGAGAGGGAGAGAAGGAGGGGGGGGGGAGACAGGGAGGAAGACAAATCAGTCTACATCAAGTGGTCGATCATGTGAGCGGCCATTTGCATCGACTTCGCCTTCATGTTTCCTCTCCACTGACTCCTTGATTTAGCACCCTGTGCAGTTTGACGTGGTCTGTCTGTCGGTCTGTCTGTCTGTCTGTCTGCCTGCCTGAGTGTGTGTTTGTGTGTGTGTGTGTGTGTGTGTTTGTGTGTATTTGTATTTGTGTTGTGTGTATTGTGTTTGTGTGTGTGTGCGTGTTGGGGGTATGTGGGTATCATGTGAGTGGTCATTGTGTCGTTGTTTGTTTCTGTAGTGCGTCTTATTTAACTTATTATAGTTTTTGTTTTGTTATACATTCTGCTGTGTGTGTTGGTGTGTGTGTGTGGGGGGGGGGGGGTGGTATTGTGCTTTTAGGTTTTTCTCTGTAATTTGTATGTAATCCTCCATACCAAGGGTGAAAGGATTAAATCTTGATCTTGATCTATTGTGTCTGTCTTTCTTTGTCTCTCCCCTCACTCAGTCCTCATACCATCTCACTACATACTCACTCAGTCCTTCATCACTCACTCCTATCACTCACTCCTCTCTCTCTCCCCTCTCTTCACTCTCTCCTCTCTCTCCTCTATCTCTGCAAATGCGTGTGTTGTTTAAGTGTGTGTTTGAGTGTATGTGCGTACGCACGCTTAATACATGTGTTGTGTGTGTGTGCACGCCTATCAACTCTTTTGCAAGTATGTATATGTAATATGTGCATGTGCATTTGCGCGCGTGTGTGTGTGTGCATGTGGTAGTGCGTGCACGCGTCCGTGTGTGTGTATGTGTGTGTGTGTGTGTGTGTGGCTATAATTGCACGTGCACTTGATTTACTGGATGCGTAGACAGCAGAATACATTTACGCTGTCTCCAAATGTCTTTCCCTCATGTCTGGAGTGAACAAATAGACAGATATACGCGGCTGGGAGAAAGGAGGAAAACAAACATGCATGTATGTTTTGTGTTTTTCTTCTAAAAAGGAAAATCAATTTGTTTGTTTCATTTTGAGATAGAAAAAAACAACCAACAACAGATTTTTGAGAGGGATTGACACAACATTCAACAAAACATTTCCTTTTTCTTACATTTCCCCCCACAACATACACACACACAGGCACACTCACTCTCTCTCTCTCTCACACACAAAAACACACCCACGCACGCACGCACAAACACACACACACACACACACACGCACACACACATATATTCGCTCTCTCTTTATTTCACAGACATACACACACTCATTCACTCTCACACACACGCACACTCATTCACACACCACACACTCTCACACTCACTAACTCTTACACACACGCACACTCATGCACACACAAACGCACACACATGCACACACACACTCGTTCTTTCTCTCTCTCTTTCACACACACACACACACACACACACACACACACACACACACACACACACACACACACACACACACACACACACACACACACACACACACACAAAACCCCTCACCCCTTCCCCTCCCACCCCACCCCCAAAATCTCAACAGAAACCAAAAAAAAAAGAAAAGAAAAAAAGAAAACCAAACGTTTGCACTTTTTCCTCCAGTGAACATTCACGAGTGTGCTGTCCTCAGGTCATTTTCGTCCTTCTCTGCACTTGCCCAACTCTTGATTGAATCGTTCCCAGCGAAACAAAATCACTGCCCAAATAAATGGACCTCAAAGATTTCATTTCGCTCCGCTTATCTACCGTCTACTTCAAGCCATTAACTCGGCGGCTGAAGTCTCTGAAGCCGTTTTATCTACTCTTGCGTAAAGGCATATCTTTTTTAAAAATTATTTTTAATATAAACCCGAAATTATGTTGTGCAATATGACACCGTTTTATCCTGAAGAGTTTGAAGCCATTTTTAGCTACACAATAAAGCCGTTGTAATTTTTATGTAAAGACTTTTTTGAATCTATTTTACAGGCAATAATGCGAGGAAAAAAATTCACATAAGCATTGCTTGTGTTTGTGCTCATTCTATACAGTGAATGAGGTAGATCGGTGGTCTAGAGGTAACGCGCCTGTCTAGAATGCGAAAAGTCCGGATCGGAAGTGTGCCGTGGTTCGAATCCCGTTTGAGCCCGAGACTTTTCCCCCATCCATCAGACCATGAGTGGTGGTCTGGGCGCGAGTCTCTCGGATGAGACGATAAACCGAGGTCCCGTGTGTTACACAAAATTTTCAGCGCACGTAAAAGAACCCACGGCAACAAGAGAGTTGTCCCTGGCAAAATTCTTCGAAAAAAGTCACTCCGATAGGGAAACAAATACAGTTGCAGACAAACAAGAAAGAAAAGGTGGCGCTGCTCTTGTGGCGACGCGCTCTCCCCGGGGAGAGCAGCCCGAATTTCACGCAGAGAAATCTCGTGAGTTAAAGTGGTATCAATAAATTATAAATAAATAAGTTATAAATGATGCTACGTTGTTTTGAACCAATACAATTTTGTTTTTAAGTCGAACTATTTCATCTGCTGCAACTTGAGAGCGTGTTAGCTTCAGTTCCTCCAAGCTGTGGCTTATGTTTGTGGTTATAATGCAAAGTTGTTGTTTCTTTTGAATATTGGAAACAGTTTTCTTTGCGGCAGTACAAAGTCTCTTTATTTATTACAATATAATAGCATTTTGTTGTTTTGTTGATTTAATTGCTATCATGCAAAACATTTCATCGGCAGTAATTCAAAGTCACTGTTGTTCGTTCAGTGTGTGTGTGTGTGTGTGTGTGTGTGTGTGTGTGTGTGTGTGTTGTGTGTGTGTGTATGTGTGTGTGTGTGGCTGTGTGTGTGGCTGTGTGTGTCTGTGTCTGTGTTGGGAGGGGGTGGTGCAATTTTCTTTGTGGGAACATAAAACCCTCTTGTTTTTCATAGGTTTGAAAAAAAAGTTTTTGTGCCATTGCACACCGTTTGTGCGGATAAAACTAATGACTTCTAGTATATTTTTTGGAATATTGCATATTTGAAAAAATTCATCAGCTTAATTATGATTTTGAAGGATAGAAAACTACAAGATAGAAAAAAATAATACATGATATAGCTGCAAAAAGCTTTTCTTCTCATATGTTTTTTCTAATATTAATAATAAATATCGTTTCCTTTCCTTTCTTTCTTTTTCTTTCTTTGTTTATTTCTTTCCTTCTTTACGGTATATTTTTCTGTTTATTTTTTTTTAAAATTTGCCTATGCATTTATTTTCTTTTTTTCTCTCTTTCTCCTGTTTGTTTATTAAATGTGAGGAGTCGTGTCGTTTCTTCAATCTTCTTTATAACTTGTGCCTGCACCTCTGTTCTTTTTCTGTTTTTCTCATACCGTCACTTGCCTGTCGCATTGATTTTTCTTTCCTCTCTCTCTCTCTCTCTCACCTCATTTTTGATTGCTTCTTTCACAACAGGAATCCTTGTCCGGTTTTCCGTTGCCTGTTTTGATGATTAAATTTTCCTTATGTCCACTCTGATTCTTTTGTTTCTTATTAGTTCTTTCAATAACCGCCCTCGGTTCATTTAGATTGTCTTATGACTTATCTCCTTGTTAGTTTCTGATTTTTTTCCCCGGTAATGTTTGATCTTATTGCGTTGATGTTGTCATCTACTTATTTTCTTTTTAGTTTTTTAAAAACAGAATTCGGTAACCTTGTTTTTTTCCGTTGATGTTTGTCATTGTTCTTTTGCTCATAAATTTCCTTTAGGTTGAGACTGTAAACCAAAGTCTCGAAAGCTAACACACGTAGAAGTAACATTTTTCTTACACGTGTTAAACCCTGTTCCGCCTTTAAGAAGAGTAGACCATAGAGTACCAGCAAGTCAGATTATA
>CM054153.1:40993970-40998970 GCA_028751875.1 Rapana venosa
GGAGATGGTAGAACTCGTCAAAGACAGAGAAAGATGGGGACGAGCACTGGTGGCATTGCAAGGAGCTCCTACAGTCGACAGTGATGATGAAGAGAGGTGACCTGGTGATCTGCACGGCATGTTTTCCATTCAGAACCGTCCCCCCTCACCCCTTCTCTGTAGCAATGTCTAAATCTTCAGCCCTCTAGGTGTTGTTGTTGGTTGTTGTTGTTTTTTTGGGGGGCGGGCAACATCTCAGCTAAACCTTGTTTTATAATAATAATAATAATAATAATGTATGGAATTTATATAGCGCGTTTTGACGTCGATTTGTACCGAAAGCAGTTATGATAATAATAAAAAAAAATAATGATTAATAATAATGATAATATAATAATAATAATAATAAATAATAATAATGATAATAATAGTAATAATGATAATGATAATGACAACAGCAACAACAACGACTTCGACGACGACGACGACAAACATGGATAGGTGGTGTGAACATTATGCAATGCCTAGAAGATTGAAAAACAGAAACACAACAGCACTTTTCGCAGCATCAGCAACAACAACAACAACAACAACAACAACAGGCAGCAGCCACAACTAAGAGGAAATTAAACACCTTCTCCTATTGATCAGAACCCATTTTCTTTGATGAATGATGAAAGGAAATTAATTCGCAACACCCTCTGTCACGAAGGTCAGGCGTTACTCAGACAAACAAAGGCAAATCGATGAAAACTCGGACATGAAAGGAAGTGCCGGAAAGTTGCCTGAAAGAAGTCTAATGACTTTTGGATTGCAAAGGTGGCTGAGTGTTCTTCAATTCAGCAAACATTCAAAAGGAGTTCAGGGGAAAAAACAAGTGACAGAACGAGGTAAAATTTCCACAAAAACAAAGAATCATTGCCAACTTCAAAGCTAGTTATGAAGGTTTTAAACATGTATCAAATCTGAGAAGAAGAAAAAAGTATGCAAACAAAAACATTCTCAAGACAATCGATCTCCATCATAATCATGACTTCATTACACGTAGTTATACAAATATATATATATATATATCACGTGGACTGTCCAGGTAATAGTTTGCTTAGGATTTTTACATAGAAGCGATTTATCACCACATTTTAGATCAAGAATAAGGAATTCCCTCTTTTCTACCTTTCTTTTTGTTTCTTCCTTGTTCTTTTTTCTTCTTCCTGTCACCTCCTTCTCGTCTGTTTTTCTGCCTTCTTGTCCCATTCTCCTGCCTTTTTTCCCCAGAAAGACTTAATAGATAACAGTTCTTTCTCATACCGAAGTCGGATACGCTGGACCCAACTTGTCAGACGTTTAATATTAATGACAGCGCAAGGCATTTTCGCTCATATGACCCAGTTTGACCAAAAAAATGTGAACTGAATGTCAAAGTCCTTCGGATGAGACCATAAACCGCGGTCCCGTGTTCGAACGCATGCAGAACATCTTGCGCACACGTTAAATCCTGTTCCGCTTTCCGGAAGAGTAGGCCATTGTGTGCCGGTGGAAACAGATGACAAAATTTACCAAACCGCATACACACGGGGACTAGATGTAAAAAAAAGCACATGAGTGCTTATTCCATTATCCTCGATATAAAACAATAAATAAAAAAATAAATAAAATAAAATGAAGACAACTATAGTTGCTGCCTGAGCGTTCGACCACGAGGGAAATGAAACAAGGCTTTATATTGAATTTCCTCTGGAAATCCCAAATCCACAATCACAAGAAACAATATGGCCGTTTCCCGCGCAAGTTTATAGCAAAAGCTAAACAGAAAGACGAGAAAGCATCTATTGAGTTAGGGGCAGTGCCTTCGGGGCATCTTCTGTTTCATGACGTTAAGTTGAAACAAAAAGGATAACAAAAAGAAAAATGCGCCCACAGCAGCAGTAGCAGCAGCAGCAAAAACAACTATAGTAATAATAACAATAGCAACCACAAAGTAAACAGACAGGCTTCGCAATCAATCATCACTTAAAGTGTCTCCGATGAATAAGAAAAGACAAGTAGTTTTCAACATCATCCACTTCTGAGGTCGTACATTTCTTATTTGCGCAATATGAGAATCGATTAAACTTTTCCGTGAAATGATCACAACGAATTTAGCGACCGTTGGATTCAAACAGTAAGACGACAGTTGATCATGAATTAACTACACAATATTTTAAGGCGAGAATGACATTTTATAAAATGAAAAATTGATTAGATAGAGAAAGAAATATGGTTACGATATATATAATGTCGACGGACGCTATAGCCGAATGGGTAAGACCGACTTTCATCCTATGGGCCCATAAAGTCGTGGGTTTGAATCTCAGCGGCGTCTGGTGAATTTAGGGTGGGGAGTTTTACGATCTCCAAACTCAAGACATGACAGTGTTCAATTCCCTTCGTGTATACACACATGCAGGAGACCAACTATGCACGTTAAAGATCCTGTAAATCATGTCGCCGTTCGGTGGGTTACGAAAACATGAACATGCTCAGCATAGTTTACATCCCCGAAGTCGGAATGCAGCTACCTTCATGGTGGGCCAAAACGGTCGCAAATTGCAAAATCCCACGAACCTCAGAGCTCTAGTATAGGAACAACAAAAAGAGAACAGTCAATTTTGAAAACTGGACAGAACTTCACCACAGGCGAAGAAGCGTGCGTGTCCTAAGGAAACCAATGAGGTCACCACGAGACCACAGCAACCGCGCCCACAGAGTCAGAGACAATTTTCTTGTATTCTATGATGATCAATAGTCAGGATAATGGCGTGATTCTGCTCTTCGAGACTACTTGGACAGGGCTGTACTCTACGCTTCCTATCAAAACACACCCCTGCATCAACCAGGCCCGACAGACAAAGATACTTGCAGTGATGGCTAGATGATTACAGCACCACTTAACAGTTACACCCGTAATGTGGATGCAAAACCCGACCGTGTTGGTCCCAGTCTTCCAAATAAGCCCATAGCAAAACTCATTCTGGGCAAGAGCCGGCCAGGATAGAAAAATCCCTAAGAATCTTATGAGATTCGAACCTGCGACCTTCTAGGCCGTAACCCAAAGGCGCAAACCACTGCACCGTGGCGGCTGGTGTCTCTGTCTGTTTTTAGTATCTATACATTTTCCATCTAGCGATGTTCTTTCCTGCAGCTTTTCATGAATGGACAGGCAGGCTACCGTCCACTTTTGATTTACAACCCAGTTGATGTCAGCCTAATACTCTTGCCTCACAGAAGCGACTGCGATACAAGGAGAGAGAGAGAGAGAGAGAGAGAGAGAGAGAGAGAGAGAGAGAGAGAGAGGAGAGAGAGAGAGAGAGAGAGAGAGATAGACAGACAGACAGACAGACAGAGAGACAGAGAGACAGACAGAGAGACAGAGAGAGAGAATAGTCAGTTTTTTCAGACCTTCCTCTAAAAAAAGAGAAAGGAACTAAAACATAGCTTCCAATCAATCAAAATATTTTTTTTCTCTGCTATAATAATAAGAACAAAAAAAAAAAGGACACCAATTTTCAACACCATCGTTACTTGGGTCATACATTTTTTTGAAATCGACCTAAAGGGGGAAAAAATCTATGAACCATTCACATGATTGAAAGGAAGGAAGGAACATTATTACCGCAGCCCAAGGAATCTAACGACTCCTTAAGTCCGGAAGATGGATGGATGGTAAACAAATTAGTGAATAAAATGGAAGGAACGTGAGATAAGGGGGAGGGTGGGTTAAGGAGAGAGAAGATCGATACAGCAAACGGCAAGAGTTGAATAGAAAGCCTGCTTGTCACTGAACAGAGCAACGTGTACAGACTCCTGTGAACTGCATAATGCAATATACAATATTATTCAATATGTACATCTTTTCTGGATGATCAGATAAAAAGTCTTTGGAGGATAAAGGTAAAGGGTATTCCCATAGCCTTTGAGGTCGTAGGTGACCGAGGCGTCAGAGACCTCAGCTTCTCCAGGGGGCCAGCATATTGAGGGCGGCGCCCATCTCCTCTCCTCGCTTCTTTACCTTCTCTGACCCTAAAAGAGGGCAGATACCCATTTACAGCTGGGTGAACTAAAGGACTGTGCAGAAGCCAAGGCGCGCGCACAAATGGTCATCCATCCATTTAGTAACCACGCTCAATGCTGCTTAACTTAAGCTGGGGGAAAGCGAGCGCTCTTACCACTGAGCTACCCCCGTCCCCGCTAGAGTCTATCTTCATCAAAACTAGGATGGTATCTCACGTGGCAGGGGAATGGCCGGGATAGCTTAGTGGTTAGAGCGTTGGGCTCACGACTTGATGGTCCGGGGATTGAGCCCAGGTTCGAGCCACTACAGAGATACGCCCGTTCAAGGAGATTTCTTTTTCCTCTGGAGTACACATCAGTACAGTGTTAACCCCACTCCACCGAAAGTCCTTGGGCTGAGACTATACACCGAGACCCCGTGAGCAAACGCTTGCAGAACATCTTGCCCACACATTCAAACCGTTTCTGCCTCCTCCTCCTCCTCCTCCTCCTCCTTTTCCTCCTCCTCCTTCTTCTTCTTCTTCTTCTTATGATGATGATGATGATGATGATGATGATGATGATGAAATAAGCACTCGTGTACTTTTTTCATTAAGTCCCCGTACAGTTTTGTAAATGTCGTCATCCCTTCTAACCGGCACACAATGGTCTACTCTTCCGAAAGGTGGAACGGGTTTTAACGTGTGCGCAAGATGTTCTGCGTGCGTGCGTGCGTGCGTAACGCACACGGGGCCTCCGTTTATAGTCTTATCCGAAGGACTTTCGGAAGAGCAGGCCATCCTTGCAGATGAAAACAGATGAGAAATAAATTTCAAAACCTGTTCAAAAACTGGTACAGTGTTTAGATATCCCCAAAGCCGGAATACAGCTACCTTAATGGTGGGCATCCCCATCCCCATCCCCATCCCCCACAGTAGTATGCACATACATAATAATAATCAAACCTGCAAAACAACCACAGGGTCAAACCT
>CM054153.1:41008970-41016470 GCA_028751875.1 Rapana venosa
GTATGTATGTATGTGTGATTGCATGTAGTTGAATTCTGAAGCTTCTTTCTTTCAGTTCAGCTGTGCATTTTCCTTGCAATCTTTGATTGTTTGTTTTGGCTTCTTCTGTTTCTTCTTCCCCTTTCCAAATATTCTTCACTTATTACATATCTGGATTTTTCTTTCGAAATTCTGTCTTCAGATTGAATTGCTGTATTGACTGGGTTTTTCGTCTTTGCGTTAATTTTATTTGTAACCCGAAGGCAAACACTCCTCTTTTGTGTGTGTGTGTGTGTGTGTGTGTGTGTGTGTGTGTGTGTGTGTGTGTGTGTGTGTTTGTGTGTGCTTGTTTTGTCATTTTCTTATCTATTTCTGGTTTTCCACTTTTTTAATAGAACTTTTGTTTTAATGTCGACGCTGTTGTTTCTGTGATTATGAACTTTTTGTAGGTTGTTTTTTTTAACTGTTCATTTTGATATGTCGTCTGTCTGGTTCAGTGTGAATTTTTGGTCAGTTTTGTTTTCTGTTTTGCTCAATGTTTGGTGTGTTTTCCATTTGTGCATCAGTCACACAAGGCTCTTACTTCATTAAAGAAAAGAAACCTGCCCAAGGAGCAGCTAAAGGGCATTTCATATTTTATAGAAATAAAATCTAAACATGTACCGACGGATGCTTTTTCAAATTGTTCATGAACTTTTTAAAAGAATGGTGTGTGTGTTTGTTGTGTGTGTGTGTGTGTGTGTGTGTATCTGTGTGCGCGTGCGTTTGTGAGTGTGAGTGTGTGTGTGTCTGTGTGCGTGTGTAGGTGTGTGTGTGTGTGACGTGGGTGTGTGTGTTTGTGTGTGGGGTGTGTGTGTGTGTGTGTGGGGGGGGGGGGGGGTGTGCGCGCGATACATAGAAATAACAAATGAAAGAGTATGCCTAAAAATAACAGACCAATAAGATAAAACAACACACAACTCTTTCCCAGCTTTTGGGAATTCTTTGCAAGACATTTCTCCTTTCCCCTCTGTCTCTGTCTCTCCTTCTCTCTCTCTCTCTGTCTCTCTCTCTCTCTCTCTTGCTCTCTTGTCTCTTTCCTATAGATTCAATAATCGAATGGTGTTTTTTTCCTTTACCTTTCAATAATCGAATGTGTCTTATTCCTTTACCTTTCCATAATCGAATGTGTCTTTTTTCCTTTACCTTTCCATAATCGAATTTGTCTTTTTCCTTTACCTTTCCATAATCGAATGTGTCCTTTTCCTTTTACCTTTCAATAATCGAATGTGTCTTTTCCCTTTACCTTTCAATAATCGAATCTTACACATATTTTCTTTTCATGCTTTAAAACATGGCATTTTGCACTAGGATGGGCACAAGAGAATTATCCAGTCTGCAGTGTTATTTGCCACCAATACATTTTTTGCTTGTCCACTTCTCTTTTTGTACATTAAAGTGTTTTGTGATCTCTTTTGTTTACGGTTGTAACTTGGGGATGAAGAATCAAGCGGAATGGCTGGCGTCCTCAGCACAGCCTGGTTTATACTGGAATAAAATCGTGAAGGTGCTTTGTCATATCATGTTTTTCCTTCTATTCTTGGGGGTGGGGGTGGGGTGGGGTGGGGGGGGGGGGACGGGTGGTGTGAGATATTCGAAGGTATTAGGATGTTTGAAGGATTAGATGGTGTTGACGTTGATGGGGATGTTGTTGGAGTTGCTAAAATGGATATAAGGTGACAGAGACCTGGTATGGCCTACGTGGTTGGTAGGGCTATGACAAATATCATGGAATAAAATGGGAAAAAAATCCTTTCCTTTCAAGCAATCATAACGTACATGTTTCTTTCTGGTAGTTCATTCCCGTGTGTCTGCTCCCCATTGGCTTTGCCTCGTGTTGTACCAAATGCTGCGGCAAGGAAAGAAGAGAGGAGGTGCAGAGAAGCGGGAAGACTTTTTTTTCAAAAGTAGGAGGAGGAGGAGAAGGAGGAGGATGTTGAAAAGAAGAAGAAGACGACGATAATGATGATGATAATAATGGTGAAGAAGAAGAAGATGATGATGATGGTGATGGTCATGATGATGACTATGATGGTGATGATGGTGATGATGGCCATAATGTCGATGATGAAGGTGATGGTGATGATGATGACGATGATGATGATGGTGGTGGTGGTGCTCATAATGATGACGATGGCCATGACGATGATGGCCATGATGATGATGATGGTCATGATGACGATGATGGTCATGATGACGATGATAATGATGATAGCCATGATGATGATGATGGTCATGATGACTATGATAATGATGATGGTCATGATGATGATTATGGTCATGACGATGATGGTGGTCATAATGATGATGATGATGGTCATAATGATGAAGAAGAAGAAGAAGAAGAAGAAGAAGAAGAAGAAGAAGAAGAAGAAGAAGAAGAAGAAGAAGAAGAAGAAGAAGAAGAAGAAGAAAGAAAGAAAGAAAGAAAGAAAACAACTGCAACAGCAGCATTAGCAGTAAGCCGCGACAACAGCAGCACCACCACCAACAACAGCATCAACAAGGACGGAAACATGTCCTCCAATCGATCAGAATCCATTACGGGGGATCGCTGCCAAAAGGAAATGAAATCTCAACATCACCCGTCACTAGTGTCAGGCGTTTCTTAGCCGAACAAAACACTAGCGAATGAGATTTCTACCTGACAGGAAACAGCCTGAATAACCTTAGACCATGGAATCCATGTTCTTAAAAACATGGCTGGACGGAACATTTAAAAAAAAAAGAATACCCAGACTTAAGGGCAGGAAAAATAATAATTACAAAAAAATATTTTCTGCCCTTAAGTGTGGAGTGGCAACCACCAAAAAAAACAAAAATAATGTGAGACAAAAGCTCAATCACAAACTTAAATGAACTATTTCCAAGAAACCAAATTGTCATACTTACGAATATGTCAGAATACAATTTAGCATTATAGTATAAAAAAGGGGTGGTGGTGGTGGTGAACAAAATCTAAACCAGAGACTATTTTCACAAGCCATAGACTATTTTCAAGAACCAGACACTATTTTCACGAGCCATAGACTATTTTCAAGAACCAGAGACTATTTAAACGAGCCACAGACTATTTTCAAGAACCAGAGACTATTTTCAAGAGCTATAGACTATTTTCAAGAACATAGACTTTTTCAAGAACCATAGATTATTTTCAAGAACCAAAGACTATTTTCAATAACCATAGACTTTTTCCAAAAACCATAGACTATTTTAAAGAACCATAGACTATTTTCAATAACCATAGACTATTTTTAAGAACCATAGACTATTTTAAAGAACCATAGACTACTTTCAAGAACCATAGACTACTTTCAAGAACCATGGACTATTTTCAAGAAGCTAATTGCCATACCCACGAATTCTGGCAAAATACAATTTTAGTATCATAGTTTTTTTTATGAATATGAAGATTTGCATTCATACACAGCATTAAAAAAAAAAATTTACGCTAGCACGATCCTGACGAAATCTGTATCACGTTTTGACGATGGAAGCTGTTTGGTGCCATGAGTGGAGAACAGTCTGGAAGGCTATTGCGATGTCAAGTCAAGTCAAGTCAAAGTCAAAGTCAAAGTCAAAAACACTTTAATCATCCCACGAAGGGCAATTACAATACTGATAGGTGCATTGATATGCATCATAATCTCGAAAGACACTAAAAAAAAAGCTACATTTCATATTGGTTGAAACGAGTGGAAGCCCATTAACCACCATCACCACAGAAAATTGCCATGATTCTGACAGGCAGAAAAGTGATATAAGTCTATCACTTTGGACCTAATTTTTTAAAAAAAGAAGTAAACGACTGCAGACTCACACCTTAAATAAAACGTAGTTCATCCCTGCCGTCGGAATGCAGCTACCTTAAAGGTGCGCAGAACTGTAAATGCAAAATCTCACCATTGGTGAACCTTGGTGAACCAGCTCTCTCTAGCCGAGGAAAGGTGACACAATGTGTTTAGGCTAAACTGATGAACATTTCAAAGTATTAACATTATATTGATATCATCATCATCATCATCATTATTATTATTATTATTATTATTATTATTATTATTATTAATTTCAAAGTATTATTTTATATTGATATTATTACTATTACTATCATCATCATCATCATCATCATCATCATCATCATCATCATCAATTTCGATGAGGAAATTTATTAATCAGCAACTGGTCATCAGAACAACGACCGAGAGACAGAAATGACCTGGACAGAGGATGCCCCAAAGGCAGCAGACATCAGCTTGAGACATTACCCGCTAAAGCTCCTTCACAGCCTGCTACGGATTCGTTTCCGAAGTTGGACTGTGGCTACCTTCACGGTGAGATAAAACAGTCACATACTGAAAATCTCACCACTAGAAACCTAGGAACTCTAGCAGAGAAGCAAAATAATTCCCAAATGCTACAGATTTTCGTCAGGTTTTGTTGCAGTTCTTTTCTTTCATTCATATCTATACTTAAAAATATATTCATTTATTTCGAGGATAATGAAATAAACACGCATGCGCTTTTTTACATCCAGTCCTCGTGTGTATGCAGTTTTGTCAATTTTGTCACCCGTATCCCACCGGCACACAATGGCCTACTCTTCCGAAAAGCGGAACGGGTTTAACGTGTGCCCAAGATGTTGCGCGCGCGTTTGCAAACGGGTCGTCAGTTTATAGTCTCATCCGAAGGACTTTTAGGGGAAGTGGAGTCGGCACTGATGTTAACTCTAGAGGAAAAGACATCCTCTTGAACGAGATTCAAACTCGGGTTAGCAGATCACGAGCGCAATGCACAACGCTCTAACCAACCAGGCTATCCCGTTCCCTTCCTTCTACCAACTAGGCAGAGTCCTTTTCTTTTTCATTATTTCTTGGTAATCCACTGCGCTTCCTCTTGTTTCCATTCAGATCTCAAACCAGACTTTTGATTTAACATCAGACTGCACCTAATGCAGCTGTGCGACACAAAGAAAGAAAGACAAAGAGAATAGGCAGTTTTATTCTTTAAAAAACTGCATAAAAATCTCTACAGAGGAAATAAAAACGCTCTCTTACCGGTAATGATCAATTTTTGTTTCAGAAGAAGAAAGGGAGATTAATTCTCAACATCATTTGTCAACAAGGTCATTCATTTCTCTTGTTAATTAAAAAAAACCATGATTGAGCAACGAGCCTTTAAATGAAAATGAAGTCAGGAAAGTAGACCCAGAAGTTTATTAATGTTATTCTTTTAATATTTTTTTATATTCCATTATATTTTCGAGGTTAATGGAATTATCACTCATGTGTTTGTTTTCATCCAGCCCCCGTGTGTACGCAGTTTTTTTTGGTCAACTTTGTCATTCGTCCCCACCGTCACAAAATGGACCACTCTTCCGAAGAACTGAACGGGTTTTAACGTGTGCGCAAGATGTTCTGCGTGGATTCACACACGGGACCTCGGTTTATAGTCTCACCCGAAGGCTGACTTAATACTAGACTGCTAAAGCGGACGTATGTCAAGTTCTGAAGTAGAGGAGAAATGATGTCAGAGAGAAAAGCCAAGAAAGTAGACAAAGACAGCAAACAACAAAGGGGGAGATAACACATCATGGCCTGCATGTCAACACAATGGAGCTGTCAACACTTCTGGAGCTTGTCTGATGGTGATACCCCCCCCCCCCCCCCACCCCTGCCCTGGGGAGAGGGGGGAGGAAGGGGTGGGGGCCGATAGTCCCCACAGCATCATCATCTCATTTTCTTTGCAACCTCAAACCCATATCTTCCCCTTCCAGTAGAAGTCTTGCCTTGTCTGGTCTTTTATAAAAGCTATGCAGATCTCTTAGAGTCGTGAAACATAGGTGTAGGAAGCTCGTCTATCAAAAGCCAGAGATCGTTAGAACCAAAACCAACCCCTCATAGTCCTGGACATTATCAAAGCAGGCAGGCAGTTTAGTGTGTGTCACTTTGCGCAGGGTTTTTTTCTTACATTGTTTGGGTATTTTGATAACAAAAATATCTTCCATTATATATGTCAAACTGTTTATTCTATATGCCATCTAAAGTTTGGCTAAGTTACACCGCTACACAGTCAGTTGAATAATATGCCATAGATGTTTTATTTAAAAGTCACTGCATCACAAACACTGGAAGAAATACAACCCAGTTACTCGAAAAAATGCAAGCAACTAGGTTACTTTTGGTCATGGTGACATAACCATTTGCGGCTAGTCCTAGCAATTGAATGTTTTAAAACGCAACAACGCACTGGAGATAAGCAGGGTGATTGTAACAGTGATATCAATGTCCAATGTCTACCTACACATCTTGGCAAACTCTATGTAACAGTGATATCAATGTCCAATGTCTACCTACACATCTTGGCAAACTCTATGTAACAGTGATATCAATGTCCAATGTCTACCTACACATCTTGGCAAACTATGTAACAGTGATATCAATGTCCAATGTCTACCTACACATCTTGGCAAACTCTATGTGACAGTGATATCAATGTTCAATGTCTACCTACACATCTTGGCAAACTCTATGTGACATTGGTATTAATGTCCAATGTCTACACTTCCTGCCAAACTCTATCTGACATTGGTATCAATGTCCAATGTCTACACATCTTGGCAAACTCTATGTGACAGTGATATCATGTCCAATGTCTACACATCTTGGCAAACTCTATGTGACATTGATATCAATGTCCAATGTCTACACATCTTGGCAAACTCTATGTGACAGTGATATCATGTCCAATGTCTACACATCCTGCCAAACTCTATGTGACAGTGATATCAATGTCCAATATATAACATTCTGCCAAACTCTATGTGACATTGATAGCAATGTCCAATGTATAACATTCTGCCAAAGTCTATGTGACATTGATAGCAATGTCCAATGTATTACATTCTGCCAAACTCTATGTGACATTGATAGCAATGTCCGATGTCTACACTTCCTGCCAAACTCTGTCTGACATTGGTATCAATGTCCAATGTCTACATATCCTGTCAAACTCTATGTGGCATTGATAGCAAAGTCCAATGTCTACACATTTTGCCAAACTCTATGTGACATTGATATCATGTCCAATGTCTACCTACACATCTAGGCAAACTCTATGTGACATTGATATCAATGTCCAATGTCTACACATTCTGCCAAACTCCATGTGACATTGATATCAATGTCCAATGTCTACACATTCTGCCAAACTCTATGTGACATTGATAGCAATGTCCAATGTCTACACTTCCTGCAAAACTCCATGTGACATTGATAGCAATGTCTAATTCCTACACATTCTACCAAACTCATTGATATCAATGTCTAATTCCTACACATTCTACCAAACTCATTGATATCAATGTCCAATACCTACACATTCTACCAAAACTCCGCAGCATCCATCCCTTTCTTGCCAGCAGTTTCGGAGCCAACAGCTCTCCCTCCCACTTCCTTCCCCTTCCAGATTAATCCCACACTGCCA
>CM054153.1:41023970-41026470 GCA_028751875.1 Rapana venosa
ATCCATCCATCCATCCCATCTCATCCATCCATCCATCCATCCATCCATCATCCATCTCATCCATCATCATCCCATCCACCACCACCATCCACCCACCCAATCCATCCATCATCGCACCAGCCAGCCCAGCCAGCCAGCCAGCCATACAGCCAGCCAGCCAGCCAGCTTTCAATCACACCCTGAATTCGCCCCTAGAACAACGTCCCTATTACCATCAATCACCATGGTGATCAGCAGCAAAAGAAAGGGTAAAAAAAGGGGGGGGACAAGCGGGGATAGAATAGAACAGGGAGGGAGAGGGGAGAGGGGGAGAGGGGAGAGAGGGGGAGAGGGGAGAGGGGGGAGAGAGGAGGGAGAGAGGGGGGAGAGGGGAGAGGGGGGGGGGGGAGGGAGGGGAGGGAATAATCGACGTTGTGTAAATGTGGGGACCATGTCGCGAAGTGTAAAGAAGAAAAGGAAAGAGTTGGTTTATTGCAGTGCGAGGCAAGAATTCCCATGACCAGAAAAAAACACAGTTGAGGGATGGAGGTGAAGGTTCTCTTTCTTCGTATCCTCCTCACTGGCTTGATTTCTGTCTTCACCTCTGTCTTTCTGTCTCTCTGTTTCTGTCTCTGTCTCTGTCTCTTTTCTATCTATCTTCTCTCTCTCTCTCTCTCTCTCTCTCTCTCTCTCTCTCTCTCTCTCTCTCTCTCTCTCTCTTCTTTCTTATTGTTTGAATGTAAGACTGTGTAAAACATTGATTACGCTTGGCCTAAAATCTTTATCCTTGCGTAAAAAATGATTCACTGATTCTCATTCTCCCTCCCTCCCCCCTCTCCCCTCCCTCTTTTTTTTCTTTCTTTCTTTCTTTCTTTATTTATCTTACTTGTGCATGTGCGCATGCACACGGAGATACTGAACTGACTCACAGGATTCTGCTCATTTCAAACTGAAGCTAGTTAGAATTGCCAGAAACTAACATTTAAATCAACAGCTTTATGACTAATGACATGCGCTTATAAAGCGTTAGGCTTATTATGATTCTGACTAGATTCTAAAAAAGTTGCACAAAAGACACAGTATTGTCCTGTATTCTTGAAAACTGGCGGAGGAATCATTTCATAATGTTTACACCCCAACTGATAAAAAAGACATAATAAAATAAAGAAATCCCGGAAATCGGAATGCGGCTACCTTCATGGTGGGCAAAAAAAAAATCCGATCGCATACGCAAAATCTCACCATTAGTGAACCTCGGAGCTCTAGCCTGGGAATGAGAAAAAAAGACGAAAGGGAGAGAAAAGAATAAAGAAAAGAAAAAACCCCATGAAAGAGCAAATACTGCAAGAAAATGGCTTTGGACAATAATAAAACAAAACTCCACCACCATCCACTCCTAGAGTTCAACAAAGCAAGAATGAGTTTGCCAAAGATTTAATAAGTAAAAGTAGAATCAGACGATCCTCGCTGATTGTGCCCAGTATCTTCAAACATCCCACCAAACTCAGAACCTCTCTTTTTTTTCCCCATTCTCCCCCCCCTCAAAACCTGGAACCAAACCCTTTTTTCCCCTGCAGCTCTGAATCACACCTATCCCCGACGTTGGATTACGGATACCTTCATGGTGGGCACAAAAAAAAGGTCGCACACGAAAAATTCTCACCATTGGTGAACCTGGGAACTCTAGTGGAGAGGAATGGAAAAAAAAGAATCGCACGTGAAATCGTTGCTGGCATCACACCCTTCCTGTCCTGCCTTGTATTGTATTGTATTGTATTGTGTTGTATTGTATTGTGTTGTATTGCAGTCTGGTGATCAGGAAGGAGAAGAAGGGAGAAAGGGGGCAAAAGGTGAGGGGGGGAGGGGGGGGGAGAAGAGGAGGCGGGGATAGAAAGAGGGAAAGAGAGAGGTTCACTGACGTTGTGTGAATGTGTGTGTGTGGACAACGTATAGGAGGGAAGGAAAGAAACGTTGATTTATGGCGTTTGTGTGAGAGATCTGTCATCAGCAGTAAGAGTTGGAGGAGAGGGTAAGAGAGAGAGAGAAGAGAGAGAGAGGAGAGAGAGTAGAAGAGGAGAGAGAGAGAGAGAGAGGAGAGAGAGAGAGAGAGAGAGAGAGAGAGAGAGAGAGAACAATCACTCTACGTCTCTACTCTTTTCTCTGGTTTCCTCCCCTTGCTCTCCCCCCCCCCCCCTCCTCTCTCTCTTTCTCAAATATATCGACATGTGCACGCACGCACGTACGCACACACACATGTATACACATACATATATAACCACATACACACATATATACATACACACATACACACATATATATTTTCACAACTCGATTCAAACTGCTCCAACGATCCTTATTTTAAACTGACATTATTCATGACTTCAAAGACAATCCCATTCTTAACTTAAGAACCCTGTTTTTTTTTAAATATACATTTTTTCTTATCTAAGTCTCTGGCCCCTATAACTATTAGGAGGCAGGATAGGCCAGTGGTTAGAGCGCTGCGCTCGTGATTTGACTG
>CM054153.1:41033970-41036470 GCA_028751875.1 Rapana venosa
AAAAAATTTGACCATTGGTGAACCTGGAAGCTCAAGCCGAGGAACTGAAATATAATAAAATGGAAAACAACCTACTAGTAACAAAAGTAGCACTGTTACATACAAAACTGAAATAACAGCAAAATCATTGTTCGTTTCGTCAACAAAACTGTTGTAGACAGTACCGGGTATAATACCGATCTCTGCTAGATTGAGGAAAAAGTATGTAAGAAACGGTGTTGCGTAAGGTGGGTATTGGCTTTCCTGTCTTAACTCACTTGACACGGCCAGTTGTTTTTTTTTACTCCTTTCATCCAACAGATGACCCATTTGTAAGGGTTAGGGAAAAAAAAAACCCCACACACACACAAAATACAAAACTGAATGTAAGGGAATGAAACTGTCACCGCTGTTTATTAACATGCTGGGCTAGTACATATCAAAATTTGGAATTATTGCCTTCATTTGTTTTTAAAGCTTTCTGGATATGTAGAAAATACTAGTTTTTGTGTCACCATCACTACACTACTCATAGAACTGCCCTAGCAAACTTTCCATTCAGTGCTGAACATCCTGATAAGGATAAATGTGGCTTGAGCAGTCAGCTAGCCATGAGGTCACCCCATGATATGATTTTTAATACAGACAGTCAGGCAGACATGGAAAACTGCTTTAGCAGTCCATTGTCCAAAACTGTGGAACACGTGATGAAGACCGCTATCGTCTCGAAAGAGTTAATCAAAAACTCAAACCGTAGTCCTCTAGGAAAAGAGTGAATACAAAAATAAACATCGATGCATGGTCACTGTGTAGTAGTAGTAGTAGTAGTCTTCAATTTGTCCATCCTTCTATGTAAAGAGATAACTGGACGTGTATGTGTTTCTTCGTTTTAACGCTTATCTACTAAAAAGTGATTTTAGACAGATGTGTGTGTGTGTAGGTGTGTGTATGTTTGTGTGTATGCGCGCGCAAGCCGGTGTGTATGTTTGCGTGCGTGCGTGTGTATGTGTGTGCGCGCGCCGGTGTGTGTATGCGTGTGTGCGTTTGTGCACATGCAAGCGTAGCCACACATAACCACAATCAAAATCAAACACATGAACTCGTGCCCCTACTTGTTCTAGGCAAAGCAAAGAAAACCACAGCAGGGGGAACAAAAGAGAAAGGGGTTGAAGAGGGAAGAGCACCAGCACCGCTGTCTACACAGACCTTACTTCACTTTTTCCCCCATGAGGAACAAACGAACAGAGGGTTCGATTCCCGTTCAAGGGGGATATTTTCCCCTGGAGTTAACATCAGTGCAGACTCCACTCTCCCCCAAAAGTCCTTGGGATGAGACTACAAACCGAGGCCCCGTGTGCGAACGCACGCAGAACATCTTGTTGCGCACACGTGAAATCCTGTTCCGCTTTTCGTAAGAGTAGGCCATTGTGTGCCGGTGGGAACAGGTGACAGAATTTTCAAAATCGCATACACATGGGGACTGGATGCAAAAAAAGCACATTAGTGTATATTCCATTATCTTCGATATAAAAGAATAAACTAAATGAAATGAAAAATAAATGTAAATAGAGGATAGAAGAAACCACTAGCACCACAGCTTTAGGAGTCCCTGACTCGAGAGAAAGAGAGAGAGAGAGAGAGAGAGAGAGGGAGAGCGAGAGAGAGAGAGGGGGGGGGGGGAGAAGAGAGAGAATGATACACAGAGAGAGAGAGAGAGAGAGAGAGAGAGAGAGAGAGAGATGGGGTGTGTATATATAGATATTTTGGTATGAATGCGAGTGCTTCAAATCACCATGTAGTGTGAATGGACATTAAACAAAACAAAACAAAACAAAAACCCTGACTCCAGCCACAGAAAAAAAAATCTTCTGTCTTCTACAGCTAAAGAAAGAAGAACGCAAGAACGAAAGACTACCTCGTGAACTAGAGAACATAACCGCTTTTATACACCTTTAGCCAAAAAAACAACAAGGATTTAAGGATGGTGAAACAGCCCCCCCCCCCCCCCAACCACAAAAAAATACAAACACCCCCCCCCAAAAAAAAAAAAAAACCAACCAAAAAAACCCCAAGTGGAAGATAATAAAAAGTTAGATGCTAGGTCTTTTTCTTTTTGGCTATTGATCCTCAACTCCCAGCGCGTATTCGTTTTCTTTTTTGTGTGTGGCCAAGTCGCTTTAATAGTTTTGAGAAGTTTTTCAGTCAACAGCTCTCTCTATCCAGCATTCCTTCCTCCCACTTCCAAGTTGTGTCCAGGTTTACATCAACATCTTTATCTAGAACCAGAGGAGCTGTAGAGAGGGTGGAAGTCCTGTGAGGACCCATAGAAAGAGAGGGAGGGCCTAGGCACAAACGGGGAGTCTTCGTACATGCCCTGAAGTCGGAACGCGGGTACGTTAAGGAAGGGTTAAAAAAAGCATACGCAAAATTTTTACCTTTGGCAAACTTCGGAGTTGTAGCAGAGGAACACAAATATTGGTCCATAATTTCAAATGTAGGGAAATCTTGTGGGGAAAAACCC
>CM054153.1:41041470-41043970 GCA_028751875.1 Rapana venosa
TCTTTTTCAGCATCATTCATCCTTTTCGGCATCCTTCCTTCCTTTTCAGCTTCATTCCTCCTTTTCCGCATCCTTCCTTCCTTTTCAGCATCCTTCCTTCCTTTCAGCATAATTCCTCCTTTTCAGCATCCTTCCTTCCTTTTCAGCATCCTTCCTTCCTTTTCAGCATCCTTCCTTCCTTTCAGCATCCTTCCTTCTTTTTAGCATCCTTCCTTCCTTTCAGCATTATACCTTCTTTTCAGCATCCTTCCTTCCTTTCATCATCATTCCTTCCTTTCAGCATCATTCCTCCTTTTCAGCATTCTTCCTTCCTTTCAGCATCCTTCCTTTCAGCACTACCTCTCTTTTTCAGCATCACACCTTCCTTAACAGCAGCATACCTTCTTTTTCATCAACATTCCTTCCTTTCAGTACTATTTCTCTTCTTTCAGCAACACTTCTTTCATTCACCATCATTCCTTTCTTTCATCAACATTCCTTCCTTTTCAGAAACATTTCTTCCCTTTCAGCAACATTTATTCCATTCGGCATCATTTCAGCATTATTCCTTCCTTGTCAGCAACATTTCTTCCTTTCAGCAAATTTCTTCCTTTGAGCAGCAAATTTCTTCCTTTGAGCAGTTCCCAAACCAGGAGTTCTTTATCCTGCCCAAACTGACAGCTCAACACGTTACGAGTTGATGGCCTTTTCTTTCAGGAACACAATCACTTACAGTGTCGGGGTGAAAACGGAGAAGAGGGGAGGGAGCAGTCAAGCTCTTTGGTAATCAGTGAATGGGAAAATCCTATCATGAGGGAAGAAACATCGATATACAGGATTGTGTCACATCATTTTGAGGAAGAGAAAAAGTTAGGAGGCATCTCATGCTGTGTCTGTCTGTCTGCCTCTCTGTCTGTCTGTCTGCCATCTCTCTCTCTCTCTCTCTCTCTCTCTCTCTCTCTCTCTCTCTCTCTCTCTCTCTCTCTCTCTCTCTCTCTCTTTCTGTCTGGTTCTCTCTCTTCTTCTCTCCTATCTGTTTCTCCGTCTCTGTCTCTCAACAAGAAAAAGGAGAAATGCCTAAGGCTGGCTAGAAAAAGAATGTTGATGCTAAGAGTTCTAGAAACAAGGATGATGTTGGATGTGCTGTGTCTGACTTGTCAGGCGTTTAAAGGCAGTGCAACGCATTTTCGATCATATGACAGACAATAATAGTTGCTGTCTGAGAACTTGACTAAGTATCTATCTATCTATCTATCTATCTATCTATCTATCTATCTATCTATCTATCTATCTATCTATCTATCTATCTATCTATCTATCTATCTATCTATCAGCATCCTTCCTTCCTTTTCAGCATCCTTCCTTCCTTTCAGCATCATTCCTCCATTTCAGCATTCTTCCTTCCTTTCAGCATCCTTCCCTCCTTTCAGCACTACCTCTCTCTTTCAGCATCATACCTTCCTTTACAGCAGCATACCTTCTTTTTCATCAACATTCCTCCCTTTCAGTACTGTTTCTCTTCTTTCAGCAATATTTCTTTCATTCACCATCATTCCTTCCTTTCAGCTTCATTCCTTCCTTTCAACATTATTCCTTCCTTTCATCAGCATTCCTTCCTTGTCAGCAACATTTCTTCCTTTTCAGCAACATGTATCCCCTTTCAGCACATTTCTGCATTATTTCTACTTTGTCAACAACATTCCTTCATTTCAGCAAATTTCTTCCTTTGAGCAGCAAATTTCTTCCTTTGAGCAGTTCCCAAACCAGGAGTTCCTTCCTTATCCCGCCCAAAGTGACAGCTCAACACATTACCAGTTGATGGCCTTTTCTTTGAGGAACACAATCACTTACAGTGTCAGGGTGAAAACAGGGAAGAGGGGAGGGAGCAGTCAAGCCCTTTGGTAATCAGTGAATGGGAAAATCCTATCATGAGGGGAGAAACGTCGATATACAGGATTGTGTCACATCATTTTGGGGAAGAGAGAAAGTTAGGAGGCCTCTCATGCTGTGTCTGTCTGTCTGCCTCTCTGTCTGTCTGTATGCCATCTCTCTCTCTCTCTCTCTCTCTCTCTTCTCTCTCTCTTTCTCTCTCTCTCTCTCTCTCTCTCTCTCTCTCTCTCTCTTTCTCTTTCTCTCTGGTTCTCTCTCTTCTCCTCTCCTATCTTTTCCTCTGTATCTCAATAAGGAAAAGGAGAAATGCCTAAGACTGGCTATAAAAAGAATGTTGATGCTAAGAGTTCTAGAAACAAGGACGATGTTGGATAAGCTATGTCTGAATTGTCAGGCGTTTAATGGCAGTGCAGCGCATTTTTTTGCTCTTATGACAGACAATGATAGTTGCTGTCTGAGAACTTGACGAAGTATATCCGTCTGTCTGTCTGTCTGTCTATACATGTATATATATAAATATAGATATAGAGATATTTATATATATATATATAAAATTATATAGATAGATATACATACATACATGCATATATACATACATACATGCACAAATACATAATTATATACTCTGCTA
>CM054153.1:41048970-41091073 GCA_028751875.1 Rapana venosa
GGCTAAACAGCTTCCCAACGACACGAGACTTGGTCACCTTCCGTGATGATGAAAAGGAACCACCCCCAACCCACACCCTTCACCCCTCACCCCTGACAGTTAATAACTTTTGGCAGTTCTGAAATCAGCCACAGAAACCCCATCCATCCTCTTTACCCCTGGAAGCCAGCAAGATTGCTTTGGACCAGACCCGGGAAACACAACCACCTACCGACTGACAGCTTAGGCAAATGAATACACGTAGCAAAAAAGTGAAAACAAAAAGAGCTGACAAGATTTGTGTGTTATATTGATGCTCAAACCCCCTGCCTGTGTCTTTTTCTATTCTGCCAACTCTTTAGAAATTCTTTCCCTGTAAGATAGTTCCAAAGCATTGGCTTTCCAACTGGCTTTTAATCTTGATAGCGTTACATCTCCAGGTTTACTTCATGGCTATTCAGGGACCTTGGCAAGCTAGTGTATAAAGACAGGGAGAAATCTGTGGAAAGTCTGTAAGGATCAGTAAATAAGGGGACGCTGTCATGAAGAGAGAAATGATGGACAGGTTTATGTCAAAGTCTACAAGGAAAAAACTCAGTTAGTGGGATAAACACACACACACATACACACACACACATGCGCGCGCAGGCACGCGTGTGCACACACATACACACACACACACTCACTGATCATATTTCCAATACTCATATCATATTTGAGTGCCCTATTGTAAAACCTTTTTTACCTACATTTTCTGAACAGTCTCTGGAAAATATATTTGAAAATTCAAAGTTAGCCCTTGCCATTGTTAGATGTTTATTGCATAGTCCACTCGATTATTTATTGTAGTTACATTATTGTTATTTCATTTTTCTACGTTGTTGAGTTTTAAGTTTGCTCCTGTTTAAGAGTATTATGATAACTTTTCTAGGTGTGTTGTTGGGTTTTGTTGTTGTTATTATTATTTTTTTTCTTTTTCTTAAACAAACAAACAAACAAACACCCAACACGGATGCTATTTCTTAATCCTTTCTCCTTCCACTCCTTCTTCTTCCTTCTCTAAACTCCTTTACACTTTCTACTTCCCTCGTCTAATATCACTAAGAGTGAACAGACGTTAAATTGAAGACAACAACAACACTCACTCTATCTCTCTCTCTCTCATTCTATCAACTCCCTCTCCTTCCCTCCCTTCCTCCATATCCACCTCCTCTCTCTCTCTCCATCACTCTCTCTCTCTCTCTTTCTCTGTCCTCCCTCCCCTCTCTCTCCTCCACCTCCTCCTCTTCTTTTTTCTTCTTCTGTTGCTTCCCATCCATGTCCGTTCTTCCCCAGTTCCCTGTTCTCTTCTCTGTTCAGTTTACATCAACTTTTTTTTTATCACACAAAGCCATACAGAACCTGAGCTCTTTGCAATTTTTTTTCACCCAGACTACACGAGTGAACAAACTGGTCCCTTTATTCATTCATTTGTTCTGATTTCTTGGCCAGAGCTCTGATGTTAACTAATGGTGAGATTTTGCGTTAGCACCGTTTTTGCCCACCATTAAGGTAACCGCAATCCGGCTTCAGGGATGCTCTTTACAATAATAATAATAATAATAATAATAATAATAATAATAATAATAATAATAATGAGGATGATGATGATGATGATAATGATGATGATGTATGGTATTTATATAGTGCTGAATCTTGTAAAGCAAACAAATCAAAGGGCATATGAATAATTGAGCATCTTTTACTGGGATTTACCTCTTATAATTATGCGATTTTGACATCCTTGCTTTTTCAAACCATTATTTTTTTTTTCAAATCTAGATTCGTGGTAAATTTTTAGCCTTTTAATGTAATTCAGACATTTAGATTGCAATCTTCATGGGTAAAAAAACCCTTGCCATCCTAAAAGCAGAAAAAAGCAGACCAGCAAAACAGAGTTTGCCCCAGTGGAATCAAACTCCCATTTCGTTTTTTTTTACCATGGGCAACAAACATTTTGTAACAACATCAGGCGTGTTTAAACCCAGGCAGTAGGAACTCATGTATCTTCCACAGGTAAGACTCGAAGCCAGATTGCTTTGTACCCAGCAACTTCAGCAAAAGACATGCACAATTTCACGAAAGAAATGAAATAATAAAAATAAAACGAAAAGCTCTGGTAAACTGATGCATTATGCAAAAATAAACTCCAAATTGGGTGGGGTGGGATAGCCTGTGGTTAGAGCATTTGGCTCATGTTATGACTGCCCAGGTTCTAGCTACCACCAAACAGCGACAGAAAACCCAGAACAATCAAACAAACAGAAAAAGGGGAAAGTAAGCTGGCTAAGCAGCTTCCCAACAACGCAAGACTTGGCCACCTTCCGTGACGGATGAAAAGGAACCCCGCCCCTCCCTACCACACCAACAGTTAATAACTTCTGGCAGTTCTGAAATCAACCACAGAAACTCCATCCATCCTCTTTACCCCTGGAAGCCAGCAAGATTGCTTTGGACCAGACCCGGGGAACACAACCACCTACCGACCGACAGCTTTGGCAAATGAATACACGAGGCAAAAAGGCGAAAGGAAAAAGCGAAGATGAAAAAGATTTGTGTATTATATTGATGCTCAAAACACCGCCTGTATCTTTCCATTACGCCAACTCTGTTGAAATTCTTTCCCTGTAAGATAGTTTCAATGGGTGAGGTTTCCAACTGGCTTTTAATCTTGATAGCTTTACGTCTCCAGGTTCACTTTATCACTATTCAGGGACCTTAGCAGCTAGTGTATAAAGACGGGGAGAAAATCTGTGGAAAATCTGTGAGGATCAGTAAATAAGGGGACATTGTCACGAAGAGAGAAATGATGGACAGGTTTATGTCAAAGTCTAGGGGAAAAAACTTCACTAGAGGGAATAAACACACACACACACACACACACGCACGCACGCACACACACACACACACACGCGCACACACACACACACACACACACACACACACACACACACACACACACACACACACACACACACACACACACACACACACACACACACTCTCTCTCTCTCTCTCTCCTCTATCTCTCTCTCTCATTCTATCCGCTCCTTCTCCTTCCCTCCCTTCCTTCATCTCCATCTCTCTCTCTCCATTGCTCTCTCTCTCTCTTTCTCTCTCCTCCCTACCCTCTCTCTCCCTCCACCTCCTCCTCCTTTTTCTTCTTCTTCTGTTTCTTCTCCTTCATTTCCGTTCTTTCCCTGTTCCCTGTTCTCTTCTCTGTTCAGTTTACATCAATCTGTCTTTTATCACACAAAAGCCAAACAGACCCTGAGTTCTTTGCTTTTTTTACCCAAACTGCGCGAATGAACAAACTGGTCCCTTTATTCATTCATTTGTTCTGATTTCTGGGCTAGAGCTCTGATGTTAACTAATGGTGAGATTTTGTGTTAGCAACCGGTTTTGCCCACCATTAAGGTAACCGCAATCCGGCTTCAGGAATGTTTTTTATGAGTCACTGAGCATCTTTTATTGTGATTTAACTATTATTATCATGCGATTTTGACATCCTTTCTCTTTCAAACCGTAATTTTTTTTAAAACTCTAGATACGTGACAATGTTCAGCCTTTCAATATAATTCAGACATTTAGACTGCAATCTTCATGGGTAAAAAAATCTTGCCATCTTTCAAGCAGAAAAGAGAAGACCAGCAGAACAGAGTGGGTCCCCGTGGAATCTAACTCCCATTTCGTTTTTTTTTTACCATGGGCAACGGACATTTCGTAACAACATCAGGTGTGTTTAAACCCAGGCAGTAGGAACTCATGTATCTTCCACAGGGAAGACATGAAGCCAGATTGCTTTGTACCCAGCAACTTCAGCAAAAGAGATGCACAATTTTACGAAAGAAACGAAATGATTATAAAAAGAAAATGAAAAGCTCCAGTAAAATGATACATTTTTGCAAGAACGAACTAAAGATGAGAGTGGGAGTGATAGCCCAGTGGTTAGTGTGTTTGGCTTACTTAATACTGCTGAGGTTCAAGCTACCACCAAACAGCTACAGAAAACCCAGAACAAACAAACAAACAGAAGAAGGGGAAAGTAAGCGTGGCTAAGAAGGTTCCTAACAACACAAGACTTGGCCACCTTCCGTTACAGTGCAAAAGGAAGTCCCCCTCCCTACCACACCAACAGTTAATAACTTCTGGCAGTTCTGAAATATACCACAGAAAACCCATCCATCCTCTTTACCCCTGGAAGCCAGCAAGATTGCTTTGGACCAGACCCGGGGAACACAACCACCTACCGACCAACAGCTTTGGCAAATGAATACACGAGGTGAAAAGACGAAAGCAAAAAGAGAAGATGAAAAAGATTTGTGTGTTATATTGATGCTCAAAACCCCGCCTGTATCTTTCCATTCCGCTAACTCTTTAGAAATTCTTTCACTGTCCATTCCGCCAACTCTTTAGAAATTCTTTCACTGTCCATTTCGCCAACTCTTTCGAAATTCTTTCCCTGTAAGATAGTTTCAAAGCGTTGGCTTTCCAACTGGCTTTTAATCTTGATAGCGTTATGTCTCCAGGTTTACTTTATCGCTGTTCAGGGACCTTAGCAATCTAGTGTATGTAAAAGGGGAGAAAATCTGTGGAAAATCTGTGAGGATCAGTAAATAAGGGGATGTTGTCAAGTAGAGAGAAATGATGGACAGGCTTATGTCAAAGTCTAGGGGAAAAAACTTCACCAGTGGGGATAAACACACGCACACATACAAGCACGCACACACACAAACACACAAACACAATATCTCTATCTCTCTCCCCCTCTCACTCTCCTTCCTTCTGTCTCAGTCGCTCTCTCTTTCTTTCTCTCTCTCTCCCCTCCCCCTCCTCCTCTTTCTTCTTCTTCTGTTTCTTCTCCTTCATTTCCGTCCTTCCCCAGTTCCCTGTACTCTTCTCTGTTCAGTTTTCATCAATCTGTCTTTTATCACACAAAAGCCAAACAGACCCTGAGCTCTTTGGGTTTTTTCCACCCAAACTGCGTGAATGAACAAACTGGTCCCTTTTTATGTCATATTTTGGTTTGGTCCTTACCTACAGCTCTGAGGTTTACCAATGAACACATTTTGCATATGTGGCGGCTTTTGTCCACCGCTAAGATAGCCACAATCTGACTTCAGGGATGCTCTTTATAAATCTTGAGCATCTTTTATTATGATTTAACTCTTATTAAGAGAAAAAGCGATCTTGACATCCTTTCTCTTTCAAACCATGATTTTAAAAAAAAATCTAGAACCTTGATAATTTTCAGCCTTTCAACATTATTCAGACATTTAGACTGCAATCTTCATGGTTTAAAAAATCTTGCCATCTTTACAGCAGAAAAGAGAAGACCAGCAGAACAGAGTGGGTCCCAGTGGAATCTAACTTCCATTTCGTTTTTTTTTTACCATGGGCAACGGACATTTCGCAACAACATCAGGCGTGTTTAAACCCAGGCAGTAGGAACTCATGCATCTTCCACAGGGAAGACATGAAGCCAGATTGCTTTGTACCCAGCAACTTCAGCACAAGACGTGCACAATTTTACGAAAGAAAAGAAATAATAATACAAATAAAACGAAAAGTTCTGATAAAATGATGCATTTTGCAAAACTAAACTAAGGGATGGGATAGCCTAGTGGTTTAGAGTATTGTGCTTGCATTATGACGGCCCGGGTTCGAGCCACCACTGAGAGGCCCGTTTAAGGGGGTTCAGAAATTCCGCCGTGTACCAGTCAGAGAAACAACAGAAATTGCTGGAACAGACTGACTACGAGCCAGAGGATGATGAGACTGAGTACTGTGAGGTCTCTGCTAACACAGGATGACCCCCCAAAAAAAACAACAACCCAACTAAACAAAACAAAACAACCCCAAACAAAACAAACCGACAAACAAACTAAACAAACACCAAATCCTTGACTGTACCCTGACAGACCTGGCCACGTTTTCTCCTGGAGTTAACATACACCGAGGAACCATGTGCAGATGTACACAAAACGTTATGCTCGCACGTTAAAACCTCATTCTGCCTTTTGGAAGACTACTGATTAAGAACGGATGACAAGAGATATATTCAACAAACACAATGCAGTCATGCACATTGGGGTGTGTTTAAGACATCATCCCCAAAAGTCGGAATGTAGACAACGTAATGGTGGGCAAAAAAAGGCTGCATACACAAAAAACGTACTGTCATATCATTTTTCTAGTAAATAGACTTTAAAACACACACACACACACACACACACACACACAACACATCACACACACACACCCCACACACACACACACACACACACACACATATATCCCACCATTGGTGACCCTGGGAGCTCTAGCCCAGGAACGAAAATACAAACCCTGAAGATGCTACAGACAACTTTCTTCTTGTTCATGTCCACGCTTATCTTCGGTCTGTCAACTCAACAGTGATTTTTTCCTCCCTTTTCAGCGCTTTCGGAACCAGTCAGTCTTCACTAGATCTCAATGTCATACATACATGGCATGGATTTGTTTACCTTCTCTTACCTTCATCTGTAAAAGCAGCTTTGGGGACGGGTAGGGGGGGGGGCGATAAATAGAAAGGAAAGGGTGGCAGAAAAACCCTGTGGTATGAAGTAAATAGCGAGACCCTTGTCAGGTGAGTGAGAAGCATTGGTTTAGTGGATTGCATCAAATACTGTGAAAAAAATAAACATGTTTCTCTGTTTCTGTTTCTATGCAGCTTTCTGTCTGTCTGTCTTGTCTGTCTGTCCGTCTGTCTGTCTGTCTGTCTGTCTGTCTGTCTGTCTGTCTGTCTGTCTGTCTGTCTGTCTGTCTCTCTCTCTCTCCTCTCTCTCTCTCTCTCTCTCTCTCTCTCTTTCTCACTCTCTAAAGCTCAGTAGTGTCCACTTTTTATTCAGTAGTTTCTGAACCCAAGCTTCTATTCAGCTTTCATTCACACCTTGATCTACCGACGTTTCCGTTATTGTTTTTTGTTCTTCAGAAACAAAATCAGTGCTAGATGAGGGTGGGGGGGGGGGGGGGGGGGGGGGGGGGGGGGGGGGGGGGGGGGGGGGCAAGGGGGGGGGAGGGAGAGAGAGAGATTTTATTTATTTATTCTTTTAAATCGAGGATAATGTAATAAGCACTTACGTGCCTTTTTACATCAAGTGCTCGTGTATATGTGGTTTTGTAAATTTTGTCATCTGCTCCCACCAGCACACAATGACTTACTCTTTCGAAAATAGGAACATGATGTAACGTGTGCGCAAGATGTTCTGTGTGCGTTCGCACACGGGACCTCGGTTTCTAGTCTCATCTGTAGGACTTTTGTGGAGAGTGGAGTCTGCACTGATGTTAACTCCAAGGGCAAAATCCACTTCAACGAGATTTGAACCCGAGTCGTCAGATTGCGAGTAAAATTTTCTAACCTCTACGCTATCCCGTCCCAGCGAAGTCAAGAACTCAAGAATATAATTGTATAGGCCACGTAACCCGTTAAAAATCCATGATCAAATGTATGACTGAATGCTTTGAATGCGGCATTATACTAGTGCAAAAAAACCACATTTTGAATGCAACATCAATTACTCCAAGAAAGCTACACAGGGTTTCATAATGGCTTTAGCGGCTTTTGCTGGCATGATCAACATATCTGCCAAGATCATGGACACACGTACCATCTTGCATTAATCTTTGAAACGAAAGTAGAGAGAGGAGAGAGAGATGAGGGGGAGAGGGTGGGGAGAGGGAGAGTGGAGAGAGGGGTGAGGAGAGAGAGACGAGAGGAGAGAGAGGAGAGAGGAGAGCGGGAGAGAGAGAGAGAGGAGAGGAGAGAGAGGCGGAGACTTTGGTGATGATGGAGTGAAGAAGAGGGTTGTGATAGAGATGATTGATGAGAGGATGAGAGAGGAGAGGAGGACGAGGATGAGTGAGAGAGAGAGAGGAGAGCCCTTTGTATTCAGGAATGGAGGATCTTTGTACAAGAGGAAAAGTCACATCGTTTAACAGGAATGGCATCAAAGCCATGGAAAAAGGAGGGTGTTCGAGGGCGACTGACTGATCCCTGTGTGTGTTGCGTTATGTATGTGTGTTGTATGTTGTAGTATGTGTTGTCTGTCTATTGTCTGTGCAGTCTCTCTGTCTCTTCTCTGTCTGTCTGTCTCTCTCCCCGTGTCTCTCTCAGGGGGTCACGTTTGCTCGTGCGAAACGCACGTATAAAACATATATTGGGCCACACACTTAACTGATCTGCCTTTTGGTAATAGATCAAACCCTCACCACTCACCTACCACCTCCAGAATAAAACATCTGCTGGGCAGCATTTTGAATGACCTCCCGATCAGGAAAAATTGAATGACCAAAAACACTTATTTCATTCGTTTCTTGTCTGTGAATGTCTGCTCGTGGTTGGTGATTTAAAAATGATAAAGATTTTTTTTTAAAATCGCCTTGGACAAGAGTACAAACCAAACTTGGACAAGAGTACAAAACCAATGCCTCCAATACACATAACTCAATTCATTGGTGTGGAAGGGAATATCCACCCAAAAAGAGAGGAACATTGCCTGGAACTCTGAGTTTGTTTAGAGAAATCAGTAGTCTTTGTGTTCACCTTTGCAGATCTCTAACATTTACTTTCACCGACAGTCAGTATTGTCTTTTCAACACTTCCTGGTAAAACTACAGTCCTTCTCACCTAGTTTTTAAGTTTGTCAAAAACGCTCTCATAGCAGCAACTATTGGTGTCGGTCATACGGGGCTAAACAATGCTTTGTGCTGTCGTTAAGCGCTGACAAATTAGGCCATGCGCTCGTCTCCGATTTTGGGCATGGGAGAACTTGTTATCTTTGAAGTCTTTCTAGGGAAAAAAAAGGACAGCAGCATGGAGGCAAGTAGGCAGAAACAAGGACAAGAAAGGACAGCCAGAAAGAAATAAGGAACAAGTTCAGAACAAACAAAAAAATAGAATTGAAAAGAGTGTAACTCTTAGCACAGAATTTCCTAATAAAGAAGGGGATGTGTTTATATGACGGGCCTCTGCATCTTCATGGGGGAGGCTTTTAATTGACCCTATGAGGCCTGACCAGTCTGATAGAGCCTTTTGTGGCAAGCTTGCAGAAAACTGATAGTAGGAAGAAGAGAAGAAGAAGTGAAGTGGACCACCAAGGAGGAATCATGGACAAGACAGTGCAGAAAAGAAGAGTTGTTGAAGAGAAGAGAGACCGGCCTGGCTGATGTAAGGAAATCGATTTGATGGGACATGGTTGTGCCTTCCATCATAAAAAAGAAACCAGGCGTAAAGATTGTAGTGTTTTCCTCTCTATCTATCGGTCTGTCTGTCTGTATGACTGTCTGTTGTCGGTCTGTGTGTTTCTTTCTTGTAATTTGTATCTCAGTTGTCGGTATGTCTCTGTTCTCTTGTCTGTCTGTCTGTCTGTCTGTCTGTCTGTCTGTCTCTCTCTCTCTCTCTCTCTCTCTCTCTCTCTCTCTCTCTCTCTCTCTCTCTCTCTCTCTCTCTCTCGCTCTCCCTTGTCTTTTCAGGGTTCACGCGTGCGAATGCACCGTATAAAACATATTGGGACCACCACACTGTAACACTGTTCTGCCTTTTAGAAGTAAACAAAGTAGACATAACCCACCACACTTCCCCTTACCACCACCACTACCAAGATTTATAAAAATCCGCTGCTCTACTGACATGTTGTGGGAAAGGAATTACCAAAAACTAACATTTTTACTTCCGTCCCTGATCTGTATACAACTAAGGGAATGTTGATGTGGTGGTGATTTAGAAATAAAAGATTAATAAATCGCCTTGGACAAGAGTCCAAACAAAAACTCTCCAAAATCAATTCAGTCATTGGTGTGATGATATCCACACAAAAAAAGGAGGGAACATTGCCTGAGATTGTGTCTTAGAGAAATCAATAGTTTTTCAGTCACCTCTGCAGAGCTTTAATTGTACATTCACCGTCGTATTTCTTTCAAAACTTCCTGAAAACTACAGTCCTTCTACCTAGCGTTTATGTTCATCAAACGCACAGGCATGCAAAGCAAACTATACTTGTCGGTCATAAGGGCGACAATGCTTTTGCGCTGCCGTTTAAGCGCCTGACAATTAGGCCAAGCGCGTCCGATTTTGGCCATGGGAGAACATTGTTATCTTTGAAGTCTTTCTAGGAAAAAAAAAGGACAGCAGGAATGGAGCAAGTAGCCAGAAACTAAGACAAGAAGGACATGCCAGAAAAGAAAAAGGAACACGTCAGAAACCAAAAATAGGATTAGAAAAGAGGAACTCTTAGCACTGAATTTCAAAAGAAGGGGGGTGCAGTTTATTACTGACGGGCCTCTGCATCTTATGGGGGAGGCTTTGAATTGAACCTATGAAGCCTGACAGTTCTGATAGGCCTTTGGTCAAGCGGCAGAACTGAATAGTAGATAGAAGAAGAAGAAGAACGTGAAGTGGACACAAGGAGGATGAAGACAAGACAGTGCAGAAAAGAAGAGATGTTGAAGAGAGCGGCCTGGCTGTTGTAAGGGAAAAATCGATTTGATGTCATTGGTGTGCCACCATCATAAAAAAAAGAAACCGAGGCGTGAAAGATTGTTAGCTGTTTTCCTCTCTAGCTATCGGTCTGTCGGTCTGTTGTTTGTCTGTGTTCGGTCTGTCCGGTTTTTTGGGGGTGTGTGTTTTTTTTTAGTGAATTGAATCTCTGTCTGTATGGTCTGTCTGTTGTCTGTCTGTCTGTCTGTCTGTCTGTCTGTCTGTCTGTCTGTCTGTCTGTTGTCTGTCTGTCTGTCTGTCTTCTCTCTCTCTTCTCTCTCTCTCTCGCGCTCTCTCTCTCTCTCTCTCTCTCTCTCTCTCCTGTGTCTCTTTCAGGGTCACGCGTGCAAACGCACGTAAAACATATTGGGCACACACTGTAACTTGTTCTGCCTTTTGGTAGTAAACAAAGTAGACATAACCCCACTACTACCCTACCACCACCACTACCAAGATATAAAATCCCTGCTGCCTCTAACTGACAATGTAGAGGGAAAAGAATTACCAAAAGCTAACACTTTTTACTTCCGTCCCTGATCTGTATACAACTAAGGAATGTTATCGTGGTGGTGATTTAAAAATGAAAAGATTAAAAATAAAATCGCCTTGGACAAGAGTCCAAACCAAACCCTCCAAAAATCAACTTAATTCATTGTTGCTGAAGAATGTCCACCAAAACAGAGAGGAATATTGCCTGAGATTGTCTTTAAGAAATCAGTAGTCACCTCTTCAGAGCTCTAACATTTACATTCACATTCAGTCTTTTCTTTTCAACACTTCCTGAAAACATCAGTCCTCTACCTAGTTCTTCCTCGACAAACGCTCACACAGCAACTATTATTGTCCGTCATAAGGGCAACGATGCTTTGCGCTGCCGTTAAGCGCCTGACAAATTAGGCCAAGCGCGTCCGATTTTGGCATGGGAGAAAATTGTTATCTTTGAAGTCTTTCTAGGGAAAAAAAAGACAGCAGAATGGAGCAAGTAGGCAGAAACTAAGACAAGAAGGACATGTCAGTAAGAAGGAACAAGTCTGTAACACAAATAGGATGAGAAAAAGAGGTAACTCTTAGCACAGATTTCAAAAGAGGGGTTGCATCTTTTATAATGACAGACCTCTTGGCATTTAATGGGGGAGGCTTTTGAATTGACCCTATGAGGCCTGACAGTCTGATAGAGGCCTTTGTGTCAAGCGGCAGAACGACTCGTAGAAGAAGAAGAAGAAGTGAAGTGGACACAAGGAGGAATGAAGGACAAGACAGTGCAGAAAAAGAAGAGATGTTGAAGAGAGGGACCGGCCTGGGTGATGTAAGGAAAATCGATTTGATACTTTGGTGTGGCATCCATCATAAAAAAAAGAAACCGTGGCGTGTAAGATTGTTGCTGGTTTTCATCTCTATCTATCGGTTTGTATGTCTGTCTGTCTGTCTGTGTCTGACGTTTGTCTGTCTGTGTGTTTTCGCTTGAATTGAATCCTCTGTCTGTCTGTCTGTCTGTGTGTGTGTGTGTTCCTAACTCTCTCCTGTTTGGGTGTTGTTTGTAGTATTAGTGGATTGTTTAGTTATTGGGTTTGTTTGTTTGTTTTCTTTTCATGATGTTATCCCTGATAAGAGCGGGGACTGGATGTAAAAATAGACATGAGTGCTTATCCATTATTCTCGAAATAACACAATTTGATTTGATTTGATTTCTCTCTTCTCTTCTCTTTTCTTTCTCCTTTTCTACCCCCCCCCCTCTCTCTGTTCTGTCTGTCTGTCTCTTCTCCCTCTTCCCTCTCTCTCTCCCTCTCTCCACTCTCTCTCCCTCTCCTCCTCTCCCTCTCTCGCTCTCTCCCTCTCCTCCCTCCCTCACCCTCTTTCTCTGATAGCCTGGTGGTTAGAGTGTTGCAGGTTTGAGGCATGAATCTGACCACCCAGTTTGCACTCCAGGGTCGAGCCACTACCAAGTCACCCATATTAAAAAGTTGGGGACGATAAAGTTGGATAAAAAACTGCATGAACGCCGGGGACTGCTGTGAAAATGGCGACGGGCGCTTATTCATTATCCTCTTCACCAAAGACTGATAAATGATTGAATGAAGTAAAGGGCACTTTAGCCATGTGGTTAGAGTGTTGAGATCGTGATCGCTGCCCAGTTCGAGCAACCCTCAATGCACCTGTTCTAGGGCATTTTCCCCCATGGTTGTTAACATCAGTTCCGATTCGGATCCTCTCCCCCCCAAAAAAATATTAAAAAATCATTCGGTCGTGGACGATAAATCGACAGTCTCGTATGCAAACGCTTGCAGAACATCTTTAGCACGTGTTTAAACCGTTCACCTTCCGAAGAGTAGTCCAGTTTTGTTGTAAAGTAAGAACGGATAGGCAAAATCCAAAAAAACCATTATTGATGTTTTTTACACATCATCATGAGCCGGAAACGCAGCTGCCTTATATTCTGGCAAAATAAACAAGAGGTCGCATACACTCAATCTCGCCTCGCAAAACTCGGTGTGCTCTAGTCGTGGAACGAAAAAAAAAAAATCCAAAAGTTCTCCATAAGACCAGCCACATGCGCTGTGGTTAGGCTTGGGTACGACTGAAAGGTCGCGGAGTTCGATTTCCCTCATAGAGTCTTTGGGGATTTTTTTGGCTCCGGCCGGCTGCTATCTAGAGTGAGTGTTGCTGTGGGAAATCAGTGGGAAGACTGGTGGGACCACACAGTCCGAGTCGAGCTTCCTCCACTTGGAGGATGGATGCGGGTTTGAGAGTGTTTGCTCAAATTGCCTGACCAACACTTGCAGGTGTCTGTATCTCTCGGCTCCGTTGACGCCGGGTTATATGATTAGAAAGCGTAGAGTACAGCCCTTCCACAGCAGCATCATTACGTCATCCTCATTGTCTATTGATCATCAGGCAAATAAACAATTGCCTCTGATTCGGTGAGCGTCCTGGGTTTCTCTGATTCATGGTGACTCAGCTTCGGTTTGCCATACACTTCTGTGCCTGTGGTGTTGAGTTGGTTGTCCAAAGCCTTTGGGGTTGGGGGTTCGTGGAGGGACGGTCATTGGAGGGACGTATTGTGGTGAGTTTGCCACCTCGGGTGGGAAACTCACTCAATCTGGACTCGCGACTGAGCTAACACTGTCGTTAGTGGGGGCCTTAGTAGGTGGTTGTTGTCCTTGCGTATGTTAGCTCAGAACAGGCACCACCGAACACCACCAAAGTGACCCAGCAGCAGGGCCTCAAGTTTTTTGTTTAGCTTCCAGAATCAGGCACCACCGCCGAACGAACAACACCAAAGGTGACCCAGAAGCAGTCAGCAGGTGGCAGGGCCCTCTGGCTGGTGCCCCACGGCGCGGCCTGATTGTGATAGGTCCTGTGGAACTTCGTCCCTGAGGTATATGTGGACATAACAAATCGGGGTTATCAGGGTTGTGGCAGGGACATTGGGTTGAGCGGCGGGGGAACAGAGGGACTGGGGAGTCACAGAAGATGGGCAGACAAAAAAAAAAGTTTTCTCCAAACGTCATACACTACGCTCCTAAAGTGTTGTACACAACACAACAGCACCGTACACTGTAACTTCCCGTCAATGCAGCCTTTCCACACAAGCTTTTGCCAGGAACTTCGTGTTACTAAAGACAGAAAACTTGAAAGCAAACATCTCTCGCCAACACTCACATACACCACGATTTCATTTTGATACCAGTAACATACCACGCACCCAGGCTGTTGAAACATGACACCTTGTCCTCTATTTACTTTCACTATCTACAACCCCCCCCTCCCCTTCTCCCCCCCCCCCCCCCCCCCCCCCCCCCCCCCCCCCCCCCCCCCCCCCACCCCCCCCCCCCCCCCCCGCCCCACACAACACCCGCCCACCCCCATCCTGTCCAATCAAGAATAACTCCTCCTTCTGCAGTTCCAGAATCAACAAGCTTTTTCCTCGCTTTCAAATCTTCACGTCAGGGGGTGGGGGGGGGGGGGGTGGGACACGTGTCGTCAGAACTACACCCAGTCCAGCGAAGCGACAAAGTATATTCACCACAGAGAAAAAGGGGGGGAAGGGGGGGAAAGAAAGGGGAAAAAGAGGAAGTGGAGGAGAGAGAGAGAGAGAGAGATGAGAGCGAGATGAGAGTGGATTGAGGAGAGAGGATGAGAGAGAGAAGTTGATGAGAGTTGAGAAGAGGAGTAGAGAGAGAGAGAGAGAGAGGCAAGCAGGTGGTAGAGAGGTGTCGGCTCTATCAACCTCCAGTAAAATGCAGAGATCCTGTCTGGAAATAGGCCGGGATTGATTCGCCTGGCTTATGTCCTTACCTCAATGACACCGTTAAACATGTCAGCTGCTTTAAGGAGGCGAAGGTTGTGTGTGTAGTGTGTGTGTGTGGGGGGGGGGGGTTGGAGGGGGGGGGGGAGCTTTTTTGGGGGGGAGGGGGGATTCAGCAATAGCCAAATCCAAGTGGCAAGGGAAAAAAGAAGATAAGGAAGGAATTAAAAAGGGCTTCGTAGTATCAGAAAAAATGGATTAGCGTTGTTTATAAGGAAAAAAATAAAAACACATTGATTTCACAAAGGGGGGTGGGGGGGGGTACCAAAACGAAAAAGGAAAAGATACTTGCTCTCTGTCTCTGTGTCTCTCTGCCTCTGTGTCTGTCTGTCTCTCCGTCTTTGTCTATCTGTTTTCTCTCTCTCTCTATCTCTCTTCTCTCTCTCTCTATCTCTCTCTCTCTCTCTCTCTCTCTCTCTCTCTCTCTCTCTCTCTCGGAAGGGGGGAGATAGCCTCGTGTTAGAAATTTGCGCTCGCAATCTGACGAACCGGATTCGATATTACCCGTTCAAAGGGGATATTTTCCCTGGAGTTATACATCAGTGCTGACTCCACTCTCCCCAAAAGTCTTAGTTGAGAGATTATAAACTGATGTTCGAGTGCGAAGTACGCAGACATCTTGCGCGCACGTTAATCCTGTTCCTGATTTAAAAACTCATTTTAAACTCATTGACATCAAAACATGTTATACAATTTGTATGCTAATTAAATATACGGTATTACTTTTGAATAAAAAAAACCCCATTGAACATATTTTTTTTTATTAAATATGTCTAATACTATCTGTATGATAATCATGTTCTATTGAAACTTGTGAGAAAACTGATATAAGCTGATTACAACCGAAGTTATGATGTCTTCTCATAATCAGTCTAAAATCTCCAAGAATCGATTATGCAAACAATGATCAAACTCATGTTTGGAGCGTATATGGACAAACATACAAACAAACTCATAACAGGGGTGAAAACTATTTCAATATTTTAGCTTTCAAGCTGAAATAAAATCGAAGACAGTGGCCAATACAAGCGATGCCAGAGGTCAACCATAGCCAGGCCCCAGATCCCCTCCCGGATCCCCCCAGACCCAAAGACTGCACACAGCAGGGCACTATGATACAGAAAGACAGACAATATCTTCTGCCAGTGCCAGACACGGTTCCTCATAGACTGACTACTGCTTGATTCGAGGCCCTGAGGACAGATAGCTGACGATTTGGATTTGACATGATTAGTAACAGTGATAGACTGGCGAGTAAGAGTGATAGCTAACAAGTGTGATAGCCTAGCGAGTAGGAGTGATAGCCTAGTGAGTAACAGTGATAGCTAGCGAGTAACAGTGATAGCTAGCGAGTAAGGGTGATAGCCTAGTAAGTAACAGTGATGGCCTAGCAAGTAAGAGTGATAGCCTGGCGAGTAACAGTGATAGCTTAGCAAGTAACAATGATAGCCTAGCAAGTAACAGTGATAGCTAGCGAGTAAGAGTGATAGCCTGGCGAGTAGGAGTGATAGCCTAGCGAGTAAAAGTGATAGCCTAGCAAGTAACAGTGATAGCGAGTAAGAGTGATAGCCTAGCGAGTAAGAGTGACACCCGGGCGAGTAAGAGTGATAGCCTAGCAAGTAGCAGTGATAGCAAGTAAGAGTGACAGCCTAGCGAGTAACAGTGAAAGCCTAGCGAGTAACAGTGAAAGCCTAGCGAGTAACAGTGATAGCCTGGCGAGTAACAGTGATAGCCTAGCGAGTAACAGTGATAACTAGCGAGTAACAGTGATAGCCTGGCGAGTAAGAGTGATAGCCTAGCAAGTAACAGTGATAGCGAGTAAGAGTGATAGCTAGCGAGTAACAGTGATACAGAAAGACGGACAATATATTCTGCCAGTGTCAGACACGGTTCCTCATAGACTTTTGCTTGATTCGAGGCCCTGAGGACAGATAGCTGACAACTTGGATTTGACATGGTAAGAGTGATAGCCTGGTGAGTAACAGTGATAGCCTAGGGAGCAACAGTGATAGCCTGGCGAGTAACAGTGATAGCCTAGTGAGTAACAGTGATAGCCTAGTGAGTAACAGTAATAGCCTAGTGAGTAACAGTAATAGCCTAGTGAGTAACAATGGTAGTCTAGTGAGTAACGGTGATAGCCTAGCGAGTAACAGTGATAGCCTAGTGAGTAAGAGTGATAGCCTAGTGAGTAAGAGTGATAGCCTAGCGAGTAACAGTGATAGCCTAGTGAGTAAGAGTGATAGCCTAGCAAGTAACAGTGATAGCCTGGCGAGTAGGAGTGATAGCCTAGTGAATAACATTGATAGCTAGTATGTAATAGTGCTAGGCCTAGTGAGTACAGTTGATAGGTTAGTGCGTAAACAGTTATAGCCTAGTGAGTAACAGTAATAGCCTAGTGAATACCAATGATAGCTAGTGTAACTGGATAGCCTACCAAGATCCACTGATGCCTAGTGAGTAACAGTGATAGCTAGTGAGTAACATTGTAGCTTAGCGAGTAACTGTGATAGCCTAGCGAGAAACAAGTCTAGTAGTAACAGTGTTGTCTTAGTGAGTAACCGATGATAGCCTAGCGATTAACAGTGATATAGGTTCTTGTGAGAGTAACAGTTGTAGCCTAGTGAGTAACAGTGTGTTGCCTAGCAAGTAACAGAGATAGCCTGGCGAAGTAAGTACCGAAGTAGGAGTGTTAGCCTGGCGGACTAACAGTGATAGGCCTAGGATGTAACAGTTGATTTGCCGAGCAAGTAACAGTGATAGCTAGTGAGTAAACAGTAAAGTAATAGCCTAGTGAGTAGTAAACAGTGATAGCCTAGGAGTAACAGTGATAGGCCTACCAAGTAAACAGTGATAGCCTAGTGAGTAAACCGTGATAGCCTAAGTGAGTAGCAGTTATAGCTAGCGAAGTAACTGTGTGATAGCCTAGCGAGTAGCAGTGATAGATAGTGAGAACAGTGATCGCCTTGACAGTACAGGATAGCGAGTAAGTGTGATAGCTAGCGAGTAGTGTGATATCCTGGCGAGTAACAGTTGATACCTAGCTAAGTAAGAGTGATAGCTAGCAAAGTAGTAATAGTGAAAGTAGCAAGTATGAGTGATTTGCCTGACGAGTAAACAGTGATAGCTAGCAAGTAAGCAAGTAACAGTGATAGCTAGCAAGTAAAATCAGTGGTTAGCATTGCGAGTATGGTGATAGCTGGCGAGAGTAACAGTGATAGCTAGGCGAGTAACAGTGATAGCTAGCGAGTAACAGTGATAGCTAGCGAGAAAACAGTGATGCCTAGCAAGTAACGTGTAGCGATGTAAGAGTGATTGCTAGCGAGTAAGAGTGGTAGCCTAGCAAGTAACAGTGATAGCTAGCGAGTAACAGTGATAGCTAGCGAGTAAGAGTGATAGCTAGCGAGTATCAGTGATAGCTATCGAGTAACATGAACTAGCCTAGCGGTAACAGTGATAGCTGGCGATAACAGGGTTAGCTGGCGAGTAACAGCTGATAGCCCTAGTGAGTAGTAAACTGGATTAGCCTAGCGAGTAAGTGTGATTGCCTGGCGTGTAATAGTGATAGTAGCGAGTATCCAGTGATAGCCTAGTGGAGTAACAGTGATAGCCTGCGAGTAAGAGTGATAGCTAGCGAGTAAACAGTTATTAGTCTGCGAGTAAGTTGTGATAGCTGGCGTTGTAACAGTGATAGCTATCGAGTAAAACATGATAGCCTGGCGAGTACAGTGATAGCTGGCGAGTAACTGTGATAGCGAAACGTAACAGTGATAGCTAGCGAGTGTTTAAGAGTGATACTAAGCGGTGACAGTGATTGCTAAACACAGTAACAGTGATAGCTAGTGATGAGTAACAGTGAGAGCCTCAGCGAGTAACAGTGATAGCTAGCGAGTAAACAGTGTAGCTAGCGAGTAGAAGGTGATAGCTTGCGAGTAACACTGAGAGCCTAGCGAGTAAACAGTGATGATAGCCTTGCATGAACAGTGATAGCCTGGCAAAATAGTGATAGCCTAGCGAGTAACTGAGAGCTGGCGAGTAAAAGTGATAGCTAGTGGAGTAACAGTGATAACTAGCATGTATCAGTGATAGCCTGGCGAGTAAAGTAACAGTGATAGCCCTAGCAAAGTAACTGTGATATCGAGCAAGTAAGAGTGATAGCTAGCGAGTAAACAGAGATAAGCTACAAGTAACAGTGATAGCTTGCGAGTAACAGTGATAGTAGCGAGTAACAGTGATAGCATAGGCGAGTAACATGATAGCTGAAAGTAACTAGTGATAGCCCTGGCGAGTAACATGTGATAGCCCATAGCGTGTAACAGTGTGCTTTTGCTAGCGAGTAAGTGTGATAGCTAGCTGAGTAGAAGTGATGGCATAGCGAGTAAGTATCACTGAGAGCTAGGCGAGTAACAGTTGATAGCCTGGCGAGTATAGTGATGCCTAGCGAGTATCAGTGATAGCCTAGCGAGTAACATGAGAGCTGGCGAGGTAAAAGTGGATAGCTAGTGAGTAAAACTGTATTAACTAGCAAGATCAGTGATAGCCTGGCGAGTAAGGTAACAGTGATTAGCCTAGCAAGTAACTGTGATATCCGAGCAAGTAAGAGTGATAGCTACGGAGTAAGAGTGATAGAAAGCGGGTAATAGTGATTAACTGGCAAGTACAGGGACAGAGAGATAGAGCGATAGAGAGAGAGTGAGAGAGAGAGAGAGGAGAGAGAGAGAGGGAGAGAGAATGTGGTTGTGTTGTATGTGTGCTCGTGGTGTGTATGCGTGCGTGGTGCGTGCGTCAGTGCGTGCGTGTGTGTACTCGCGCGTGCACACATGCACGCATGTACTCACTTAACGGGCAATGAAAAAAAGGGGCATAAAATTATATTTAAAAACATACTAGGTACAATTGGAACTGCATGAACTAAGAAAACAGATCCTATGAGATCTTCAAGGTTTAATTTTCCTTTTGACAATGACAAGGAAAAAATAACCAACAACATCCAATAACATGCGACATGTGTGCATCCAAACAGAAAAAGACAGAAACTTGTTCATTATTTACTGTAACACAACCAAGTACAGGACTGTCGGTAAGTCAAACAATTTCCTAGACAGCCTGTGCCAAATCATGTTTTGCTTGTGTTTTTTAGGTTGAGGATTCCTCTGGGTTTTCTTTTCTTTCTTTCGTTCCTCACTAGAGCTCGAGGTTCATCAATGGTGAGATTTTTTTTCTCCTGTCGGACCATGTCTAAGTTTTGCTCACAATTTCAAGGCTGCCACATTCTTGACTTCGATATGATGTCCAAACGCGACACAAAGTACCCATGCGGGTTTCTTTGTTTTATATCTATACACCACTTTTGTCATCCGTTGTTATCGCATAGTCTTCCAAAAAATCTAACGTGGTTTTATGTGTGGGGAAACTGTTTGTGCGAGTTTGACACGGACCTCGGTTTTATAGTCTCTTCCGAAGGACTTTCGGGGAGAGTGGAGCGGAGAGTGGAGTCGGTACGATGTTTTGTAAAAACTCCCAGGGGAAGGAAAAATCCTCTTGAACGAGAATTCGAACCCGGGTCAACAGATCACGAATAACATCGCTCTAACCACCAGGCTATCCCGTCTTCGCTCTAACGCTCTCAACTACTAATGTCATATGCTCGAACACTAGGGCTATCTTCGGATGAGACTCTAAAACGGAGGCCCCAGTGATGCGGAAACGCATGAGAAATCTGCGCACACGTTTAATCTGTTCCGCTTTTCGAAGTGTTAGCCATTGTGTGCCGGTTGGCGAACAGATGACAAAAATGTACAAAAACCGCATACACACGGGGAACTGGAGTAAAAAAAAAGCACATGGGTGCTTATTCCCATTAACCTATATATATAAAAATAAGTTAATCTAAGCGCTTTGTTTTTGGTGCTTTACAGATTCAGCGCTATCTAAATTCCATACATTATTATTATTATTTTTTATTTTTATTATTATTATTATTATTTATTATTGATTATTATCATCATCCATCATCATCAATTATCATTATCATTATTATAATTATTGTGTTAGTTAGTATTATTATCATCTTCATCATCATCTCATTATTTTATATTATTTATTACTATTATACCCCCCCCCCCCAATCCCCCCCCGTCCCCTCCGAAACAAGCCTTGTTTGAAAGCAAGAGAGAAGCCGAGGCCAAAATTGTACGGACTCTGCTCTGGGTCCAGTCTTGCCCAGTGTCTACCGGCCCGCCCGCTGAGGGGTAGTAGGTGCTTACTGTCAGCCTCTATTCAAGCCAACAGTCCTCGCCCAGCTTCAGTCTTACTTAGCATATCGCGACGTTATGTCTTTCTCCTCTGAGCCAAAGGAACAGTTACAGGAGGATAAGACGAAGAAATGCAGGGACGTGTAGAGGACTTGTTTGTGGTTTTTGTTTTAAGATATACGGTAAGTAGGATGAGCCTGTCTTATAGAGGAGGGAGAGAGAGAGAGAGAGAGGAGAGAGAGATGAGAGAGAGAGAGAGAGAGAGAGAAGAGATGAGAGAGAAGAGAGAGAGAGAGAGAGGAGAGAGAGAGAGAGAACACTGACCCACTGGAAAGTAATTTATTGCCCATTAACAATATAGTATTTTTGGCAGGAGCACAGTATGAACACATTTAAATTGAAAGTGAGAGGAAGAGAGAAAGAGGAGAGAGAGAGAGAGGAGAGAGAGAGAGAGAGAGAATTTATGTTTATTAATGTTGAGGAAAGATGATTTAAAGAAGACAACGTCATTGTCTTTGGTTCTCTCTCTCTCTCTCTCTCTCTCTCTCTCTCTCTCTCTCTCTCTCTCTCTCTCTTCTCTCTCTTTTCTTTTCTTTCTTTCTTTTCTTTCTTTTTATTTCCTCTTCTTGGTCTCTTGTTTTCTCTGTCTCTTCTATTGATAAAAGACTGATTTAAAGACAGACACCCTTCTTTGTCTTCTTTATTTCTCTTCTCTTTCTTTTTGTTTTTCCCTTTCTCTTCCTTCTCTGCCTCTGTCTCTATATTCTCCTATGTTTCTTGTCTCTTTCTGTCTGTACTTCTCTCTGTTATAATGGCTATTTCCTCTCACAGTATATACATAACTAGTACAGTTTACGTTTTGATAATATAGTGACATTACTTCACAAACACTGGTTCATGTTAAGTATACTGATTTATATACTCCGTCAAAACCAATACAACGTGTGATAAAAAACAACAACCCTATCCATACCACAAGCGAAACATACATTCTAACGATAGAATCTTAAGAGCTGATATGTAGGGGAGGGGGTAATGTTGTATGTGACAAAAATCCTGAATAAAACTAAAAAAAACCCAAAACTAACAGCTCGAGATTCCACAAAACACTGATTAAAATCTTCCTGCCAGCCAAACGGGATGCAACAAATAACACAGGGCAGAAGAAAAACAATGACAACAGGCACTAAAACTTTAACAAAAATCAAGCTGTGAAGGAAACAAAATTCGAACACAGTGAAAGAGAGAGAGAAGAGAGAGAGAGAGAAAGTGAGAGAGAAGGACGAGCGAGGAGAGAGAGAGTGTTGTGAGGGAGAGAGAGAGGGGAGGTGAGTGCGAGAGGGAGTGAGAGAGGCAGGAGTGAGAGGGAGAGAGAGAGGGAGAGATGTGGAGAGAAAGAGCGAGAGCGGGAGAGAGAGAGACAGAGACATAGACAGAGAAGAGGGAGAGGAGAGGAGAGAGAGAGTGAGAGAGAGTAGGGAGAGAGAGAGAGCGGGAAGGGAATGAGAGTAGAGGGAGAGAGAGATAGTGAGAGAGACACCCCGAGAGTGAGAGGAGAGGGATGGGGAGAGAGAGAGAGGGAGAGTGACGAGAGAGAGGAGTGAGAGAGACAGAGAAAGATGAGAGAGAGAGGAGAGAGAGAGAGAGAGTGAGAGAGGGAGACAGAGAAAGAGAGAGAGAAAGAGAGAGAGTGAGAGAAGAGGGAGAGAGAGAGCGGGAGGGGTGAGAGAGAGGAGGAGAGAAGGATAGAAGAGAGGGATAGAAAGGAAAGGAAAGGGTGGAGGAAAAAAACCCTTTGGTATGAAGTAAATAGCGAGACCATGTAGGTGGTGAGAAGAGAATCATTTGGTTTAGTGGATTGCATCAATTACTGTGTGAAAAAAAAAAAATTAAAAATGTTTCTCTGTTTCTGTGGTCCTATGCAGCTTTCTGTCTGTCTGTCTGTCTGTCTGTCTGTCTGTATGTCTGTCTGTCTGTTGGTCTGTCTGTCGTCTGTCTGTCTGTCTGTCTGTCTGTCTGTCTGTCTGTCTGTGCTGTCTGTCTGTCCTGTCGTCTCTCTCTTCTCTCTCTCTCTCTCTCTCTCTCTCTCTCTCTTCTTCTCCTCTCTCTCTCTCGTAGCCTCGTTGTGTCCACTTTTTATTCAGTAGTTTCTGAAACAAGGCTTCTATTCAGCTTTCATTCGCACCTTGATCTATCCCACCGTTTCCGTTATTGGTTTTTTTTTGTTTCTTCAGAAACGAAAATCAGTGCTAGTGGGGTGGAGAGAGAGAGAGAGAGAGGAGAGAGAGTGAGAGAGAGAGGAGAGGTGAGGAGAGATAGATGGGAGGAGAGGAGATGAGATGAGAGAGAGGATTTTATTTATTTATGCTTTTATTAAAATCGAGGTAATGTAATAAGCACTTACGTGCCTTTTTACATCAAGTGCTCGATGTATATGCGGTTTTGTAAATTTGGTCATCTGATCCCACAGCACACAAATGACTTACTCTTTCGAAAATAGAACATGATGTAATGTGTGCGCAGGATTGTTCTGTTCTGTGTGAGTGCCGTTCGCACACGGGGACCTGGTTTTTTATAGTCTCTCCTTAGGACTTTTGTGAGGGTGGAGTCCTGCACTGATGTTAACTCCAGGGGAAATTCCACTTAAAAGAGATTTGAACCCGGGTCGTCAGATTGCGAGTATAAAATTTTCTAACCCCCTCTACGCGATCCCGTTCCCAGCGAAGGTCAAGAACTCATGAATATAATTGTTATAGGCACGTTAAACCGTTAAAAATCCATGATCAAATGTATGACTGAAATGCTTTGAATGCGGCTTTTTACTAGTGCAAAAAAACCACATTTTGAATGCAACATCAATTACTCCAAGAAAGCTACATCAGGGTTTCATAATGGCTTTTAGCGGCTTTTGCTGCTATGATCAAATATTCTGCCAAGATCATGGACACACGTAACCATCTTGCATTATTCTTTGAAACGAAAGTAGAGAGAGGAGAGAGAGATGAGGGGGAGAGGGTGGGGAGAGGGAGAGTGGAGAGAGGGGTGAGGAGAGAGAGACGAGAGGAGAGAGAGGAGAGAGGAGAGCGGGAGAGAGAGAGAGAGGAGAGGAGAGAGAGGCGGAGACTTTGGTGATGATGGAGTGAAGAAGAGGGTTGTGATAGAGATGATTGATGAGAGGATGAGAGAGGAGAGGAGGACGAGGATGAGTGAGAGAGAGAGAGGAGAGCCCTTTGTATTCAGGAATGGAGGATCTTTGTACAAGAGGAAAAGTCACATCGTTTAACAGGAATGGCATCAAAGCCATGGAAAAAGGAGGGTGTTCGAGGGCGACTGACTGATCCCTGTGTGTGTTGCGTTATGTATGTGTGTTGTATGTTGTAGTATGTGTTGTCTGTCTATTGTCTGTGCAGTCTCTCTGTCTCTTCTCTGTCTGTCTGTCTCTCTCCCCGTGTCTCTCTCAGGGGGTCACGTTTGCTCGTGCGAAACGCACGTATAAAACATATATTGGGCCACACACTTAACTGATCTGCCTTTTGGTAATAGATCAAACCCTCACCACTCACCTACCACCTCCAGAATAAAACATCTGCTGGGCAGCATTTTGAATGACCTCCCGATCAGGAAAAATTGAATGACCAAAAACACTTATTTCATTCGTTTCTTGTCTGTGAATGTCTGCTCGTGGTTGGTGATTTAAAAATGATAAAGATTTTTTTTTAAAATCGCCTTGGACAAGAGTACAAACCAAACTTGGACAAGAGTACAAAACCAATGCCTCCAATACACATAACTCAATTCATTGGTGTGGAAGGGAATATCCACCCAAAAAGAGAGGAACATTGCCTGGAACTCTGAGTTTGTTTAGAGAAATCAGTAGTCTTTGTGTTCACCTTTGCAGATCTCTAACATTTACTTTCACCGACAGTCAGTATTGTCTTTTCAACACTTCCTGGTAAAACTACAGTCCTTCTCACCTAGTTTTTAAGTTTGTCAAAAACGCTCTCATAGCAGCAACTATTGGTGTCGGTCATACGGGGCTAAACAATGCTTTGTGCTGTCGTTAAGCGCTGACAAATTAGGCCATGCGCTCGTCTCCGATTTTGGGCATGGGAGAACTTGTTATCTTTGAAGTCTTTCTAGGGAAAAAAAAGGACAGCAGCATGGAGGCAAGTAGGCAGAAACAAGGACAAGAAAGGACAGCCAGAAAGAAATAAGGAACAAGTTCAGAACAAACAAAAAAATAGAATTGAAAAGAGTGTAACTCTTAGCACAGAATTTCCTAATAAAGAAGGGGATGTGTTTATATGACGGGCCTCTGCATCTTCATGGGGGAGGCTTTTAATTGACCCTATGAGGCCTGACCAGTCTGATAGAGCCTTTTGTGGCAAGCTTGCAGAAAACTGATAGTAGGAAGAAGAGAAGAAGAAGTGAAGTGGACCACCAAGGAGGAATCATGGACAAGACAGTGCAGAAAAGAAGAGTTGTTGAAGAGAGGACCGGCCTGGGCTGATGTAAGGAAAATCGATTTGATGACATGGTGTGCCATCCATCATAAAAAAAGAAACCAAGGCGTAAAGATTGTAGCTGTTTTCCTCTCTATCTATCGGTCTGTCTGTCTGTCTGACTGTCTGTCTGTCGGTCTGTGTGTTTCTTTCTTGAATTTGAATCTCTGTCTGTCTGTATGTCTGTCGGTCTCTGTCTGTCTGTCTGTCTGTCTGTCTGTCTGTCTGTCTCTCTCTCTCTCTCTCTCTCTCTCTCTCTCTCTCTCTCTCTCTCTCTCTCTCTCTCTCTCTCTCTCGCTCTCCCTTGTCTTTTCAGGGTTCACGCGTGCGAATGCACCGTATAAAACATATTGGGACCACCACACTGTAACACTGTTCTGCCTTTTAGAAGTAAACAAAGTAGACATAACCCACCACACTTCCCCTTACCACCACCACTACCAAGATTTATAAAAATCCGCTGCTCTACTGACATGTTGTGGGAAAGGAATTACCAAAAACTAACATTTTTACTTCCGTCCCTGATCTGTATACAACTAAGGGAATGTTGATGTGGTGGTGATTTAGAAATAAAAGATTAATAAATCGCCTTGGACAAGAGTCCAAACAAAAACTCTCCAAAATCAATTCAGTCATTGGTGTGATGATATCCACACAAAAAAAGGAGGGAACATTGCCTGAGATTGTGTCTTAGAGAAATCAATAGTTTTTCAGTCACCTCTGCAGAGCTTTAATTGTACATTCACCGTCGTATTTCTTTCAAAACTTCCTGAAAACTACAGTCCTTCTACCTAGCGTTTATGTTCATCAAACGCACAGGCATGCAAAGCAAACTATACTTGTCGGTCATAAGGGCGACAATGCTTTTGCGCTGCCGTTTAAGCGCCTGACAATTAGGCCAAGCGCGTCCGATTTTGGCCATGGGAGAACATTGTTATCTTTGAAGTCTTTCTAGGAAAAAAAAAGGACAGCAGGAATGGAGCAAGTAGCCAGAAACTAAGACAAGAAGGACATGCCAGAAAAGAAAAAGGAACACGTCAGAAACCAAAAATAGGATTAGAAAAGAGGAACTCTTAGCACTGAATTTCAAAAGAAGGGGGGTGCAGTTTATTACTGACGGGCCTCTGCATCTTATGGGGGAGGCTTTGAATTGAACCTATGAAGCCTGACAGTTCTGATAGGCCTTTGGTCAAGCGGCAGAACTGAATAGTAGATAGAAGAAGAAGAAGAACGTGAAGTGGACACAAGGAGGATGAAGACAAGACAGTGCAGAAAAGAAGAGATGTTGAAGAGAGCGGCCTGGCTGTTGTAAGGGAAAAATCGATTTGATGTCATTGGTGTGCCACCATCATAAAAAAAAGAAACCGAGGCGTGAAAGATTGTTAGCTGTTTTCCTCTCTAGCTATCGGTCTGTCGGTCTGTTGTTTGTCTGTGTTCGGTCTGTCCGGTTTTTTGGGGGTGTGTGTTTTTTTTTAGTGAATTGAATCTCTGTCTGTATGGTCTGTCTGTTGTCTGTCTGTCTGTCTGTCTGTCTGTCTGTCTGTCTGTCTGTCTGTCTGTTGTCTGTCTGTCTGTCTGTCTTCTCTCTCTCTTCTCTCTCTCTCTCGCGCTCTCTCTCTCTCTCTCTCTCTCTCTCTCTCCTGTGTCTCTTTCAGGGTCACGCGTGCAAACGCACGTAAAACATATTGGGCACACACTGTAACTTGTTCTGCCTTTTGGTAGTAAACAAAGTAGACATAACCCCACTACTACCCTACCACCACCACTACCAAGATATAAAATCCCTGCTGCCTCTAACTGACAATGTAGAGGGAAAAGAATTACCAAAAGCTAACACTTTTTACTTCCGTCCCTGATCTGTATACAACTAAGGAATGTTATCGTGGTGGTGATTTAAAAATGAAAAGATTAAAAATAAAATCGCCTTGGACAAGAGTCCAAACCAAACCCTCCAAAAATCAACTTAATTCATTGTTGCTGAAGAATGTCCACCAAAACAGAGAGGAATATTGCCTGAGATTGTCTTTAAGAAATCAGTAGTCACCTCTTCAGAGCTCTAACATTTACATTCACATTCAGTCTTTTCTTTTCAACACTTCCTGAAAACATCAGTCCTCTACCTAGTTCTTCCTCGACAAACGCTCACACAGCAACTATTATTGTCCGTCATAAGGGCAACGATGCTTTGCGCTGCCGTTAAGCGCCTGACAACTTAGGCCAAGCCGCGTCGTATTTTGGCATGGTGAGAAAATTGTTATCTTTGATGTCTTTCTAGGGAAAAAAAAGACGCAGAATGGAGCAAGATAGCCAGAAACTAGACAAGAAAGGACATGTCAGTAAGAAGGAACAAGTCTGTAACACAAATAGGATGAGAAAAAGAGGTAACTCTTAGCACAGATTTCAAAAGAGGGGTTGCATCTTTTATAATGACAGACCTCTTGGCATTTAATGGGGGAGGCTTTTGAATTGACCCTATGAGGCCTGACAGTCTGATAGAGGCCTTTGTGTCAAGCGGCAGAACGACTCGTAGAAGAAGAAGAAGAAGTGAAGTGGACACAAGGAGGAATGAAGGACAAGACAGTGCAGAAAAAGAAGAGATGTTGAAGAGAGGGACCGGCCTGGGTGATGTAAGGAAAATCGATTTGATACTTTGGTGTGGCATCCATCATAAAAAAAAGAAACCGTGGCGTGAAGATTGTTGCTGGTTTTCATCTCTATCTATCGGTTTGTATGTCTGTCTGTCTGTCTGTGTCTGACGTTTGTCTGTCTGTGTGTTTTCGCTTGAATTGAATCCTCTGTCTGTCTGTCTGTCTGTGTGTGTGTGTGTTCCTAACTCTCTCCTGTTTGGGTGTTGTTTGTAGTATTAGTGGATTGTTTAGTTATTGGGTTTGTTTGTTTGTTTTCTTTTCATGATGTTATCCCTGATAAGAGCGGGGACTGGATGTAAAAATAGACATGAGTGCTTATCCATTATTCTCGAAATAACACAATTTGATTTGATTTGATTTCTCTCTTCTCTTCTCTTTTCTTTCTCCTTTTCTACCCCCCCCCCTCTCTCTGTTCTGTCTGTCTGTCTCTTCTCCCTCTTCCCTCTCTCTCTCCCTCTCTCCACTCTCTCTCCCTCTCCTCCTCTCCCTCTCTCGCTCTCTCCCTCTCCTCCCTCCCTCACCCTCTTTCTCTGATAGCCTGGTGGTTAGAGTGTTGCAGGTTTGAGGCATGAATCTGACCACCCAGTTTGCACTCCAGGGTCGAGCCACTACCAAGTCACCCATATTAAAAAGTTGGGGACGATAAAGTTGGATAAAAAACTGCATGAACGCCGGGGACTGCTGTGAAAATGGCGACGGGCGCTTATTCATTATCCTCTTCACCAAAGACTGATAAATGATTGAATGAAGTAAAGGGCACTTTAGCCATGTGGTTAGAGTGTTGAGATCGTGATCGCTGCCCAGTTCGAGCAACCCTCAATGCACCTGTTCTAGGGCATTTTCCCCCATGGTTGTTAACATCAGTTCCGATTCGGATCCTCTCCCCCCCAAAAAAATATTAAAAAATCATTCGGTCGTGGACGATAAATCGACAGTCTCGTATGCAAACGCTTGCAGAACATCTTTAGCACGTGTTTAAACCGTTCACCTTCCGAAGAGTAGTCCAGTTTTGTTGTAAAGTAAGAACGGATAGGCAAAATCCAAAAAAACCATTATTGATGTTTTTTACACATCATCATGAGCCGGAAACGCAGCTGCCTTATATTCTGGCAAAATAAACAAGAGGTCGCATACACTCAATCTCGCCTCGCAAAACTCGGTGTGCTCTAGTCGTGGAACGAAAAAAAAAAAATCCAAAAGTTCTCCATAAGACCAGCCACATGCGCTGTGGTTAGGCTTGGGTACGACTGAAAGGTCGCGGAGTTCGATTTCCCTCATAGAGTCTTTGGGGATTTTTTTGGCTCCGGCCGGCTGCTATCTAGAGTGAGTGTTGCTGTGGGAAATCAGTGGGAAGACTGGTGGGACCACACAGTCCGAGTCGAGCTTCCTCCACTTGGAGGATGGATGCGGGTTTGAGAGTGTTTGCTCAAATTGCCTGACCAACACTTGCAGGTGTCTGTATCTCTCGGCTCCGTTGACGCCGGGTTATATGATTAGAAAGCGTAGAGTACAGCCCTTCCACAGCAGCATCATTACGTCATCCTCATTGTCTATTGATCATCAGGCAAATAAACAATTGCCTCTGATTCGGTGAGCGTCCTGGGTTTCTCTGATTCATGGTGACTCAGCTTCGGTTTGCCATACACTTCTGTGCCTGTGGTGTTGAGTTGGTTGTCCAAAGCCTTTGGGGTTGGGGGTTCGTGGAGGGACGGTCATTGGAGGGACGTATTGTGGTGAGTTTGCCACCTCGGGTGGGAAACTCACTCAATCTGGACTCGCGACTGAGCTAACACTGTCGTTAGTGGGGGCCTTAGTAGGTGGTTGTTGTCCTTGCGTATGTTAGCTCAGAACAGGCACCACCGAACACCACCAAAGTGACCCAGCAGCAGGGCCTCAAGTTTTTTGTTTAGCTTCCAGAATCAGGCACCACCGCCGAACGAACAACACCAAAGGTGACCCAGAAGCAGTCAGCAGGTGGCAGGGCCCTCTGGCTGGTGCCCCACGGCGCGGCCTGATTGTGATAGGTCCTGTGGAACTTCGTCCCTGAGGTATATGTGGACATAACAAATCGGGGTTATCAGGGTTGTGGCAGGGACATTGGGTTGAGCGGCGGGGGAACAGAGGGACTGGGGAGTCACAGAAGATGGGCAGACAAAAAAAAAAGTTTTCTCCAAACGTCATACACTACGCTCCTAAAGTGTTGTACACAACACAACAGCACCGTACACTGTAACTTCCCGTCAATGCAGCCTTTCCACACAAGCTTTTGCCAGGAACTTCGTGTTACTAAAGACAGAAAACTTGAAAGCAAACATCTCTCGCCAACACTCACATACACCACGATTTCATTTTGATACCAGTAACATACCACGCACCCAGGCTGTTGAAACATGACACCTTGTCCTCTATTTACTTTCACTATCTACAACCCCCCCCTCCCCTTCTCCCCCCCCCCCCCCCCCCCCCCCCCCCCCCCCCCCCCCCCCCCCCCCACCCCCCCCCCCCCCCCCCGCCCCACACAACACCCGCCCACCCCCATCCTGTCCAATCAAGAATAACTCCTCCTTCTGCAGTTCCAGAATCAACAAGCTTTTTCCTCGCTTTCAAATCTTCACGTCAGGGGGTGGGGGGGGGGGGGGTGGGACACGTGTCGTCAGAACTACACCCAGTCCAGCGAAGCGACAAAGTATATTCACCACAGAGAAAAAGGGGGGGAAGGGGGGGAAAGAAAGGGGAAAAAGAGGAAGTGGAGGAGAGAGAGAGAGAGAGAGATGAGAGCGAGATGAGAGTGGATTGAGGAGAGAGGATGAGAGAGAGAAGTTGATGAGAGTTGAGAAGAGGAGTAGAGAGAGAGAGAGAGAGAGGCAAGCAGGTGGTAGAGAGGTGTCGGCTCTATCAACCTCCAGTAAAATGCAGAGATCCTGTCTGGAAATAGGCCGGGATTGATTCGCCTGGCTTATGTCCTTACCTCAATGACACCGTTAAACATGTCAGCTGCTTTAAGGAGGCGAAGGTTGTGTGTGTAGTGTGTGTGTGTGGGGGGGGGGGGTTGGAGGGGGGGGGGGAGCTTTTTTGGGGGGGAGGGGGGATTCAGCAATAGCCAAATCCAAGTGGCAAGGGAAAAAAGAAGATAAGGAAGGAATTAAAAAGGGCTTCGTAGTATCAGAAAAAATGGATTAGCGTTGTTTATAAGGAAAAAAATAAAAACACATTGATTTCACAAAGGGGGGTGGGGGGGGGTACCAAAACGAAAAAGGAAAAGATACTTGCTCTCTGTCTCTGTGTCTCTCTGCCTCTGTGTCTGTCTGTCTCTCCGTCTTTGTCTATCTGTTTTCTCTCTCTCTCTATCTCTCTTCTCTCTCTCTCTATCTCTCTCTCTCTCTCTCTCTCTCTCTCTCTCTCTCTCTCTCTCTCGGAAGGGGGGAGATAGCCTCGTGTTAGAAATTTGCGCTCGCAATCTGACGAACCGGATTCGATATTACCCGTTCAAAGGGGATATTTTCCCTGGAGTTATACATCAGTGCTGACTCCACTCTCCCCAAAAGTCTTAGTTGAGAGATTATAAACTGATGTTCGAGTGCGAAGTACGCAGACATCTTGCGCGCACGTTAATCCTGTTCCTGATTTAAAAACTCATTTTAAACTCATTGACATCAAAACATGTTATACAATTTGTATGCTAATTAAAATTATACAGGTTTACATTTTGAATAAAAAAAACCCATTTGAACATATTTTTTTTTATTAAATATGTCTAATACTATCTGTATGATAATCATGTTCTATTGAAACTTGTGAGAAAACTGATATAAGCTGATTACAACCGAAGTTATGATGTCTTCTCATAATCAGTCTAAAATCTCCAAGAATCGATTATGCAAACAATGATCAAACTCATGTTTGGAGCGTATATGGACAAACATACAAACAAACTCATAACAGGGGTGAAAACTATTTCAATATTTTAGCTTTCAAGCTGAAATAAAATCGAAGACAGTGGCAATACAACCGATGCCAGAGGTTCCAAACCCCAAAGCCAGGCCCCCAGATCCCCTCCCGGATCCCCCCAGACCCAAAGACTGCACACAGCAGGGCACTATGATACAGAAAGACAGACAATATCTTCTGCCAGTGCCAGACACGGTTCCTCATAGACTGACTACTGCTTGATTCGAGGCCCTGAGGACAGATAGCTGACGATTTGGATTTGACATGATTAGTAACAGTGATAGACTGGCGAGTAAGAGTGATAGCTAACAAGTGTGATAGCCTAGCGAGTAGGAGTGATAGCCTAGTGAGTAACAGTGATAGCTAGCGAGTAACAGTGATAGCTAGCGAGTAAGGGTGATAGCCTAGTAAGTAACAGTGATGGCCTAGCAAGTAAGAGTGATAGCCTGGCGAGTAACAGTGATAGCTTAGCAAGTAACAATGATAGCCTAGCAAGTAACAGTGATAGCTAGCGAGTAAGAGTGATAGCCTGGCGAGTAGGAGTGATAGCCTAGCGAGTAAAAGTGATAGCCTAGCAAGTAACAGTGATAGCGAGTAAGAGTGATAGCCTAGCGAGTAAGAGTGACACCCGGGCGAGTAAGAGTGATAGCCTAGCAAGTAGCAGTGATAGCAAGTAAGAGTGACAGCCTAGCGAGTAACAGTGAAAGCCTAGCGAGTAACAGTGAAAGGCTAGCGAGTAACAGTGATAGCCTGGCGAGGAGTACGTGATAGCCTAGCGAGTAACTGTGATATTCTAGCGAGTAAACATTGATTAGGCTGGCGATAAGAGTGATAGCCTAGCAAGTAACAGTGATAGCGAGTAAGAGTGATAGCTAGCGAGTAACAGTGATACAGAAAGACGGACAATATATTCTGCCAGTGTCAGACACGGTTCCTCATAGACTTTTGCTTGATTCGAGGCCCTGAGGACAGATAGCTGACAACTTGGATTTGACATGGTAAGAGTGATAGCCTGGTGAGTAACAGTGATAGCCTAGGGAGCAACAGTGATAGCCTGGCGAGTAACAGTGATAGCCTAGTGAGTAACAGTGATAGCCTAGTGAGTATACAGGTAATTAGCCTAGTGGGTAACAGTAATAGCCTAGTGAGTAACAATGGTAGTCTAGTGAGTAACGGTGATAGCCTAGCGAGTAACAGTGATAGCCTAGTGAGTAAGAGTGATAGCCTAGTGAGTAAGAGTGATAGCCTAGCGAGTAACAGTGATAGCCTAGTGAGTAAGAGTGATAGCCTAGCAAGTAACAGTGATAGCCTGGCGAGTAGGAGTGATAGCCTAGTGAATAACAATGATAGCCTAGTAAGTAATAGTGATAGCCTAGTGAGTAACAGTGATAGCCTAGTGAGTAACAGTAATAGCCTAGTGAGTAACAGTAATAGCCTAGTGAATAACAATGATAGCTAGTGTAACTGGATAGCCTACCAAGATCCACTGATGCCTAGTGAGTAACAGTGATAGCTAGTGAGTAACATTGTAGCTTAGCGAGTAACTGTGATAGCCTAGCGAGAAACAAGTCTAGTAGTAACAGTGTTGTCTTAGTGAGTAACCGATGATAGCCTAGCGATTAACAGTGATATAGGTTCTTGTGAGAGTAACAGTTGTAGCCTAGTGAGTAACAGTGTGTTGCCTAGCAAGTAACAGAGATAGCCTGGCGAAGTAAGTACCGAAGTAGGAGTGTTAGCCTGGCGGACTAACAGTGATAGGCCTAGGATGTAACAGTTGATTTGCCGAGCAAGTAACAGTGATAGCTAGTGAGTAAACAGTAAAGTAATAGCCTAGTGAGTAGTAAACAGTGATAGCCTAGGAGTAACAGTGATAGGCCTACCAAGTAAACAGTGATAGCCTAGTGAGTAAACCGTGATAGCCTAAGTGAGTAGCAGTTATAGCTAGCGAAGTAACTGTGTGATAGCCTAGCGAGTAGCAGTGATAGATAGTGAGAACAGTGATCGCCTTGACAGTACAGGATAGCGAGTAAGTGTGATAGCTAGCGAGTAGTGTGATATCCTGGCGAGTAACAGTTGATACCTAGCTAAGTAAGAGTGATAGCTAGCAAAGTAGTAATAGTGAAAGTAGCAAGTATGAGTGATTTGCCTGACGAGTAAACAGTGATAGCTAGCAAGTAAGCAAGTAACAGTGATAGCTAGCAAGTAAAATCAGTGGTTAGCATTGCGAGTAAGAGTGATAGCCTGGCGAGTAACAGTGATAGCCTAGCGAGTAACAGTGATAGCTAGCGAGTAACAGTGATAGCTAGCGAGTAACAGTGATCGCCTAGCAAGTAACAGTGATAGCGAGTAAGAGTGATAGCTAGCGAGTAAGAGTGGTAGCCTAGCAAGTAACAGTGATAGCTAGCGAGTAACAGTGATAGCTAGCGAGTAAGAGTGATAGCTAGCGAGTATCAGTGATAGCTATCGAGTAACATTAATAGCCTAGCGAGTAACAGTGATAGCCTGGCGAGTAACAGTGATAGCCTGGCGAGTAACAGTGATAGCCTAGTGAGTAACAGGATTAGCCTAGCGAGTAAGTGTGATTGCCTGGCGTGTAATAGTGATAGTAGCGAGTATCCAGTGATAGCCTAGTGGAGTAACAGTGATAGCCTGCGAGTAAGAGTGATAGCTAGCGAGTAAACAGTTATTAGTCTGCGAGTAAGTTGTGATAGCTGGCGTTGTAACAGTGATAGCTATCGAGTAAAACATGATAGCCTGGCGAGTACAGTGATAGCTGGCGAGTAACTGTGATAGCGAAACGTAACAGTGATAGCTAGCGAGTGTTTAAGAGTGATACTAAGCGGTGACAGTGATTGCTAAACACAGTAACAGTGATAGCTAGTGATGAGTAACAGTGAGAGCCTCAGCGAGTAACAGTGATAGCTAGCGAGTAAACAGTGTAGCTAGCGAGTAGAAGGTGATAGCTTGCGAGTAACACTGAGAGCCTAGCGAGTAAACAGTGATGATAGCCTTGCATGAACAGTGATAGCCTGGCAAAATAGTGATAGCCTAGCGAGTAACTGAGAGCTGGCGAGTAAAAGTGATAGCTAGTGGAGTAACAGTGATAACTAGCATGTATCAGTGATAGCCTGGCGAGTAAAGTAACAGTGATAGCCCTAGCAAAGTAACTGTGATATCGAGCAAGTAAGAGTGATAGCTAGCGAGTAAACAGAGATAAGCTACAAGTAACAGTGATAGCTTGCGAGTAACAGTGATAGTAGCGAGTAACAGTGATAGCATAGGCGAGTAACATGATAGCTGAAAGTAACTAGTGATAGCCCTGGCGAGTAACATGTGATAGCCCATAGCGTGTAACAGTGTGCTTTTGCTAGCGAGTAAGTGTGATAGCTAGCTGAGTAGAAGTGATGGCATAGCGAGTAACACTGAGAGCCTAGCGAGTAACAGTGATAGCCTGGCGAGTATAGTGATAGCCTAGCGAGTAACAGTGATAGCCTAGCGAGTAACACTGAGAGCTGGCGAGTAAAAGTGATAGCTAGTGAGTAACAGTGATAACTAGCAAGTATCAGTGATAGCCTGGCGAGTAACAGTGATAGCCTAGCAAGTAACTGTGATATCCGAGCAAGTAAGAGTGATAGCTAGGGAGTAAGAGTGATAGAAAGCGGGTAATAGTGATAAACTAGCAAGTAACAGACAGAGAGATAGAGCGATAGAGAGAGAGTGAGAGAGAGAGAGAGGAGAGAGAGAGAGGGAGAGAGAATGTGGTTGTGTTGTATGTGTGCTCGTGGTGTGTATGCGTGCGTGCGTGCGTGCGTCAGTGCGTGCGTGTGTGTACTCGCGCGTGCACACATGCACGCATGTACTCACTTAACGGGCAATGAAAAAAAGGGGCATAAAATTATATTTAAAAACATACTAGGTACAATTGGAACTGCATGAACTAAGAAAACAGATCCTATGAGATCTTCAAGGTTTAATTTTCCTTTTGACAATGACAAGGAAAAAAATAACAACAACATCCCATAACATGCGACATGTGTGCATCCAAACAGAAAAGGAAGAAACTTGTTCATTATTTACTGTAACACAACCAAGTACAGGACTGTCGGTAAGTCAAACAATTTCCTAGACAGCCTGTGCCAAATCATGTTTTGCTTGTGTTTTTTAGGTTGAGGATTCCTCTGGGTTTTCTTTTCTTTCTTTCGTTCCTCACTAGAGCTCGAGGTTCATCAATGGTGAGATTTTTTTTCTCCTGTCGGACCATGTCTAAGTTTTGCTCACAATTTCAAGGCTGCCACATTCTTGACTTCGATATGATGTCCAAACGCGACACAAAGTACCCATGCGGGTTTCTTTGTTTTATATCTATACACCACTTTTGTCATCCGTTGTTATCGCATAGTCTTCCAAAAAATCTAACGTGGTTTTATGTGTGGGGAAACTGTTTGTGCGAGTTTGACACGGACCTCGGTTTTATAGTCTCTTCCGAAGGACTTTCGGGGAGAGTGGAGCGGAGAGTGGAGTCGGTACGATGTTTTGTAAAAACTCCCAGGGGAAGGAAAAATCCTCTTGAACGAGAATTCGAACCCGGGTCAACAGATCACGAATAACATCGCTCTAACCACCAGGCTATCCCGTCTTCGCTCTAACGCTCTCAACTACTAATGTCATATGCTCGAACACTAGGGCTATCTTCGGATGAGACTCTAAAACGGAGGCCCCAGTGATGCGGAAACGCATGAGAAATCTGCGCACACGTTTAATCTGTTCCGCTTTTCGAAGTGTTAGCCATTGTGTGCCGGTTGGCGAACAGATGACAAAAATGTACAAAAACCGCATACACACGGGGAACTGGAGTAAAAAAAAAGCACATGGGTGCTTATTCCCATTAACCTATATATATAAAAATAAGTTAATCTAAGCGCTTTGTTTTTGGTGCTTTACAGATTCAGCGCTATCTAAATTCCATACATTATTATTATTATTTTTTATTTTTATTATTATTATTATTATTTATTATTGATTATTATCATCATCCATCATCATCAATTATCATTATCATTATTATAATTATTGTGTTAGTTAGTATTATTATCATCTTCATCATCATCTCATTATTTTATATTATTTATTACTATTATACCCCCCCCCCCCAATCCCCCCCCGTCCCCTCCGAAACAAGCCTTGTTTGAAAGCAAGAGAGAAGCCGAGGCCAAAATTGTACGGACTCTGCTCTGGGTCCAGTCTTGCCCAGTGTCTACCGGCCCGCCCGCTGAGGGGTAGTAGGTGCTTACTGTCAGCCTCTATTCAAGCCAACAGTCCTCGCCCAGCTTCAGTCTTACTTAGCATATCGCGACGTTATGTCTTTCTCCTCTGAGCCAAAGGAACAGTTACAGGAGGATAAGACGAAGAAATGCAGGGACGTGTAGAGGACTTGTTTGTGGTTTTTGTTTTAAGATATACGGTAAGTAGGATGAGCCTGTCTTATAGAGGAGGGAGAGAGAGAGAGAGAGAGGAGAGAGAGATGAGAGAGAGAGAGAGAGAGAGAGAAGAGATGAGAGAGAAGAGAGAGAGAGAGAGAGGAGAGAGAGAGAGAGAACACTGACCCACTGGAAAGTAATTTATTGCCCATTAACAATATAGTATTTTTGGCAGGAGCACAGTATGAACACATTTAAATTGAAAGTGAGAGGAAGAGAGAAAGAGGAGAGAGAGAGAGAGGAGAGAGAGAGAGAGAGAGAATTTATGTTTATTAATGTTGAGGAAAGATGATTTAAAGAAGACAACGTCATTGTCTTTGGTTCTCTCTCTCTCTCTCTCTCTCTCTCTCTCTCTCTCTCTCTCTCTCTCTCTCTCTTCTCTCTCTTTTCTTTTCTTTCTTTCTTTTCTTTCTTTTTATTTCCTCTTCTTGGTCTCTTGTTTTCTCTGTCTCTTCTATTGATAAAAGACTGATTTAAAGACAGACACCCTTCTTTGTCTTCTTTATTTCTCTTCTCTTTCTTTTTGTTTTTCCCTTTCTCTTCCTTCTCTGCCTCTGTCTCTATATTCTCCTATGTTTCTCTGTCTCTGTCTGTCTGTCTCTCTCTTTTATACTGGCTATTTCCTCTCACAGTATATACATAAATAGTACAGTTTACGTTTTGATAATATAGTGACCATTACTTCACAACACTTGTCTCATGTTAAGTATACTGATTATAATACTCCGTCAAAACCAATACAACGTGTGATAAAAAACAACAACCCTATCCATACCACAAGCGAACATACATTCTAAAGATAGAATCTTAAGAGCTGTATATGTAGGGAGGGGGGATGTTGTATGTGACAAAAATCCTGAATAAAACTAAAAAAAACCCAAAACTAACAGCTCGAGATTCCACAAAACACTGATTAAAATCTTCCTGCCAGCCAAACGGGATGCAACAAATAACACAGGGCAGAAGAAAAACAATGACAACAGGCACTAAAACTTTAACAAAAATCAAGCTGTGAAGGAAACAAAATTCGAACACAGTGAAAGAGAGAGAGAAGAGAGAGAGAGAGAAAGTGAGAGAGAAGGACGAGCGAGGAGAGAGAGAGTGTTGTGAGGGAGAGAGAGAGGGGAGGTGAGTGCGAGAGGGAGTGAGAGAGGCAGGAGTGAGAGGGAGAGAGAGAGGGAGAGATGTGGAGAGAAAGAGCGAGAGCGGGAGAGAGAGAGACAGAGACATAGACAGAGAAGAGGGAGAGGAGAGGAGAGAGAGAGTGAGAGAGAGTAGGGAGAGAGAGAGAGCGGGAAGGGAATGAGAGTAGAGGGAGAGAGAGATAGTGAGAGAGACACCCCGAGAGTGAGAGGAGAGGGATGGGGAGAGAGAGAGAGGGAGAGTGACGAGAGAGAGGAGTGAGAGAGACAGAGAAAGATGAGAGAGAGAGGAGAGAGAGAGAGAGAGTGAGAGAGGGAGACAGAGAAAGAGAGAGAGAAAGAGAGAGAGTGAGAGAAGAGGGAGAGAGAGAGCGGGAGGGGTGAGAGAGAGGAGGAGAGAAGGATAGAGGGGGCTGCAGGGACGTGGAAAATCGGGGGCCTTTCCCCTTCGTTGAAAGTATGTGAGGCGGTGTCATGAAAATGAGAAACATCGATCTGTTGAATGAACACGGCCGAGCTAAGCATATTCGTCACCGAAAGATGATGTGTTAGGAAACTTTCTCTGTCTCTCTGGTTTTTGCGTCTCTCTCTCTCTCTCTCTCTCTCTCTCCCCTCTCTCTCTCTCTCTCTCTCTCTCTCTGTCTCTCTCTCTCTCTCTCTCTTTTTCTCTCTCTCTCTCTCTCTCTCTCTCTCTCTCTCTCTCTGTATCTGTATCTGTCAGATACGGGACGGGATACCCTAGTGGTTAGAACATTGCGCTCGCAATCTGACAACCCGGGTTCGAATCCCGTTCAAGGGGATATTTCCCCTGGAGTTAACATCAGTGCAGACTCCACTCTCCCCAAAAGTCCTTCGGATGAGACTATAAACAGAGGCCCCGTGTGCGAACGCACGCAGAACATCTTGCGCACACGTTAAAATCCTGTTCCGCTTTTCGTAAGACTAGGCCATTGTGTCCCGGTGGGAAAGATGACAATTCACAAAACCGTTTCACACGGGGGCTGGATGTAAAAAAAGCACATAAGTGCTTATTCCATTATCCTCCAAATAAAAGAATAAAATAAAATTTAAATTTAAAAAAATCTCTGTCTCTCTTTCTCTCGCTACGTCTTTTCTCTTCTCTCTCTCTCTCTCTCTCTCTCTCTCCTCTCTCTCTCTCTCTCTCTCTCGTTTCTCTTTCCATCTGTCTGTCTCTCTATCTGTCTCTCTTTCTCTCTCTTTTTTCCCTTTGCCTTTTCATCTCTCTGTTCTCTATCTCTCACTCTATCTCTCCTCCCCTCCCCCCCTCTCTCTCTCTCTACCCTCCCCTTTCTCTTTTTCTCTAAACCCCCCACCTCCCCTCTGCCCCCCCCCCCCCTTTCTCTGTTCCCCCCTCTGTCCCGCACTCCTCTTTTCCCTCCTCCCCCCACTCTCTCTCCATCTTTTTCTCTCCTCACCCCCTCTACCCGCCACTTTTCTTCTCTCTCTCTCTCTCTCTCTCTTTTCCTTGTCCTTCTTTTCACACGATCAGACAAATGAGTACACAGACTTCCCAAACTACCCCTCAACAAGGGGAAAGGACGGGAAATTGATGTCAGAAGTTGCAGCACACACAACGGCACCCCCCCCCACCCACCCAACCCCACCCCTCCCCCCCCCCCCCACCAACCCCCACCCCTCCCCCCACCCTCCCCCAAGCCCAGAGTCTGCACACTACAAGGGAGACTATCGGGGGTGATGGGGGGGGGGGGAGGAAGGAAGCAGACGATACTTCATGTGAATGTCAGACACAGTCATCGTGTCAAATATCTAACTTACTGCCAATTGTGGTTCTTCAAGACGGATAAAAAAAAAAAAAGCTACCGCATCACAAAGCTTGCTGTGAGTGTGGTTCTCATTTGTTTCTTGAAAGCACACACACAGGCACGCACGCACGCACGCAGGCGAGCATGCGCGCGCACGCACGCACACGCATACACACTTATGCATATATGACTTTTCTTTTAGACGGATGGTTTGATGAAAAAAAAGAAATCAGCCGGACTGCTTATTAATTCAATGTACCATCTGAAAATAACAGTTTGACATTGATTTGACTTTGACACAGACATACAAATAGAGAAAGAAGAGAGAGGGGAGAGAGAGAGAGAGAGAGAGAGGAGAGGAGAGAGAGAGACACACAGAGAGAGAGAGAGAGAGAGCGACCGGGAGAGAGAGAGAGTGGAGAGAGAGAGTGACGGGGAGAGAGAGAGAGTGGGGAGAGAGAGAGAGAGGGGAGAGAGAAAAGAGAGAGAGAGAGCGGGAGGGAGAGATAGAGAGGGAGAGAGAGACAGAGGGAGGGAGAGAGAGACAGACTGATAGACAGACAGATAGACAGAAAGGCAGCCAGACAGACAGATAGACAGGCAGGCAGACAGACAGACTGAGGGGGTATGCATCCCTTTCATTCATAGTGTAAACCGAGAAAGTGAAAAAAAGGTTAGATAGACAAAGACTATATCAATAAAAATGTGACAATCGCCCAAAGTCGGAATGCGGCTACCTTAAAGGTGAGGGAATGGTCGCACACGCAAAGCCTCACCACTGGTGAACCTAAGAGCTCTAGCCAAAAAAAAGCAACAACAAAAAATCGAGAGAAAAAAGTGGAAAAACATTATGATCCATTATGCTTACAACCCTAAACCCCCCTCCCCCCGCCACCAACAAAAAACAAGCAAACAAACAAAACAAATAGAAAAAAAATCATAAAAAGAAAAATGAAATACACCGAAAGAGACGGGAGGCTGAACAAGAACCAAAACTTCTATAAAGCAGAAAACAAAAAAAAGAGGACTAGCTATTTAGCAAAAATAAAATAGACACATACACAACAATTATACACAAAAGTTAGCAATGGAAAGGAAATTCCAAGGGGTTGAAGATAGTTGTCAAACAAAACAAATATATAACATCCGTTTATCGTGTCATCCGAAAAGGCTAGCACCACAGACCACCATTCAAGGTATAGTAGAGGGGAGGTGGGGAAAGGTTTGACACAAACATAGGACATTTCACGGCTGGAGTACTAAGCCCGTCTGCAGGACTATCTCTGTTTGACAGCTTGCCCAACTCGGAGCAAACAACGCAGATGGATGACCAAAGCGAGGCATGCACACACTGGGTGGTCTACAGGTAACGTACCCGCTTCATCATCTCCTCTCCTCTGCTCCCGTAACCCTCTCCGGGGTGGCAGGGGCACTGCAGTGACGAACGTTGCACCAGTTGGCTCCATTTGCGCGGCGGTTGTGGGGCAAGTGCCTGGGTTGTGGAGAAGAAG
>CM054153.1:41091573-41119073 GCA_028751875.1 Rapana venosa
AAAGCGGAATAGGTTTTAACGTGTGCACAAGATGTTCTGCATGCGTTTACTCACGAGACCTCGGTTTATAGTCTCATCCGAAGGACTTTTGGTGGGAGTGGAGTGGAGTCGGCACTGATGTAAACTCCAGGGGAAGAATATCCCCTTGAACTGGATTCAAACCCGGGTCAGCAGATCATGAGCGCAATGCGCTTATGCCTACACGTGTAAGGGAATGGATGGGAACGTGCAAGCTGTGTAGGTCCGTACACTGTCCCTGCAGAAATGGAATCAAGCCCCACCACAAGAAGGCTGGCTCTTCATCTTCAGGGAGGGAGCACTGTTGGCAGTGCATAAGTGAAAGGCTTTGTCTGACGCTGGCAGGAAGCATCGTCTGCCTGTCTTTGATGGTCACTTGCAGGGTGCAGACTTGGAGTCTGGGGGAGCTGCTGTTGGTAATGTTGTGGCGTTAATTTCTGCCGTCACTCCTATATGTCTGTCTCTCTCTACATTCATACAGGAAGGCTGAAGTCTGTAGTCCTCTCCCTAATTATGTCAGGGAAAAGGAAGAGGTATCTGAGAGATGAGAAGAGATGGGGATAGAGGGTGAGTGAGAGGCGGGGGTAAAGGAGAGAGATGGCGAAAGAGAGAAGGTGGAGAAAGAGACAGAAAGAATTGGGGAAGGGATGGAGAGAGAGAGGCATAGATAGATACAGAGAGATATATACAATGACAATGAGAGGTTTATTGTGATAAACGAGATGTCCATTCACAAAGGGACAGTGGGAGGGGGGCTGGGCACAAAACACAAAATTTCATACACTGAGAATTTAATTAATTACAGCCCAAATAGTCATCATGTCATGGCTTCCATAACATGGTTACAGAATTGATTCATATTCTTTTTTGTTTTGTTTTTTTTACCTTTGGTTAGCCCTTACGAGGAATACAGAGACAGACACAGACACAGAGTTGATGAGTGCTGAATTTGTGGTCATCATCGTGTGCTGTGCATTACTATTGCTCTTCAGTAACTTTTCTTTCTGATATCTCACAAAATCCTTAGTCCTGGGTGGCCAGTAATGGACATAGTAGACATCAATCATGACCTCTGTCCAAATCTCATATTACTGCTTGGTGGCCAACAATGAACATCAATAGACAAGAATTATGGCTTCTTTCCGAATTTGATATAACTGCATTCATAAATCTTTCTGCTGAATGTCCATCCTGGGTCTTGGGTCCAGGGTCATCTTTGGACTTTCAGTACTGATACTGGACGAGCCTTTTGTCTTGATGAGGTGGGTGGTCATCCCCGGTGGGCAGTTATTCTGGTCCAAAGGCAGACTGTAAAATTGATGGTTTCCTGGGACAGAGCTTCGCCTGGGATTCGTAGTATACCAAGCTCCACTGGGTTTGTTCATGGTTGTCTATGAAGGGGTGGTGTATTGGAGTTGATAGATGTGTGTGCTTTAGGTGGCTGGCTTTTTTTGACAGGGCGAGATGTGTTGGCTATTGAATTTGTCATGTCTGCCATCATGTGTTTTTCTGTTGATAGATCGGTGTTAGTCTTTGTGTGTCGTTTTGCTGGAACTAGTGTATGTGGTGATGCAAGGAAGCTGATATTCTTTCAGATTTATAAAAAAATTATTAACAATGACAAAGGTTTTTACTGTGGTAATCCAGGGACCCAATCACAAGGAGACAGTAAGAGGTGGGCTGGGCACAAGGCACATATCTAATATATTCAGAAGACTTCATTAATTTATTAGTTTGTGTACTGATGTTCTCCAAACCATGGCATAGCCTGGTTATTAGAGCGTTGCGATTTGCGCTCGCGATATCACGACCCGGGTTTGAGCCGCCAGTTGTAACTGTTTAGGCCATGCTGACTTTGCACACTATTAGTTTCTGTCTCAACTGGTATGAGCTTTATCCAAGACGAAGATAGATAGTCAAGTGATAGCCATGCGTCCATAGATGATGCAATACGCAGTTTGATATATATATGCCTCTATTCAAAACTCACCCATGCTTTTAGCATTTCATTGCGAGAGACATACAACCACGGTTAAAACACACCAGGTGTTAGTTCACAGGCCAGTGCCAGTAGTCTTCAGAAGAAGAATGCTTTTCACAGCAAAAAGCGAGAGTATGCTCCTGCCTGTAGACCTGAATAAGTTGGCCAGAGCTTTTTTTTTAGCGCAGTTGCAATAATCAAATAATGCCCCTACTCTGTGTTGTTTCTTCTGACCAAACTCTCAGAGATCTGCAACTGTTAGACTGTACCACTGCTTACCATGTAAGTCGATTTGAAGAACGATTTTCTAGAAGACAAAGAGCCAGTCTACGTGAACATATTTAGAGACCTTCTCTGTTTAGTAATGTTTTGCATAGTTTTTACTTAAAGCAGCGAGAAGGAATACATTTGCATGTGTACCTACACTTTATGCAGTAAACATGTTTCAACTTGTATCGATCTGTCGTACTACTATACTAGCTAGCTGTCTAGCCAGCTACCTTGCCACCTAGCCATTAAACTGTCTAGCTTTTTAGATAGTTTGATCGAGAGCACAATAGTGAGTTGTATTGTATTGTATAGCATTGCATAGCATCGTATTATATTGTATTGTAACGTATTATATTGTAATGTATTGTATACTTCTTTAAGTCAACGCAGACTTCTCCGTGTGAATAATAGGCTGCTCTCTCCGGAGAGAGCGCGTCGCCACAAGAGCAGCACCACTCATTCTTTTCTTTCCCTGTTTTGCAAATACTTGTGTTTGTTTTCCTATCAGGGTGGCTTTTTATTTGGGTATCAGAATTTTGCCAGGGACAACTCTTTTGTAGCTAAATGCGTGCGCCAAATGCGTGTTTGCACACGGGATCTCGGTTTATCGTCTCATCCGAAAGACTAGCACCCAGACCACCACTCACGGTTTATAGGGGATGGGGGGTGGGGGGGGGGGGGAAGTTTCGGGCACAAACGAGGATCGAACCTCCACACACTCTGAACTCGGATTTTCGTGTTCTAGATGGGCTCTCCAAGACCATACTGCAAGGAACAGTGCAGGGGAAGAGAGGGCGAGGCAGGCCGAAGAAGAAACAGGCAGACAACATCACTGAATGGACCGGGAAGAGCTTCTTCTCCACAACCCAGGCACTTGCCCACAACCGCCGCGCAAATGGAGCCACCTGGTGCAACGTTCGTCACTGCAGTGCCCCTACCACCCCGGAGAGGGTTACGGGAGCAGAGGAGAGGAGATGATGAAGCGGGTATGTTACCTGTAGACCACCCAGTGTGTGCATGCCTCGCTTTGGTCATCCATCTGCGTTGTTTGTTCCGAGTTGGGCAAGCTGTCAAACAGAGGTAGTCCTGAAGACGGGCTTAGTACTCCAGCCGTGAAATGTCCTATGTTTGTGTCAAACCTTTCCCCACCTCCCCTCTACTTTACCTTGAGTTGGTGGTCTGTGGTGCTAGCCTTTCGGATGACACGATAAACGGATGTTATATATTTGTTTTGTTTGACAACTATCTTCAACCCCTTGGAATTTCCTTTCTATTGCTAAGATTTGTATAATTGCTGTGTATGTGTCTTCTTTTATTTTTTGCTAAATAGCTAGTCCTCTTTCATTTTGTTTTCTGCTTTATAGAAGTTTTGGTTCTTGTTCAAGCCCCCGTCTCTTTCGGTATATTTCATTTTTCTCGTTCTTTTTTTTTCTATTTGTTTTGTTTGTTTTTTGTTGGCGGGGAGGGGGGGGGTGTTTAGGGTTGTAAGCATAATGGATCATGATTATTTCCCCACTTTTTTCTCTCGTTTTTTGGCTAGAGCTCTTAGGTTCACCAATGGTGAGGCTTTGCGTGTGCGACCATCCCTGACCATTAAGGTAGCCGCATTCCGACTTAAGGTGTTTGTCATGTTTATATTGATATACTCTTTGTGTATATAACCTTCTTTCACTTTCTCGGTTTACATTATGAATGAAAGGGATGCATACCCATCAGTCTGTCTGTCTGTCTGCCTGTCTGTCTGTCTGCCTGTCTGCCTGACTGTCGGTCGGTTTGTCTGTCTGTCTGTCTGTCTCTATCTCTCTCTCTACCTCTCTCTCTCCCCCTGTCTGTCGGTCTGTCTGTCTATCTCTCTCCCCCCTCTCTCTCTCCTTTCTCTATTTGTATGTCTGTGTCAAAGTCAAATCAAAGTCAAACTGATATTTTCAGATGGTACATTGAATGAAGCAGTCCAGCTGATTTCTTTTTTTTTTCATCGAACCATCCGTCTAAAAGAAAAGTCATATATGCATAAGTGTGTATGCGTGTGCGTGCGTGCGCGCGCATGCTCGCCTGCGTGCGTGCGTGCGTGCCTGTGTGTTTTCAAGAAACAAATGAGAACCACACTCACAGTAGGCGTTGTGATGCGGTAGCTTTTTCTCATCCGTCTTGAAGAACCACAATTGGCAGTAAGTTAGATATTTGAAAAGATGACCGTGTCTGACATTCACATGAAGTATCGTCTGCTTCCTCCAACCCCCCCCCCCCCCCCCCCCCCCGTAGTCTCCCTTGTAGTGTGAAGACTCTGGGCCTGGGGGAGGGTGGGGGGAAGGGGAGGGGTGGGGGGGAGGGTGGGGGGGGGGGTGCAGTTGTGTATGCTGCAACTTTTGACATCAATCCTGCCCTTCCACTTGTTGAGGGCTAGTTTGGGAAGTCTGTGTAGCTCATTTGTCTGATCGTGTGAGAAGGAAAGGACACGCAAAAGAGAGAAGAGATAAGAAAAGTGGCGGGTAGAGGGGGTGAGGAGAGATAAAGATGGAGAGAGAGAGTGGGGGGTGGGGGAGAGAGGAGAGGGGGGACAGAGGGGATAACAGAGAGGAGGGGGGGGGCAGAGGGGAGGAGGAGTGCAGAGAGAAAGAGAAAGGGGAGGGTGGAGAGAGAGAGAGGGGGGAGGGGAGAGAGAGAGAGAGAGATAGAGAAGCAGATAGATGAAAAGGCAAAGGGAAAGAGATACAGACAGAGAGACAGGCAGACAGATGAGAGAGAAAGAAGAGAGAAGAGGAGAGAGGAGAGAGAGAGAGAGAGAGAGAGAGAGAGAGAGAGAGAGAGAGAGAGAGAGAGAGAGAGAGAGAGAGAGAGAAAGATGTAGCGAGAGAAAGAGAGACAGAGACTTTTAAAAAAACATTATTTTATGTTATTCTTGTATATCGAGGATAATGGAATAAGCACGTATGTGCTTTTTTACATAAATCCCCTTGTGTATGCGGTTTTGTAAATTGTCATCTGTTCCCACCGGCACACAAGGGCCTACTCTTACAAAAAGCGGAACAGGATTTTAACGTGTGTGCAAGATGTTCTGCGCGCATTCGCACAGGGGGCCTCGGTTTATAGTCTCATCCGAACGACTTTTGGGGAGAGTGGAGTCTGCACTGATGTTAACTCCAGGGAGAAATATCCCATTGAACAGGGAATCGAACCCGGGTTGTCAGATTGCGAGCGCCATGTTCTAACCACTAGGCTATCCCGTCCCGTATCTGACAGATACAGATACAGAGAGAGAGAGAGGAGAGGAGAGAGAGGAGAGAGAGAGAGAGAGACAGACAGACAGACAGACAGACAGACAGACAGACAGACAGACAGACAGACAGACAGACAGACAGACAGACTAGACAGACAGACAGACAGACAGACAGACAGACAGACAGACAGACAGAGAGAGAGAGAGAGAGGAGAGAGAGAGAGAGAGAGAGAGAGAGAGAGAAACGCAAAAAACCAGAGAGACAGAGAAAGTTTCCTAACACATCATCTTTCGGTGACGAATATGCTTAGTTTGGCCGTGTTCATTCAATAATAGATCGATGTTTCTCATTTTCATGACACTCATCTCACACATACTTTCAACGAAGGAGAAGCCCCCCCCCCCCCCCCCCCACCCCTCCAGACTTCACCATCTCCACGTCCCTGCAACTATAGCCCTGGGGACCCCTACTACTACTACTACTATCTTCATCCCCCCTGTCTTTCTTTCTTTTCTTTCTTTTCTTTCGTTTGGCCTGTGGATGACTGAGTGACTGACTGATGTTGGCAGACTGAATGGATGGGGGATGGCGTACGGTTGGCAAAGGCCTGACGTTTGATTACAAGCCAGATAGATGAATGGAGACTGGCTTGGGGGAGGTGCTAGACAGATTCGGAAGATGGTGGTGGTGGTGGTGGTGGTGCTGGTGGTGGGTGGGTGGTGGTGGTGGAGGGTGGGTGGGTGGTGGTGGTGGTGGTGGTGGTGGTGGTGGTGGTGGTGGGTGGTGGTGGTGGTTTAGAGTTGAATTGAAGATAGTGAGGGTAACGTAAGCAAGGGTGTAATCTTTTGCTCTCGTTATTTATTCTGTTTTGTTTGGGAAAGTCAAGTGTGTGTGTGTGTGTGTGTGTGTGTGTGTGTGTGTGTGTGTGTGTGTGTGTTGTGTGTGTGTGTGTGTGTGTGTGTGTGTGTGTGTATGTGTGTGTTTAAGTGTGTGAATGTGTGTGTGGGGGGGGGGGGGGGGGTTGTGTGTGTAAATGTGTAAATGTTTGTGTTGGGGTGGGGGGGGGGGGGAGTGTCTGTATGTGTGTATGGTATTTTTCATTGACACTTTAGTTCAGCAGGAGGTATATCTGGTTCATAAGCTGTTTTCATAGCTACCTCCGTGATATAATAGGTATTGGTAATTTGTGGTGGATGGATGGATGGATGGATGGATGGATGGATGGATATATAGATAAATAGGTGAACGAATAAATAGGAAGCTAGAAAGATAGATAGATAGATGACCGGAGAGAAAGAGAGAAAACAAGAAAGAAAACAAAGAACAGGAACAAGAGACAGACAGACGGACACTGAGAGACAGACACAGACAGACATACAGAGACAGAGATCTTTCTTTTTTTCTTCAACTATTGTTTGTAACCCTACAGATCAATGTTTCTCGCCCTCTGACATGGTGCCTCTATTGACTGAACATCAAGACACATCAAGACACCTTCCTTCCTGGTCCTTGCTTTTCTCCCTCTTCTTCCCTCACCCCCGTCCCCACTCCCCACCCCCCACCCCTACCTCCCCCTCCTACCCCCCTCTCCTCCACCTTGTCAGGCGCAGCAGAGTAGAGCAAAGCTGGTGAAATGTTGACGTGTGATTGAAACCCAGAAGAAGAAAAAATCATTCAAAAAATCGTGTTGGTTTTTTTTCAACCGTTCCTTGACTAGAGCTCTGCTGTTCACCAATGCTGAGATGTCCGCCCTCTTACCTATCTTCTTGTAGCCAGTGACATTTGCTGCTGAAGGAGAAGGGGCCCACAGCAGCTGTTGATGTCCTGAACTGGGATTGACAGCGGCTGTGTGATGGCTGTGTGGTGTGATGCTGTAGCTTAAAAAGTATCGCTCTCTAGATGACTGGAATGGAAGGGAAGGGAGAAAAGAAAATGATGCTGCTGCTGAGCTGGCTGACAAGTCATGTTGATGGCGTGTACAGACGTGAATGTCCGTGTTTGATAGGTTGCTGTTGAGTCGTTTTATCTTTTAGTGTACTTTAATTCTTTGCTTGTAACTTACGTGAATTTCTCTTGGGTGTTTTTGTCAGGTAATAGGTTATTTCAATTGATTTTAATGTAAACTTGGATATCGTAATAATGATATTTAGAAGACGGAGGAGGAGAAGAAGGAGGAGGAGGAGGAGGAGGAGGAGGAGGAGGAGAAGGAGAAGGAGAAGAAGGTGAAGGAGAAGAATGTGAAGGAGGAAAAGAAGGTAAATGAGAAGGTGAAGGAGAAGAAGGTGAGGGAGAATGAGAAGGTGAGGGAGAAGAAGAGAAGAAGAAGAGAAGAAGAAAAAGAAGAAGAAGTGGAGAAAAAGAAGAAGGAGGAGGAGGTGGAGGAGGAGGAGGAGAGGAAGAAGAAGAAGACTTGTTTTGCACTTTTCAGTTAACAATTGACAACGCTCAACACACATTGCGTAATTTTTTTTTCAAACTGCGATGTTAAGACATGATTTCACATTCACCGCATCGTCAACATCGTTTTTACATCACACAACATGCACTCACTACAAGCAACAACGCTTTTCTAACACAAAAACGACAATATAACCATTATTGTTATGTTTTCCCTCTCCCCCCACCCCATCCCCATCCCTGTCCCCCACCCCCTCTTTAAAAAAAAAGTTTGGCAATATATCTTACCGAGAAGAAGCTAAGTACACTAGTCCGTAGCAAGAGAATGAACGAGTTTTCTCTTTGGGCTGGAATTACAGGCATCTGGTGTTATCAAGTGCTGAAGATGTATTGGGGTTTACCTCTTGAACAATAGTTTTCTTCTCCAACACAAAAAAGGTTTAATCTTGGACTACTTTTTGCAAGTATACCGCTCTTATTTTCTCCGTCGCTTCGTCTTTGTCCTGTCTATTCTGCTACCGTTATTGGTTTGTCCTGTGTAAAGCATGTATACCCATGATGTTGTGACACGCAGACACGATTGCAGATTCGCAAACACACCGAGGCACAGACACAAGCAAGCAAGCGTGCACACATACGCACGCACACGCGCGGGTGCGCGCGCGCGCACGCACATACACACACACACCTATACGCAGAATCTTTAATTACTACATTCGTAAATGCATACACACTACGCTACACTAGTTGGCAGGGTAGGTAGACAGGTAGGTAGCTAGGTTGGTAGATAGCTAAGTAACTAGGTAGGTAGGAAGGATTTCAGGTAGATAGGAAGGTAGGTAGGTAGGTTGGTATGTATGTAGGTAGGTAGATAGGTAAGTAGCTAGCTAGGTAGTTAGCTAGGTAGGTAGGAAGGATTTCAGGTAGGTAGGAAGGTAGGTAGGCAGGTAGGTAGGTAGGCCCTCTGGGTAAAGTAAGCCTTCATTTTCATCTTCTTTCCCTTTGAATCTCTTCGGAAAACTTCCTTCTTCGTTGTTGAATACAATATTTTTACAAACAGTTTTGCTTTGTAATTAATTGAATACCACTTGCACTCCACGCAGATTTCTCTGCGTGAAAATTCAAGCTGCTGTCCCTGTAGCCACAGAAGCAGCTCCACCTAATGTTTAATATTTTCCTTTCTACATGTGTATTTGTTTTCCAACCAGATTGGTCTTTTCTTACTTTTACGGAATTTGAGCAGGAACAATTCTTTGCTGCTCTGGGTTCTTTTACGTGTATGATATATTGTGCGAATCTATACAATCTGTCTTGCTTGATTATTTGTTTATTTCTTTTAGATTTATGTGTGCATGTATTTATTCACTTATTTTATCTTGTTAGTGATCATCATGCTGTTTATTGCGTGTGGGGTTGACTTTTTTTTTACTGCTATAGGTTTGGGTTTTTTAAGACATTTGCTTTCTCCATTTTGATCGATGATGTTTGCACTGTCTTGTGGTGCTGTTTGTGATGTTTGTAGTGTTTTTGATCCGATTCATTCGCTACATCGATAGATGTAAACAAACTCAGTTATGATAGAGCGACCAAAGTTTAATGATCGTTCGTTAGCTTGATGATCGAATACCATAGTAACAGTAAAAAGGTATGTAACTCATAAAGATGAATAATAATGACCACGTGACAGTTGTTTATCCTTGAATACAAACTAATCTATGAAACACTACATCCCTCCTTCCTCGGATGAAAATGGTTGAAAATTGAACGGAGATAATCAGATACTTTTCCAATAACATTTGATGGATGATATACTAACATTTGAATCTGAGATGATGATATTCTAAATAAATTGTTCAACTTCTTAATTCACCAGCTATACTTGTAACTCTTTCCTCCTTCTCCTCTCCAAGATGGTAGCAAAGTTAATGTAGACTTTTGAATTACTTGTTCAAATGAAGTTTGGTGTTGTATTTCATTGTATCATGTAGGAATTTTCATAACGTTTTGTTTCTGTCTGTAGTCTTTTCGTGACTTGTACTTGTGGATGAAAGTGTGTTGTGTGTGTGTGTGTGTGTGTGTGTGTGTGTGTGTGTGTGTGTGTGTGTGTGTGTGTGTGTGTGTATGTGTGTGTGTATGTGTATATGTGTATGTGTGTGTTCGTTTTGATGTCTATCCACTAGAAAGTGATATTAGACAGTGTGTGTGTGTATGTGTGTGTGTGTTCATCTTTGCGTGCGCGCCCGCGTACACACGCGCGCAAGCGCTACAATAGAAGACAAAATCATGTTGAATCGAAATGATCATCAATCTGCCTTCAGGGCCGCTGCAAGCAGTGGTGTGTGAAGGAGCGTGTCTGACACTGGTAGACGATAGATATTGTCTGTCTGTGTGTCTTTCTGACTGTCTGTCTGTCTGTCTGTCTGTCTGACTGTCTGTCTGTCTGTCTGTCTGACTGTCTGTCTGATAGTCTGTCTGATCCCCCTGTTGTGTGCAGACTTCAGGCCTGGGGGGAACTGTCTTTGTGTCTGGAATCTTTGGCATCAGTTCCAGCTCTTTTGTCACTCCCTCCGTTTTAGTTGTTGTCGTTGAATATCTGTGCTTTAAGCGCGTATTTTATATCCAAATTTTTGTGGAGGGAGTTTGATTTGTGAAGCATATATATTGAATGGATGGTTGTTCTACACCATGTTTAGATAGTGTTAGAGCTTTACCTTCACATTCTGCTTTTTTCTACCTCGTAGTCTGGTCAACCGTTAGGGCACCACTGAAGATTTTTAGACACTCAAATTGGTTTTGCATTGCAATGCAGTAGGTTTCTAGTGTTTATCTCTTTTCATTTGTTATAACAGTCTGTGTACTAGTCGCATTTGTGACAATTGAAGTAGTCTAATCTTGTTCAATGAGTTTCAACTGCCTTGTTTGTTTGTTTGTTTTTGATAGAATTGTGTGAGAAATAAGGGGTTTTAGTTTGAAGAAAGGAGAAGAGACGGTAACTATAAAAAGAAGAGGGGGAGGAAGGAGAGAGAGAGGGAGATGGGGGGAGTTAACATAAAACTCGAACTCAAACTCGAATATTTTAATGAGGGTAAATGGATAAGCCAGTAGCTTCTTTACACCAGGCCCTCGTGGGGAAAAAAGTGAAACAAACATGAATAAACCAATTGATCAACAAACAAGATAATGTCAAAAAGCAGTGAAATGAATCATTCAAATTGCCATTCGATTATTGAATGAAATCATGAAATCAATGAAAGACCACAGAAGTTAACCAATCGAATAAATAAACAAAACCAATTAAACACTGACAAACTCCCCTCCCTGACACCCCAATCCCCTAAACAGACAACCCTCCCCCAAAAAGCAACCATACGCACACACACACACACACACACACACACACACACACACACACACACACACACACACACACACACAAGCACGCACGCGACAGACATGAAGAATAGGAGACAGACGAAAGGGATCTAAATAGAAAAAACATCCTGATGCACAAAGAGATATCCGCAAATGTCTGTCTTGTCTCGTTGATGTTATGGAAGGAACCCTAAGCCAGTTAACGCTTCTCGTAACCAGACATGTCCACCAGGTTCTGCCATGGACTGAACATCTAGAAACCTGACACTCCCTGCCCCTGCTCCCTGCCCGTGCTCTGTGGCTGCTTTTCTACAGGAGGAAACAGACACAACGACTGGCAATGGGTTGAGGTGTGCTTGAAAGTGGGAGAGAGAGAGAGAGAGCCGTTTTCAGGAGCTGCTGAAGAAACGGTCATTGCTGAGTTGGCAAGATAGGGAGATACTGGGTATACATTTCTAAAGAAAATTTGGCAAGATGGGGAGATATTGGCTATACATTTCTAAAGGAAAAGTTGGCAAGATAGGGAGATACTGGGTATACATTTCTAAAGGAAAAGTTGGCAAGATAGGGAGATACTGGGTATACATTTCTAAAGAAAATTTGGCAAGATGGGGAGATATTGGCTATACATTTCTAAAGGAAAAGTTGGCAAGATAGGGAGATACTGGGTATACATTTCTAAAGGAAAAGTTGGCAAGATAGGGAGATACTGGGTATACATTTCTAAAGAAAATTTGGCAAGATGGGGAGATATTGGCTATACATTTCTAAAGGAAAAGTTGGCAAGATAGGGAGATACTGGGTATACATTTCTAAAGGAAAAGTTGGCAAGATAGGGAGATACTGGGTATACATTTCTAAAGAAAATTTGGCAAGATGGGGAGATATTGGCTATACATTTCTAAAGGAAGAGTTGGTGAGATAGGGAGATACTGTGTATACATTTCTAAATGAAAAGTTGGTAAGATTGGGAGATACTGGGTATACATTTCTAAATGAAAAGTTGGCAAGATAGGGAGATATTGGCTATACATTTCTAAAGGAAAAGTTGGCAATATAGGAAGATACTGGGTATACATTTCTAATGAAAAGTTGGCAAGATAGGGAGATACTGGGTGAACATTTGTTTTAAAAAAAGTTGACTAGATGGGTAAATATATGGTATATATTTGAAAAAAGAAAAGTTGGCAAGATGTGTAGGTACTGGGTATACATTTGGATAAAAACAGTTGGGAAGATAGCAAGATACTGGGTATACATTGGGGGTGATGGTGGAAGTTGGCAAGATGGGGAAATACTGGGTATATGTTTGGGAAAAAACAGTTGGGAAGATGTCAAGATACTGGGTATACATTTTGGGGGGGAAAGTTGGCAAGATGGGGAAATACTGGGTATATGTTTTGGAATAAACAGTTGGGAAGATGGCAAGATACTGGGTATGCATTTGGAGGGGTGGGGGAGTTGGCAAGATGGGGAAATACTGAGTATACATTTCGAAAATAACAGTAAGCAAGATAAATAGATAATGGGTATACATTTGGGAAAACAGTTGGCAAGATGGGAAGATACACGGTGTACATTGTAAAAAGTTAGCAAGATAGGAAATACTTGGTATACATTTGGATAAAAAAAACGTTGGCAAGATGAATAGAAAAAAATGAACCGGTTCGTTTGATGCAGACATAACTAGTACTATTAAAACATAAATTGTTTTTGTTTTTATCAGTTTCCAAGAGTAGGTTTTGGGCGTGTTTTTAGAGTATTATAGTTTCATTGACATGTTTGTCGTTTTCTGTCATTTCCAGCCATCTACTGTCCTTTGTATTATTCGTGAAATGGATGTGATTTGTTCCCTTGTGACATCATCCTGCATGTTTTGAACCGTTCGGAACTTTTCATTTCTTTTGTCTAATCTCGAGGGCTCCCCCAACCCCCCACCCCACAGCGTGTTTTGATTTCCTTAAGAAAAAGTGCTGTCACGCCAATGGATTGCTAAAAGAATAAAATTGTACGCTTCTCATAGTCCAAGAAACTGTTGCTTCTTTTTCATGAGATGGTTTTGGTTGTGTACTGAATATCACAGAATCTTACATTTTCCCCTTTTAGTTATCTTCTTCTTGTTTGGTTGTCGTATAATCATCCTTTCCTTTCCTTGTCTGCAATACTCTGGTGAGTGATACTGGTGTAGCGCTGGTGACACGTGTTGGCATCTGGTTCTTCTCCTTCGTCGTCAAACATTCAGACAGCAGCTACTGTTGTCTGTCATAATTATTATGAGCGAAAATGCGTTGCGCTGCCGTTAAGCACCTGACAAGTCAGACCCAGCCGACTTGGACGTGGGAGAGAAAGTCATTGGTAAAGCATTTGCTTCAGCAACATGTATCCCCAACATAAATGTGACCGTGCCGAGAGGCAAGGATAGAGACAGGGTAGGGAAAGAGTGGAACACACACAATTATCAGCAACAGCAATTCATGGCAACATGTGTGTACAGCAACCAGGCAAAAGAAGACTCGTGAAGACAGCAGCTTTTGGTTGTCACCTCTTTATTCAGCCATCCAGTACATCTACTGCTGTGTGGGTGAATGGTCTCTCTCTCCCTCTCTCTCTGCCCTTTAGCCTGTCCGCCCTGTAGCCTGTAGCCTGTCCCTTCTTCTGCCCTGTAGCCTCTAGGGCCCTAGCCTTCTCTTAGCCACCCGAACCACCCCTTTATATATACCCGCCACGCGAACTGCAAAGACAGCATCACCACACTGTGAGTGTTTCCGCTGATTTGGCCCAAGGTGAAGGAGATTTTGTGTTTTCTCATGCAGCTTCAGTGGTGATTATCTTGCTGTCCTCGTAACAAAACTAGACATATTATATATCAAAATAAACTAGAAAGTACAAGCATTAAGATGCATTATTGCATTTTGCACAAAAATTATTTGGCTGCAAACTATTAGCGATTAAAGCCTCCGACTTGATACACTTTTAACAGCTGCACACTATAACTTTCGGTAATAAAACATTAAAACTTCAACAAAACTAAATACTTTATGACTAGAAAAAGGATATGCACCACAGTTTGTATACATATACATATTATAAACCACAGATGTCCATGAGAGGAGATATTCATAATTAACCAGTCATGCAAAACACAGTTTCTGGTCTGCTTGCACCCAAGCAAGCTTCTTAAAGCTTTTGGTATGATCGAAAATATAACCATCTCTAATACTACAAATTATCCATACTAACATCTTCCAATCTTATATTTATTCATAACAAAACCCAAAACATACCTTACATTTATATTTTTATGTCTGCATTTGGTAGAATTTAGTGACAATTCAAACTTGTTTACAAGGAACAGGGGTTAGCTAACTTTTGGGACTGGCACATTGTGTACACCTTACGACTTACAATCTACTACTACTTAATATGAGCTATTTTATTGATCTAAATAGAGTTTATTCCACATGTTCTTCAATCGCACAATAATTATGATTTATAAAAGATTCCTTAAATAAAAATTAGAACTGCTTTTCTAGCAGTTAATATTTGGGTACATACTACCTATACCTATATGATGCAATAGATGAAAAATATTGATTTACAACAAAAATAGAGAACTCTCATTGTGATTGAAATGAATCGAGTCAAGATCAGTATTTCAACAATCATATCCATGAATATGAGCAAACAATATGACTTAATAAAGTAATTATTATTGATTTTCTTTCCTAGATAAGACCAACACTCACATTTAAGGGAGGTAACTCGGGCCGTATTATTGAATGACTAAAAGAATTATTTAGACAACATTAAAAATAAACCCAAAAAACCTAAGTAGATAATATAAAAACTAATTTAATGATTAGTTATATCAAAATATTGGAAAATAAACTTATTTAGATAATATACTAAATATCAAATTATAAATAGATCCTAAGCATAATAATGACAGTTTACATAGAGAGTTGAGAAAACTGAATATATATTGACCACAAGGATAGTATCGGTGTTGCTGTCTTAACCTAAGTTAAGTGTAGCCGTGTGTCCACCCGGCTACATCAAGAAGGGATGCTGCTTGGGAGACAGATTGCAAGATGTTTTAGACAAATAAACATATTTTTGTTATATATTTTGGACTTAAATTTGTATCAAACATTTTGGCTACTGCTCTTCTGCCATAGTCCTCTGGCAGTAAGCTACATGTTTTGGTCGAAAGCAATACTTTTTTTTGGCAAGTACATATTTCTATATATTTTCAATAATGAAACATCGCAAGTCAGAAATTGAATTAGTTCTATTTTTTTCTATTTTGACAGGAGTATGGTGTGGTTTGCCCATTCAAGGGAGTTGTGGGTAAGTACCTACTTTTTGTGTGATTCTTCTTTTTCTTTACTTGCATTTTCTTTGTATATATTTGTTTTGTTTGTATTTTTTTCTTCTCTTTTTATGTATTTGCTGGTCTGTTGGACTTTCAGTGCATGGTTTTTTTTACTACGCTTAACCTTCTGTCTTTTTCTCATTTGTCTTGAAATTTTATATTTTCTGCCGAGTATCTCTGTTCCTGTAACTTTTTATTTCAGCTTTCTTTTTCATGATCTCTTTCATGCTTTCTGTTTTATTTTGTTGTGATGGTGTGGTAAGTAGATTACCTCCCATGCAATCAGAGCGACGTGTTCCTATTTTGGGACACACCTGCAAATTGTGCAGCGCTCTGTTTCCTTGGGTGGTGGTTGAAAACTACCTGTTGCATGCGCTTTGCCTTCTGGTAAAATGTACTATTTATGCAGCCCCTTTCTTAGAGGCCATATCCTCCATGATCATACTGTGCTGTTGTAGCCGAGAAGGTGTACAGAGTCGTGGCAGATCAAATATCTCCACTCTGTTACATTGTATTGTTGTTCTACACCTTACGCTCCACGTTAAGCATATGTCCCGTGATTTCATGTTGTTGGACTTTGTGTTTGTGGCCATTATTATTTCGTACTTATCACAACTCAGTATCAGCTAATACGTATATATATATACACAGGGGCAAAACAAACGATAAGTAAAAAAAGAATGTGTGCACAGGGTAACACGGACCCCCTTCTCCCCGTCTCTCTCTGTCACTCCATCTTGTTCTTTCCCTGTCTCTCCCAGCAGGTGGACAAAAACCACGAAAAGTCTTAGGTTCAAATCCACCCCAACACACACACACACACACTCTCTCTGTCTCTCTCTCTCTATTATATATCCCTAAGGGCGGGGACTGGGTATAAAAAAGCACATGGGTGCTTATTCATTATCCTCGAAATAAAATAATTTGTCATTGTAATTGTCTCTTTTCAACTAATTGAGAAGTGAAGCAGAAATATATGGGTGTCCCTCGGTAGCCTTTTTCAACAGACTCTTGTCATCTCGACACTCTAAGCCTGCTGTATCGAAAAGCCACCAGTGTTTCTACCCCCGATGTGTAACCCCGTAGAACATCACGATTTTGAGCGTGAAGAAATATTTGTCTATTGGTATTCAGACTTGTTCGTCACTAGATAAAATACCTGATTTTTTTTTCGTTCCTTGGCTCTAGCTCCGAGGTTCACCACTGGTGAGGTTTTGCATAATTTATGTGACCGTATTTCCCCCACCATGAAGGTTGCCACATTCCGACTTCGGGGAAGTGTCAGGACCAAGAAGGCAGAAAATAGACCAGAAGAAGATTACAGGAAGGAAAGGAATAAGGCAGAAACAAAGAGAAGGATAGAAAAGCGGGAATTCCTAGAACAGAATTTCCAGAAGGTGGGGATGCTTTTTTATACTGACAGAACCCCGGCAAGCGCTTTGATTTGTTTGTGTGTTACAAGATTCAGCGCTATATAAAGTCCATATATTATTATTATTATTATTATTATATCTGATTTTAAAGATAGGTATGAGGTGGTTTTGAAATGATATGTTCATAATTAAACGTTATAAAAGTTTTGATATCACGTCTCTTTTTTCAAACTTTGCACAAGGAGTTTGCATTAAGATATCACGGAAGACTGCAGGTAAAAATCAAACATACCAATCCGCAGGAAAAATCAAGTTGCTTCCCGAAAAAGAAAAAGAACAAAGTTTCTCACAGCCAAAAGACGAACAAACATAAGTTCCAACTGGTACATCGTTTTAGATGTGCACAAGTTGGGTTTTTTCCAGTGCAGTGGCAATAATGTGATAATGTCCTGATTCCGTGGCTCGTTGAAAGACCCTGGGGGAATTTTTAAAATGTCGGATTGCCCGTGCTTGGCGTGTCGAGCGATTCCAGGAGGCCATTCAACCTGAAAACCAGACCAGCAGACTGCTGGTGTCTGGCTACAGCCACACTTCTCCGCCTCTAGCCAGGCTTGGGCCTGGGGCTGTATGGTAACAGGACATAAGGTGGCAGGTGTATAGGCACATCACGAAATGTAATATGCTGTGAACAAACATGTTACATCAATCTATTGGTCAGTCAGTTGGTCAGTGAGTCTGTCTTATCTATCTACCAATCAATCAATCAATTATTGATTAAGCAGCCCGTTTATTTGTCCGTCTGTGTGTTTATCAATCTATCAGTCTATCTAGTCTATCTGTCTATCTATCTGTCTATCTATCTATCTATCTGTCTATCTATCTATCTATCTATTTGTCTGTCTGTCTATCTACCTATTTATCTTCCTATCTGCCTACCTATATATCTCTCCATCTCTCTCTCTCTCTCTCGATAGATCGATCAATCGATCGATCGATCTATTTATGTAATTATACGTTTGTCTGTTTGTCTATCCCGTCTGTAAATTTTGTTTTTGTTGTAAGGGGTGTGTGTGCGATCGTTGCGCTCGTGCGCGCGAGTTCGTGCTTACGTACGTGTGTGTGCGTGTGTATGTATGTACCTGTGTCTGTGTTTGTGTGCGTGAATGTGAACGTGTGCGAGTGCGTGCGCGCAACATGGGCATACTGTCGAAGAAAAACGAATGGAGCTCCACTGAAGCAATATTGCAGGTTTGATCTTTAGGGAGTGATAGCGGCAGTCAGCATGCGAAAAGCCCTAGCCTGTCTGTCTGTCTGTCTGTCTGTCTGTCACTGCATGACATGACACAGTGCCAGTGTCTTTGTCCTCTGTGATAAACTGTGGCAGTCAGCATGTGAAAAGCCCTGGCCTGTCTGTCTGTCTGTCACTGCATGACATGACACAGTGCCAGTGTCTCTGACCTCGCTGATAAACAGTCCCTTGTGGTAGTGTGTGGGCTTCAGGCCCTGGGGATCTGGCCTCGTGCAGGGAACTGTTGGGTTTAACTGTTGTGTCTCCGTTAATTTTTGTATAGCACAGTGACAGCCTGTGTTTCCATTCTTGCCTGATGCTGTTGAGAGAGAAAGAGAGAGAGAGAGAGAGGGAGAGGGAGAGAGACAGGTACACACACACAGGGAAAGAGAGAGAGAGAGAGAGAGGCAGAGACAGAGACAGAGAGACATAAATAGAGACAGAGAGACAGAGAGAAAGACAAACAGACAGACAGACAAAGAGACAGAGAGGGGGACAGAAACGGATGGACAGAGAGAAATAGAGGGAGGAGAGAGAGAAACAGATAGAGATATGGATAGAATAGTATGACAAGAGAAAAAGGAAGAGAAGAGAAAGATGAAAAAAAACCCTCTCATTTTCTTCACCTTCAATCTTCCATCCTTTAAGGAAGATCAGCAGTACCATCGATAATCAGATACCTCCCAAATATGACACCTTGGCCCTCACAAAATGTGAGTGCTTGTACCCCCTCACCCCCTCTCCAGCAATATAATCAGATACCTCCCAAATATGACACACTGGTCCTCTCAATACTTGAATGCACGCACCACCAACCCCCTCCCTCCCGAAAACCCTCCCCCATTTCTACCTTCAGGAGTTTTAGTAGTACCATCTATTGTGTAATGCCCCCCATTGCCCAATATTACAGCATGGCTCTCCCGGGGAAGTCACCGAATGCCCCAGATCCTTCCATCTCCACCTATCTCCTTCCGCTCTTCTGCTCCTACTTTTTCTTCTTCTTCTTCTTCTTCTTCGTCTCCTCCTCCTCCTCCTCCTCCTCCTTCTTCTTCTCCTCCTCCACAACCTCCTCCTCCTTCTTCTTCCCCTCCTCCTCCCCCTCCTCCTCTTCCTTCTTCTTCTTCTTCTCCTCCTCCTCTTTCTCATCCTCCGTCTTCTTGTTCTTCTTGTTCTTCTTGTTCTTGTTCTTGTTCTTGTTCTTCTTCTTCTTCTTCTTCTTCTTCTTCTTCTTCTTCTTCTTCTTCTTCTTCTTCTTATTCTTTGCATTCTTCTTCGCATTCTTCTTCTTCTTCATATTCTTCTTCTTCTTCTTTCTTCTTCTTCTTCTTCTTCTTCTTCTTCTTCTCCTTCTTCTTCTTCTTCTTCTTCATATTCTTCTTCTTCTTCTTTGCACTCCTCTTCTTCATATTCTTCTTCCTCGCATTCTTCTTCTTGTTTTCACCTCTGGGCGTGCTGTCTGTACTTGGGTTGCAGACCTGAATGCCTCACAGCTGGCGACGGTTTGACGCCTGATTAGAAACTGGCTGAAGGAGCATTGGGTCCGGAGAGGCCCAGAGAGAAAGCTGCCGGAGTCACACTGTACACAGAGTTTTATTTATTTCATCTTTTATTTATTCTTTTGTTTCGAAGATCATGGAATAAGCGCTCATGTGTTTTCTTTCCACATTCGCTCCACGTGTGTATGCGGGTTTGGTACATTTTTGTCATCTGTTCCCACCGGTGCGCAATGACCTACTCTTCCGAAAAGCGGAACAGGTTTGAACGTGCTGTCAAGATGTGCTTGCGTGCGTCCGCACACGCGACCTACGTTAACAGTCTCATCTGAAGGACTTTTGTTGAGGAGTGGAGTCGGCACTGATGTTAACTTCAGGGGGATAAATCTTCCCCTTGAACGAAATTCGAACCCAGGACAGAAGATGACGAGTGAATTACGCAACGCATAGATAGTGCCGGAGCTATGGCCTGAAGTCATGTTCTTCCCTAGGTCACCAGCACACCATCGTCTTTGATTCCTTTATTCTTGTAGATACCTCAGCAGAAATTCGGAGAATCTCGTGCCAGGCAACTTCTCTTTTAGCGTGTTTTCTTCAAGAGTATGATGATACATCTTGGTATTTAAAGAAAACTCAGGGTGCAGGTTTTTTCCCCCTTTTTTCTTTCGGTTTTACAATCGAAAATGTGTTTGATGTAAGAGAGAGGAATATTCTATACGTGCGCGTGTAGATAGAGATCATAAAAACCCTGCCCGCCCTTAAGAGGTCAAAAAAGACGTCAAAGGAAATGTTAACAATGAGAAGAGATGAAGATGGGGGGAGAGAGAGAGAGAGGGAGAGAGAGGGGAGAGAGTGAGGGGGGAGGGAGGGAGGGAAGGAGAGAGATACCGGGGGAGGGAGGACAGGCGGATGGACGGACAGACAGACAGACAAACTGACTGACTAGGGACGGGATAGCCTAGCGGTTAGAACATTGCGCTCGCAATCTGACGACCCGGGTTCGATTCCCGTTGAAGGGGATATTTTTCCCTGGAGTTAACATCAGTGCAGAATTCAATCTCCCCAAAAGTCATTCGGATGAGACTATAAACCGAGGTCCCGTGTGCGAACGCACTCAGAACATCTTGCGCACGCGTTAAATCCTGTTCCGCTTTCCGTAAGAGTAAGCCATTGTGTGCCGGTGGGAACAGATGACAGAATTTACAAAACCTCATACACACGGGGACTGGATGTAAAAACGCAATAATTGCTTATTCCATTATCCTCGATATAAAATAAATAAACTAAATAAAAATAAATAAAATATTCGATATAAAAGAATAAAATTAAGCAAAAGAATGAAACTGACTGACTGACTGACTGACTGACTGACAGAGACCAACTTAGACAAATAGAGACAGAGAGCTATAAAAGGAGACAGGAAGAGTGTATATTACTGCATTTGCTCTTACCTTTAAAACTCTATTTTTGATATGTTATGTACCCCCCTGGAGATCACTATTTCTCTCTCCTTTTTGACACTGTGTTTTAATTTATGGAAGAACATCAAAGGAACCTGTCTCCCTTCCTCACTTGGTTCTTGTGACTTTTTTTTGCATTGTTGTGGCTGTTATGTTGTTGTTGTTTTGTCCGCAGAGAAGAATGGTCTAGATCCACTATATAAATTATCGTAGTGTGACAGGAAAACAGATGGAATTAATGTTGGCCCAGGAAACCGCTGACAAGAAAAGATAGCTGACAAGTTGGAAGTTCTGGGACACAAACATAAATACTTTTTTTTTCAATCTTGATCACTTTTAGAATTTGTCCATACATTCGTGTTCTTATCTGGGGTTAAGTGTGTGTGTGTGTGTGTGTGTGTGTGTGTGTGTGTGTAAGTGTGTGTGTGTGTGTGTGTGTGTGTGTAAGTGTGTATGTGTGTGTGTGTGTTTATACCAGTCCCTGGCAATCGTCTTTCCTCGCTTTTGCAGTTCCCAGGATGAATGAGCTTGCCTTGGCTGGACTCCTAAGACAGCTGCCGTTATTAACTTGAAGATTTATGTCATTCCTCCCACCCAGTACCCACTAAGTTGAAGCTGGACTTCTTGCGAAGTGAATATGTCTACTGTCCTGTCTTTTCCTACTGTTTTCTCTGTGTTTTCCAGTACTGTTAGGATATTTGTGGCTTAACGTGATGATTTGTCATAGTACAGGAGCGAACAGAGACTTTGAGGATTATAAAAGCATCCTAAGATAATAATTCTACTTCTTGGGTTTCATTTTACATTGTCCCTCACTCGAAGAATTGTATCGTTCAGAAACTTATAGTGGAGGATATTAAGTGTAGAAACCAGTGACAATCTCTTCATCATTTTGAGAATAATTTATAAAAAAGTAAATGAAAGGAAAAAATTCTAGGAAGTTATATCTTTTTGTGATGGTGCAGTAATTAGATTACCTCCCATGGGATCAGAGTGACGTGTTACTATTTTGGGACACACCTGCAAATTGCGTAGTGCTCTGTTTCCTTGGGTGGTAGATGAAAACCATTGCATGCAATAAGGAAACCGCATTTCGACTTCGGGGAACATCAAATTAATGCCGGCCTTCGGTCTTTGCCGACATGAATAACTGACAAAGCTTTTGGTCTGCCCCCCCCCCCCTCCCCCCCCCCCTTCCCCCCCTCATTCCCCCCCCCCCCCCCCCCCCCCCCCCCAACAACCGCCTATATCTTCAAAGAATCAAGCTAAAACTAGGCCGAAAACTCTTGGTTTTTTTCTTTATAGAATACCTCTTGCTCATAAATAGTAGGACCGCCTTCCTCTAATGCATGTCAGACATGAGTTTTACAGCACTGAAGAGCTGTTCTTATTCCAATGGTGAGGTCCAGGGACCATAGAGGTTTGCCATCTTTTGTTTTGCTGAAATATTTTGTTCCCGTTGCTTTTAAAAAATAGCTGGTATGGTTCCTTTTTTGTACAGAAGCAGTCTCTGTTTTCTTCACTATATAAAGCCTGTCTGTCTGTAATAAGGATAACTTTGTAATATAAAAGTATTGAAGAATCTACAGAGAGAGGAGAGAGGGAGGGAGACAGACAGACAGACAGACAAATTTGTGTATGATTGAGTGAGAAGGACGGGGACAGGGTGCATGAAGTCTGCAATAGAAAAGAAAACGAACTCCAATTATTTGACGTTTAAAAAAATATAAAAAGACCCTCCTACAGTGCATGTGCTTTATGAGAGACAGAGAGAGAGACAGACAGACACACATACACAGAGAAACACATATACACAGAGAGAGAGACTTTCCCGCCACCCTTCCACTGAATATTTCTGGGATGACCCGTGTAAGCAGTCATGTAAAGTGGTGGTTCTCATTCAGTGACAACAGGAACCTGACATCTCCTGAACGTCAGCATCAGAGACCCTCTCCCTTGAATACAGACCCCTAGGCTATACCACCCCACATCCCATCCACTCCCCAAATCACTTTGCCTCTTCAGCTTTTTCCTTTTTTCTCTCCTGTGCATGTCTCAGGCAGGTTGTGTGGTGATGATGAGAGTGAGGAATAGCTGGCCTCTCAGTTGACGTGGTTAACAGCCTGGGGTAGAGAGCTGCAGGTCTGAGAGACAGAAATGCTGTGCTGGTTCTACGGCATGATTAGATAGTGGCTTTATTCTTTATAAAAATTATTTCTTTTAGTTCGAGAATATTGGAATAAGCACGCGTGGGCTTGTTTTTCATCCTGTCCCCGTGTGTATGTAGTTTTGTTTTTTCATCTGCTTCCACCGGAACACACTGGCCTACTCTTCCGGAAAGCGGAACGGGTTTTAACGTGTGTGCAAGATGTTCTGCGCGCGTTCGCACACGTGACCTCGGTTTATAGCCTCGCCCGAAGGACTTTTGGGGTTGGAGTGGAGTCGGCACTGATGTTAACTCCAGGGGGAAAAAATCCTCTTGAACGAGATTTGAACCCGGGTCAGCAGATCACGATGGCATCACTCTAACCACCAGGCTGTCCCGTCCTGAAGAAATAAATGTACCCTTTTCTGATTTTTTTTCTGTTTTTTATATTTTTGCAAAGCTTTCTTTTTTGGGGGTTTTTGAGGGGGTTGTTTTTACTTTCAAAGTTGGTTACAAAGAACAAGGTGGGGGTGTTTTTGCGGAATCGGGTTTTGGGGTTTGTTCTCATTTTAGAATGTGACGTTTGTGGGGTTTCTCCCACAAGGTGATGACCGTCCTGGGTTGAGCCTGGGCGTTGATTGACAAGGGAGGAGAGTAGAGTTGGTTTTATACCCTGTTTTAATCTGTATAATTATGATGGCACATTTTCAACCTGAGATGTAGAATTGTACGAGGTGACAGCCTCGCTAGGGCGGGCCTCTGTGGTCGGCGGGGCTATAAACATCAAGGTCGGATTGATTTTGAGAGAGAGAGAGAGAGAGAGAGAGAGAGAGAGAGAGAGCAATATGTCTTAATTTTTGTTAGATACATATTATAATTATATAAGACTATAAACCGAGGCCACGTGCGCGCACGCATGCAAAACGTCTTGCTCACACGTTAAAAACCCGTTCCGCCTTTCGGAAGAGCAGGCCATTGTGTGCCAGTAGGAGCGGATGATAACGTTAAAAAAACACCACAAACCCAGCATGCACACAGGTGTCGTGTTTAGACACCATCCCGGAGGTCGGTCGGATCTTAAGAGCTGTGTACAGCGTCGTTCTGGCAACTCCTGCGACGGCACTGGAACCATGTGTATCGGCGATTGCCTTTCCAATGGACCATTCCAGCGACGTGGAGAAGAGGGGAGAGGGGGGGGGGGGGTCTGTTGCATGGGTAACAACTTGCCTTCCATACTGACTTACCCAGGCTTTGCGCTCTGGAGCAGAAACACCTAGAGCGCAGCAACTCCATGGTCTTAAAGAGACTGACGGATGCCTACTACAATGTATCTATACATATACGTGTAGATAGATAGGTAGATAGATAGATAGGTAGGTAGGTAGATAGATAGATAGAGATAGATAGAGATAGATAGAGATAGATAGATAGATAGATAGAGATAGATAGATAGACAGACAGACAGACAGACAGATAGATAGATAGATAGATAGACAGACAGACAGACAGACAGACAGACATTATATATATATATATATATATATATATATAGAGAGAGAGAGAGAGAGAGAGAGAGAGAGAGAGAGAGAGAGAGAGAGAAGCAGGCAGGCAGACAGACAGACAGACAGACAGGCAGGCAGGCAGGCAGACAGACAGACAGACAGTCAGGCAGGCAGGCAGGCAGACAGACAGGCACAGAGGCACACAGGCGCACAGACAAACACACACACAAACACACACACACACACACACACAGACAAACACACATTCGGAATGATAAATAGGCAGATACTCTAGAGAAACGGACCGAGTGATTTAATAGACGGATACTCCAGAGAAACATGAATCATACCGAAGCACAAAAAGCACCACCCAAATCCTGGGCTCTGTATCTTCAAGACAACAACAACAACAACAACAACAACAACAACGATGTAGGCAGTGGCGTGTGAAGATCCCTGTCTGGCACTGACACAGACTATTGTCTGCTGCCTGCCTCTGTCTGTCTGTCTGTCTGTCTGTCTGTCTGTCTGTCTGTCTGTCTGTCTGATAGGCCGTCAGTCCGATTGTCTGTGTTTCTTCTCTTGTCTGATGTTGTTAGGGGGAGGAAGTGTTAGAGACACAGAGAGAGGGGGGGGGGGAGGGGTACACATACGCAGGCGCACCCGAGCACGCACACACACACACATACACATACACACACAAAACACACACACAACACACACACACACACACACACACACACACACACACACACACACACACACACACACACAAATGAAAGAGGCGGAGAGAGAGAGAGAGAGAGAGAGAGAGAGGGACGCGCACACACACACATATGGGAAAGAGAGAAAATGAATGAATGAATGAATGAATGAATGAATGGATGGATGGATGGATGGATGGATGGATGGATGGATGGATGAACGGATGGATGGATGGATGGATGGATGGATGAACGAATGAATGAATGGATGGATGGATGGATGGATGGATGGACGGATGGATGGATGCATGAATGAATGAATGAATGAATGAATGAATCTCTATTTTTTCCAGGGTTACAGATAAGCAGTCACATACTTTTTCTCATCCGCCCCCTGCCCTGATTAGGGACTATCAAAACATAACAAACAAACAAAAATGGCGGTGAAGTGAGTTGTGGTCAAGTTGCATGAGGATTTCCTTGACAGACCCTGAGTAGTTGTCAGGGTAGAAGGAATACGAGCATGAGTGTGTGAGTAGTTGTCAGGGTAGAAGGAATACGAGCATGAGTGTGTGAGTAGTTGTCAGGGTAAAAGGAATATGAGCATGAGTGTGTGAGTACCAGTTGCAGTTTGAACCAGTTTGAACCAGTCTAAACCGGATCAAACCGGTTCAAACCGGTTTAAACCGGTTCAAACTGGTTTAAACTGGTTTAAACTGGTTCAAACTGGTTTAAACCGGTTCAAACCGGATCAAACCGGTTCAAACTGGCTCAAACCGGATCAAACCACTTCAAACCGGTTCAGACTGGTTCCAGTTCCAACTGGTACTCACACACTCATGCTCCTACCCTGACAAAACTACTCAGGGTCTATCATAGGAAGTACTCATGTAACTTGATCACAACTCACTTCGACCGCCATTATGTACCTCCTCCTACCTGGGGGGGGGGGGGGGGGGGGGGGGGGGGGTGGTGGGGGAGGGGAAGAGGGAGGGGGGGGGGAGGGGAGAGAGGGGGGATACTACTTTTGTTTGCTATGCATGAGTTTGCCTACAGGTGAGACTTGACAGAGAGTTCTCTTCATGTTGGTGTCTGGCTTCTTTTGCTTTCTTGCCCCCACCCCTACCTTTCCTTTCCTCCCCCTAGTGAGTGAGTAAGTGAGTGAATGTGTGCTGTTATAGTGTATGTTGCCGAGGGTGGGTGTGTGTGCGTGCGTGCATGCGTGCGTGCGTGCATTTGTGTGTGTGTGACATATGCAAAGGTGGGTTGGAGGGTGGGGGATAGGTGCTTTAACTGTTTTAAATCCTTTATTGTCCTTTTCAGCTGAGAAATTTTGCCAGGACCATTTTTATTTTTCTATTAGCTTTTTGCTCTTTACCTCCTAACCATTGAAATTTAAAAGAATGTTAGGCATGAGATCTCGGTTTAAAAAAAAAAAATTTAAACAGTCAAACCATTTCTAGTAACTGAAAATTTGACTGTAACGCAGATGTTATGTCTCTCTCTCTCTCTCTGTCTGTCTGTCTGTCTCTCTCTCTCTCTCTCTCTCTCTCTCTCTCTCTCTCTCTCTCTCTCTCTGACAAAAGAGTGAAACACTATGAAGAACGAAACTAAATCAGTATTGCTGAAAAACTAAAACAAGGAAAGACCAAACACATTTTTGAAAAAAGAAGAGAGTTGATAGATGTGTGTGCTTTAAGGGGCTGGATTTTTTTGACAGGGCGAGATGCGTTGGCTAGTGAAGTTGTCATGTCTACCATCATGTACTTTTCTGTTGATAGAACGGTGTTAGTCTTTGTGTGTCGCTTTGCTGGAACTAGTGTATGTAATGATGCAAGGAGGCTGAATTTGTTTCAGTTTTTAATTTTTTTTATATTAACAATGACAAAAGTTTTTACTGTGA
>CM054153.1:41124073-41154073 GCA_028751875.1 Rapana venosa
CTGTTACTTGCTATGCTATCATTCTTACTCGCTAGCTATCACTGTTACTCGCTAGGCTATCACTATACTCGCCAGGCTATCACTGTTACTCGCTAGGCTCTCAGTATTACTCGCTATGCCATCACTTCTACTCGCTAGCTATCACACTTACTCGCCAGGCTATCACTGTTACTCGCTAGCTATCACTGTTACTTGTTAGCTATTACTGTTACTCGCTAGCTATCACTCTTACTCGCTATCACTGTTACTCGCTAGGCTATCACTGTTACTCGCTAGCTATCACTGTTACTCGCTAGCTATCACTGTTACTCGCATAGCTATCACTGTTACTTGTTAGCTATTACTGTTACTCGCTAGCTATCACTCTTACTTGCTCGGATATCACAGTTACTTGCTAGGCTATCACTGTTACTCGCCAGGCTATCACTGATACTTGCTAGTTATCACTGTTACTCACTAGTTATCACTGTTACTCGCTAGCTATCACTTTTACTCGCCAGCTCTCAGTGTTACTCGCTAGGCTATCACTATTCTCGCCAGGCTATCACTGTTACTTGCTAGGCTATCACTGTTACTCGCTAGGCCATCACTATTCTCGCTAGGCTATCACTGTTACTCGCTAGGCTATCACTATTCTCGCCAGGCTATCACTGTTACTTGCTAGGCTATCACTGTTACTCGCTAGGCTCTCAGTGTTACTCGCTATGCTATCACTTCTACTCGCTAGCTATCACTCTTACTCGCTAGCTATCACTCTTACTCGCTAGCTATCACTGTTACTCGCTAGGCTACCACTGTTACTCGCTAGCTATCACTGTTACTCGCTAGCTATCACTCTTACTTGCTAGCTATCACTGTTACTCGCTAGGTTATCACTCTTACTCGCTAGCTATCACTCTTACTCGCTATCACTGTTGCTCGCTAGGCTATTAATGTTACTCGATAGCTATCACTGATACTCGCTAGCTATCACTCTTACTCGCTAGCTATCACTCTTACTCGCTAGCTATCACTCTTACTCGCTAGGCTATCACTGTTACTTGCTAGCTATCACTGTTACTCGCTAGCTATCACTCTTACTCGCTAGGCTATCACTGTTACTCGGCAAGCTATCACTGTTACTCGCCAGGCTATCACTGTTACTCGATAGCTATCACTGTTACACGCCAGGCTATCACAGTTACTCGCTAGACTATGACTGTTACTCGCTAGCTATCACTCTTACTCGCTAAGCTATCACTGTTACTCACTAGGCTATCACTGATACTCGCTAGCTATCACTATTACTCGCCAGGCTATCACAGTTACTCGCTAGACTATAACTGTTACTCGCTAGCTATCACTCTTACTCGCTAGGCTATCACTGTTACTCACTAGGCTATCACTGATACTCGCTAGCTATCACTATTACTCGCCAGGCTATCACACTTACTCGCTAGGCTATCACTGTTACTCACTAGGCTATCACTGTTACTCGCCAGGCTATCACTGTTACTCGATAGCTATAACTGTTACACGCCAGGCTATCACACTCGCTAGACTATAACTGTTACTCGCTAGCTATCATTGTTACTCGCTAGGCTATCACTGTTACTCACTAGGCTATCACTGTTACTTGCTAGGCTATCACTGTTACTCGCCAGGCTATCACTGATACTTGCTAGTTATCACTGTTACTCACTAGCTATCACTTTTACTCGCCAGCTCTCAGTGATACTCGCTAGGCTATCACTATTCTCGCCAGGCTATCACTGTTACTCGCTAGGCTATCACTCTTACTCGCTAGGCCATCACTCTTACTCGCCAGGCTATCACACTTACTCGCAATGCTATCACTGTTACTTGCTAACTATGACTGTTACTCGCTAGGCTATCACTGTTACTCGCTAGACTATCACTGGTACTCGTTAGGCTATCACCGTTACTTGCTAGCTATCACTCTTATTCGCTAGGCTATCACTGTTACTTGCTAACTATCAGTCTTACTCGTTAGCTATCACTCTTACTCGCTAGGCTATCACTGTTACTCGCCAGGCTATCACTCTTACTCGCTAGGCTATCACTGTTACTTGCTAGTTATCACTGTTACTCGTTAGGCTATCACTCTTACTCGCTAGGCTATCACTGTTACTTGCTAGCTATAACTGTTACTCGCTATGTTATCACTGTTACTCGCTAGACTATCACTCTTACACGCCATGTCAAATCCAAATCATCAGCTCTCTGTCCTCAGGGCCTCGAATCAAGCAGTAGTCTATGAGGAACCGTGTATGACACTGGCAGAAGATATTGTCCGTCTATCTGTATCATAGTGCCCTGCTGTATGCAGGTTTTGGGTCTGGGGGGATCCGGGAGGGGATCTGGGGGCCTGGCTTTTGGGTTTGGAACCTCTGCCATCGGTTGTATTGCCACTGTCTTCGATTTCATTTCAGCTTGATAGCTGAAATATTGAAATAGTTTTGACTCCTGTTATGAGCTTATTCGTATGTTTGTCCATATACGCTTGACAACACGGGTTTGATCATTGTTTGTATAATTGATTCTTGGAGATTTTAGACTGTATAAATGATTATGAGAAGACATCGTGACTACGGTTGTAATCAGCTTTTATAAGTTTTCTCAGTATTTTCGATAGAGCATGATTATCATACACATAGTATTAGACATATATAATGAAAATATGTTCAAATGGTGTTTTTTATTCAAAATGTAAACCTGTATGATTTTAATTATCGTACAAATTGAATCAGACATGTTTTGATGTAAATGTGTTAAAATGGTTTTTAAATCAAAATAGAAACCTGTGTGATTTATGTATAGGAAGAAATAGCCATAGCAACCTGACTCTGATGTGAAAGGAAGCAGTCAGTGTGAAGAGAGAGAGAGAGAGAGAGAGAGAGAGAGAGAGAGAGAGAGAGAGAGATGAGAGAGAGGAGAGAGAGAGAGAGAGAGAGAAGATAGAGAGAGAAAGAGGAAGATAGAGAGAGACTTCAGACTTCAGACGTCAGACGTTTACTGTACATTGGCCTTAGGCCACAATACAAAGGAATGATGGGCGTATGGAGTGGACATATGACATGAGTGTTATAAACACATTACTATCAATGTATATAAATATGAAATGATATATCAGCAATAATAAAGAAATTACATCACCTATTTCTTCAATATTCATCACAAATTAATTCACGTTCGTCATAATCGACAGTGTTTTGAATGTAGTATTCATCAATATAAGGATCCATTTCTATAAAGTAATCTTACTTCTTCTATTGGTTGCATGAATAATAAATCGTGATAAATTATGTCTATCAGTAGATATTGTAGCTTTGAGTAGTACGTGCAAAGGAAGTCTCTTCGCATCCTTAAGAAACTGAGAGAGAGAGATTTATCTATACATTAGTTTTTAAATTCTTTTATATCGAGGATAATGGAAAAAGTACTTATGTACTTTTTTACATCCAGTCCCCGTGTGTATGCGGTTTTGTCAATTCTGTCACCTGTTCCAACCGATACACGATGGCCTACTCTTACAAAAAACGGAACAGGATTTAACGTGTGCGCAAGATGTTCTGCGTACGTTCGCGCCCGGAACCTCAGTTTATAGTCTCATCCGAAGGACTTTGGTGGAGAGTGGAGTCTGCACTGATGTGAACTCCAGGGGAAAGTATCCCCTTGAACGGGAATCGAACCTGGGTCGTCAGATTGCAAGCGCAATATTCTAACCACAAGGCTATCCCGTCTCCCCACCTCCTCCTCCGAGAGAGAGAAACAGACAGACAGAAGGAGAGACAGACAGATACAGGGGCAGATAGACAGAGAGACAGAGAGCAAGTCTCTTTTCCTTATTCGTTTTTGTATCCGCCCCCCCCCTCCCCCACCCCCTCTTGAAGTCAATGTGTTTTATTTTTCCTTACAGCACGCTAATCCATTTTTTCTGAACACTAAGAAGCCTTTTTTTTTCATTCCTTCCCTTATCTTCTTTTTCCCCTTGCACTTGGATTTGCTATTACTGAATTCCCCCTCCCCCCCCAAAAAAAAAGCTCCCTTCCCCCCCTCCACCCTCCCCCCCCCCCCCCCCCCCCCCCCCCCCACCACACACACACAACACACACCTTCGCCTCTTAAAAGCAGCTGACATGTTGACGGTGTCATTGAGGTAAGGACAGAAGCCAGCGAATCAATGCCGGCCTATCAATGGATCGGTGGTCTAGAGGTAACGCGCCTGTCTAGAAAGCGAAAAGTCCGGGTCTGAAGTGTGCGGCGGTTCGTACCCCGTTTGGACCGGAAATTTTTCCCCCATCCATTAGACCATGAGTGGTGGTCTGGGCGCTAGTCTTTCGGATGAGACGATAAACCGAGGTCCCGTGTGTTACACGTAATTATTTAGCGCACGTAAAAAAACCCACGGCAACAAGAGAGTTTTCCCTGGCAAAATTCTTAGAAAAAAGCCACTCTGATAGGGAAACAAATACAGCTGCAGAAAAAAAAAAGGGTGAAAGGGTGGCGCAGCGCTAAGTGGCGACGCGTTCTCCCGCTCTCCCCGGGGAGAGCAGCCCGAATTTCACGGAGAGAAATCTGCCGTGACTTAAAGTGGTATGAAATAAAATCTGAGCGCTTTGATTTGTTGCTTTACAAGATTCAGCGCTATATAAATTCCATACATTATTATTATTATTATTATTATTTCCAGACAGGATCTCTGCATTTTACTGGAGGTTGATAGAGCCTGACACCTCTCTACCATCCTCCTGCTTGCTATCTCTCTCTCTCTCTCTCTCTCTCTCTCTCTCTCTCTCTCTCTCTCTCTGTGTCCACTTTCCTCTTTTTCCCCTTTCTTTCCCCCTTCCCCCCCTTTTTCTCTGTGGTGATATAACTTTGCTGCTTAGATGGACGTGGGTGTAGTTCTGACGACACGTGTCTGACGTGAGATTTGAAAGCCCGAGGAAAAAGCGTGTTGATTCTGGAACTGAGAAGGGAGGAGTGTATTCTTGAGTTGGACAGGATGGGGGTGGGCGGGTGTTGTGTGTGGGGGGGGGGGGGGGGAGGGGGGGGGGGGTTGTAGATAGTGAAAGTAAATAGGAGGACAAGGTGTCATGTTTCAGCCTGGTGCGTGTATGTTACTGTATCAAAATGGAATCGTGTGTATGTGAGTGTGGCGAGAGATGTTTGCTTTCTAGTGCTGTCTTTAGGGAACACGAAGTCCTTGCAAAAGCTTGTGTGGAAAGGATGCTTGACGGGATGTTACAGTGTACGGTGCTGTTGTGTTGTGTACACACTTTAGAGCGTAGTGGTATGACTGTTTGGAGAACTTTTTTTTTGCTGCCTCATCTTCTGTGACGTCCCTGTCCTGCTGTTCCCACGCCGCTCATCCCAATGTCCCTGCCACAACCATACCCAGATTTGTTATGTCTCATCCTCAGGGTCGGAAGTCCACAGGGAGCCTATCACTATCAGGCCGCCGTGGGGCCACCAGCCAGAGGGGCCCTGCACTGCTGCTGGGTCACTTTGGTGGTGTTCGGTGGTGCCTGTTCTGAGCTAACATACGCAGGACACCACCTACTAAGCCCCCTACTAACGACAGTGTTAGCTCAGTCGCGGAGCCAGATTGAGTGAGTTGCCCACCCGAGGTGGCAACCACCACAACGTCCCTCCAATGACCGTCCCCCACGAACCCCCAACCCCAAAGGCTTTGACACAAACTCACCACAGGCACAGAAGTGTATGGGCAAACCGAAGCTGAGGTCACCATGAGATCAGAGAAACCAGGACCACCGAATCAGAGGCAATTGTTTATTGCATGATGATCAATGACAATGAGGATGACGTAATGATGCTGCTGTGGAAGGGCTGTACTCTACGCTTTCTATCATATATCCCGGCGTCAACCGGGCCCGAGAGATACAGACACCTGCAAGTGTTGGTCAGGCAATTTGAGCAACACTCTCAAACCCGCATCCTCCAAGTGGATGAAGCTCGACTGTGTGGTCCCAGTCTTCCCACTGAGCCCACAGCACACTCACTCTTGTTAGATGCCGGCCGGAGTCCAAAAAAATCCCTATGACTCTTTGTGGGAATCGAACCCGCGACCTTTCAGTCCGTAACCCAAGGCACTAACCACTGCGCCATGGTGGCTGGTCTGTTTGGAGAACTTTGTTGGATTTTTTTTTTCGTTCCTCGACTAGAGCTCCGAGGTTTTGCTGATGGCGAGATTGTGTGTATGCGACCCTGTGTTTACTTTTGGCCATGATTAAGGCAGCTGCGTTCCGGCTTCAGGATGATGTGTAAACAACATGCATATGGTTTTTGGAATTTTGCTATCCGTTCTTACTTACACAAAAATGGACTACTCTTCGGAAAGGTGGAACGGGGTTTTAAACACGTGCTAAAGATGTTCTGCATGCGTTTGCATACGAGATGTCGATTTATAGTCTCGACCGAATGATTTTTTAATTTTTTTTTTTGGGGGAGAGGATCAGAATCGGAACTGATGTTAACACCAGGGGGGAAAATGCCCTTGAACAGGTGCATTGAGGGTGGCTCGAACCTGGGCAGCTGGATCACGAGCTCAACACTCTAACCACTTGGCTAAAGTGCCCTTTACTTCATTCATTCATTTATTCAGTCTTTGGTGAAGAGGATAATGAATAAGCGCCCGTGCGCATTTTCACAGCCAGTCCCGGCGTTCTTGCAGTTTTATCAACTTTTATCGTTCCCACTTTTAATATGGGTGACTTGGTAGTGGCTCGACCCTGAGTTCAAACTGGGTGGTCAGATCATGAGCTCAACCTGCAACACTCTAACCACCAGGCTATCCAGAGAAAGAGGGAGAGGGAGGGAGAGAGGGAGAGAGAGAGAGAGGGAGAGAGAGAGGGAGAGAGAGGGAGAGAGGGAGAGAGAGAGGGAGAGAGGGAGAGAGAGACAGACAGACAGACAGAGAGAGGGGGGGAGGGGGGGGGGTAGAGAAGAGAAGAGAAGAGAAGAAAAGAGAAGAGAGAGAGAAATCAAATCAAATCAAATTGTGTTATTTCGAGAATAATGGATAAGCACTCATGTCTATTTTTACATCCAGTCCCCGCTCTTATCAGGGATACATCATGAAAAGAAAACAAACAAACAAACCCAATAACTAAACAATCAAATCCTACAACAACCAAAAAAGAAACAGACAGACAGACACAGACAGACAGACAGAGATTCAAATTCAAGAAAGAAACACACAGACAGACAGATTGACATACAGTCAGACAGAAAGACACACAGACAGACCGATAGAGAGAGAGGAAAACAGCTACAATCTTCACGCCTCAGTTTCTTATTTTTATGATGGATGGCACACCATGTCATCAAATCGATTTTCCTTACATCAGCCCAGGCCGGCCCTCTCTTCAACATCTCTTCTTTTTCTGCACTGTCTTGTCCTTGATTCCTCCTTGTGTCCACTTCACTTCTTCTTCTTCTTCTTCCTACTAGTCAGTTCTGCTGCTTGACCACAACGGCTCTATCAGACTGGTCAGGCCTCATAGGGTCAATTCAAAGCTTCCCCCCATGAAGATGCCAGAGGCCCGTCAGTATAAACAGCATCCCCCTTCTTTTGGAAATTCTGTGCTAAGAGTTACCTCTTTTCTAATCCCTTTTTTGGTTTCTGACTTGTTCCTTTTCTTTCTGACATGTCCTTCTTGTCTTATTTTCTGCCTACTTGCTCCATTCTGCTGTCTTTTTTTCCTTAGAAAGACTTCAAAGATAACAATTTTCTCCCATGCCAAAATCGGATGCGCTTGGCCTAATTTGTCAGGCGCTTAACGGCAGCGCAAAGCATTGTTGCCCTTATGACGGACAAGTATGGTTGCTGCCTGAGCGTTTGACGAACTTAATAGCTAGGTAGAAGGACTGTAGTTTTCAGGAAGTGTTGAAAAGAAAATACTGACGGTGAATGTAAATGTTAAAGCTCTGCAGAGGTGACTACTGATTTCTCTAAGACAATCTCAGGCAATATTCATCTCTGTTTTGGGTGGACAAATTTCAGCAACAATGATTTAAGTTGATTTTTGGAGGGTTTTGTTAGGACTCTCGTCCAAGGCGATTTTATTTATAATCTTTTCATTTTTAAATCACCACCACGAGCACATTCATCAGACCAAGGAACGTATGTAATAAGTGTTTTGGTCATTCAATTTTCCTGTACGTGGTCATTCAAAGTGCCCAGCAGATGTTTTATATCTTGGTGGTGGTAGGTGAGTGGTGAGGGTTTGTCTATTACCAAAAGGCAGATCAGGTTATAGTGTGTGCCCAATATGTTTTACGTGCGTTCGCACGCGTGACCTTGAGAGAGGCACAGGGAGAGAGACAGAGAGACAGACAGAGACAGGCAGAGACAGAGAGACTGACAGACAGACAGACACGCTCGCACGCACACACATACACTCACGTACACACACAGGGAGTCAGTCAGTCGCCCTCTAACACCCTCCTTTTTTCCATGGCTTTGATGCCATTCTTGTTAATCGATGTTTCTTTTCTCTGTACAAGATCCTCCCATTCCTGATTACCAAGGGCTCTCTCTCTCTCTCTCTCTCTCTCTCTCCTCTCTCTCTCTCTCTCTCTCTCTCTCTCCTCTCTCTCTCTCTCTCTCTCTCTCGCTACTTCGTTTCAAATCATAATGCAAGATGATACGTGCGTCCATGATCATGGCAGATATGTTGATCATGCCAGCAAAAGAAGCCATTATGAAACCATGTGTAGTTTTCTTGGAGTAATTGATGTTGCATTTCAAAATGTGTTTTTTTGCACTAGTTAAATGCCGCATTCAAAGCATCCAGTCATACATTTGATCATGGATTTGTAACGGGTTACATGGCCTATACAATTATATTCTTGAGTTCTTGACTTTGCTGGGACGGGATAGCGTAGAGGTTAGAACATTGCACTCGCAATCTGACGACCCGGGTTCAAATCTCGTTGAAGTGGATTTTGCCCCTGGAGTTAACATCAGTGCAGACTCCACTCTCCACATCATGTTCCTATTTTCGAAAGAGTAAGCCATTGCGTGCTGGTGGGAACGGATGACAGAATTTACAAAACCGCAAATATACGAGCACTTGCTGTAAAAAAGCACGTAAGTGCTTATTACATTATCCTCGATTTAAAAGAATAAATAAATAAAATCTCTCTCTCTTCCTCCCTCCCACCGCCCCCCCCCCCCCCCTCATCCTAGCACTGATTTTGTTTCTGAAGAAACAAAAAAAAACAATAACGGAAACGTGGGTAGATCAAGGTGTGAATGAAAGTTGAATAGAAGCTTGGGTTCAGAAACTACTGAAGTGGACACTACTGAGCTTACAGAGAGAGAGAGAGAGAGAGAGAGAGAGAGAGAGAGAGAGAAGACAGACAGACAGACAGACAGACAGACAGACAGACAGACAGACAGACAGACAGACAGACAGACAGACAGACAGACAGACAGACAGACAGACAGACAGACAGACAGACAGAAAGCTGCATAGACACAGAAACAGAGAAACATTTTAATTTTTTTCACAGTATTTGATGCAATCCACTAAACCAAATGCTTCTCACTCACCTGACATGGGTCTCTCTATTTACTTCATACCAAAGGTTTTTCTGCCACCCTTTCCTTTCTATTTATCTGCCCCCCCTCCCCTTCCCCCCCCCCTCCGCTACCCGTCCCCAAAGCCGCTTTTAGAGCTGAAGGTAAGAAAAGGTAAACAAATCCATGTCATATTTTGTATGACATTGAGATCTAGTAAAGACTGACCGGCTCAGAAAGCGCTGAAAAGGGAGGAAAAAATCACTGTTGAGTTGACAGAACCGAAGATAAGCATGGACATGAACAAGAAGAAAGTTGTCTGTAGCATCTTCAGGGCTTGTAGTTTCCTTCCTTGGCTAGAGCTCCCAGGGTCACCAGTGGTGGGATATTTGTGTGTGTGTGTGTGTGTGTGTGTGTGTGTGTGTGTGTGGTGTGTGTGTGTGTGTGTGTGTGTGTGTGTTGTGTGTGTGTGGTGTGTGTGTGTTGTGTGTGTGTGTGTGTGTGTGTCTTCGTTTAAACGTCTATTTACTAGAAAAATGATATAAGACAGTACGTTTTTTGTGTATGCAGCCGTTTTTTTGCCTACCATTACGTTGTCTACATTCCGACTTTTGGGGATGATGTCTTAAACACTAAACCAATGTGCATGTGTTTAAGTACATTATTTTGTTGTCATCCGTTTTCAATCAGTAGTCTTCCAAAAGGCAGAATGAGGTTTTAAGGTGCGAGCAAAACCTTCTGTGTGCATCTGCACATGGTTCCTTGGTGTATGTTAACTCCAGGAGAAAACGAGGCCAGGTTACTGTCAAGGATTTGGGGTTTTTTTAAAGTTAGTTTGTCGGTTTGAGTTGTTTGTTTGTTTGGTTATTGTTGTTTTTCGGGGGTGGGGGTCATCCTGTATGATCCGAGACCTCACAGTACACAGTCTTATCATCCTCTGGTTCGTAGTCAGTCTATTCCAGCAACTTCTGTTATTTCTAATTCTCTGACTGGTACACGGCGGAATCTTCAAATCCCCTTAAACGGGCGTCTCAGTTATGGCTCGAACACGGGCCGTCATAATGCAAGCACAATGCTCTAAATCATAGGCTGTGCCATCCCTTAGTTTATTTCTGCAAAATGTATCAGTTTACCAGATCTTTTCATTTCTTTTTGTAATTTTTTCTTTCCTTTCGTAAAATTGTGCTCGTCTTTTGCTGAAGTTGCTGGGTACAAAGCAATCTGGCTTCGTGTCTTCCCTGTGGAAGATACATGAGTTCCTACTGCCTGGGTTGAAACATGCCTGATGTTGTACGAAATGTCCGTTGCCCAGGTAAAGAAAAAACGAAATGGAAGTCTGATTCCACTGGGGCACACTCTGTTCTGCTAGTTTTCTCTTTTCTGCTTTAAAGATGGCAAGGGTTTTTTAACCATGAAAATTGCAGTCTAAATGTCATAATTATATTGAAAGGCTGAACATTGTCACGTATATAGAGTTGAATGAATAAAGGGACCAGTTTGTTCATTCGCGCAGTTTGGGTGAAAAAAGCAAAGAACTCGGGGTCTGTTTGGCTTTTTTGTGATAAAATACGGATTGATGTAAACTGAAGGGAGTAGAGGACGGGGAACTGAGGAAGGACGGAAATGAAGGAGAAGAAACAGAAGAAGAAAATAGAAGAGGAGGAGATAGAGGGAGAGAGAGAGGATGGAGGACAGAGAAAGAGAGAGAAAGAAAGCGATCGAGAGAGAGAAAGAGATGGAGATGGAGATGGAGGAAGGGAGGGAAGGAGAGGGAGCGGATAGAATGACAGAGAGAGGTAGAGTTGGTGTTGTGTGTGTGTGTGTGTGTGTGTGTGTGTGTGTGTGTGTGTGTGTGTGTGTGTGTGTGTGTGTGTGTGTGTGTGTGTGTGTTTTATCCCACTGGCTGAGTTTTTCCTTGTAGACTTTGACATAAATATGTCCATCATTTCTCTCTTCATGACGAGTAGTCAAAAGGAGAAGACAGAAGAGAGAGAGAGAGAGAGAAAGAGAGAGAGAGAGAGAGAGAGAGAGAGAGAGAGAGAGAGAGAGAGAGACAATGACAATGACAATGACAATGACAAATTCTTTTATTTCGAGGATAATGAATAAGCACACATGTGCTGTTTTACATCCAGTCCCCGCCCGTTAGGGATACATCTTAATAATAATAACCCAATACTTATACAGTCTCACAATAAAAACAAGGGGAAATAACCCTTTTCAAAACAGCTCCCCCCCCCAACAACCCCCCCCCCCCCAAAGCAAGTAATTAAAAGAAAATCCTAAAAATACCCCACCCTACCCCACCCCCAAAAAACCCATAACCCCACAAACAAAAGAAAATAAAAAAACCAAACTTATAATCTAAGATGATAAAAAAGGAAAAACACAACAACAACAACCCACAGAACAACAACAAAGCCAAGAAAAATAACACAAGCCAACTTAATAAGTCATAAAGATAACACTACCCATTGTCCAAATGTACACTATACTTGTTACACAAATATAAGATATTGAAATAGGAAAAGGAGGTAAAGATCCAAAAACCTATAACGGTCGAGGAGCGAGCATCAGAGACTCACTATCTCTAGGCCAAGCATATTAGGGCGCCCATCCTCTCCCCGTGCTTTACTTCCTGACCTAAAGACAGGTACCCATTACAGCTGGTGAACTGGGGGAACTGTACTGAACCAAGGCGCGTACAAACGTCACCCTACAAACTGGTACCACGCTCGACGCGCTTAATTGGCTGGGGGAACGGGAGGCAAGTCCAATAAAGTATTGAAAAAATAAAATATGAATCCTTCATCAGGATATACTATGACTATAAGCAAGACGATAAAAGGTGAGAGAGAGAGACAGAGACAGAGAGACAGAGAGTGTGTGTGTGTGTATTTCAGAGATAATATCCAATATATAATTCCCAAAACAGTATGCGATCCCATCAACACTCATTTTAGATTATACTCGTTTCAAATTATATGTCATGATAATGAAATAAATTTAATACCCATATATTCACACAATAAAAACAAGAAACAAACCAAGAAGAAATTTAAAACTATACAGTCGTTGAGAGAGAGAAAGGGAGGGGGAAGGGGGAAGGGAGGAGGGAGACAATGAAAATGACAATGACAAATGACGACATTTTTTTTTTATTTCAAGGATAATGAACAAGCACTCATGTGCTTTTTTACTTCCAGTCCCCACCTGTAGGAATACTTCTTAGTAATAAACCCAATACTCTTACTCTCACACAGTAGAAACAAGGGGAAAACACTTCAAAAAACCAAACAAACAAATAAAAGAAAACCCCCAAAACAGAGGGAGCAAGCGAGAGAGAGAGAGAGAGAGAGAGAGGAGAGAGAGAGGAGAGAGAGAGAGAGAGAGAGAGAGAGAGAGAGAGAGAGAGGAACACAGAGTTAAGTTCAATCAGCTCAAACTTTTACCTTAAAACGGCCCAAAACAGTGGATACTAGATCAAATTGGTTCAGTTCAAACCAGTTGAAACTAGATAACAGTGTTAAACTGGTTTAGTTCAAACCAATTATAAACAGTGCATACCAGTTTAAACTGATTCAAACAAACTCAGACTGGTTAAACTGGTCTCAACCATGAACTGGTATACTAGCAAGTAGGAGGAGGTACAAAATGGCGGTGAAGTGAGTTGTGGTCAGATTACAGGCTCAGACTGGTCAAACTGGTCTCAACCATGAACTGGTGTACTCGCAGGTAGGAGGAGGAACAAAATGGGGAAGTGAGTTGTGGTCAGGTTACAAGCTCAGACTGGTCAAACTGGTCTCAACCATGAACTGGTATACTCACATGTAGGAGGAGGAACAAAATGGCGGTGAAGTGAGTTGTGGTCAGATTACAAGCTCAGACTGGTCAAACTGGTCTCGCAGGTAGGAGGAGGTACAAAATGGCGGTGAAGTGAGTGGTGGTCAAGTTACATGAGGATTTCCTTGACAGACCCTGAGTAGTTGTCAGGGTAGAAGGAATATGAGCATGAGTGTGTGAGTAGTTGTCAGGGTAAAAGGAATATGAGCATGAGTGTGTGAGTACCAGTTGCGGTTTGATCCGGTTTGAACTGGTTCAAACTGGTTCAAACTTGATCAAACCGGTTTAAACCGGTTCAAACTAGTTCAAACCGGTTCAAACCGGTTCAAACTAGTTCAAACCGGTTCAAACCGGTTCAAACTGGTTCAAACTGGTTTAAACCGGTTCAAACCGGTTCAAACCAGTTCAAACCGGATTAAACTGGTTCAAACTAGTTCAAACCGGTTTAAACCGGTTCAGACTGGTTCCAGTTCCAACTGGTACTCACACACTCATGCTCCTATCCTGACAACTACTCAGGGTCTATCATGGAAATCCTCATGTAACTTGACCACAACTCACTTCAACGCCATTTTGTACCTCCTCCTACCTGCGGGGTGGGGGGGGGGGGGGCAGGGGAGGAGAGGGGGGATACTACTTTTGTTTGCTATGGGTGAGTTTGCCTACAGGTGAGACTTGACAGTGAGCTCTCTTCATGGTGGTCTCTGGCTTCTTTTGCTTTCTTGCCCCCTTTCCTCCCCTAGTGAGTGAGTTTGAGTGAGTGAATGTGGCTGTGATTGTGTGTATGCTGGGTAGGTGTGTGTGTGTGTTGTGTGTGTGTGTGTGTGGTGGTTGTAGCATATGCAAAGGTGGGTGGGATGGTGGGGGGGGGGGGGGTAAGGGTGAGGGATAGGTGCTTTAACTGTTTTAAATACTTTATTGTCCTTTTCAGCTGAGAAGTTTGCCAGGACCATTTTTATTTTCCTATTAGCTTTTTGCTCTTTACCTCCTTACCATTGAAATGTCAAAGAATGTTAGGTATGAGATCTCGTTATTTTAAAAAACTGAAATAGTCGAACCATTTCCAGTAACTGAAAATTTGATAGTAACGCAGATTTTATGTCTCTCTCTCTCACACACACACACACACTCTCTCTCTCTCTCTCTCTCTCTCTCTCTCTCTCTCTCTATCTCTCTCTCTCTAACAACAGAGTGAAAAACTATGAAGAACGAAACCGAATGAGTATCGCTGAAAAACTCAAAGAAGGAAAGACCAAACACATGTTTAAAAAGAAGACAATCTAGACATCCAGTATAGAATTTAGGAGTCGGAGAAAAGCAAACACAGTACTGTACCAATTCCACTACCCCGAAAGTCCTTGCAATAAGTCTACAAACCAAGGTCCCGTGTTGTGCCAATGCCTGCGCACGCAGATAATCTTGTGCACACGTTAAAACCCAGACTGCCTTTCAGGAATACAGGTCATTACATGCAAGAAGGAAGGATGACAAAAGAAAACAAAATCAAAGAAATTCATGCACGCTGGCGTTGTGTTTAGACATCATTCTCGAAGTTGGAATGCGGCTACCTTAATCGTGGGGAAAGAAAAACAGTAGCATACGCAAAATCTCTGAATTGATGAACCTCAGATTTCTAGCCAAGGAGCAAAAAACTGTATATGTATATAAGTGTACATGAACGTGTGTACTTGTTTCTTCTTTCTTTTATCTAGTTATTTATTCTTTTATTTTGAAGATAATGGAATAAGCACTCATGTGCTTTTTTTACATCCAATCCCTGTGCGTATGCAGTTTTGTAAGTTTTGCATTCTGTTTCCACCGGCACACAATGACCTACTCTTCCAAAAAAGCGGAATAGGTTTTAACGTGTGCACAAGATGTTCTGTGTGCGTTTACACACGGGACCTCGGTTTATAGTCTCATCTGGAGACTTTTTGAGGGGAGTGGAGTCAGCACTGATGTAAATTCCACAGAAGATTACCTCCTTGAATGGGATTCGAACCCGGGTCAGCATATCATGAGCGTATTGCGCTTATGCCTACGCGTGTAAGGGAGTGGGTAGGAGGGTGCAAGGTGTGTAGGTCCGTACACTGTCCCTGCAGAAATGGAATCAGGCTCCACCACAAGAAGGTTGGCTCTTCATCTTCAGGGAGGGAGCACTGTTGGCAGTGCATAATTGAAAGGCTTTGTCTGACGCTGGCAGGAAGCATCGTCTGCCTGTCTTTGATGGTCACTTGCAGGGTGCAGACTTGGGGTCTGGGGGAGCTGCTGTTGGTAATGTTGTGGCCGTTAATTTCTGCCGTCACTCCTATATGTCTGTCTCTCTCTACATTCATACAGGAAGGCTGAAGTCTGTAGTCCTCTCCCTAATTATGTCAGGGAAAAGGAAGAGGTATCTGAGAGATGAGAAGAGATGGGGATAGAGGGTGAGTGAGAGGCGGGGGTAAAGGAGAGAGATGGCGAAAGAGAGAAGGTGGAGAAAGAGACAGAAAGAATTGGGGAAGGGATGGAGAGAGAGAGGCATAGATAGATACAGAGAGATATATACAATGACAATGAGAAAGGTTTATTGTGATAAACGAGATGTCCATTCACAAGGGGACAGTGGGAGGGGGGCTGGGCACAAAACACAAAATTTCATACACTGAGAATTTAATTAATTACAGCCCAAATAGTCATCATGTCATGGCTTCCATAACATGGTTACAGAATTGATTCATATTCTTTTTTGTTTTGTTTTTTTTACCTTTGGTTAACCCTTACGAGGAATACAGAGACAGACACAGACACAGAGTTGATGAGTGCTGAATTTGTGGTCATCATCGTGTGCTGTGCATTACTATTGCTCTTCAGTAACTTTTCTTTCTGATATCTCACAAAATCCTTAGTCCTGGGTGGCCAGTAATGGACATAGTAGACATCAATCATGACCTCTGTCCAAATCTCATATTACTGCTTGGTGGCCAACAATGAACATCAATAGACATGAATCATGGCTTCTTTCCGAATTTGATATAACTGCATTTATAAATCTTTCTATTGAATGTCCATCCTGGGTCTTGGGTCCAGGGTCATCTTCGAACTTCCAGTACTGATGGCGTGTTGACCAGTCAGGGACTGGACGAGCCTTTTGTCTTGATGAGGTGGGTGGTCATCTCCGGTGGGCAGTTATTCTGGTCCAAAGGCAGACTGTAAAATTGATGGTTTCCTGGGACAGAGCTTCGCCTGGGATTCGTAGTATACCAAGCTCCACTGGGTTTGTTCATGGTTGTCTATGAAGGGGTGGTGTATTGGCGTTGATAGATGTGTGTGCTTTAAGTGGCTGTCTTTTTTTGACAGGGCGAGATGCGTTGGCTATTGAATTTTCATGTCTGCCATCATGTGTTTTTTTCTGTTGATAGATCGGTGTTAGTCTTTGTTTGTCGCTTTGCTGGAACTAGTGCATGTGGTGATGCAATGAAGTTGAAATTTTTATTTTTTATTTACAGTGTGGCAAGCCAGAGGCCCATTCACAAGGAGACAGCTAGAGGTGGGCTGGGCACAAGACACATATCTAATATATTCAGAAGACTTCATTAAGTACAGCTCAAAAAGTTGGCATGGCATGGATTTCGTAACATGATTACAAAAGAGATTCAGATTCAGATGTTTTCTCCATAAACTTTGGTTATATGGGAGGTATCCCCCCTCTCTCTCTCTCTCTCTCTCTCTCTCTCTCTCTCTTCCCTCTCTCTCCTCTCTCTCTCTCTCTCCCTCTGTCTCTCTCTCTGTCTCTCTCACTCACTCACTCTCGTGTGTGTGTGTGTGTGTGTTGTGTGTGTGTTGTGTGTGTGTGTGTGTGTGTGTGTGTGATGTTGTTTGGGTGTGTGTGGTGTGTGTGGTATGTGTATGTGTGTAAAAGTTTAAAAGTTTCTATTTAACGTCTTTTTCTATTTCTTAAGAAGGATAGTGACTTCGCAGACCTTTAACATTTCAGATTTTCAAAGGAGATCTCAACTTTTTTTTTCATGTCTGGAAGCAGTGCTCTTATACAAAGACACTACATTGATGTTGTTGTTACGTTACTTTTTTGTTATACAGTTTTGGTTCGAACTGTTATTGTTTACTGATCAACTTCATTTATATGTATCAAACTGAAGTAGTAAATGAGATCCCAGAATAGAACGAAGAAAAGTATGGAGTTGGAGACTAATGGCAAAATAAATAATGGTGATAATAAAAATAGTAATAATACAATACGGAATGTATATAGTGTAGATATTTTTATACAAAGCATATCATTCTGTAATTCCCTTCATGTCTGTTCTTTCAAGTCATAGGGAACCGAGGCAGAAGGTTCTTACCATGCATTTCACTTGCTTCACTCCTCTGCACTTTGGATCATTTTCACCACACAGTATTGTCTCTCACGTTGTAGTTTTTTCTGCTGATGTTCACTAAACCTTCAATATTTCCTGAAGGTTAGAGCGTTGCCCTTGTGCTTTGACAACGGGGTTTGAGCCCTGGTTCGAGCCACCACCGAGACGCCCGTTCAAGGGAATTCTTCCCTTGGAGTTAACATCAGTGCCGACTCTATTCCCCCAAAAGTCCTTTGGGTGGGACTTTAAGCCAAAGTCCCGTGTGCCAACGCACGCAGAACATCTTGCGCAAATGTTAAAACCTGTTCCACATTTCGAAAGAGTAGGTCACTTTGTGCCAGTTGGAACGAATGGCAAAATTGACAAAACTTCCTGTATATGAGGACTGGATGAAAACATATTCCAAATTGAATGATTTTTTAAAATGGTTTAACTGCTTAAGCCATGCTGACTTTGCACACTATTAGTTTCTGTCTCAACTGGTATGAGCTTTATCCAAGAAGAAGATAGATAGTCAAGTGATAGCCATGCGTCCATAGATGATGCAATACACAGTTTGATATATATGTCTCTATTCAAAACTCACCCATGCTTTTAGCGCTTCAGTGCGAGAGACATACAACCACGGTTAAAACACACCAGGTGTTAGTTCACAGGCCAGTGCCAGTAGTCTTCAGAAGAAGAATGCTTTTCAAAGCAAAAAGCGAGAGTATGCTCCTGCCTGTAGACCTGATTAAGTTTGCCAGAGCTTTTTTTAGCGCAGTTGCAATAATCAAATAATGCCCCTACTCTGTGTTGTTTCTTCTGACCAAACTCTCAGAGATCTGCAACTGTTAGACTGTACCACTGCTTACCATGTAAGTCGATTTGAAGAACGATTTTCTAGAAGACAAAGAGCCAGTCTACGTGAACATATTTAAGATTTTCTCTGTTTAGTAATGTTTTGCATAGTTTTTACTTAAAGCAGCGAGAAGGAATACATTTACATGTGTACCTACACATTATGCAGTAAACATGTTTCAACTTGTATCGATCTGTCGTACTACTATACTAGCTAGCTGTCTAGCCAGCTACCTTGCCACCTAGCCATTAAGCTGTCTAGCTTTCTAGATAGTGTGATGCAGAGCACAGTATTGAATTGTATAGCATTGCACTGTAACGTATTGTATTGTAATGTATTTTATACCTCTTTAAGTCAACGCAGATTTCTTTGTACAAATATTAGGCTGCTCTCCCCGGAGAGAGCGCGTTGCCACAAGAGCAGCACCACCCATTCTTTTCTTTTTCTGTTTTGCAAAATACGTGTGTTTGTTTTCCTATCAGAGTGGCTTTTTACTTTTGTAACATAATTTTTCCAGGGACAACTCTCTTGTAGCTAAATGCGTGCGCTAAATGCGTGTTTGCACACGGGATCTCGGTTTACCGTCTCATCCGAAAGACTAGCACCGTGATCACCACTCACGATATGGATGTGGATGGGGGAAAACAGTTTCGGGCACAAACGAGGATCGAACCTCCACACACTCTGAACTCGGATTCTTCGTGTTCTAGATGGGCTCTCCAAGACCATACTGCAAGGAGCAGTGCAGGGGAAGATAGGGCGAGGCAGGCCGAAGAAGAAACAGGCAGACAACATCACTGAATGGACCGGGAAGAGCTTCTTCTCCACAACCCAGGCACTTGCCCCACAACCGCCGCGCAAATGGAGCCAACTGGGCAACGTTCGTCACTGCAGTGCCCCTGCCACCCCGGAGAGAGTTACGGGAGCAGAGGAGAGGAGACGATGAAGCGGGTACGTTAGCTGTAGACCACCCAGTGTTTGCATGCCTCGCTTTGGTCATCCATCTGCGTTGTTTGTTCCGAGTTGGGCAAGCTGTCAAACAGAGGTAGTTCTGCAGACGGGCTTAGTACTATAGCCGTGAAATTATCCATGTTTGTGTCAAACCTTTCCCCACCTCCCCTCTACTGTACCTTGAGTTGGTGGTCTGTGGTGCTAGCCTTTTCGGATGACACGATAAACGGATGTTATATATTTGCTTTGTTTGTTTGAAAAATATATCTTCAACCCCTTTGGAATTTCCTTTCTATTGCTAAGTTTTGTATAATTGCTGTGTATGTGTCTTCTTTTTTTTTGCTAAATAGCTAGTCCTCTTTTTTGTTTTCTGCTTTATAGAAGTTGTGGTTCCTGTTCAACACCCCCCCCCCCCCCCCCCACACCCCTTTTTAGAATTTGTTGGTTCCTGTTCAACCCCCCCCCCCCCCACCCCCCCCACCCGTCCTGTTTGATTTCATTTTCATTTTTCTGTTAGATTTTTTTTATTGTTTGTTGTTTGCTTGTTTTTTCTTGGGAGAAGGGGGGTTGAGGTGTGTAAGATAATGATCTAATTTTTTAGACTTTTTCTCTCGATTTTTTTGTTGTTGGGTTTTTTTGCTAGAGCTCTTAGGTTTCACAATGGGAGGCTTGCGTGTGCGACCATTCCCCCACCTTTAGTAGCCTGCATTCCGATTTGGCGATTGTCCGTTAATTGATTACTCTTTGTGTCTTATAACTTCTTCTTCTCACTTTCCCTCTGTTTATTCTATGAATGAAAGGATGCATACTCCCTCAGTCTGTCTTCTGCCTCCTCCTTCTGTCTGTGCTGCCGTCTGTCTGTCGTCTACTTCCCTATTGTCTTCTCTCTCTCCCTCCCTCTCTCTCTCCCTCTCTCTCCCTCCAGCGCTCTCTCTCTCTCTCTCTCTGTCTCTCTCTCTCTCTCCTCTCTCTCTCTCTCTCTCTCTCCCCTCTCTCTCTCTCTCTCCTTTCTCTATTGTATGTCTGTGTCAAAGTCAATCAAGTCAAACTGTTTATTTTCAGATGGTACATTGAATTAATAAGCAGTCCGGCTGATTTCTTTTTTTTCATCAAACCATCCGTCTAAAAGAAAAGTCATATATGCATAAGTGTGTGTGTGTGTGCGTGTGTGCGTGCGCATGCTCGCCTGCGTGCGTGCGTGCGTGTTTGTGTGCTTTCAAGAAACACATGAGAACCACGCTGACAGCAAGCGTTGTGATGCGGTAGCTTTTTTTCATCCGTCTTGAAGAACCACAATTGGCAGTAAGTTAGATATTTGAAAAGATGACTGTGTCTGACATTCACATGAAGTATCGTCTGCTTTCCTCCCCCCCCCAACCCCCACCCCGATAGTCTCCCTTGTAGTGTAACTCTGGGGGGGGGGGGGGTTGGGGGAGGGTGGGGGGGAGGTATGGGGGAGGGTGGGGTGGGGGTGGGGGGGTGCCGTTGTGTATGCTGCAACTTCTGACATCAATCCTGCCTTCCACTTGTTGAGGATAGGTTGGGAAGTCTGTGTAGCTCATTTGTCTGATCGTGTGAGAAAGAAAGGACAACGCAAAAGAGAGAAGAGATAAAAAAAAAGTGGCGGGTAGAGGGGGGTGGGAGAGATAAAGATGGAGAGAGGGTGGGGGGTGGGGGGAGGGAGAGAGGAGTGCGGGACAGAGGGGGGAACAGAGATGGGGAGCGAGGGGAGGGGGGCAGAGAGAAAGAGAAAGGGAGGGTGGAGAGAGAGAGAGGGGGGGGGGGAGGAAGATAGAGAGATAGAGAGAGAGATAGAGAAGCAGAGAGATGAAAAGGCAAAGGGAAAGAGAGAGAGGGAAAAAGAGACAGATAGAGAGACAGACAGATGGAGAGAGAACGAGAGAGAGAGAGGAGAGAGAGAGAGAGAGAGAGAGAGAGAGGAGAGAGAGAGAGAGAGAAGACTGTAGCGAGAGAAAGAGAGACAGAGACTTTTTTAAAAACATTATTTTATGTTATTCTTGTATTGCGAGGATAATGGAATAAGCACGTATGTGCTTTTTTACATAATCCCCTTGTTGAAGCGGTTTTGTAAATTGTCATCTGTTCCCACCGGCACACAAGGGCCTACTCTTACAAAAAGCGGAACAGGATTTTAACGTGTGTGCAAGATGTTCTGCGTGCTTTCGCACAGGGGGCCTCGGTTTATAGTCTCATCCGAAGGACTTTTGGGGAGAGTGGAGTCTGCACTGATGTTAACTCCAGGGGGAAATATCCACCTTGAACGGGAATCGAACCCGGGTTGTCAGATTGCGAGCGCAATGTTCTAACCACTAGGCTATCCCGTCCCCCTATCTGACAGATACAGAGAAGAGATGACAGAGAGACGAGAGAAGAGAGAGAGAAGAGAGAAGAGAGAGAGAAGAGAGAGAGAGAGAGAGAGAAGAAGAAGAGAGAGGACGAGAGAAGAAAGAGAGAGAGAGAGAGAGAAGAGAGCAGAAGAGAGAGAGAGAGAGAGAAAGAAGAGAAGAGAGACGCAAAAACCAGAGAGACAGAGAAAGTTTCCTAACACATCATCTTTCGGTGACGAATATGCTTAGCTTGGCCGTGTTCATTCAACAGATCGATGTTTCTCATTTTCATGACACGCATCTCACACCTACTTTCAACGAAGGAGAAGGCCCCAGATTCTCCACGTCCCTGCAGCTACAGCCCTACTACTACTACTACTACTATCTTCATCCCCCCTTTCTTTCTTTCCTTTCTTTCTTTTCTTTCGTTTGCCTGTGGATGACTGACTGACTGAGTGACTGACTGATGTTGGCAGACTGAATGGATGGGGGATGGCGTACGGTTGGCAAAGGCCTGACGTTTGATTACAAGCCAGATAGATGAATGGAGACTGGCTTGGGGGAGGTGCTAGACAGATTCGGAAGAGCTGGTGGTGGTGGGTGGTGGGGGGTGGTGGTGGTGGAGAGTGGTAGTGGTGGTTGGTGGTGGTGGTGGTGGTGGTGGTGGTGGTGTGGTGGTGGTTAGAGTTAATTGAAGATAGTGAGGGTAACGTAAGCAAGGGTTAATCTTTTGCTCTCGTTATTTTCTGTTTTGTTTGGGAAATTCAAGTGTGTGTGTGTGTGTTTGTATCGTTGTTCTATTAAGTGTGCTAACGTGTTGGGTGTGTGGTGGGGGAGGGGGGTATGTATGTGTGTATGAATATTTTTCATTGCACTTTAGTTCAGCAGGAGCTAGAATCTGGTCTCCTAACTGTTTTTTATAGCTACGTCCGTGACATACTAGTAGGTAACTGGATGGATGATGATGGATAGAGATAAATAGTGAACGAATAAATAGGAACTAAGACAAGATAGATAGATGACGAGAGAAAGAATGAAAAAAAAAGAAAACGAACAAGATACAACAAGCCAAACGGACACTGAGAGACAGACACAGACAGACAATACAGAGACTAGAATCTTTCTTCTTCTTTTTTCTCAATTATGTGTGGTAACCCACAGATCATGTTTCTCGCCCTCTACATTGTTGCTTTACTGACTAACACCAAGACACCTTTCCTGGTCCTTGCTTTTCTCCTTCTTTCCTACACCATCCCCGCCCCCCCCCCCTTCGTACATCCCCTCTCCCCCTCTCCTCCACTCACAGCAGCAGAGTAGACAAAGTGTGAAATGTGATGTGTATTGAAACCAGAAGAAAAACAATCATTTAAAAAATCGTGTGGTTTTTTTTCAACCGTTCCTTGACTAGAGCTCTGCTGTTCACCAATGCTGAGATGTTCGCCCTCTTACCTATCTTCTTGTAGCCAGTGACATTTGCTGCTGAAGGAGAAGGGGCCCACAGCAGCTGTTGATGTCCTGAACTGGGATTGACAGCGGCTGTGTGATGGCTGTGTGGTGTGATGCTGTAGCTTAAAGTATCGCTCTCTAGATGACTGGAATGGAAGGGAAGGGAAAAAGAAAATGATGCATGCTGCTGAGCTGGCTGACAAGTCATGTTGATGGCGTGTACAGAGGTAAATGTACGTGTTTGATAGGTTGCTGTTTAGTCTTTTTGTCTTTTAATGTACTTTAATCCTTTGCTCGTAACTTACGTACATTTTTCTTTGTTTTTTTAAATTATAGATAATTGGTCATCTAAACTGATTTTAATGGAAACTTGGATGTCGTAATAATGGTATTTAGAAGAAGGAGGAGGAGGAGGAGAAGGGGGTGAAGGAGAAGGTGAAGGAGAAGGTGAGGTAGAAAGAGAAGGTGAGCGAGAAGGAGGAGGATGAGAAGAAGAAGAAGATGAAGAAGAAGAAAGAAGAAGAAGAAGAAGAAGAAGAAGAAGAAGAAGAAGAAGAAGGAGGAGGAGGAGGAGGAGGAGGAGGAGGAGGAGGAGGAGGAGGAGGAGGAGAAGGACGAGGAGGAGGAGGAGGAGGAGGAAGAAGAAGAAGACTTGTTTTGCACTTTTCATTTAACAATTGACAACGCTCAACACACATTGCATGATATTTCTTTTTTAAACTGCGATGTTAAGACATGATATCACACACATTGCATGATATTTCTTTTTTAAACTGCGATGTTAAGACATGATATCACACACATTGCATGATATTTCTTTTTTAAACTGCGATGTTAAGACATGATATCACACACATTGCATGATATTTCTTTTTTAAACTGCGATGTTGAGACATGATATCACACACATTGCATGATATTTCTTTTTTAAACTGCGATGTTAAGACATGATATCACACACATTGCATGATATTTCTTTTTTAAACTGCGATGTTGAGACATGATATCACACACATTGCATGATATTTCTTTTTTAAACTGCGATGTTGAGACATGATATCACACACATTGCATGATATTTCTTTTTTAAACTGCGATGTTAAGACATGATATCACACACATTGCATGATATTTCTTTTTTAAACTGCGATGTTGAGACATGATATCACACACATTGCATGATATTTCTTTTTTAAACTGTGATGTTGAGACATGATATCACACACATTGCATGATATTTCTTTTTTAAACTGCGATGTTAAGACATGATATCACACACATTGCATGATATTTCTTTTTTAAACTGCGATGTTAAGACATGATATCACACACATTGCATGGTATTTCTTTTTTAAACTGCGATGTTAAGACATGATATCACATTCACCGCATCGTCAACATCGTTTTTACATCACACAACATGCACTCACTACAAGCAACAACGCCTTTCTAACACAAAAACGACAATATAACCATAGTAATTATGTTTTCCCTCACCCACCCCACCCCATCCCCATCCCTGTCCCCCACCCCCTCTTTAAAAAAATAAAAGTTTGGCAATGTACCTTACCGAGAAGAAGCTGTCTCAGTACACTAGTCCGTAGCAGAAGTTTCTCCACCACCCCTTCCCCCCCCCCCCCCCCCCCACACACACACACACACACACTTCGCAGAAGAAAACGAACGAGTTTTCTCTTTGGGCTGGAATTACAGGCATCTGGTGTTATCAAGTGCTGGAGATGTATTGGGGTTTACCTCTTGAACATTAGTTTCCTTCTTCATCCAACACAAAAAAGCCTAATTTTGGACTACTTTTTGCAAGTATACCGCTCTTAGTTTCTCCATCGCTTCGTCTTCGTCCTGTCTATTCTGCTACCGTTATTGGTTTTTCTTGTGTAAAGCATGTATACCCATGATGTTGTGACACGCAGACACGGTTGCAGACTCACAAACACACCGAGGCCTAGACACAAGCACGCAACCAAGCGTGCACGCATACGCACGCACACGCGCGGGTGCGCGCACACACAGACACACCTATACCCAGAATCTTTAATTACTACATTCATAAATGCATACACACTACACTACGCTACACTACACGACGCTACACTAGTTGGAAGGGTAGGTAGATAGGTAGGTAGCTAAGTAGCTAGGTAGGTAGTTAGCTAATTAGCTAGGTAGTTAGGGAGGATTTCAGGTAGGTAGGAAGGTAGGTAGGTAGATAGATAGGTAGGTAGGTTGGTATGTGGGTAGGTAGGTAGATAGGTAGGTAGCTAAGTAGCTAGGTAGGTAGGAAGGATTTCAGGTAGGTAGGAAGATAGGTACGTAGGTAGGTAGATAATTAGGTAGGTAGGCTGGTAGGTAGGTAGGTAGATAGGTACGTAGCTAGGTAGGTAGGGAGGATTTCAGGTAGGTAGACAGATAGATAGGTAGGTAGGTAGATAGATAGGTAGGTAGGTTGGTATGTAGGTAGGTAGGCAGGTAGATAGGTAAGTAGCTTGGTAGGTAGGTAGCTAAGTATCTAGGTAGGTAGGAAGGATTTCAGGTTGCTAGGTAGGTAGGTATGTAGGCCCTCTGGGTAAACAACGCCTTCATTTTCATCTTCTTTTCCTGTGTATCTCTTCGGGACACTTCTTCGTTGTTGAATACGATTTTTTTTTACAACCAGTTTTGCTTTGTATTGAATTGAATACCGCTTTCAGTCCTCGCAGATTTCTCTGCGTGAAAATTCAAGCTGCTGTCCCTGTAGCCACAGAAGCAGCGCCACCTAATGTTTTATATTTTCCTTTCTACATGTATATTTGTTTTCCAGCCAGATTGGGCTTTTCTTACTTTTACGGAATTTGAGCAGGAACAATTCTTTGCTGCTCTGGGTTCTTTTACGTGTATGATATATTGTGCGAATCTATACAATCTGTCTTGCTTGATTATTTGTTTATTTATTTTGGATTTATGTATGCATGTATTTATTCACTTATTTTATCTTGTTAGTGATCAGTCATGTCTGTTTGTTGCGTGTGGGGTTGATCTTTTCATTGCTATGGGGTGGGTGTTTTTTAAAGACATTTGCTTTCCCCATTTTGATCGATGATGTTTGCACTGTCTTGCGATGCTGTTGTTTTATTTCATTGTATCATGTATGAATTTTCATAACGTTTTGTTTCTACCTGTAGTCTTTTCGTGACTTGTACTTGTGGATGAACGTGTGTGTGTGTGTGTGTTCGTTTGGATGTCTATCCACTAGAAAGTGATATTAGACAGTGTGTGTGTGTGTGTGTGTGTTCATGCGTGCGAGCGCGCCCGCGTACACACGCGCGCGAGCGCTACAATAGAAGACAAAATCATGTTGAATGCAAATGATCATCAATCTGCCTTCAGGGCCGCTGCAAGCAGTGGTGTGTGAAGGAGCGTGTCTGACACTGGTAGACGATAGATATTGTCTGTCTGTCTGTCTGTCTGACTGTCTGTCTGTCTGTCTGTCTGTCTGTCTGACTGTCTGTCTGTCTGATAGTCTGTCCGATCCCCCTGTTGTGTGCAGACTTTAGGCCTAGGGGGAACTGTCTTTGTGTCTGGAATCTTTGGCATCAGTTCCAGCTCTTTTGTCACTCCCTCCGTTTTAGTTGTTGTCGTTGAATATCTGTGCTTTTAGCGCGTATTTTATATTCCGTTTTGTTGTTTTGTTTTGGGGGGTGGAGCTTGATTTGTGAAGCATATACATTGAATGGACGGTTGTTCAACGCCATGTTTAGATAGTGTTAGAGCTTTATTTTCGCCTTCAGCTTTTTTCTATCTCGTAGTCTGGTCAACCGTTGGGGCACCACTGAAGATGTTTTAGGCACTCAAACTGGTTTTGCATTGCAATGCAGCAGGTTTCTATTGTTTATCTCATTTCATTTGTTATAACAATCTGTGTACTAGTCGCATTTGTGAGAGTTGAAGTATTCTAATCTTGTTTAATGAGTTTCAACTGCCTTGTTTGTTTTTTGATAGAATTGTGTGACAAATAAGGGGGTTTAGTTTGAAGAAAGGAAAAGAGTGGGTAGCTATAAAAAGAAGAGAGGGAGGGAGGAAAGAGAGAGAGAGAGAGGGGGGGAGTTAACAAAGACATGAAGAATAGGAGACAGGCCAAAGGGATCTAAATAGAAAAAAAACCTGATGCACAAAGAGATATCCGCAAATGTCTGTCTTCTCTCGTTGATGTTATGGAAGGAACCCTAAGCCAGTTAATGCTTCTCCTAACCAGACATGTCCACCAGGTTCTGCCATGGACGGAACATCTAGAAACCTGACACTCCCTGCCCCTGCTCCCTGCCCCGTGTTCTGTGGCTGCTTTTCTACAGGAGGAAACAGACACAACGACTGGCAATGGGTTGAGGTGTGCTTGAAAGTGGGAGAGAGAGAGCCGTTTTCAGGAGCTGCTGAAGAAACGGTCATTGCTGAGTTGGCAAAATGGGGAAATACTGGCTATACATTTCTAAAGGAAAAGTTGGCAAGATGGGGAGATACTGGCTATACATTTCTAAAGGAAGAGTTGGCAAGATGGGGAGATACTGGCTATACATTTCTAAAGGAAGAGCTGGCAAGATGGGGAGATACTGGCTATACATTTCTAAAGGAAGAGTTGGCAAGATAGGGAGATACTGGGTATGCATTTCTAAATGAACAGTTTGTAAGATAGGGAGATACTGGCTATACATTTATAATGGAAAAAACTGTAAGATAGGGAGATACTGGCTATACATTTGTTTTTAAAAAAGTTGATTATATGGGTAAATATATAGTAAAAAAAAAAGGTTAAGGAGTCCCTTAACCTATAAGGTCGTAGGGGAGCGAGGCGTCAGAGGCCTCACTTCTCTAGGGCCAGCATATTGAGGGCGGCGCCCATCTCCTCTCCCTCGCTGCTTTACCTTCCCTGACCCTAAAGAGGGCAGGTACCCATTTACAGCTGGGTGAACTGGGGGAATTGTACTGAAGCCAAGGAGCGAAAACGGTCACCCATCCAAGTGGTAACCACGCTCGACGCTGCTTAACTTGGCTGGGGGAAAGCGAGTGCTCCGACCACAGAGCTATCCCGTCCCTCTAAATATATGGTATATATTTGAAAAAGAAAAGTTGGCAAGATGTGTAGATACTGGGAATACATTAGGGGGGGGGGGGGGTGAAGTTGGCAAGATGGGGAAATACTGGGAATACATTTGGATAACAACATTTGGGAAGATGGCAAGATACTGGGTTTACATTTTGGGAGGAAAGTTAGCAAGATGGGGAAACAATGATTATACATTTCGATAATAACAGTTGGAAAGAAAAATAGATAATGGGTATACATTTGGGAAAACAGTTGGCATAATGAGGAGATACACGGAGTACATTGTAAAAAAAAGTTAGGAAGATGGCAAACACTTGGTATACATTTGGATTTTTAAGAAAAAGAAGTTGACAAGATGGGGAATGATTTGTATACATTTGGATAAAAAAAAGTTTGCAAGATGAATAGATAAAAATATTAACTGGTTTGATGGATGCAGACATAACTAGTACTATTAAAATATAAAGTGGGGGTTTTTTTGGTCAGTTTCCAAGAGTAGATTTTGGGCGTGTTTGTTCTTTTGAGCAGAAGCTTAAACCTTGACTGTTTTTAGTGTATTATAGTTTCATTGACTTTGTTTGTCGTTTTCTGTCATTTCCTGCCATCTACTGTCCTTTGTATTATTCGTGAAATGGATGTGATTTGTTCCCTTGTGACATAATCCCTCATGTTTTGAACCGTTCTGAACTTTTCATTTCTTTTGTCTAAATTCGAGGGCTTCTTTTTTCCCCACAGCGTGTTTTGGTTTCCTTAAGAAAAAGTGCTGTCACGCTAATAGACTACTAATAGAATAGAATTGTACACTTCTCATAGTCCAAGAAACCGTTGCTTCTTTTTTCATGAGATGGTTTTGGTTGTGTACTGAATATCGGGGACGGGATAGCTCAGTGGTTGGAGCACTCGCTTTCCCCCAGCCAAGTTAAGCAGCGTCGAGCGTGGTTACCATTTGGATGGGTGACCGTTTGTGCGCCTTGGCTTCAGTACAGTTCCTCCAGTTCACCCAGCTGTAAATGGGTACCTGCCCTCTTTAGGGTCAGGGAAGGTAAAGCAGCGAGGGAGAGGAGATGGGCGCCGCCCTCAATATGCTGGCCCTAGAGAAGTGAGGTCTCTGACGCCTCACCCCCCTACGACCTTATAGGTTATGGGACTCCTTTACCTTTACTTTACCCTACTGAATATCACAGAATCTTACATTTTCACCTTTTAGTTCTCTTATTCTTGTTTGGTTGTCGTATTATATATCATCCTCTCCTTTCTCTGTCTGCAATACTCTGGTGAGTGATGCTGGTGTAGCGCTGGTGACACGTGTTGGCATCTGGTTCTTCTCCTTCGTCGTCATCGAATACTCAGACAGCAACTACTGTTGTCTGTCATATGAGGGAAAATGCGTCGCGCTGCCGTTAAGCGCCTGACAAGTCAGACCCAGCCGACTTGGACGTGGGAGAGAAAGTCATTGGTAAAGCATTTGCTTCAGCAACATGTATCCCCAAAATAAAGAAGGGATGCTGCTTGGGTGACAGAATGCAAGATGTTTTAATAATAATAATAATAATAATAAATGGAACTTATATAGC
>CM054153.1:41159073-41161573 GCA_028751875.1 Rapana venosa
TTATTCTTTTATTTCGAAGATCATGGAATAAGCGCTCATGTGCTTTCTTTCCACATCCGCTCCACGTGTGTATGCGGTTTTGTACATTTTTTGTCATCTGTACCCACCGGTGCGCAACGGCCTACTCTTCCGAAAAGCGGAACAGGTTTGAACGTGTGGTCAAGATGTCCTTACGTGCGTCCGCATACGCGACCTAGGTGAACAGTCTCATCCAAAGGACTTTTGTTGAGGAGTGGAGTCGGCACTAATGTTAACTTCGGGGGATAAATCTTCCCCTTGAACGAAATTCGAACCCAGGTCAGAAGATCACGAATGAATTACGGAACGCAAAGATAGTGCCGGAGCTATGGCCTGAAGTCATGTTCTTCCCTAGGTCACCAGCACACCATCGTCTTTGATTCCTTTATTCTTGTAGATACCTCAGCAGAAATTCGGAGGATCTGGTGCCAGGCAACTTCTCTTTTAGCGTGTTTCTCTTTAAGAGTATGATGATACATCTTGGTATTTAAAGAAAACTCGGGGTGCAGGGTTTTTTTTTCCTTTTTTACTTTTGGTTTTACAATCGAAAATGTCTTTGATGTAAGAGAGAGGAATATTCTATACGTGCGCGTATAGATAGAGATCATAAAACCCTGGCCGCCCTGAAGAGGTCAAAAAAGACGTCAAAGGAAATGTTAACAATGAGAAGAGATGAAGATGGGGGGAGAGAGAGAGAGAGGGAGAGAGAGGGGGAGAGAGTGAGGGGGGAGGGAGGGAGGGAGGGAGAGAGATACCGGGGAGGGAGGACAGGCGGATGGACGGACAGACAGACAGACAAACTGACTGACTAGGGACGGGATAGCCTAGCGGTTAGAACATTTGCGCTCGCAATCTGACGACCCGGGGTTTGATTCCCGTTGAAGGGGATATTTTCCCCTGGAGTTAACATCAGTGCAGAATTCAATCTCCCCAAAAGTCATTCGGATGAGACTATAAACCGAGGTCCCGTGTGCGAACGCACTCAGAACATCTTGCGCACGCGTTAAATCCTGTTCCGCTTTCCGTAAGAGTAAGCCATTGTGTGCCGGTGGGAACAGATGACAGAATTTACAAAACCTCATACACACGGGGACTGGATGTAAAAACGCAATAATTGCTTATTCCATTATCCTCGATATAAAATAAATAAACTAAATAAAAATAAATAAAATACTCGATATAAAAGAATAAAATTAAGCAAAAGAATGAAACTGACTGACTGACTGACTGACTGACTGACTGACAGAGACCAACTTAGACAAATAGAGACAGAGAGCTATAAAAGGAGACAGGAAGAGTGTATATTACTGCATTTGCTCTTACCTTTAACTCTCTATTTTTGATATGTTATGTACCCCCCTGGAGATCACTATTTCTCTCTCCTTTTTGACACTGTGTTTTAATTTATGGAAGAACATCAAAGGACCTGTCTCCCTTCCTCACTTGGTTCTTGTGACTTTTTTTTGCATTGTTGTGGCTGTTATGTTGTTGTTGTTTTGTCCGCAGAGAAGAATGGTCTAGATCCACTATATAAATTATCGTAGTGTGACAGGAAAACAGATGGAATCAATGTTGGCCCAGGAAACCGCTGACAAGAAAAGACAGCGGACAAGTTGGAGGTTCTGGGACACAAACATAAATACTTTTTTTTTCAATCTTGATCACTTTTAGAATTTGTCCATACATTCGTGTTCTTATCTGGGGTAAGGGTGGTGTGTGTGTGTGTGTGTGTGTGTGTGTAAGTGTGTGTGTGTGTGTGTGTGTGTGTGTAAGTGTGTATGTGTGTGGTGTGTGTTTTATACCAGTCCCTGGCAATCGTCTTTCCTCGCTTTTGCAGTTCCCAGGATGAATGAGCTTGCCTTGGCTGGACTCCTAAGACAGCTGCCGTTATTAACTTGAAGATTTATGCCATTCCTCCTACCCAGTACCCACTAAGTTGAAGTTGAAGCTGGACTTCTTGCGAAGTGAATATGTCTACTGTCCTGTCTTTTCCTACTGTTTTCTGTGTTTTCCAGTACTGTTAGGATATTTGTGGCTTAACGTGATGATTTGTCATAGTACAGGAGCGAACAGAGACTTTGAGGATTATAAAAGCAACCTAATATGATCATTCTACTTCTTGGGTTCATTTTAGATTGTCCCTCACTCGAAGAATTTTTATCGTTCAGAAACTTGTAGTGGAGGATAACGAGTGCAGAAACCAGTTACAACCTCTTCATCATTTTGAGAATAATTTATAAAAAATTAAATGAAAGAACAAATTCTAGGAAGTTATATCTTTTTGTGATGATGCAGTAATTAGATTACCTCCCATGGGATCAGAGTGACGAGTTACTATATTGGGACACACCTGCAAATTGTGTAGCGCTCTGTTTCCTTGGGTGGTGGTTGAAAACCGTCTGTTGCATGCACTTCGCCTACACAGTGAAATGTATTTATGCAACCTCGTTATAGAGCTTACATCCTAACTGTGAAACTGTAC
>CM054153.1:41169073-41179168 GCA_028751875.1 Rapana venosa
TTAAAAAAAAAACAAAAAAATAAAAAAAAAATCCCCCAAAAAAGGAGAGAGGAGGAGGGGAGGAGAGAGGGAAAAGGAACACAAAAATTCAATCAGTTTAAATTTTAATTTAAAACCCCGGCCCAAAAAAAGTGGATACTAGATCAAATTGGTTCAGTTCAAACCCGTTCAAATAGAAACAGTGTTAAAAATGGTTTGTTCAAACCCAATTTAAAACAGGCATACCAGTAAATGATTCAAACAAGCTCGACTGGTCAAAAAATGGTCTCAACCATGCTGGTTTCTCGCAGGTAGGAGGATGAAAAAAATGGCGGTGAAGTGAGTTGTGGCGGTTACAAACCGATGGTCAAACGGGGCTCAACCATGAAGGTATACTTACAAAGTAGGGGGAGGAAAAAAATGGCGGTGAAGGAGTTTTGGTTTGATTACAAGTCGACGGTCAAAAAGGGCTTGAGGGAGGAGGAGGTACAAAATGGTGGTGAAGTGAGTGGTGGGCAAGTTACATGAGGATTTCCTTGACAGACCCTGAGTAGTTGTCAGGGTTAGAAGGAATATGGAGCATGAAGTGTGTGAGTAGTTGTCGGGTAAAGGAGTCCCAGTTGTGGTTTGGATCCGGTTTGAACTGGTTTCAAAACTGGATCAAACCGGATCTATCCGGATCAAAACGGTTCAAACCGGATCAAACGGTTCAAACCGGATCAAACGGTTAAAACTAGTTCAAACCGGTTTTTTAAACCGGGATCAACACCGGTTTCAAACCGGGAATTAAACCGGTTCAAACTAGTTTCAACGGTTTAAACGGTTCAGGACTGGTTCCGTTCCAACTGGTACTCACACACTCATGCTCCTATCCTGAAACTACTCAGGGTCTATCATGGAAATCCTCATGTAACTTGAACCACAACTCACTTTCACCGCCATTTTTTGTACCTCCTCCTACCTGCGGGGGAGGGGGGTGGGGTGGGGGGGGGGAGGGCAGGGAAGGAGAGGGGGGATATACTTCTGTTTGCTTTGGGTGAGTTTGCCTACCAGGTGAGACTTGACAGTGAGCTATCTTCATGGTGGTCTCTGGGCTTCTTTGCTTTATTGGCTCTCCACCCCTACTTTCCTTTCATCCACTAGCAGTGTGTGAGTTTGATGTGAGTGAATTGTGTGCTGTTATTGGGTTTGTTGGGTGAGGGAGTGTGTGTGGGTGTGTGATGCATATGCAAAGGTGGGTGGGATGGTGGGGGGGGTTGGGGTAAGGGTGAGGGATAGTGCTTTAACTTTTTAAAATACTTTATTGTCCTTCTTCAGCTGGAAGTTTGCCAGGACCATTTTTATTTTCTATTAGCTTTTTGCTCTTTACCTCTTTACCATTGAAATTGTCAAAGAATGTTAGGCATGAGATCTTGTATTTTAAAAAAACTGAAATAGTCGAACCATTTTCCAGTAACTGAAAATTTTTGATTGTAACGCAGAGGTTATGTCTCTATCACTCCCACACACACACACTCTCTCTCTATCTCTCTTCTCTCTCTCTCTCTCTTCTTCTCTCTATCTCTCTCTCTCTCTCTCTCTCTCCTCTCTCCCTCTCTCCCTCTCTCTCTCTCTAACAACAGAGTGAAAAACTATGAAGAACGAAACCGAATGAGTATCGCTGAAAAACTCAAAGAAGGAAAGACCAAACACATGTTTAAAAAGAAGACAACTTAGACATCCAGTATAGAATTTAGGAGTCAGAGAAAAGCAAACAACATAAGACAGAAAAGCAAAGGGAAAAAATTGCAAAAAATACAAAAAAGTTGAAAATAATAAGAAACAAACATTTAATGTTCACTGTTGAAAAACTGTCCATAGGTTGTCCTTTTTCAGTTTTAATTTCATCAAGTTTTTTCCACATATCTGTTTTTCTACCTGACTGATATAATTATGCGTCTGTCTCTACCTTCTTTTGCATTCATTACTGGTTTTTTCGTGTCCGCATGTGTCCCTGTCTCCCCTTTTCTCCCTGTCTCTTCTTTATCCTGTTCCATTTGTTTGGGAGCTTTTGTATAACATGCATTCGGAAAAGGCTTCTGTCTTTGTCTTTGTTAAGGTTTCTTTCACATTTGCTTTGCTTCCAATCCTTTGCTTATGTCATTTCTTGTTCTGCTTTAAAAAAAAACATGTATAAAAGTATACAGGGGAGGTATAGCCTAATGATTAAAGCACTGTGCTTGTGGTCTGATGACCTTGGTGGAAACCATCACCAAGGCACCCGTTCAAGGGAAATTTTCCCCTGGAATTCATACCAGTATTGTACCAATTTCACTCCCCCGAAAGTCCTTCCAATAAGTCTAGAAACCAAGGTCCCGTGTTGTGCCAATGCCTGCGCACGCAGATAATCTTGTGCACACGTTAAAACCCAGACTGTCTTTCAGGAATACAGGTCATTACATGCAAGAAGGAAGGATAACAAAAGAAAACAAAAACAAAGAAGTTCATGCACGCTGGCGTCGTGTTTAGACATCATTCTCGAAGTTGGAATGGGTACTAATGGTGGGAAGAAAAACAATGGCATAAGGGCAAATTTTCAGTATTGATGAACCTCAGATTTCTAGACGAGGAAGCGAAAAAACTGTATATGTAATATAAGTGTACGGTGAACGGTGTACTTGTTTTATTCTTTTTATCTATTTATTTGATTCTTTCATTTCGAACGGATGACCAAAATTTACAAAACTGCTTACACACGGGGACTGGATGAAAAAGTACTTGAGTGTTGTATTCCCATTATTTCGAAATTAAAAAAAAGAAAGAATTAAAGACACGGAAAGGATAATGCAATAAGCAGTCATATGCTGTTTTTATTTTCATGGTCTTTTACATCAAGGCCCTCGTGATTCATGCATTTTGTAAGTTTTGTTCACCCGTTCAACCGGCACACATGCCTACAATTCTGGTAAGCGGGAAGAGGTTTTAACGTGTGCACAAGATGTGTCCTGCATGCGTTTACACGAGACCTCGGTTTATTGTCTATCCGAAGGACTTTTGGTGGGAGTGGAGTGGAGTCGCACTGATGGTAAACTCCAGGGGAAGAATATCCCCTTGAACTGGATTCAAACCCGGGTCACTGATTCATGAGCGCAATGGCTTATGCCTACACTTTATTCATCGTGTAAGGGAATGGATGGGAACGTGCAAGCTGTGTAGGTCCGTACCTCTGTCCCTGCAGAAATGGAATCAAGCCCACCACAAGAAGGCTGGCTCTTCATTCTTCAGGGAGGGGAGCACTGTTGGCAGTGCATAAGTGAAAGGCTTTGTCTGACGCTGGCGGAAAAGCATCGTCTCCTTGTCTTTGATGGTCACTTGCAGGGTGCAGAATTGGAGTATGGGGGAAGCTGCTGTTGGTAATGTTGTGGCGTTAATTTCTGCCGTCACTCTATATGTCTGTCTCTCGCTAATTAATACAGGAAGGCTAAAGTCCTGTAGTCCTCTCCCTAATTATGTCAGGGAAAAGAAGAGGTATTGGAGAGATGAGAAGTGATGGGGATTGGTGGGTGAGTGAGAGGCGGGGGTAAAGGATGAGAGATGGCGAAAGAGAGTAGGTTGGAGAAAGAGACAGAAGAAAGAATTGGGGTAAGGGACTGGAGAGAGAGAGGCATAGATAGATAAAGAGAAGATATATACAATGACAATGAGAGTTTTATTGTGATAATCGAGTTGTCCATTCACAAAGGGACAGTGGGAGGGGGGTGGGCACAAAAACACAAATTTCATACACTGAGAATTGAATTATTTACAGCCCAAATAGTCAATATGTATGGTTCCATAACATGGTTACAGAATTGATTTCATATTCTTTTTTGGGTTTTTGTTTTTTTGACCTTTGGTTAGCCCTTACGAGGAACTACAGAGCAGACACAGACACAGAGTTGTTGAGTGCTTGTATTTGTGGTCATCATCGTGTGCTGTGCGTTATTACTATTGCTCTTCAGAAACTTTTCTTTCTGATATCTCACAAAAATTCTTAGTCCTGGGGTGGCCAGTAATGGACCTAGTAGACATCCAATCATGACTCTGTCCAAATCTTCATATTATGCTTGGTGGCAAACAATGAACATCAATAGACAAGAATTATGGCTCTTCTTTTCCGAATTTGTTTATAAATGCATCATAATCTTTCTGCTGAATGTCATCCTGGTTTCTTAGGGTACAGGGCTCTTTTGGACTTTCAGTGCTGAAACTGGGACGAGCTTTTGTCTTGATGAGGTGGGTGGTCATCCCCGGTGGGCAGTTATCTGGTCCAATACAGCGACAGACTGTAAAATTGATGGTTTCTGGGACAGAGCTTCGCTGGGATTGTGTTATACCAAAGCTCACTGGGTTTGTTTCATGGATGTCTATTGAAGGGGTGGAGTAATGGAGTTGATTAGATGTGTGTGCTTTAGGTCGGCTGGCTTTTTTTGACAGGGCGAGATGTGTTGGCTTTGGAATTTGTATGTTGCCATCTGTGTTTTTCTGTTGATAGGTCGGTGTTAGTCTTTGTGTGTCGTTTTTGCTGGAACTAGTGTTTTGTGTGGTGATGCAAGGAAGCTTATATTCTTTCAGATTTATAAAAAAATCTATTAACCATGACAAAGGTTTTTACTGTGGTAATCCAGGGACCCAATCACAAGGAGACAGTAAGGGTGGGTGGGCACAAGGCACATATCTACTATATACACGAAGGACTTCATTAATTTTATTAGTTTGTGTACTGATGTTCTCCAAACCATGCATAGCCTGGTTATTAGAGCGTTCGATTTGCGCTCGCGATATCACCGACCCGGGTTTGAGCCGCCAGTTGTAACTGTTGTAGGCCATGTGACTATGCACACTTTTATTTCTGTTCTAAACTGGTATGAGCTTTATCCAAGACGAGATAGATTGTCAAGTGATAGCCATGCGTCCATAGATGATGCAATACGCAGGTTTGATATATATATGCCTCTATTCATAAACCTCACCCTGCTTTTAGCATTTCATTGCGAGAGACATACAACCCGGGTTTTTTTTAAAACACACATGTGGTAGTTCACAGGCCAGTGCAATAAGTTTCAGAAGAAGAATGCTTTGTCACAGCAAAAAGCGAGAGTATGTCCTGCTGTAGACCTGAATAAGATGGCAGAGCTTTTTTTTTAGGCAGTTTAGTTGCAATAATCAAATATTGCCCCTACTCTGTGTTGTTTTTCTGACCAAAACTCTCTGAGATCTGGCAACTGTTAGGACTGTACAACTGCTTACATGAAGTCGATTTGAAGAACGATTTTCTAGAAGACAAAGACGCCAGGTCTACGTGAACATATTAGGTCCTTCTATGTTTAGTAATGTTTTGCATAGTTTTTATAAAGCAGGAGAAGGAATACATTTGATGTGACTACACTTTATGCAGTAAACATTGGTTTCAACATGTATCGATCTGTGTACTACTATACTAGTAGCTGTTTGCCAGCTACCTTGCCACTAGCCATTAAAAACAGTCTATAGCTTTTTAGATAGTTTGACGAGAGCACAATAGTGAGGTTGTCTTGTCATTGTATTGCATTCATAGAATCGTATTATATTGTCTTGTTAACCGTATTTTTTGTAATGTATTGTATACTTCTTTAAGTCAACGCAGACTTCTCGTGTGAATAATAGGATGCTCTCCCGGAGATGAGCCGCGGTCGCCACTAAGAGCAGCACACACTCATTTTTTCCTTTCCCTGTTTTGCAAATACTTGTGTTTGTTTTTTCTATCAGGGTGACTTTTTATTTGGGTATTCAGAATTTTGCCAGGGTCAACTCTTTTTTAGCTAAATGCTGTGCGCCAAATGCGTGTTTGCACACGGGATCTCGGTTTATCGTTCTCATCCGAAAGACTCGCACCCAGACACCACCTCACGGTTTATAGGGCAGGGGGGGTGGGGGGGGGGGAAGTTTGGGCACAACGAGGAATCGAATCTCCACCACTCTGACTCGGTATTTTCGATGTTCTAGATGGGCTCTCCAAGACCATATGCAAAGTGAACAGTGCAGGGGAAGAAGGGGCGAGCAGGCCGAAGAAGAAAACAGGCAGACAACATCTCTGTATGGACCGGGAAGAGCTTTTCTCCACAACCCGGCACTTGCCCACTCGCGCGCAAATGGAGCCACCCTGAGTGCAACGTTCGTCACTGCCAGTGCCCTACCACCCGGAGAGGGTTACGGGCAGCGAGGAGAGGAGACGATGTGAAGGGGTATGTAACCTGTAGACCACCGTGTTTGCATGCTCCTTTGGTCATCCATCTGCGTTGTTTGTTCGAGTTGGGCAAGCTGTCAAACAGAGGTTAGTCCTGAAGAGGCTTAGTAATCCAGCCGTGAAATGTCTATGTTTGTGTCAAACCTTTCACACCTAACTCTACTTACCTTAGATGGTGGTCTGTGGTGCTAGCCTTTCGGATGGACTCGATAAACGGATGTTATTATTTGTTTTGTTGGACAACTATCTTAAAACCCTTGGAAATTCCTTTCTATTGCTAAGATTTGTATAATTTGCTGTGTTATGTGTTTCTTTTATTTTTTGCTTATGGTAGACTTTCTTTATGTCCTATTTCATTTTGTTTTTGCTTTATAGAAGAAGAAGTTTTGGTTCTTGTTCAAGCCACCGTCTCTTTCGGTTATTTCATTTTTTCTCGTTCTTGTGTTTTCTATTGTTTTGTTTGTTTTTTGTTGGCCGGGGAGGGGGGGGTTTGTGTTTTAGGGTTGTAAGCATAATGGATCATTATTATTTCCCCACTGTTTTCTCTCGTTTTTTGGACTAGAGCTCTTAGTTCACCAATGGTGAGGCTTTGCGTGTGCGACCCATCCCGGACCTTTAAGGTAGCCGCTTTCCGATTAAGGTGTTGTCATGTTTTATATTTGATATACTCTTTGTGTATATAACCTTCTTTCACTTTCTCGGTTTTAATTATGAAGAAAGGGATGCTACCATCTGTATGTCTGTCTGTCTGCCTGTCTGTCAGTCTGCCTGTCGGCCTGACTGTCGGTCGGTTAGTTGGATGTCTGTTTCTGTCTCTTCTCTCTCTCTACCTCTCTCTCTCCCCTGTCTGTCGGTCTGTCTGTCTATCTCTTCCCCCCTCTCTCTTCTTTCTCTATTTGTATGTCTGTGTCAAAGTCAAAATCAAAGCTAAACTGATATTTTCAGATGGTACATTTTGAATGAAGCAGGTCCAGCTGATTTCTTTTTTTTTTTCACGAACCATCCGTCTAAAAGAAAAGTCATATATCATAAGTGTGTATGCGTGTGCGTGCGTGCGCGCGCATGCTCGCTGCGTGCGTGCGTGCGTGCCTGTGGGTTATTCATGAAACAAATGAGAACCACCACTCACTGTAGGCGTTGTGATGCGGTAGCTTTTTTCTCTCCGTCTTGACGAACAAAATTGCAGTAAGTTAGATATTTGAAAAGATGACGTGGTTGACATTCACATGAAAGTATCGTTCTGCTTCATCCAACCCCCACCCCCCCCCCCCCCCCCCCCCCGATTGTCCCCTTGTTAGTGTGAGGACTCTGGGCCTGGGGGGAGGGTGGGGGGAGGGGAGGGGGTGTGGGGAGGGTGGGGGGGGTGCAGTTGTGTATGCTGCAACTTTTGACATCAATGTGCCATGCACTTGTTGAGGGCTAGTTTGGGGAAGTCTGTGTAGCTCATTTGTCTGATCGTGTTTGTGTGAAGGAAAGGACACGCAAAAGAGAGAAGAGATAAGAAAAGTGGCGGGGGTAGAGGGGGTGGGAGAAGATAAAGAGGGGAGAGAGAGTGGGGGGTGGGGGAGAGAAGGAAAGAGGGGGGGACAGAGGGGATAACAGAGAGGAGGGGGGGGGGGGGGCAGAGGGGAGGAGGAGTGCAGAGAGAAAGAGAAAGGGGAGGGTGGATGCGAGAGTGAGGGGGAGGGGGGAGAGAGAGAGGAGGATAGAGAAAGCAGGATAGATGAAAAGGCAATGGGAATGAGATACAGACAGAGAAGTCAGGCGACGCGATGGAGGAGAAACGAGGAGAGAGAGAGAGAGAGACAGAGAGAGGGAGAGTGAGAGAATGAGAGAGGAGACGAGAGAGGAGGAGAGGAGAGGAGGAGATGAGAGGAGAGAGAGATGAGAACAAGATGTGTTATGCGAGGGAAAGAGAGACAGAGACTTTTAAAAAAACATTATTTTATGTATTCTTGTATATCGGGTAATGGATTAGCACGTATCTGTGCTTTTTTTACATAAATCCCTTGTGTATGCGGTTTTCGTTAAATTGTATCTGTTCCCACCGGCACACAAGGGCCTACTATTTACAAAAAGCGGAACAGGATTTTACACGTGTGTGCAAGATGTTCTGCGCGCATTCGCACAGGGGGCCTCGTTTATGTCTCATCCGAACGGACTTTTGGGGAGAGTGGAGAGTCTGCTGTGATGGGTGTTAAAGGGGGGTGGTTTTTGGGAGGGGGGGGGGGGGGGTTTAGGGGGTGGGGGTTTGTGTCTGGGGGGGGGTTTCGGAGGGTGGGGGGTGTGTGGGGGGGGTTTTTGGTGTGAGGGGGGGGGGCTTGGGGGGGGGGGGGGGGTGTGGGTGGTGGGGGGCTGGGTGGGTTGGGGGTGTTTTTGATGGTTGTGGGGGGTTGGGTTTCGTGCGTGGTTGGGGTTTGGTTGGTGGGGGGGGGGGGGGAGGGGTTTGGGGGGGAGGGGGGGTTTGGGGGGGGGGGGGCGTGGGGGGGTTTGGATGGGTGGTAAACTCCAGGGAGAATATCTCTTATCCCATTGAACAGGAATCGAACCCGGGTTGTCAGTTTGCGAGCGCATGTATCTAACCTCTAGGCTATCCCGTCCCGTATATGACGAACAGATACAGAGAGAGAGATGAGAGAGAGTGGAGAGAGGAGTGGATTTGATGGAGAGAGAGTGATGAGGAGAGGAGAGTGAGAGAGAGCGGACCTGACAGACAGACAGACAGAAGTCAGACAGACAGACAGAAGACAGACAGACAGACAGAGATGATTGGAGAGAGAGAGAGAGAGAGAGCGAAAAAGAAAAACGCAAAAAAAAACAGAGAGGACAGAGAAAGTTTCCTAACACATCATCTTTCGGTGACGGATATGCTAGTTTGGCCCGTGTTCATTCAATATTAGATCGATGTTTCTCATTTTCATGGAATCATCTCACACATACTTCAAACGAAGGAGAAGGGCCCCCCCCCCCACCCCTCCAGATTCACCATCTCACGTCCCTGCAACTATAGCCCTGGGGACCCCTACTATACTAATTTACTTCTTTCATACCCCCGGTCTTTCTTTCTTTCTTTCCTTTTCTTTCGTTTGGCCTTGTGGATGGACTGATCGTGACTGACTGATGTTGGCAGACTGAATGGTTTGGGGGATGGCGTACGGTTGGGCAAAGGCCTGACGTTTGATTCAAGCCAGATAGTGGTATGGAGACTGGCTTGGGGGAGGTGCTAGACAGATCGGAAGTTGGTGGTGGTGGTGGTGGAGGTGGTGGGTTTGGGAGGGGGTGGTGGTGGAGGTGGGTGGGGTGGTGGGTGGTGGTGGTGGTTGTGGTGTTTGTGGTGGGTGGTGGTGGTGGTTTTAGGTTGAATTGAAGATAGTAGGGTAACGTAAGCACGGGTGTAATCTTTTGCTCTCGTTATTATTTCTGTTTTGTTTGGGAAGTCAAGTGTGTGTGTGTGTGTGTGTGTGTGTGGGTGTGTTTGTGTGTGTGATGTGTGTGTTGTGTGTGTGTGTGTGTGTATGTGTGTGTTTAGTGTGTGATGTGTGTGTGGGGGGGGGGGGTTCTGTGTGTGTAAATGTGTAATGTTTGGTTGGGGTGGGGGGGGGGGAGTGTCGGATATGTGTGTTATGGTATTTTTCATTGACACTTTAGTTTTCACAGGAGGTATATCTTGCTTCATAAGCTGTTTTTCTAGCTACCTCCGTGATTAATAGGTATTTGGTAATTTGTGGTGGATGGATGGTTGGATGGATGGATGGATGGATGGATATATAATAATATTTGGTGAACGCGAATATATAGGAAGGGGCTAGAAAGATAGATAGCTAGAATGACGGAGAGAAAGAGAGAAAACAAGAATGAAAACAAGAACAGAA
>CM054153.1:41179668-41200829 GCA_028751875.1 Rapana venosa
TTCCAAAATCCCCGTTTGGGCCAAAAATTTTTCCCCCAATCCTTAAGTATAAGTGGGGGGTCTGAGCCCTTTTTTTTGGGAGAGATGAAAACCGGGTCCTGTGGTTACAAAAATTATTTAGCGCTCTTTAAAAAAAAAAACCACGGCAACAAGAGAGTTGTCCCTGGCAAAATGTTGTAGAAAAAAGCCACTCTGAAAGGAAAAAAAGGAAAAAAAAGTAATAATGAGTAGCGCTACTCTTGTGGTGACGCGCTGTCCCCGGGGAGAGCAGCCCGAATTTCACGCAGAGAAATATGCCGTGACTTAAAAGTGGTATGAAAATGAAAATATGACACTAAAACTGAAATCCCATTCTCCTCCAGGCAGAAGGTGCATGCTGGGTATCTTCATGTCATCCATGCCATCAGCCTTATCCTGCCTATTCATCTTCGAAGTCGGAATGCGGCTACCTTCAAGGTGGGCAAAAACTGTTGCACACGCACAATCTCACCACCGATGGACCTCGGAGCTCTAACTGAGGAACGGGGACAAAATTCAGCCTATTCCTTTATGACAGGCAGATAGAGCTTTGCTGAGCGCACTTGTACACTCATTCTCCTGGTTCATAATCACCATCCACAGGATAGCCCAGGGAGTGGGGTCAGTACCAACGTCAACTCCAGGGCAAGAATAACAATTAAGAGACACCTCAGTGAAGAAGATTCATCCCTTCATCCTCAGTGTTCATCAAGTCACTCCAGTTTTTATTTTTGTGTTATTTATATATACCACTTTTAAGTCACGGCAGATTTCTCATGCGTGAAATTCGGGCTGCTCTCCCAGGGGAGAGCGCGTCGCCACAAGAGCAGCGCCACCCTTTTTTTTTCTTTTCCTGTCTTCCAGCTGTATTTGTTTTTCCTATCCTGTCTTCAACTGTATTTGTTTTTTTCCATCAGAGTGGCCTTTTCTGCATAATTTTGCCAGGGACAACTCTCTTGTTGCCGTGAGTTCTTTTACGTGCGCTAAATAATTTTTGTAACTGCGAACTCAGGGCTATCCTGCCCTCCTAAATGTGTGTTTGAGAACTAAAAATCTAAACTGTTTTTATCTTAAAACGCAAAATGCCTATTTACGTTCTTTACACTGTTTTACTATTTTAGTATGGTTTACTGTTTGGAAATTCTGTTAAAATCCTTGAGCTTTCATCAGTTAAATACAACTTTCTGCTGGATGAGTGAGAAAGTTTGGATGGAAAGTGTACCTTGAACATATGAAAAGCCGTAGGCAGGACAGACAATGTACCACTACTGGAAAAACCTACAGCAAGGACAGACAATGTTCCACTGCTAGGAAAACCTATAGCAATGACAGACACTGTTCCACTGCTGGGAAAACCTATAGCAATGACAGACACTGTTCCACTGCTGGGAAAACCTATAGCAATGACAGACACTGTTCCACTGCTGGGAAAACCTATAGCAATGACAATGTTCCACTGCTGGGAAAACCTATAGCAAGGACAGACACTGTTCCACTGCTGGGAAAACCTATAGCAATGACAGACACTGTTCCACTGCTGGGAAAACCTATAGCAATGACAGACACTGTTCCACTGCTGGGAAAACCTATAGCAATGAGAGACAATGTTCCACTGCTGGGAAAACCTATAGCAATGACAGACAATGTTCCACTGCTGAGAAAACCTATAGCAATGACAGACAACCCTATAGCAATGACAGACACTGTTCCACTGCTGGGAAAACCTAGAGCAATGACAGACAATGTTCCACTACTGGGAAAACCTATAGCAATGACAGACAATTCTCCACTGCTGGGAAAACCTATAGCAATGACAATGTTCCACTGCTGGGAAAACCTATAGCAATGGCAATGTTCCACTGCTGGGAAAACCTATAGCAATGACAGACAATTCTCCACTGCTGGGAAAACCTATAGCAATGACAATTCTCCACTGCTGGGAAAACCTATAGCAATGACAATGTTCCACTACTGGGAAAACCTATAGCAATGACAATGTTCCACTACTGGGAAAACCTATAGCAATGACAGACAATTCTCCACTGCTGGGAAAACCTATAGCAATGACAATTCTCCACTGCTGGGAAAACCTATAGCAATGACAATGTTCCACTGCTGGGAAAACCTATAGCAATGACAGACAATTCTCCACTGCTGAGAAAACCTATAGCAATGACAATGTTCCACTGCTGGGAAAACCTATAGCCATGACAGACAATGCACCACTGCTGGGAAAACCTATAGCAATGACAGACAATGTTCCACTGCTGGGAAAACCTATAGCAATGACAATGTTCCACTGCTGGGAAAACCTATAGCAATGACAGACAATGTTCCACTGCTGGGAAAACCTATAGCAATGACAATGTTCCACTGCTGGGAAAACCTATAGCAATGACAATGTTTCCACTGCGGGAAAACCTATAGCAATGACAGACAAAGTTCCACTGCTGGGAAAACCTATACCCAATGACAATGTTCCCCTGCTTGAAAAACCTAAACAACGACAAATGTTTCCCATTGCGGGAAAACCTATAACAATAAACAGACAATGCACCTTGCGGGAAAACTATAGCAACGAACAGACAATGTCCATTGCGGAAAACCAAGCAAACGACAGACAATGTACCATTGCTGGAAAACCTATAGCAAGACAATGAAACACTCTGAAAAACCTTAGCATGACAGCCAATGCTCCACTGCTGGGAAAACCTATAGCAATGACAGACAAGGCTCCACTTCTGGGAAAACCTATAGCAAGTACACACTACCACTGCTGGGGAAAAAAATATGGCAAGGGCAAACTTCCACTGCTGGGAAAACCTATAGCAAGGGCAGACAATGTATCACCCCTGGGAAAACTTTCAGCAAGGACAGACGACGTACCACTGCAGGAAAGAAAGCACATAGCACTATGATATATCAGTGACAGGGAGGCGAACTGATGCACAATGTACCACCGCTGTAAAGACAAAACACGCACTACAATCACTATATCAGTGACAGTGGCCAACTGACGCAACAATAGAAAAGAAAGAAAGAAAGACCACAGTGCTACAATCACTACATCAGTAACAGGACGGCCAAATGACGTACAATGTACCACTGCTGTAAAGAAAAAACACGCACTACAATCACTATAACAGTGACAGTGGCCAACTGACGAAAAAACAATAGAAAAGAAAGAAAGAAAGACCAAAGTCACAATCACTACATCAGTAACCAGACGGCCAAATGACGTACAAATGTACCACTGCGTAAAGAAAAACAAAACAGGCACAAACAATCACAAAACAGTGACAGGCCAACTGGGGCAACAATTACCACTGCAGAAAAGAAAGATAGAACACAGGGCTAAAATCACTAACAGATGACGGGACGGCCAAAAGACGACAATGTACCAAACTGCTGTAAAGACAAACACGCACTACAAACACTAAATCATGACAGGGGCCAACTGAACGCAACAAAGAAAAGAAAGAAAAACCCACAGTGTACAAACATACATCATGACAGGACGGCCCAAAAAAAACAAACAATTAACCACTCCTTAAAACTTGGGTCATGAAGTGCATCAGGTTCTTAGGGCCGCCTGTTTTCTTCCCATCTCCTGGCCCTTGGCCGGCCACCTGCTCGGAGCCCACCGCACCTGGACAGAGGCAGAAATAACACTACACTTCAGGTATGGCAGACAGAATGACAGAGGCAGACATAACACTGCACTTCAGGTATGGCACAGACAGACAGAATGACAGAGGCAGACATAACACTGCACTTCAGGTATGGCAGACAGACAGAAAGACAGAGTCAGACATAACACTGCACTTCAGGTATGGCACAGACAGACAGAAAGACAGAGGCAGACATAACACTGCACTTCAGGTATGGCACAGACAGAAAGACAGAATGACAGAGGCAGGCAGAAAGGGGAGTAGGTGAAAGACAGACACAGAGACAAGAGACTGACAGAGAGAGAAAGCAAAGGAAAAAGAGGGAGAGAGATGGGAAAAGAGAAGGGGGATTGAGAGACCAATAAAAAGAGAAAGAATTCAAGATACAGGGGAAGGGGAAGAAAGGAAGGGAAGAGAGAGAGACTAGAGAGAGAGAGAGTGGGTGAAAAAAAGTTGGGGGGGGGGGGGGGGGGGGGGGGAAGAGACACGGGGAGACTGAGAAAGGGAAGCATGGTAGGACAGAAGGGGGGGCATAACAGATGGGGGAAGAGAGTGAGAATAAAAGGGAGAGAAGGGAGGCAGAGAGGGAAAGACGAAAGGGGAGAGAGAGAGAAAGAGAGAGAGTGGGGGAGGGGGGGTCTCACCCTGGTTTTCTAAGTCACTTGTGTGTGGGAATTCTGTATAGAGAGCTGAAGGAGAGGAATATATCTCGCAGACTGAAAGACAGACTCAGACAGACAGACAAACAGACACTACCCTGGTGTCCTCTGTTAGTTGGCGTGTGTGGTGATGAGCATTCCGTTTAGAGCGGTGTGGGACAGATCTGTGCTTCAGGATGTAGTAGTTGTCGAAATTGGGCATCTGTTATCAAACAAGAGCGTATGTATATCTATGGGGTTTGGGGATGCACACTTCGTTTCCTATTAAACGTGAGATATATTTTTAAGGATGTATTTACATACAATGGTACTGACAAACTACAGTCACTAACCTCTCATACCACCAGTGCTTTCAGTGATAAAGGTGGCTGTAGACATGGAAGCCCGAAGTTGCCTGTGTTAAACTAGAATGGTGTAAGATCAGGACAGACTTCAGAAGACTTGCTATGCACTTTTTAGTTAGTGCTACAGGAAAATCCACAGCACCCCAGATCAGGGGTCCATAGAAAGCTTACTACATATCTGAATAAAGTGGGGGTTTTGATCCACATCACAAACAGTCCACAGAAAACTGCATTTTCTGTTTTCAATATTGTGGGGATATCTACACCAAACTACTCACTGTGTTACGACAATGACGCTGCTCTGTGGCGACGCACTCTCCCGGAGAAGAGCAGCAAGATTACCTGGATGTTGGAACTACTCAACGCCAAGCCTCATCCTCTGTGTTATTTCACACAGTGTACATTTTGGAAAACTTACAAAATAATGGTACGTTCTTGAAGTGACTTCCAAACATCTGATTGCAGCTCAAAAGTTGAACCATACAGACTTTCTGAAAGACATTCTGGACTAGCAGTACATTTAGTGTTGTCAATGTGGGATAATTTCCGAAGATTTGATAATTTCTGGAGTTTTCCAAAGATTATCTTCCACTCTAATTATGATTGCCTTTTAGCTTGTCATAAATTAAATTACGTTTTATAATGGTGCCCCACCAAATGGCATTTGTCATGTCTTTTTGTGCAGGTCCTATCTGATAAAACTGCCCCTGACCCACTATCAGCAAACTTGAGCACAAAGTAAAGGCATTTAGGTAAGTCATCTGAAGGCGTTGTCTTCGTCTTTAAATGTAAGACAGGGTTACACATTTTTAATACAGTATCTGCGAGAAAGAGGTCTCATTGGTGGTTATGTGTCTCATGTTACTCACTCGCGAGCCTCTTAGATTCTGCACAGCCCTAAAGGTCTGGTTTTGAAAGTTAAGTGGTGTGATGGGTATCGGCTGTGTGCACAACTGGCAGTCGTGTGGAGGAATTTGATAAACAGCTCTACAGTGCAGTGCCACAAACGAAGGAAAAGTGTGCGTGCGTGCGTGCGTGTGTGCGTGCGTGCGTGCGTGTTAAATCACATTCTTTTATTTCGAGGATCATGAATAAACACTCGTACTTTTTTTTTTATCTCCAGTCCCCTCCTTCAGAGATTTTAGGTCCTCAACATCACGCGCACGGGGGCGTGAGTGAGTGTGAGTGTGTGAGTGAGTGTGTGTGTGTGTGTGTGTGTGTGTGTGTGTGTGTGTGTGTGTGGAGGGGGGGGGTGTGTATGCGTGTGTGTGAGGGTGTGAGGGTGTGTGTGGAGGGGGGGGGTGTGTGTGTGTGTATGACGGGTTGTCAGTGGCTTTGTGTAGCCCTGCTTTTCCCTCAACAGTCCGGAAGGATGTACATCTGATGACAGTCCTCATAACAACTACTGAGCTGAAAACCAAGTCACTCTTGCTCAGCCACAAAATACCACGCCAAAGCCTGACGTGGCTTTCTGCTGACTACGTCACCGCGTCAGCCCGCTGACGTCACACCGCGACACTCCTTCTCCAGGCTTATACACAGGAAATAGCATATTGATAACATCAGTCGGTATTGTCGCCAACTTTTATGGCACCTGCTTGTATTGTCGCCAAGCTTTTAGAGGACCACCTCCGCCCTTCCCCTTCAACTTTACAAAGGATAGAACAAAAGTCTGGATCAGTGTTAATGAAGTGACAGACTTCTGTGGGCTTGTCAGCTATTACACTGCTGTAAGCGAGATATTTGCACACGGCATTTACAGTGACTAACAGCCACAAGAAAGATGTCACTGCGTGCAGCATATCCCTTTTTTCATTCCGCATTAGAGCTCTGAGGTTTACACAATGGTGAGATTTTTGCCTACGCGACAATTTTCACCCACCTTAAGGTAGCCGCATTCCGACTTATGGGATATATCCCATATAACTCCCACCTTTTTCTTCAGCAAAAGTGAAAAGGGAGCGCAGACGGCTGGAAGGAGAAGAGGTAACAGAAGACAGAAAAGCAGCAATCCAAGAAAATGTTCAACAGAAAACTGAAGGCACACTGACAAGGAACTCGGACAAAATCAGCAGCAGCACAGGCTGGGAAGATGTGTCCAGCCTTAAAGCCGCAAAAAATACTCAATAAAGCCACCCCTCCTCCTCTTTTCCTCTACATAGGCAAGAACATTTCACTGCTGACCCCGTGGTCTTTTTTGTGGTGGTTGTTTGCTTGGTGGTGGGTGGTTGCTTTGCGGCGGTTGTTTGCTTGATGGTGGTTGCTTGGTGGTGTTGGTGTTGGTGGTGGTTGTATTTGTTCAGGGGAAGGGGGTGGTGTTTCTTTTATTCATGATTTGTTTTTGGCTTTGGATTTTATGGCCTTCATCTTTGAAAATCTCGTTTCTTACAGAGTGGTTTACCTACGTCGTGCTTTTATATTCTGCTTCTCTCACATAGAGTACACAATGAATGCTCCTTTCAACCATAACACACTGTTGGGTATTTTTTAAAGTGAACAATGATAGCTATAGGAATGACTTTTGTTAAAAAAACCTGCCATTTTTCTAAGTTATTCAGCATGTTTAAAAACATTTTTTACGCATTATTTTCATTCGTCGAAATACATATAAAAGAGAAAAAAGAAACGAAAAATGTTGAGGAGAGAGGGAGGGGGGAGGGGAAGAGAGAGGGGGAGGGAAGAGAGGGAGGGAGAGAGAGGGAGAAGAGAGAAGGGAGAGAGAGAGAGAGGGATAAAGAAGGGGGAAAAGAGGGGGAAGGGAGAGGAGAGAGAGAGAGAAGAGGGAGAGAGAGAAGAGAGAGAGAGGGAGAGAGAAGAGAAGAGAGAGAGAGAGAGCAATAAGAAATCAAAGACAATTACATAAGCTGAAAAAAACTGTCTTTCATGACAACACAAGAAGTTTACATAAAGATACAGCAATACACCAACACGATCGAAACACGGCAACACGAGCGATTTTGAGGGTTCTGAACAATATACAGCCTTTTTTGGAACCATTTAAGAACCAATTGCTTGTAACAAAACTTTAGTGCAATCGACACATCGACAGACATCTCCAAAAATTTTAACTAAATGTTAACACATGCTATTGCGTTTCTTTACATTTGATAGTGTTTTTTCAAAGGGTGCGATCATACTCAGTCCTAGTGGGAGGGTTTGGGTATAAAAAGGAAAACAGCAATTTTTTTTTTTACTTTCCCGGGAGACGTGAGACCCAGGTTAAAGCGTTGCGAGTTGCGCTCGTAGAAACCCCCGGGGTTTCGGCCCGGGTTCGAGCCACCCCCCTAGACCCCTTAAAGGGATTTTTTCCCAAAAATTTAAACATCACGCTAACTCCATCCCCCCTCCCCTCTCCCCCCCCCCCCCCCCCCCCCACCAAAAAAAAAAAGAAAAATAGGTAGACTAAAATTAACACCGGGCAACACAATAGAACATTTTCCCCAAACAAAATTGCCCTTTCGAAGACAACCATTATGCCGGGGGGAATGGAGAAAAAATTTTCAAAAAACAACCCGCAACAAAAAGCCCCTATTTTCTTATTCCAATTCTCTAAAAAAAACAAAAAAAAATATGAACAAAAATGCTTTATAAAAGGCCCTTTTCAAAACTTGCTTCCGTTCCATACCGTTTTTTAGCCCACCAACCCAAAGCCAGATCAGAGCGTCACTTCATTTAGTTTCTGCGGCTCCAGTAACTTTCACCTCAAGTTCAAAATCAACACCTCCTAACACCTTCAAATATCTAACACCGTCAATCTGGGTGAAAAAACAACATTAAATGACACAATACCAAACCATTAATTCCTTAAGGCCCCAACGCCACCATTCCACTAATTTACCCATCTCAGGTTAACAACAACCAAAAAAAGTTTAAAAAAAGATAAACATTTTAGAGTACAAAATAAACATGAAAAATAGCCACACGGCCAAATAACTGAAGAAAACACTTTTTCCCCAAACCCATGTTAAATAACACAATCTGGTCAAACAGAACAAACGAACACGGAAAAAATCCATATACGAAAACAGAATACTTTTTGAAAAATTGCTGAAAAGGGCTGAGAATGACGGGAGGCAAAAAAAGCAAGAAAATAATCATAATTTTATTATTTTATTATTATTATTATTATAAATTTTTATTATTGAGGAGGATGAGTGATGATGATGATAATAATAATAAAGGGAAATTTATATAGCGCAATCTTGTATTCGCAATGCATCCACAACTTACTGTCGCCAACTACCTTATACCCCCACAAGACATCTAAGGGGGAAAAGGGACGTGTGCAATCCATTAAAACACAAACCGATATGACTACTTTGGCCCCAAACGATTAAGTCGAGCAATCAAAATCGACAAGAATGTTTACCCTGGCGCTGATTTTGCTGCCACATAGATCACGACTACATATCAACTAAACCAAGAACCAATTAAATCCCCGATTCGGTTCAACATGAAATTGAGAAACCAAAAATTGAATCTTTAAAGCTGAGATAGGGGCAATTAGCAGATTGAATCCATCCAAAGTGACATCAAAACAACTGAGACTCAGCAAGACATCAGGAGACAGCGCGGGGGCGGGAAAGAGAGGAAAAAAAACAACGGGTTCCAAGATATGGACCGTGGACAACGTAGGGAGAAAGCCAGTGACGAACAAAACCCAGAAACGCACGAAAGTATAGAACAGTCAAAGGACAATCAGAAGATGACTTGAGCCATGGGAACTGTGTCAGAACAATGCTCCAAGTGAAAGGCAATGGCGAAAGAACAGCAAAGAGAGCCTACCAACCTCATACTAACCAAGTCCAGCACCAAAGACCTCCGTTATGAAGACAAAGTGGGTACAGTCCTTAAGAGACGCCACTATCGAGAGAGGACAAAATTGCAGAGACCGTAAAACTAAAAAATGAAGGCTGATCGAACAATTCAGAGCAAGATCCAGACCAACATATCCTAAGACACAGGCTGGAGGAAGAGGTACAAGAAGCTTAAGATCCCTGAAAGGAGGCAATTCCCAGGGATTGACAATCCCGGCTGAGCGCTCAAAGAGGCCCAGAGATATCAAGGCCATTAAAAACTTCCAACCCATCTGACCAGCAAGATGGCCTGAACAGTGTTCCCCAACCATCAATTCCACTTCCAAAGAAGGAACCAGAAGAAGTGCCAAATTACAGAACAAAAGTCTGAAAGCCATCCAACAAGTTATGCACGCATGCCTGAACAGACTAACAACAAGACAAGAAATCCTATCAAAGAACAGCAGATTCAGTAAGGTCGAAGCACTGTTAGCAGAACTTCAAAAAAACTATTCTATCAATCTCCAACATCACTAACACTCACAACAACATCATTGCTTCAAGAAGGCTCGATCGATGCTGGCCAAACTTTCTAGTCAGAACAAAGCACGACGAGCTGATTCAATATCGGCCGTATTACTCGCACAGTCAGTCCTCAGGTGGAAAACGGGAATTTCTCCCAACCTCATTGGAGTTCGAAAACTGCCCGCTAATCCCCGTATCTTTTCAACGTTTTCCTGAAACACATGCAGGAGCCCCCTTGCTTCAAACCCTACAACCATGGAAAATTTTAGGAAAAAACATGCAATCTTCGATTCGCAGAACGAAATTGAAACCTTTGGCCCGCAGTGAAAAGACCAGGATCACACCAAGACAACACGCAAACCCGTATGGAGAAACGAAAAGCAAATTCCTAGTAAACGGACCAACACGGACCCTACCACACAAGAAGAGTGCGAAACACTGAATAGGTGGAAACTTTCAAGTACCTTGAGCAGTCATCACCAAAGAAGCACGAGCACACAAGAGGTGAAGATCATACTTGCGGGAATCAAACCTCATCCTCTAACAGCTACCCGAAAGTGTGAAAACCACAACATCAAACCCCACAAAGCAGACACTACAAGGCCCCTCGTCACATACACACCTGACACAGACACATGACACTACGATTTAAACGCACACACCCAAATACCATCCTAAGCAGTTTTAACTAGTAAAAAATGTTGGAATTATTCAACACTGAACCTTAGAAGCAACAAACAAAGCGCTTACATTCAAAGCCTTTACAACGCATGTAACCTCCAAAACAAAATTACAGACTTAAATTTCAAACCACACGTGCAAGCGCACCAAAACACACACACACAATACATACATCCGCGCACGCCACACACACACACACACACACACACACACCACACACACACACACACACACACCACTAGCAGAGAAATGGAGTGCTGATGAAAAGAAGGGCAAAAGAGGGGGACACCATGGGATGACCAAAATACAAAAAAGCAAAAGCGTCCATAAGTGGTGATGTGGAATCTAGGGTGGAAAGCACAAAGTCCATGCAGCAAATAAGGAGCTGGATGGGGTTAGCGGTAAAGGCAGTTACACAGTGACAGTTTTCACCTTAACGGTATTCTCAGTGCCAAACCTACCTACCTACCCACCCACAGGGACACAGCAATCCGGAAAAGTCCGCCATCACTTTCATCGTACATTTCAACTGCTTATATTAGGGTAAGAAAAAAAGGAAGGTTGGGGCTTGATTTTCTTTTTTTAGATTGGCCGAAATATTTCTATTGAATTCCTAAAACACATCCCCTCTTACTGAATCAAAATGCTGGCATGCACATCATTTACCGCTACATTAAGCGAAGTCAACTTCTCTCTATATATAAACGTAATCATGATCAATATTTTAGCATCTCTACATTAAAAACACAAAACTATGCAATTTGCCACCTAACAAATTGCTGTGAGGCACAGCTTGCACGATATCTCTCTCTCTCTCTCTCTCTCTCTCATCCTCTCCCTCTCTCTCCCTCTCCATCTCTCTCTCTCTCTCTCTCCTCTCCCTCCCTCCCTCCCTCCCTTCACCACCACCAACCACTGCTGGGGGCGCGTGGTGCAGCCTAGTGGTCAGAGCATCTGGCTGTCACCCGAGTCACTCTGGGTTAAGATTCGGTCTCCGCTCACCTGTCGTTGAGGAAAAAAATGCCCCTGGAAATAATTAAGATACTGACTGTACTTCCCTGAATGTCTTTGAAAAAGACTACAAACAAGATCATGTGTGCGAGGGCACGCAGAATGTCTTGCGCACCCGTAAAAACCACATCCACTTTTTCTAGAGTAGGCTGGTGACACGATGACACCAGAATTTCAGCACGCGCCCTGGTACAAGGAAAGGGATATGGGTGGGCTCTCCCAGATTCAACTTGTCCAAAAGGCACAGGCTGCCAACGACTTAACCAAGGAGTTGAGGATAAAGTCAAATCCCCCTCCCCCCATCTAACCCCTGTCCTCCCTATCTCTACCTGAAATTCCTCCCACATAAAGCTCATAACAACATAATTTTTTTAATAATAATAATAATAATAAAACACAAAACTGCCATGTGTAGATGCCAGTGACTCTTTCAGTGAAAGAACCATTCAGCATGGATCCAAAGCCATAAATTGCCCCTTTCTATCACTCTTCTTTTCCTGCTTTTGAAAACTTATGTCTTCTCCTTGCTTGTTTTCTGCTGTACCCTTCCTCAATCTGTATCGTGCATACTCTCCTTCAAACATTGATAACTGGTAGTCATACTTTTTGGTGTTCACGGTCTTGTATAATGAGCTGCTGACGAACATTTCGTTGGGAATACCCTTGATGAGCTTCTCAGTACCACTGATTACTTTAATATTCATTTCTATATCCTCCAGAAGAAGAAAGAATACTGGTTACTTAACTTCAGTCCAGAAACACATTTTAGGCTGACAAGATTAGCGTCAGTATTTCTGCTGTAGGAGTTTCCCCTAGGGCTGTCTTTGAAGAAAATGTCATTAGAATATCAGTTTGGTGCCCTCTTTCAGTGGTATAGTCCTCAGTTTTCATTTTGATCAGGCCCCTAGCTTTCAGGGAGGTTCAACCCCACCACTTCTTCCCCCCCTCCCCTATTTCACACACACACACACACACATACATACATACAATACATACATACATACATAATATATATATATATATAATATATTATATTATATATAAATATATAAATATATATATATATATATATATTCCTAGCAAGCAAACAAGAGAAAGTAGCTTCAACTATCCCTCACACTCTCTCCCCCCACCCGCTCGCTCGTCCTCTCTCTCTCTCTTTCTCTCTCTCCCTCTCCTCTCTCTCTCTCCTCTCTCTCTCCCCCCTCTCTCTCTCATTTTGTGCTTTGCTGTCCAGTATTAAAAGATGTTAGAATTGCATTTCGGTAAAATATAGAAGACAGCCTAATTTGTTTAGATTCTGTTTACTCATGGCATCTAGTCACCCTGAGATTGTGCGCAGCCTTGCTTTATATTTGTGTAAAGCCTTTAGAATAAGAGATGTCTTGGTTTCTTAAATTATTTTTTTTGGGGGGTATACAATAACATTTTGGGTTTTTTGTGCTTCCTTATTTTTCTTACTAAAGTACTAAGCAGTTCGGCAACCCCCCTTCATGTATGGGCCAATGGCCTTTTTGTGAATAAATCTTTCGAGTTCGAGTTCGAGTTCTCTCTCTCTCTCTCTTCTGTTTGGTGGGTACACTACGTCTGATACTAACCATCATCATCATTCTCTCTCTCTCTTCTCTCTCTCTCATCTCTCATCTCTCTCTCTCCTCTCTCTCTTTTCTCTCTCCCTCTCTCTCGCTCTAAGATGTTGTTCAAAGACGCGTCAAATCCGTCAGCCTTTAGAAAGGGAAAGGTTCTGGAGCCACACGGGCACGTGCGATACAAGACCTGCAAACGCTCCGTGGCTTGATAGCATTCTAGTAAGTGGCCTGATGTCATCGTTGCTCTGACACACACTGACAGTTCCGACTTTTTTTTCCTGTTTTACATAAATGTTTTGGAGTTGATTGTACATGTGTAGAAACCGCTGCCGTGGATTTCATGTCAGTGTATTGCGTTGCATTTGAAACTGTCTCGTCGCGATGTTTGCCCCCCCCCCCCCTCTCTCTCTCTCTCTGTCTCTCTCTCTCTCTCTCTCTCCTCCTCCTCTCTCTCTCTGGTGCGCACCCTCTATCTAACTACCTACCTACTTCTTTTTCTCTCTGACACTCTCAAAAATACACAAAAGACAAAATGAATGAAGAAAAGATAGACAAGACAAAGAGGACATTCTCGTTTTCTTTCCTGCCCCCTTCCCTCCCCATTCTAACAAAGTGACAGCACTCACATTGCCACGTATGCAAAGTGCATCGCGAGGGAGGGGAGGGGGGGTGAAGATGACTGCAGAGCAGCTGTACACACCTGACAGTGGCCCAGTACCTATCTACACATCAACATCAAAGGCACACGTTGCTATAGCACACAACTTTCATTGACATCTCTGGTAAGTTATAATCAGAGATGTGGGACACACACTGCTACATCGCAGATTTTCCTGAGCTCACCACTGTTACAATATACGAGGTCCGCGATATGCGTAACACAGATTTCATAGTTCACTACTGTTACGATTCATTAGGTCTGCGGCATAAAGAATACAGCCTTCATAGTCCACTGCTGTTATCATACACGAGATCTGTGACGTACGTAACGCAGCCTTCATAGTCCACTGCTGTTATCATACACGAGATCTGTGACGTACGTAACGCAGCCTTCATAGTCCACTGCTGTTATCATACACGAGATCTGTGACGTACGTAACGCAGCCTTCATAGTCCACTGCTGTTATCATACACGAGATCTGTGACGTACGTAACGCAGCCTTCATAGTCCACTGCTGTTATCATACACGAGATCTGTGACGTACGTAACGCAGCCTTCATAGTCCACTGCTGTTATCATACACGAGATCTGTGACGTACGTAACGCAGCCTTCATAGTCCACTGCTGTTATCATACACGAGATCTGTGACGTACGTAACGCAGCCTTCATAGTCCACTGCTGTTATCATACACGAGATCTGTGACGTACGTAATGCAGCCTTCATAGTCCACTGCTGTTATCATACACGAGATCTGTGACGTACGTAACACAGCCTTCATAGTTCACTGCTGTTATCATACTGTGAGATGTGACATACACTGCTATAACACACAACAGTCAATAGTTCACTGCTGTTGATGTGACATAATCTGCTATAGCACACAACAGTCATAGCTCACTGCTGTGATACTGTGAGATGTGACATACACTGCTATAAACACAGCTTCCATAATACACTGGTATCATACTGTCAGATGTAAGGAACACACTAACACACTGCATTCATAGTTAACTGCTGTTATCATACTGTGAGATGTGACATACACTGCTATAACACACAGCTTTCATAGTTCACTGCTATTATCACACTGAGAGATGTGACATACACTTATACAGTCATATTATCATAGTGTGAGATGTGACATACACTGCTATAACTCACAGCAGTCATAGTTCACTGCTGTTATACTGAGAGATGTGACATACACTGCTATAACTCACAGCCTTCAAAGTTCACTGCTATTATCACACTGAGAGATGTGACATACACTGCTATAATACATTACAGTCATAGTTCACTGCTGTTATACTGAGAGATGTGAAATACACTGCTATAACTCACAGTCTTCAAAGTTCACTGCTATTATCACACTGAGAGATGTGACACACACGTATATATTACACAACCGTCATAGTTCACTGCTGTTATCATAATGTGAGATGTGACATACACTGCTATAACACACAGCTTTCATAGTTCACTGCTATTATCATAGTGTGAGATGTGACATACACTGCTATAACTCACAACAGTCATAGTTCACTGCTGTTATACTGAGAGATGTGACATACACTGCTATAACTCACAGCCTTCAAAGTTCACTGCTATTATCACACTGAGAGATGTGACATACACTGCTATAATACATTACAGTCATAGTTCACTGCTGTTATACTGAGAGATGTGAAATACACTGCTATAACTCACAGTCTTCAAAGTTCACTGCTATTATCACACTGAGAGATGTGACATACACGTATATATTACACAACCTTCATAGTTCACTGCTGTTATCACACCGTGAGATGTGACATACACTGCTATTACACAGCCTTCACAGTTTACTGCCGTTATTGTACTGTGGCATACACTTCTATAACACACGGCTATCACAGTTCACTGCTGTTGTCATACTGCGAGGCTATAACACACAACCTTATAGTTAGATCTAGTTGGTATGATTTCTTCATTTGATCTCTCAAGACAAGATTACTGACAATAACACACTGTACCCGATCAAAGTTCACTTCTTCAATGATTGTTTCATCTACCCCCCCCCCCCCCCCCCCCCCCCCCCCTGTCTCTAATAGAAATGTCACGGATTCAGGGTTTTTTCTTCAGATGGTATGGATTTTGTCCCGACAGCATTCAGAATGGTGTTTCATGAAGCGCCTGGCAGTGAATTTGTCTACAGAAAACTTGAATGACTGAGACAGGTTAAGAGCCACAGATATACACTCAGTCCCTTTATCACAATCCATACGGTTCAACGCTATGATATAGGAGGCTGATAAAACTTATCGAAATAGCACATTACCCCTCTCTTGCGATCTATCCACTGGCTGCTTGTGCCACAGAGAGTAAACTATAAGATCTGTTACAAATGTCTCCACAAAATAGCACCTTCCTACCTCTGTGGATGTCTTCACCTGTATACTCCCCGTTCCCTCCGTTCTGTTGAAGATACCTTGTACTTACGAAAACCCAGATTCAACCAATCCACTGCTGGCCGTCGCTCCTTCTCTATTTCTGGCCCATCGACCTGGAATTACCTCCTCCTCTCTCTTCGCCAAAAGCCTGCTTATGACATTCTAAAATCCAGCCTCAAGACATATATATTTCAAACCTAAGATTTTCCCCTATTGTTTCATCTGCGAACTGTCCTTGCCTTTAATAGCCGAAAGCCCATCACCCTGCCAAAGAGTATAACCTGTGTGTGTGTGTGTGGTGTGTGTGTGGTGTGTGCGTGCGTGCGTGCGTGCGTGCGTGCGTGCGTGCGTGTGTACATTTGAATTTAAGCTATTAATTGTTATTGGTTGCATGACTGTGTAAGAAAAGGTTGGATGCAAGTGCTTCGTCTTTGTAAGATATAGCGCTATATAACTTCCATTTCTTACTATTATCATTATTATTATTATTAATGTTGTTATTATTATAATTATTAAAAAACGGCCAAGTACAGAGCCTTAGAGAATAATGTGCTTAAATAGCAATGCAGTGATTGAAGATGTAGCTACAGCGATAACGTAATGGTAATTCTGTAAATATGATGCTGTCATTTACAGAATATTTTCAAGCTATCCAGAAAATGCACCTGACTGGGTTTTTTGTTGGGGGGTTTTATGAACCATCATCTGATGTTGCATTCAACATAAATTTGAAATATTTAAATAGCCTCCTGATTTTGAACTAAATGAACGTGACGGTTGTGTAGAAGCAAAATTAATGGGATTAATTAAAACTCCGTTGTCATTCTATGAAACAAATGTTTACACATCATGTGAAACTGTCAAGGGGGATGGAGACACTTGTCAAGTCAATGACCAATATAGCACTGAACACTTTAATTTTGTATTTAAGCGGCTAATTAGCAAGATGAAACATTGCGTGTTCCTGATAGAAACAAAGGGCCTTTGGTGGAAGACACTGGGAATGGATACCCCTCGCTATATATGTGAATGGTTTAGACGAGATAAACAGGTTAAGACTAATCAATCAATATATTTAAATAGAAAAGTACTGTATATATACATCTAGTGCAATGGAAAATGATCGTCAAATGCATGCATATTCCCCCATGGGGATGTCGGGGGCCTTTCAGTGTAAATATCATCCCCACTTCCTGGAATTTCTGTGCCAGGAATCCTCTCTTTTCTATCCCTCTCTTTGTTTCTGCCTTATTCTTTATCTTCCTGTCACATCCTCCTTGTCTATTTTCTGCCTTCTTGGTCCATACTCCTGCCTTTTTTCCCAGAAAGACTTAAAAGATAACTATTCTCTCCCAAGCCAAAGTCGGATGCGCTGGGCCTGACTTGTTAGGCGCTTGACAGCTGCGCAACGCATTTTCGCTCATTTCACAGTCAACAATAGTTGCTGTCTGAGCGTTCGACGACAAAGAAAAAAAATTAATGAATGCATATAAACATAGGTAAATGGGTCAGTAGCGAGTGGAACAGGCACACTATATTAGTCTTTTACCACCAGTTTTATCTATATCTCTGGTCACACCTGGTTTAGACAAGTAAAGGCATCTGGACCAGACCAAAAGCTGTATCAGTTATTGATGTCAATTAACTGCCAAGGCCTACACTAAAATGTTGTTATGTTGTAAAATGTTGTGTTGAGGTCGCCTTCAGCCATGACAAACTCTTAACAAAACAATCTGCACTCTTCCTTAAAGGAGAAAAATCCCCTGAAGTCAGAGAATCGCTGCCGATATGGCGAGGCCCTTAAAACAGTCATACATGCAAACTTCTCATCCAATATGCAGTTTCAATCTCACAGTGATTCCTAGGTGGGATGAGCGAGTCAGAGTGCACATTCTGGGTGACCCCCAGAGTGTTAAACTGGGGAACGCACAACAACAACAACGTAAAGGCACTGAGTACACTGGTTATAGAGTTACAAGTATGACTAGTATTGGGCATTTATTATTCCTGATTTTTCAACCTGTTCATAGTTGTCAGCGGTAGTTATTAAAGTTCTGTTTTGCAAAGAATAATTTCAAATATATAATTGACAGTCCGGGGGACGGGACAGCCTAGACAGTTGCGCTCGATCGAGCCACCACGGAGGCGCCTGTACACCCCCAAAACGTCCTTCAGACGAGACTATAAACCGTGCCCTCGTGTGTGTGAACACACAAAACATCTTGCGCACATGTTCTTCCTTTCCAAAGAGTAGTCCATTTCGTGCCGGTAGGTACTGATGACAATTCTATTTTTAAAAACGCATGCACGCAGGTTTCGTGTTTATACACCCTCCCCGAAGGTGGAGTGTGGTTATCCTAATGGTGGGTAAAAACGGTCGCATACGCAAAATCTCACAAACAGTAAACCTTAGAGGTGTAGCCGATGAAAGAAAAAAAATTGTATCATAGTGGCAGCATTGTGTGCACAGATAAGTAGTCTGGAACATATGGAGTTGGTATTCCCTAAATCGGAAATCTCCGCTGGGACATAGATATAATCAGAACTGCAGTTACTTGTTACGATTTTTGCTGAAGCCTTGCATGTTTATACCACAGTCAACAGTGATGCAATAAACCTGCTTTCAATTCTGGAACACTGAAGACATCAATTTGGTTTCTTGCGAAGTCGAACTGAATTGGATTTTTTTTGTCATGTATTCCTCAAAAGTTTATGATTATAAAGAGAAATCAGCGCAGCCTCCACGATGAAGAAGGTGTACAATTACTGACGACGGAAAATAATTACTACTTGTGCCGTTTTTAATTTTTGGTTATTCTTTTTAGGAAACAACTTTTTGAATGGAAGCCCCCCGCCCCTTCTCATTTTTTTTTTAAATTTACGGTACTGTTTGTTTCACAGACACTATTAACAAATTACATTTAACGGGAAAACTTTATTCCCATTTGTGAAAATCAGTTATTAAAATAAACTGTGCAGAAAAAAGCAAAGGGTCTTTTTCCCCTGCAAGAAAAGAAAAATCCACCACCAAGATTTGTTTGAGAGAAAAACATGGCATCTTACCGGTCGGACCAGCTCAAAGCCATACTGACTGACAATACTGCGGACCTGGTTCTGGTCCCCTTCAATGTGTACAACCCATTCATTGAAGAAGTCAGACTCGGACAGAATCCATCCTGTGTGGAGCAGCAGACAGATCACCACTAACAAGACGGCATACTTCTTTAGCATACTGTCCACTTCTTTCTTTAGCCTTTGTCAGCCCCCCTTGCACTCTGCTTCCTTTGTCCCAGACTTGGACAAAGTTTCTCCACTTCCCTGTCGTTTAAAACATTCTCCCAACGACCGACAAAGCGTAGTGCAGCCGCCAGATACAGAGTAATGATACCTGAGGAAAATATATCGCTTTAAAAATCCGGAGTAACAGGTGTCACCATTGCTCTTTTCCTCTTGCTATCACACTTCATTTTTTCGTTTTGCATTTGCTATACCTACACAACACGCGGTGTCTGGGTTTTTTTTCATCATCCATTTGTTAGGAACATATGCTGTGCATAATAACGAAGTTCGTTGCTGGCAGTTTAAAATGAACGACTGTTGTATCCAACAGCTTTAAAGCATGTGACACTATCATTTTACAAGCCTTTCATTTGGCCTCCCTTTACCTTTCACTGATTTCTACGTGTGCGTTTTATGGTGATGGACAATCGCACGCTCTGAATCCACACCGAGTGCTTTTAATGAGAAAATTAATAAATACAAAATTGTTATGTCTAGCTATATATTACATACTGTGTGATAATGAAAGACCTCCTTTACATTTCCTGGGTCAGAAAAATACAGTAAAGTGTTACAGTAAGTTGTACTTCATCCAAGGTAAACGAAAGTTCAACCTCCCCCTCTTCTCCCCCACCCCACCTATAAAAGATCTTCCGCACAAAATCAGAAAGATTGTGAAAGCAGTCCGCTAGTTGAAACATTTAAGCAGCTGTTGAAGTAATTTTAAGGGGCGGGTGTGGCGCTGTATAAAATGCTCCGAACAAATCGGCATCTTATAGACAGGAAACTGGTCACAGAGAAGAGACTTAGCGCAAAATGAATATTTTCCACGCCAAAATTTAGTTAAATCAAATTAACTGCAAAAAAAATCTATCGCAAGGGAAGAGATTCAGATACTAAGTGCCTACAGTTTTAGCACTTGAGGTAGTGACACAGGTCAACGACTTCACAAATACCGCTGATTTTACACAATTCCAATCCAACAGTGGTCAACAGACACCAGCTCCCATAGGTACAAACAGTGTTACCTGGTATAGTAGTAGTGCTCTTATTTCGACAACGAAATGGCAAGATACACGTGAAAATGATGCATCAGACAGAAAGCAGTCAAGAAGGGATGACAGAAAAAAAGTGAGGAATTATTAAGTCAAAAAAGGGAAACGCGACTGAAGAGGGATACAGGATAGGTCGTTTTAGCCCACAATACCTATGGGATGGGCTACTATGACAGGAAACAGACTCCCGTGATTATGAAATGGGGATTTTTCTTCGCTGGTCTAACCAGTTTCAAGCAGCTTTCACAAATTAACGATGAGGAGGAGGGGGAAGAGAAGCAGTCAAAAACCGAAATGAACACGCTCAAAATGCACGACACTAACTTCTGTCTTTGAAAGATAGAAGGGTTTTTAACATGAGCGCAAGATGCTATGCATGCGTTTGCAAATGGATCCACTGTTCACAAAAAATGAATTACTTGGAAACAAAGTTTTTCTGAG
>CM054153.1:41201329-41293829 GCA_028751875.1 Rapana venosa
GTTTGCTTGCTAGGAATATTATATATATATATATATTATATTTATATATATATATAATATATATTATTATATATATATATATATGATGTATGTATGTATGTATGTATGTATGTATGTGTGTGTGTGTGTGTGTGAAATAGGGGAGGGGGGAAGAAGTGGTGGGGTTGAACCTCCCTGAAAGCTAGGGGCCTGATCAAAATGAAAACTGAGGACTATACCACTGAAAGAGGGCACCAAACTGATATTCTAATGACATTTTCTTCAAAAGGACAGCCCTAGGGGAAACTCCTACAGCAGAAATACTGACGCTACATCTTGTCAGCCTAAAATGTGTTTCTGGACTGAAGTTAAAGTAACCAGTATTCTTTCTTCTTCTGGAGGATATAGAAATGAATATTAAAAGTAATCAGTGGTACTGAGAAGCCTCATCAAGGGTATTCCCAACGAAAATGTTCGTCAGCAGCTCATATACAAGACCGTGAACACCAAAAGTATGACTACCAGTTATCAATGTTTGAAGGAGAGTATGCACGATACAGATTGAGGAAGGGTACAGCAGAAAACAAGCAAGGAGAAGACATAAGTTTTCAAAAGCAGGAAAAGAAGAGTGATAGAAAGGGACAATTTATGGCTTTGGATCCATGCTGAATGGTTCTTTCACTGAAAGAGTCACTGGCATCTACACATGGCAGTTTTGTGTTTTATTATTATTATTATTATTAAAAAAATTATGTTGTTATGAGCTTCATGTGGGAGGAATTTCAGGTAGAGATAGGAGGACAGGGGTTAGATGGGGGGAGGGGATTTGACTTTATCCTCAACTCCTTGGTTAAGTCGTTGGCAGCCTGTGCCTTTTGGACAAGTTGAATCTGGGAGAGCCCACCCATATCCCTTTCCTTGTACCAGGGCGCGTGCTGAAATTCTGGTGTCATCCGTGTCACCAGCCTACTCTAGAAAAAAGTGGATGTGGTTTTTACGGGTGCGCAAGACATTCTGCGTGCCCTCGCACACATGATCTTGATTTGTAGTCTTTTTCAAAGGACATTCAGGGAAGTACAGTCAGTATCTTAATTAATTTCCAGGGGACATTTTTTTCCTCAACGAACAGGTGAGCGGAGACACGAATCTTAACCCAGAGTGACTCGGGTGACAGCCAGATGCTCTGACCACTAGGCTGCACCACGCGCCCCCAGCAGTGGTGGTGGTGGTGAAGGGAGGGAGGGAGGGAGGAGAGAGAGAGAGAGAGAGAGAGAGAGAGAGAGAGAGAGAGAGAGAGAGAGAGAGAGAGAGAGAGAGAGAGATCGTGCAAGCTGTGCCTCACAGCAATTTGTTAGGTGGCAAATTGCATAGTTTTGTGTTTTTAATGTAGAGATGCTAAAATATTGATCATGATTACGTTTATATATAGAGAGAAGTTGACTTCGCTTAATGTAGCGGTAAATGATGTGCATGCCAGCATTTTGATTCAGTAAGAGGGGATGCTGTTTTAGGAATTCAATAGAAAATATTTCGGCCAATCTAAAAAAAGAAAATCAAGCCCCAACCCTTCCTTTTTTTCTTACCCTAATATAAGCAGTTGAAATGACGATGAAAGCTGATGGCGGACTTTTCCGGATTGCTGTGTCCCTGTGGGTGGGTAGGTAGGTAGGTTTGGCACTGAGAACTACCGTTAAGGTGAAAACTGTCACTGTGTAACTGCCTTTACCGCTAACCCCATCCAGCTCCCTTCATTCTGCTGCATGGACTTTGTGCTTTCCAACACCCAGATTCCAACATCACCACTTATGGACGTTGCTTTTCTCTATTTTTGGGTCATCCACATGGAATGACCCCCCTCTTTGTCCCTTCTTTTCATCAGCCACCTCCATTTCCATCACACTGCCTAAGTGTGTGTGTGTGTGTGTGTGTGTGTGTGTGTGTGTGTGTGTGTGTGTGTGTGTGTGTGTGTGTGTGCGTGCGCCCGTGCGCGTGCATGTATGTAAATTTAAGATCTGTAAATTCTGTTTGTGGACGGTTACATGCGTGTAAAGGCTTTGAATGCAAGCGGGGGGGGGGCAAAATCGCGACGAGACGTTCAAATGCAACGCAATACACTGACATGAAACCCACGGCAGGGGTTTCTACACATGTACAATCAACCCCAAAAAAACATTTATGTAAACAGAAAAAAAAGTGGGAACTGTCAGTGTGTGTCAGAGCAACGATGACACAGGCCATTACTAGAATGCTATCAAGCCACGGAGCGTTTGCAGGTCTTGTATCGCACGTGCCCGTGTGGCTCCAGAACCTTTCCCTTTCTAAAGGCTGACGGATTTGACGCGTCTTTGAACAACATCTTAGAGCGAGAGAGAGAGAGAGAGAGAGAGAGGAGAGAGAGAGAGAGAGAGAGGAGAGAGAGAGAGAGAGAGAATGATGATGATGGTTAGTATCAGACGTAGTGTACCCACCAAACAGAAGAGAGAGAGAGAGAGAACTCGAACTCGAACTCGAAAGATTTATTCACAAAAAGGCCATTGGCCCATACATGAAGGGGGGTTGCCGAACTGCTTAGTACTTTAGTAAGAAAAATAAGGAAGCACAAAAAACCCAAAATGTTATTGTATACCCCCCAAAAAAAATAATTTAAGAAACCAAGACATCTCTTATTCTAAAGGCTTTACAACAAATATAAGCAGGCTGCGCACAATCTCAGGGTGACTAGATGCCATGAGTAAACAGAATCTAAACAAATTAGGCTGTCTTCTATATTTTACCGAAATGCAATTCTAACATCTTTTATACGGACAGCAAAGCACAAAATGAGGAGAGAGGGGAGAGAGAGAGATAGAGAGAGAGAGCGGGGAGAGGAAAGAGAGGAAAAGAGCGAGCGAGCGGGTGGGGGAGAAGTGTGAGGGATAGTTGAAGCTACTTTCTCTTGTTTGCTTGCTAGGAATATATATATATATATATAATTTATATTATATATACATATATATATATTATATATATAAAGTATGTATGTATGTATGTATGTATGTATGTGTGTGTGTGTGTGTGTGAAATAGGGGGGGGGAAGAAGTGGTGGGGTTGAACCTCCCTGAAAGCTAGGGGCTGATAAAATGAAAAACTGAGGACTATACCACTGAAAGAGGGCACCAAACTGATATTCTAATGACATTTTCTTAAAAAGGGAAACAGCCCTAGGGGAAACTCCTACAGCAGAAATTTGACGCTACATCTTGTCAGCCTAAAATGTGTTTCTGGACTGAAGTTAAAGTAACCATTTATTCTTTTTTCTTCTGGAGGTATAGAAATGAATATTAAAAGTAATCAGTGGTACTGAGAAGCCTCAATAAAGGGTATTCCCAACGAAATGTTCGTCAGCAGCTCATATACAAGACCGTGAACACCAAAAGTATGACTACCAGTTATCAATGTTTGAAGGAGGTATGCACGATACAGATTGAGGAAGGGTACAGCAGAAAACAAGCAAGGGAAACATATTTTTCAAAAGCAGGAAAAGAAGAGTGATAGAAAGGGGCAATTTATGGCTTTGGATCCATGCTGAATGGTTCTTTCACTGAAAGAGTCACTGGCATCTACACATGGCAGTTTTGTGTTTTATTTTTATTATTATTATTAAAAAAATTATGTTGTTTGAGCTTTATGTGGGAGGAATTTCAGGTAGGTTTAGGAGGACAGGGGTTAGATGGGGGGAGGGGTTTTGTTTTATCCTCAACTCCTTGGTTAAGTCGTTGGCAGCCGGGTGCCTTTTGGACAAGTTGAATCTGGGAGAGCCCACCCATTCCCTTTCCTTGTACCAGGGCGCGTGCTGAATTCTGGTGTCATCCTTTTGTCACCACCCTACTCTAGAAAAAGTGGATGTGGTTTTTCGGGTGCGCAAGACATTCTGCGTGCCCTCGCACACAGATCTTGATTTGTAGTCTTTTTCAAAAACTTTCAGGGAGTACAGTCAGTATCTTAATTAATTTCCAGGGGGCTTTTTTTTCCCTCAACGAAAGGTGAGCGGAGACCGAATCTTAACCCAGAGTGACTGTCGGGTGACAGCCAGATGCTCTGACCACTAGGCTGCCACGCGCCCCAGCAGTGGGGGTTTGGGGGTGAAGGGAGGGAGGGAGGGAGAGAGAGAGAGAGGGGAGAGAGAGAGAGAGGAGAGAGAGGAGAGAGAGAGGAGAGAGGGGGGAGAGAGAGAGATTCGTGCAAGCTGTGCCTCAAAAGCAAATTGTTGGTGGCAAATTGCATAGTTTTGTGTTTTTAATGTAGAGATGCTAAAATATTGATCATGATTCGTTTATATATAGAGAGAAGTTGACTTCGCTTAATGTAGCGGTAAATGATGTGCATGCCGCATTTTGATTCAGTAAGAGGGGATGCTGTTTTAGGAATTAAATAGAAATATTTCGGCCAATCTAAAAAAGAAAATCAAGCCCCAACCCTTCCTTTTTTTCTTACCCTAATATAGCAGTTGAATGAATAAAAGGATGGGACTTTCCGGGATTGCTGGTCCTTGGGTGGTAGGTAGGAGGTTTGGATGGAACTCGTAGGTGAAATGTCATGTGTACGCTTTACCGCTAACCCCCAGCTCCTTCTTTGCTGCATGGCTTGTGTTTTCACCCTGATTCCAATCACCCTTAGGACGTCTTTTTATTTTGGGTCACACATGGAATGCCCCCTCTTTGTCCCTTCTTTCATCAGCCCCTCATTCCTCCACTGCTAGTGTGGTGTGTGTGTGTGTGTGTGTGTGTGTGTGTGTGTGTGTGTGTGCGTGGCGGTATGTATTTGTGTGTTGTGTGTGAGTGCGCCGTGCCGTGCGTGTAGGGTAAATTTAAGATCTGTAATCTGTTTTGGACGTTACATGCGTGAAAGGCTTTGAATGTAAGGGGCCTTTGTTTGTTTGCTTCATAAGATTCAGTGTTGAATAATTCCACCATTATTATTACTATTGTCTCATCTGCTTAGTGTAGTGTGTGTGTGGTGTTGTTGCGTTCTAAATCGCAGAAGTGTCCATGTTTCACAGCTGTACAAGGCAATGGTGTGACGGGGTGCTTGTAGGTCTGACTGTGTGGGTTTGATGTTTGTGTTTCTCCACATTTCGCCAGCTTAGTCATGGGTGAGAGTGCCCCATCAAGTTGATCTTACACTCTTGTGTGCTCGTAGCTTCTTTGTGATGCTGCTCCAAGGTACTTGAAAAGTTCCACCTCTTCTATTTGGCTCGCACTCTCTTGAGTGGTGGGGGGAGTGGCGGTGTGGGTACTGTTCATAGGATCTTGCTTTTTTTCCGTGTGATCTCCAACCGGGGGCATTGGCTGATGTTTCCAGTCTGGTGGTGAGCGGGTGTTTTCTTCACTGCGCCATGAGTCAATTCGTCTCGAATCGGGGATTGCACTGGGCCTTCCTCCTATTGTGATGTGTGGTCTTGAAGCCAAGGGGGCCCCGGCAGGATGTTCTCAGGACACGTTGAAAGAACGGGGGATAGGGGCACCCCTTGTCGAACTCCACTGAACCCGGGGAAGAATCCCAAATTTTTCACCATGAGGGCTGCACTGTGGAGCTGTCAACAGCGCCTGGTTTGACTGATCAGGTTGTCGAAGCTTGTCTCTCATGACTTGCCACAAGCTTTTGCAACTTCGATCGAGGCCTTCTTGAAGTAATGAAGTTGTTGTAGAGTTAGCTGATGTTGAGATGCTTTCTATGGATTTCTGATGTTAAGAATCTGCTCGACAGTGCTCGACTGGTTAAATCTGCTGTTCTTCTGATAGGATTTCTTCTGCTTGGGGTTTCAGTCTGTCAAGGCAATGGTGCATAACTTTGCTTGGAAGGCTTTTTCAGATGATTGTTCTGAAAATTTGGCACTTCTTCGGTCTCCTTCTTTGGAAGTGGAATATAAAGTTGGGTCACTTTTCAGGCCACTCTTGCTGGTCAGATGCGTTGGCGATGATTGTAATGCCTTGATATCTCGGGGCCTCGTTTGATGAGCTCAGCCGGGATGTTTTGTCAATCCCTGGTGATTGCCTCCTTTCAGGGATCTTATGCTTCTTGTACCCTTCCCCAGACTGTGTGCTTTAGGATTGTGTCTGGATTTGCTCGTGAAGTTTTGTCGGATCACCTTAGCTTGTAGTTGTACAGGTCTCTGCAATATTCTGTCCTCTCTTATGATAGTGGTCTCTGTAAGGATGACCCTCTTTGTTTTCAATAACGGGTTTGGCTGTGGACTTGGTTAGTACTTGATGGTCTGGTAGGCTCTTTGCTGTCTCTTCGCCATTGCCTTTCACTTGGAGCATTGTTCTGACACCCGTTCCCATGGCCTCAGTCATCTTTTGTTTGACCTGTTGACTGTTCTATACTTTCGGCGTTTCTGGGTTTTTGTTCGTCACTGCTTTAGTCCTACTTTGGGTCGAAACGGCCGATATCGTTTGGTAACCACGGTTGGTTCTTTTTCTTTTTTCCAAAGGATCCCAGCGCTGTCTCCTAAATGGTCTTGCTGAAGGTCTCAGTGAGGTTGTTGATGTCATCTTGGAGGAATTTCAATGCTGCAAATCTGCCCCTATCTCGCTTTAAAGATTTCAGCGATTCGGGGTCCTTCAGCTTTTCCATGTTGAACCGCAAACGGGGATTTTATTTGGTTTTGGTTTCAGCTTGATCTGTAGGGTCATGAGTACCATGTCGTGACTGCCAATATCAGCGCAGGGAATTTTTGTTGGGCTTTGTTGATGCTCGACTTAAATCGTTGGGGGCCAAGATGTAGTCAATTGGTTATGTGTCTTTCCATTTGGTGAGTGCCACGTCGTTCTTCTTGATGTCTTGTGGGGGTATAAGGTTTTGGCGCAGTAAGATTGTGGGCTTGCGATCAAAGATATGCGTATATAAATTCATTATTATTATTTATCATCATCATCCCATCCTCATCATCAATAATAAAAATGATAATAAAATTTAATAATAATAAATAATATTTGATTATCTTTCTTGCTTTTTTTCTGCCTCCCCTGTCCATTCTCGTGCCCATTTTCAAGCAAATTTTTCAAAAAGTATTCTGTTTTCGATATATGAGATTTTGCCCGTGTTCGTTTGTTCTGTCGACCAGATGGTGTTATTTAAACACTGGGATGGGAACAAGATGGTTTTCTTCAGTCTTATTTGCCCGTGTGGCATTTTTCATGTTTATTTTTGTACTCTAAAAATGTTTATCTTTTTTTAAACTTTTTTGGTTGTTGTAACCTGGAGATGATAAATTAAGTGGAATGGCTGGCGTCTGGGGCCTTAAGGAATGAAATGGTTTAGGTATTGTGTCATTTAATGTTCGTTTTTTTCCCCCCAGATTGACGGTGTTAGATATTTGAAGGTGTTAGGAGGTGTTGATTTTGAACTTGAGGTGAAAGTTACTGGAGCCGCAGAAACTAAATGAAGTGACAGCTCTGATCTGGCTTTTGTGGTTGGTAGGGCTAGAAACGGTATGGAACGGAATGCAATGTTTTGAAGAGTCCTTATATATAAGCATTTTTGTTCATTCATTTTTATTTGTTTTATTTAGAGAATATGGAATAAGAAGTCAGGTGCTTTTTGTGCATGCGATTGTTTTTAGAAATTTTGTCATCCATTCCCACCGGCACTAATGGCTTGCTCTTCCGAAAGGTGCAATTTTGTTTGGTGCAAGATGTTCTACTTGTGTTCGCACACGGTGTTTCAATTTATAGTCTCATCCCTATTTTTCTTTTTTTTTTTGGTGGGGGGGGGGGGGGGGGGGGGGGGAAAAGGGGGGGGGAAGGAGTTTAGCAGTGATGTTTTAAATTTTTGGAAAAAATCCCCTTTTTAAAAAGGGCATCTAGTGGTGGCTCGAACCTGGGCTCGAAACCCGGGTATACAATAACGACGCAACTCGCAAAACCCTTTTAACCATCGGGCTCTCACGTCTCCCGGGAATGTAAAAAAGAATAGCTGTATTTTACTTTTCATAACCAAAAAAAACCATCCGACTTTGAGACATGAGTATGATCGCACCGTTGCAATACACTATCAATGTAAGAAACCCGCAATAGCATGTGTAACATTTAGTTAATACTGAGATTCTGCTGACTGTGTACAGATTGCACATAAAGTTTGTTCACAAGCAATTGGTTCTTAACTGATTCCAAACAGGCGTACTCATTGTTGCAGAAACCCATCAATATCAGTCTCGTGTTCCCTGTTGTCGATCAGTGTTGTTAGTATGCTGTATACTTTATGAAACTATCTTGATGTTGTCATGAAAGACAGTTGCATTTCAGCTTATGCTAATCTGTCTTGATTTAACATTATTGCTCTCTCCTCTCTCTCTCCCTTCTCTCCCCTCTCTCTCTTCTCTCTTCTCTCTCTTCTCTCCCTCTCTCCTCTCCCTCCTCTCTTTATCCCTATCTTTTCCCCTCCTCTCCTCTCCATCTCTCTCTCTCCCTCTCTCTCCCCTCTCTCTCCCCCCCTCCCTCTCCCCTCCCCCCTCCCCTCTCCCTACACATTTTATCGTTCTTCTTCTCTTGAAGTTTAAGAAAGAAAAAATGCGTAAAAAATGTTTTAAACATGCTGAATAACTTGAAAATGGCAGGTTTTTTAAAAAAAGTCATTCCTATAGCTACATTGTTCACTTAAAAAATACCCAACAGTGTGTTATGGTTGAAGGAGCATTCATTTTGTTTTCTAGTGAAGAAGAATAAAAGCACACGTAGGTAAACACTCGTAAACGAAATTTTAAAAATGAAGGCATAAATCCAAAGCCAAAAACAAATCATGAAATAAAAAAAAACAACCCCCTTCCCCCGACAAATACACCCCACCCAAAAACCACCACAAGCTACCCCCATCAGCAAAAACCGCCGCAAGCAACCCCCCCACCAAACAACAACCACCCCAAAAACCAGGGGCAGCAGTGAAATGTCTGCATGTAGAAGAAGAGGAGGAGGGGGTTTATGATATTTTTTCGCTTTAAAGGTGACCATCTCCAGCCTGTGTGCGTGATTTGTCGAATCCCTTTTCAGTGTGCCTTCAGTTTCTGTTAACATTTTCCTGGATTGCTGCTTTTCTGTTTCTGTTACTCTTTCCCTTCACCGTCTGCGCTCCCTTTATTTGCTGAAGAAAAGGTGGGAGTTATATGGGATATATCCCATAGTCGAATGCGGCTACCCTTTAAGGGGGGGAAAATTGTCGCTAGGCAAAATCTCACCATTGGTAAAACTCAGAGCTCTAATGCGGAATGAAAAAAGGGATATGTGCACGCGTGACATCTTCTTTGGTGTTTGTCACGAAATGCGTGTGCAATATCCGCTTTACAGCATTTTAAGCGACAACCACGAAGTTGTCATTCAAATTTAAAACTGTCCAGACTTTGTCTATCCTTTGTAAAGTTGAGGTGGCCCCTTTAAAACTTGGGGACAATACAAGCAGGGCCATAAAAGTTGCGACAATCCCACTGATGTTTCTATGCTATTTCTGTGTATAAGCCTGGAGAAGGAGTTCGCGGTTTTTGACGTCAGCGGGCTGAAAGCGGTGAGTTTGTCAGCAGAAAGCCACGTCAGGCTTTGGCGTGGTATTTGTGCTGACAAGAGTGATTGGTTTTCAGCTCAGTAGTTGTTATGGGACTGCATCAGATGACATCCTTCCGGACTGTTGAGGAAAAGAGGCTACACAAAGCCACTGACCAACCCGTCATACAACACACACACCCCCCCCTCCACACACACCCTCACACCCTCCCCACACCTACACACCCCCCCCCTCACACACACACCCCCACCCACACACACACACACACACACACACCTCCTCACACACTCCACCACTCACCCCCCGGCGCGTGATGTTGAGACCTAAATCTCTAGGAGGGGGGGAGTGGAGATAAAAAAAAAAGTCGAGTGTTTATTCATGATCCTCGAATAAAAAAAAAGTGATTTAACACGCACGCCGCACGCACACCGCACGCACGCCGCACATTTTCTTCGTTTTGTGGCAAATGACTGTAGAGCGTTTATCAAAATTCCTCCACACGACTGCCAGTTGTGCACACAGCCCATACCCATCACACCACTTAACTTTCAAAACCAGACCTTTAGGGCTGTGCAGAAACTAAGAGGCTCGCGAGTGGGGTAACATGAGGACACATAACCACCCAATTGAGACCTCTTTCTCGCAGATACTGTAATTTAAAAAAGTGTAACCCCGTCTTACATTTAAAGACGAAGACAACGCCTTCAGATGACTTACCTAAATGCCTTTACTTTGTGCTAAAATTTGCTGATAGTGGGAGGGGCAGTTTTACAGATAGGACCTGCACAAAAAGACATGACAAATGCCCTTTGGTGGGGCACCATTATAAAACGTAATTTAATTTATGACAAGCTAAAAGGCAATCATAATTAGAGTGGAAGATAATCTTTGGGAAAACTCCAGGAAAATTTTCAAATCTTTGGAAATTATCCATATTGACAACACTAAATGTACTGCTAGTCAGAATGTCTTTCAGAAAGTCTGTATGGTTCAACTTTTGAGCTGCAATCAAGTGTTGGAAGTCACTTCAAGAAGTACCATTATTTTGTAAGTTTTCCAAAATGTACACTGTGTGAAATAACCCCGGGATGAGGCTTGGCGTTGAGTAGTTCCCAAAATCCAGGTAATCTTTGCTCTTTCTCCCGGGGGAGTGCGGGCGCACAGAGCAGCGCATTGTCGTAAACAGTGAGTAGTTTGGTGTGATATTCCCACAAATTGAAAACCGAAAATGCAGTTTTCTGTGGATGTATGTGATGTGGATCAAAACCCCCACTTTATTCAGATATGTAGTAAGCTTTTTATGGACCCTGATCTGGGGTGCTGTGGATTTTTCTGTTGCACTAACTAAAAGTGCAAGCAAGCTCTGAATCTGCCTGATCTTTCACCATTCTAGTTTAAAAACGGGAACTTCGCTTCCATGTCTACAGCACCTTTATCACTGAAAGCACTGGTGGTATGAGAGGTTAGTGACTGTAGTTTGTCATACCTTGTTGTAAATACATCCTTAAAATATATCTCCACGTTTAATGGAACGAAGTGTGCATCCAAACCCATAGTATAATACGCCTTGTTGAAACAGATGCCCAATTTCGAAAACTTCAATCCTGAAGCACAATCTTCCCACATCCGCTCTAAAGGAATGCTCATCACCACACCGCCAACTAACAGAGGACACCAGGGTAAGTGTCTGTTTGTCTGTCTGTCTGAGTCTGTCTTTCAGTCTGCGAGATATATTCCCTCCTCAGCTTCTATACAGAAACCCAACACAAATGATTAGAAAACCAGGTGAGACCCCCCTCCCCCACTCTTCTTTTTTCTCTCTCTCCCCTTCGTCTTTCCTCTCGCTACCCTTTTCTCTCCTTTTATTCTCACTCTCTTCCTCCCTCTGTCCCCATCGCCTCCCCCTTTTGTCTACCCATGCTTCCCCTTTTTCAGTCTCCCCGCTGTCTCTTCCCCCCCCCCCCCCCCCCCCCCCACCGCCCCTTCTTTTTCACCACTCTCTTCTCCTAGTCCTCCCCTTTCCCTTCCTTTTCCCTTTCTGTTCTTGAATTCTTTTCTTTCTATTGGTCTCTCAATTTCCCCTTCTCTTTTTTCCCCATCTCCTCCCCCCTTTTTCTTTTCTTTTTCTCTGTCTCTCTTGTCCTGTGTCGTCTTTCACCTACTCCCTTTCTGCCCGCCTCTTCATTTTGGGGTTTTTTGTTTTGTGCCATACCTGAAGTGGTGTTATTTGCCCTGTCTTTCTGTCTGTCTGGCCATACCTGAAAGGGAGGTTATGTCTGACTCTGTCTTTTGTCTTGCCTACCTGAAGGCAGTGTTATGTTGCTCTTCCGTCTGTTTTTTGCCTACTGAAGTGCAGTGTTATGTCTGCCCCTGTCATTTGTCGCCATACCTGAAAGTGTAGTGTTATTTTTGCTTGTCCAGGGCGGGGTTTTTTTCTTTTTTTCTTTGTTGGTATTTGGGCCCTGCCCTGTTAGTGTTTTGTGCGTTTTTTGTCTTTCGCGTGGTACATTGCTCTTTTGGCCCCCTTTCCTGATTTTTTAGTCCTGTGCCTTTCTTTTCTAGGGAAAATGTTGTTTTAATTCCACTTACGTAAATTTAGTAGATTTACTGTTGTTTTTTTCTTAGCAGTGGAAACATTGACTCATTTGGCCTTGATATGATGAGTAGACTGTGTCTTTCTTTTTTTCTTTTCTAATGTTCCCCGTCAGTGGCCACTGTCACTATTTGTGTTTATTGCTTGGTTTTTTTTTACAGCAGTGGTACATTGTACTCATTTGGCTCCTGTTTCTGTGTTGATTGTAGCACTGTGGTCTTTCATTCTTTCTTTTCTATTGTTGCGTCGTTGGCCAACTGCCCACTGATATATGATTGTAGTGCGTAGTTTGTTTTACAGCGGGTACATGTGCATCAGTTCGCCCCCTGTCACTGATTATCTTGCTATGTGCTTTCTTCCGCAGTGTAGTCGTCTGCCCTTGCTGAAAGTTTTCCCAGGGGTGATACATTGTCTGCCCTTGCTATAGGTTTTCCCAGCAGTGGAAGTTTGCCCTTGCCATATTTTTTTCCCCAGCAGTGGTAGTGTGTACTTGCTATAGGTTTTCCCAGAAGTGGAGCCTTGTCTGTCATTGCTATAGGTTTTCCCAGCAGTGGAGCATTGTCTGTCATTGCTATAGGTTTTCTCAGCAGTGATACATTGTCGTTGCTATAGGTTTTCCCAGCAATGGAACATTGTCTGTCGTTGCTATAGGTTTTCCCAGCAATGGAACATTGTCTGTCGTTGCTATAGGTTTTCCCAGCAATGGGGCTTTGTCGTCTTTTGTTTTGGTTTTCCCAAAAGGGAACATTGTCCGTTCCCTATGGGGTTTCCCCCCCTCAGGGAAACATTGTAAATTGTTTGGGGTTTTTTCCCAGCAGGGGAAATTGTCTGTCATTGCTATGGGTTTTTTCCCAGAAAGTGGAACATTGTCATTGCTAAAGGTTTTCCCCCAGGGGGAACATTGTCATTGTATGGGTTTTCCCCAGCAGGGAACATTTTTCTGTCATTGCTAAAAAGGTTTTTTCCCAGAAAGGGGGAACATTGCCCATTGTTTATGGGTTTTTTTCCCAGCAGTGGAACTTTTTTCCCTGTCATTGCAAGGGGTTTTCCCAGCATGGTGAAATTGTTTTGCATGGCTTTTGGTTTTTCCCAGCAGGGGAAATTGTCATTGCTTATAGGTTTTTTTCGAGTGGGGGAATTTTCTGTCATTGCTATAGGTTTTCCCAGCAGGGGAACATTGCCCATTGCTATGGGTTTTTTCCCAGCAGGGGAGAATTGTCATTGCAATGGGTTTTCCCGGGCAGGGGGAGAATTGTTGCCCTTGGCTATAGGTTTTCCCAGTAGTGGAACATTTCTTGCTATTTTTTTCCCCCAGTAGTGGAACATTGTCATTGCTATGGGTTTTTCCCCAGCAGTGGAAAAATTGTCTTTCCCTTGGGTTTTTTCCCGCAGTGTTGGAATTGTCTTATTCCCTTTTGGTTTTTCCCAAGCAGGGGAACATTGCCATTGTATGGTTTTCCCCACGTGGAACATTGTCATTGCTTTTGGGTTTTTTCCGCAGTGGAGAATTGTCTGTCATTGCTATGGGTTTTTTTCCCGTGTGGAACATTTTTGTCATTGCTCTGGGTTTTCCCACCCAAGGGGGAACAGTGTCTGTCATTGTTTTAAAGGGGGTTTGGGTTTCTGTCATTGCTATGGTTTTTCCTCAGCAGTGGAACATTGTTTTGCCCTTTGCAAAGGGGGTTTTTCCCCAGTGGAACATTGTCTCTCATTGCTATAGGTTTTCCAGCAGGGGAAAACAGTGTCTTTCATTGCTAGGTTTTTTCCCAGCAGAAAAACAGTGTTGTATTGCTATATTTTTTTTCCCAGCGTGGAACAGGGGTCTGCCCTTTGTTTATGGGTTTTCCCCACCAGTGGAACTTTGTCATTGTAAAATTTTTCCCAGCGGGGAAAAAGGTGTCTGCCCTTGCTATGGGTTTTTCCCCCAAAAGGGGAAAGTGTCTGTCTTTGGGAAGGGTTTTTCCCACAGGGGAACAGTTTTCTGTCATTGCTAAAGGTTTTTAGCGGGGAACTTTGGGTCTGCCCTTTGTGTTTTTTTTCCGGGTTGGGAAACATTGTTGTCCTCCCAAGGCTTTTCTTTATGAAAAAGGGTTTCCCCTTTTTTCCCCATCCAAATTTCTAAATCCCCCAGCAGAAATTTGTTTTAAAAATGATGAAACTAAAAGGTTTTTAAAACAAAAATTTCCCAAACAGAAAAACCAAATACAAAAATAGTAAAACATTTGTAAAAAAACGTAAATATGGCATTTTGCTTTTTAAGAAAAAAACATTTGATTTTTAGTTTTCAAACACACTTTTTTGGGGAAGGGCGGGTTTTCCCCCTGGTTCGAGTTACAAAATTTTTTGCGCACGTAAAAAAACTCACGGCAACGAGAGTGTCCCGGCAAAATTTTTGCAGAAAAAGGCCACCTGATAAAAAAAAAACAAATACGGGTTGAAGAAGGATAGGGAAAAACAAATACACCCGGAAGACGGGAAAAGAAAAAAAAAGGGTGGCGCTGCTCTTGTGGGACGCGCTCTCCCCGGGGAAAAGCAGCCCAAATTTTCAGCATGAGAAATCTCCCTTTGCCCTTAAAAAAGGGGTATTAAAAATAACACAAAAATAAAAATGGAGGGGCCTTGTGAACACTGAGGATAAAGGGGATAAATTTTCTTCATTTGAGGGGGTCTCTTCAGGGGTTTTATTTTTCCCCTGGATTTTACTTTTGGTATCCCCCCACTCCCGGGGTATCCTGGGTTTGGGATTATAAACCCGGGGAAAAATGAGTGAAACAAGTGCGCTCAGCAAACCCTCTATCTGCCTTTTCAAAAAAGGAATAGTTTAAATTTTTTGTCCCCGTTCCTCATTAGAGCTCCGAGGTCCATCGGGGGTGGTTTGGGTGGGTGAAACAGTTTTTGCCCCCCTTAAAGGTACCGGGCTTTCCCGATTTTTGAAGATGAATAGGCAGGAAAAGGGCCTGATGGAAAGGATGACATAAGATACCCAGCATGCCCCTTCTCCTTTGGAGGAAGGGGTTTTTCCTTTTAAAGTGTCTTTATTTTCATTTTCATCCCCATTTTTTAATTCACGGCATTTTTCTCTGCTTTAAATTTCGGGCTGCTCCCCCCGGGGACAGCGCTTCCCCACAAGAGAAACGCTATCATTTTATTTTTTTTTCCTTTTTTTTCCTTCAGAGTGGTTTTTTTCTAAAAAAATTTTTCCGGGGACAACTCTCTTGTTGCCGTGGTTTTTTTTTTAAAAGAGGGCAAATTTTTATGAAAACACACAGGACCTGGGTTTATCATCTCACCCCGAAAGATGGGACTCAGACCCCCCAACTTTACTCAAATTTGGATGGGAGAAAATTTTTTGGGCCCAAAGGGGTTTGAACCCCCGAAAATTCCCCGGGCCCCGGGACTTTTCGCTTTTGGGCAGGCGCGGTTACCTCAAACCTCTGATGCCCCCAGGGGTCAATTTGGGCTTCAAGCCTATGCGGGAAAAAAACCATTGCGGGGCCCCTTATTTATGGCTTTTTCGGGAATTTTAGGAGAGTCAAATGCTTGGCGCGGGGTTGTGCCCTACTCCCCTACAACACGCACGCCCCGCACGAAACGCACAAAACGCACACCCCACAAGTGTCCCTTTGGTACAGGTTTTTTGTACTGGGGGATTTGGTTTTAAAAGGGTTGGTGCTGGTTTTGTACTTTTGGGTTTAATTCAGGTGTTTTGGTACATGTGTTTTTGGGTAGGGGTGTTTTGGGGGTTTTTTAACAGGTGAAACGGGGTTCTGTGTTTGTAAAGGCGGGAGAGAAGAACCACAACTACATGAACAACGGCAAAGGTGGGGAAAAATTGGGGGGGAAACCGGGAAAGAGTGGGGGGTGCCGGGGGTTTGATGACGGTAAGTCTTCGTTCAGTTTTGCCAGGGGGGCCCCGGTAAATATATATACCCGGGTGGACACAACCCAAAGGCATGGGTAGGATTTGGGCATACGGGGTAGTGCCCTGCCAAGCTCGAGCTGGCTTGCGGGCCAGGGTGGGGGGGTAATCGGGTCATGTCTTGGAGGGGTTTCTTCTATTGTATTACCCCGTAGGCCAGGAAGGGCCCCTTCGTACTTTAATCCCCCTTTTTGGGTTTGAAAATGGCCTTGTTGTGAAATTTCCCAAAAATTTCCTATGAAGGGCCCTTTGTATGTGAAAAACCCCGAATTGGAAAGGAAGAGGCCCTTTTTGAAATGTTTTGAAACCCCCGGGTTTGGCTGGAGAGGGCTTTGTATGTGTAGTCCCCCAAGGGGCAGGAGATGGCTTTTATTGTAATACCCCATTTGGCGGGAGAGGGGCCCTTTTTGGAAAAAACCCCCAGTTGCTATGAGGGGCCCTTTTTGTATGTGTAGTCCCCCCCATTTGGTTATAGAGGGCCCTTTTAGGTAATACCCCAGTTGGCGGGGATACCCTTGTTTGTGTAATACCCCAATTGCTAATGGTTTGGCCTTGTTTTGGAAATTCCCCCAAATTTTGGCAGGGAGGGCCTTTTGAAATGGAAAGACCCCATTTTGTTATGAGTGGCCTTTTATTGAAATTCCCCCAATTGCTATGAGTGGTTTGGGTATAATCCCCCAGTTGCTTTTTGGTGTGGCCTTGTATGTGTAGTCCCCCAGTTGTTATGAGAGGGGCCTTTTTAGGGAAATTTCCCCCAAATTTGGGGAGGAGATGGCCTTGTATGTGTAATCCCCAATTGCAAAGAATGGCCTTGTATGTGTAATACCCCAATTGGCAGGAGAGGGCCCCTTGTAAAAAACCCCCAGTTGTATGAGGGGCCCTTGTATGTGTAATCCCCCCCAATTGCTTGAGAGGGGCCTTGTATAACCCCCCTTTTGCTATGAGAGGGCCCCGGGAGGGTTAAAAACCCAAGTTCCCTATGAATGGCCTTGTATTTGAAATTTCCCCCAATTTGGGCAGGAGAGGGCCCTTGTATGTGTAATACCCCAATTGCTATGAGAGGGCCCCTTTTTATGGGTAATACCCCAAATTTGGGCAGGAGATGGCCTTGTAAAATTTCCCCAGTTGCTTTTGAGATGGCCTTGTATGGGTAATACCCCAGTTGCTATGAAAAGGCCGAAATTGAAAACCCCCTTTTTGGGCCCAGAGGGCCCTTGTTGTGTAACCCCCCAATTGGCGGGAAGATGCCCTTATATGTGAAATACCCATTTGGGCAGGAGAGGGCCCTTTTCTGTATGTAAAACCCCAGTAGGCCCATGAGAGGGCCCCTTTATGTGTAAAACCCAATTGGAGGAGTTTAAAAATCCCCCAATTGTTTAAAGAGGGCATTGTATGTTTTAATCCCCCAATTGCAAATGAATGGCCTTGTAGGGTGTAAAAAAACCCAAATTTTGGGCTAGAGATGGCAATTGTATGTGTAATACCCCAATTGTATGAAAATGGCCTTTTTATGTGAATCCCCCAATTGCTATGAGATGGCCTTGTAGGGTTTAATCCCCCCAATTGCTATGAGAGGGCCCCCTTGTATGTGTAATCCCCAATTGCTAAAATTGCATTGTTGTGAAACCCCCCAAATTTGCTATGAGGGGCATTGTAGTGAAAATCCCCCAAATTGCTATGAGGGGTTTTTGTATGTTTTAAAACCCCTTTTGCTTGAAAAGGGCCCTTCTTTAAAAAAAAACCCCCGTAGGTAGGAGATGGCCTGTATGTGTAAAAAAACCCAATTGGCAGGAGATGGCCTAGTTTGGTAATACCCCAATTGGCGGGAGATGGCCTTATATGTGTAACCCCCCAAATTTGGGCTTTGAGAGGGCCTTGAAATTGAAATTTCCCCAAATTTTCCCTTTGAGATGGCCTTGTATGCGTAATCCCCCCAGTTGCTATGAGAGGGCCTTGTATGTGTAATCCCCCAAATTGCAATGAAGGGCCTTTTGAGTAATCCCCCAATTGCTATGAGATAGCCTTTTATGTTAATCCCCCCATTTCCCTATGAGAGGGTTCATCTACGTGTAATACCCCTTTTTGGGCAGGAAGGGCCCATTGTGGGTAATACCCCTTTGGTAGGAGGGGACCTATTTGAAATCCCCCAAATGGTAGAAACCTTCTTGTGTAATCCCCCCGTTGGGAAAGGGATGCTTTTTAAAATTTAATGTTAATACCCCAGTGGTCAGGGGTGGCCGCCCTATGTGAAACTACTCTTTGGGGGTCGGGGAGGGCCCTTTTTTAGTGTAATACCCCATTGGCGGTAGTTTGGTTTTTTAACCCTAATGATTCAAAGGGGAAAATGCGAGGGTTTAAAATTTCCCGGCATTTCCCTGGTAGTTTATTTAGGCGTGAACCGCTGTTACAATCACTTTTGAGTGCTGTTACAATCTTTTGGTGAATCGCTTTTTTAAAAAAAAATCGGGTTAAAATTTCACGGGAACTGTTTTGTTAATCATTGTGAATCGCTGATGCAATCCCCCAAGTCACCCTTTAAGGAAAACCCTACCAAACCCTTATTTCCTTTGATTCCAGGGGAAATGGATTGGTCCCAAGTGTTAACTTTAGGGGAAAATTTTCTCATTTCCCCACCCTTTTTTTTTTTTAGATCAAAAATTTTCAACGCTCAAAACTACAGCAAACTTGCCCCCCCCCTCCCCCCAAGGGGGAAAAAGGGGGGGGGTAAGTCCTCATTCTTCTTGATGAACTTTTTGAAAAAATTTTTGGGTCCTGGACAAACCCAGCATCACTATTTTGGGAGGAGTTTGGAGATCTGAACATCCCGCATGTACTCATTGCTTTTGTAACTGGTGAATATCTTTTGGGGAAGAGGGGATAGAATTTTTTTGTTTGATGCGAAACCTTTTCGATGAAACAGGACTTGTGGGTTTTTCTTCTTCTTCAATTTCCCGGTCTGGTCCTGCGACATCGACGATCATGGCTCCCCCATTCTTCCTTGTTCCCCGGTCCCTTCATGAGCTCTTTGTTGGTCCCCTCTTTATTCTTTGGAAAATTTTTTTAAAAGTTTCCCTGGGGGAAATTTTGTGCTTTTTGTTTTCCTTGCTTTTTTGTTTCCAGGGATTTTGCCACTCCTAAACATTTTTCTCTAGTCCGTCAGCCCGGGTTTAAATGGCCAAAAAATTTTGACCCTGTCTTTCTCTGATGGTTTTTGAGAAAGGGATCTCTTGTACCCCACCATTTCCATTACTTCTGCATTTTTTTTTTTTTTTGCCCAAGAGCATTCATGTTTTTCCCCGGATGAACCACTTTTTCCATGTTTCCCTAGTCGCTTTTTTCGGTGTTTTTGGGCTAGGGTCCAGCACTCACATCCGTACAGAAGAATGAACCATACGAAGACTCTAAAAACATGGATCTTTGCTTGGGGGGTTTTTTAAAAAATTTAAAACAGTTTTTACTAGCGTCCCGCGCACGGTCTCTCTCTCTCTCTCTCTCTCTCTCTCCCCTCTCTCCCCTCTTTTCCCCCTCTCTCTCTCTCTCTCTCTCTCTCTCTTCTCTCTATATTTTTATATATATTTTATATATTTTATTGTGGTGTGTGTGTGTGTGTTTGGATTGATGGGATTTTTGCTGTGTGGGGATGGTTACAGGTTTGGGCCACTAAACCGATCTGGCCCGTAAATGTGGTTTTTTTTCGTCCGTTTTTTTAAAGGGGTTTAATTTGTATGTACTTTTGCTCCCAAAAACCAAATTGGCTATGTGTTTTCCCTATCTATGTTTTTAAACTTGTTTGCTTAAATCCCACGAACAAAATGATGGGGGGAAATAGTATATGGGATAGGGGTATCTTTTTTACCCATTGTTTGTACAATTATGTCAAAAACAAAGCCCAATTTTAAAAAGGAAAACAAATTTTGGGAAATTTTAATTTAAATGCTCATTGTTAATGCCCTGGGGGTTGTGTGTGTGTGGGTGTGTGTGTGGGTGGTGTTTGTTTTTTAAAGTAAAAGTAAAAACTTTTATTTTAAAAAGGGCCAGGGAATAAGCATGCATTTGCGTTTTTCATCAAGCCATATGTCTAAGAGAAAAAGAGAAAAAAAGATAATATATATCCCCAGCCATAGAAAAAAAAAACCTAACGTGTTAAACCATAAAAAAAAATCAAACAAGAAAACAAAATATTTGCTTTACAGGGGAATTTAAAAAACAAAAAAAAAATACCCTGAACAATTTTAAAACCAAACAAATCCAAACATTAATAATCCCCTAAATATTCCACTTTAGTAAAAACCCAACCCAAAAAAAATTTAAAACCCAAAAGCAAAACAACTAAAATACAAAAAAAATTTGAAAAAGAACCCCCAATGCTCCCCCCCTCCACACACAAAACAAACCTTTTCCGTGTGTTTTGCGTGTGAGTGATTTGGGGCGCGCGGGGGGGGTGGGATGTAAAGGCAAAAGGAAAAGGTGCACATTTGTGTGTTGTGTGAAAAAACCCCAAATTTGGGAAAAGGGTTATAAAATGTTTTGTTAATCAATGCATACCCACCACATGCTCTATTTTGGGTAAAGTGACTGTTAAAGGTGGGGCCCTTCGTATTTTCTGGGGATGGGTTAGTTTTCCCCTCCCAGCCCCCCCCCCCCCCCCCGCCCCCCCCCCCCCCGCCAAAAAGGTAAAAGGTTTTCAGTGCCCTTGGGATACTTTATGCTTGCAGGGTTGATGCTGTAATTCATGAATTTTTAAAAGTTTGGTGTGTAAAAAAAATGTTTATTTGGTGATCTTTTTTCAAGGAGCCCTGTTTTCAGTTGAAATTCATTCCGTTCCCCATTTCAGTTTTAAACCCCGCATTGCCCTTTGACATGCCATACAATATTTCAGTGGGGCCCACTATTTCATCATCAGTTTGGCATACATTGTCAGTTGACACGAACCCAATTTGTCAGTGGGCACACAATACCCCAACCAGCTCAGTAAAAGTTTTGCCCTTTTGGGACTTGCCCTGCAGTTTGTTAGCTTTGGCATTTAATACATAAACATTTTCAGCTTTACATTGTCTTTGGGACATGTCATCATTTTTGTTAGTTTTTGGCATTTAATACACATCATTCAGCATACTTTGGGCGGGTTTACTGCCGTGCATTTTGTTAGCATGGCACTTAAAAACATCATCAGTTAAAGCTTTTTACAGTGTCAGTTGACCTGTCTTTGCAGTTTGATACATGGCATTTAAACACCCTCAGTTCAGATACATTGTCATTTTGCCCTGTCATGGCAGTTTGTCAGGGGAGCACAAAATAAAACATAGTTCAGCATAAAATTTTTTAGTTGACATGCCTGAAAGTTTGTCAGTGGGCACTAAAACTTCATCGGGTTAAAGCATACTTTTTAAATTTGGGACATCCCATCATTTTTGTCAGGGGCACGAAATACATAAATTCAGTTTTCGGGCTAATTTGTCGGAAAATTTGGAAACAAATGCCATGCATTTTGTCAGTGGAGAACTAAATACATCATGGGTTTTATACATTGTTTGACAGGGCCATCCCAAGTTTGTCAGTGGAGCACTAAAACATCATCGGTATTATACATTGTCATTTGGGACATCCCATGAAATTTGCAGGGAGCACTAAAAAACTTAATCTTTAAAATTGTCAGTTGACATGCCTTTGCAATTTGTCAGGGGAGCCTAAATACATATCAGTTCAGCATCCCTTTTTCGGTGAATGCCATCCAAATTTTGTCAGTGGGCCTAAATACATCATCTTTAATTATAAAGGGTTGGGTTGGGCCCAGCCAGGGTTTGTAAAGTGGGGGCCAAAATACATCATCGGATTATACTTGTTAGTTGACATGCCATGAAATGTCAGTGGAGCCTAAAAAACATCATCTTTAATACATTTTTATTTGGACTTTTGCCATGCTTTCGTCAGGGGAGCGTTTAATACTCATCTTTCGTACTTCTTCCCTCTTCGCCCCCCAATTCCCTTTTTACCCCTCCCATCGCCCAGTTCGGGCATACACACTTGGTCATAAACCCCTGCGATTCCCAGATGACAGGGCCAACAAGCAGGGGCTGCTTTTACCTGTGCAGGGTCCTGATGTCCCTGCAACCCCCCAAAGGGGGTGCCCGGGGTTTGTGTTGCAGGAGCCAACCCATTTAAATGCATCAATGCGGGGAAAAAGCCCCTATGCCAACTATGGGGGAAAGACATGGTAACTTCATTTTCACATCATGTCTGTTTTGCTGAAAGTTTCTTTATAATTTAGTAAATAAACAAAACTTTGTACTTTGAAAACTTCTTTTAAATGATTTACTTTATTGTTTCCTTTTCCGGGAAATAGAGCCCCAAAGGTTTTGCTAGTGATTTTGATTTTGCATATTCGACCTTTTGGGCCCGCAAGGGGGCCTGCATTCTGACTAAACAGACCCAAATTGTATGCATTTTTAAAAAAAACCGGTCATTTTTTTCCTTCGGCACGCGATAGTTGACTTTTTCGAAAGGCAAACGAAGTTTTAATGTTTGCGCAAATGTTTTTGGCTTGGCGTGATCTGTGAAATCATCTGAAGGAATTTGGGGGAAATGGAAATCGGTACTTTGGGATTAATCCAGGCCGGAAAAAAAAACCTTTGAATGGGGGTCACCGGGGGTTGGGTTTAACCCGTGCTGGTTTTAAAGGGAAAAAAGAAAAAAACTTAACCACTGCCCAAAAAGAGCAGGGGAATTAAAAATTGAAAAAAAAAAAAATTGTTAGAAAATGTCAAAGACTTAAACATCTCGGCGCAGTCAGGAAAAAAATAGTGGATCATGTACCAAACATAAAAGCGAGAAAAGGCATGCTTGAAAAAAGATTGATCCAAACAAACAACAAACCCGGACATTTTAGTGAAAAGTGGGGGAAGTAAAAAGTGAGTGGAGGGGGTGTAGTGGTGTGGAGATAATGATTTATTGCGAGAAGGTGGTTTTAGTTTAATGTGGGGATAATGATTTTTGTGGTGAGGGTGGTTTTAGTGATTTTGGGGGGTAATTTATCTTTTTGTGAAAAGGGGGTGTATGAATGTGGAGATAAAAGGGTTTTTGTTTTGGAGGTGGTGTAGTGAGGTGGAAGAAAATGAAATTACGGGAAGGTGGTTTTGAATTTGGGGGGGGATAATGAATTTTTGTGTGGAGGTGGTGTAGGAGTTTTTTAGATGTCAGTGTTAGAGGGGTGGAAATGGGGATAAAGATCATTGTGTGGAGGGGGTGTAGTGAAATTTTTTGGATGTCCCGTTTGTGGAGGTGATGTTGTGAGTTTGGGGAAATACTTTAAAATCTTTTGGGGGAGGTTGGGGAGGGAGTGGGGAAAATACAAAAATTTTGTTTAGGGGGAGGTTGGTTTTCAGTGATGGGAAGATACTAAAAATCAGTGAGTGGAGGTGGTGTGTGAGTGGGAAGATATAATATCGTGAGTGGGGGAGGGTTTTTAGTGAGTGGGAAGAACTATTTTCATGAAATTTGGGGGTGGGTTTTTTTAGTGAGTGGGAAATACTTAAAATCAGTGAGTGGAGATGGTGTAGTGGGGTGGGAAGATACAAAAATCAGTGGTGGAAGGGGGTTTTTAGTGAGTGTAAATTAATATCCCGTGAGTGGGGGGTGGTTTTTAGTTTAGTGTGAAGAACTAATATCAGTGAGTGGAGGTGGGGGTAGTTTTAAATGGGGAAGATACTAATATCAGTGAGGGGGAGGTGGGGTTTTGTGAGTGTTTAAATTCTAAAATTGTGAGTGGAGGTGGGGTAGTAATTGGGGGAAATACTTTAAAACAAATGAGGGAGGGGTTTTTTGGGGTGGGGGTGAAGATACTAATATCATGAGTGGAAGTGGTTTAGTGAGTGGGGAAAATAAAAATTTTGAGTGGGTGGTGGGAAATGAGTGGGAAAATACTAATATCAGGGGTGGAGGGGGGGTGTAGTAAGTGGGAAAATAAAATTTTGGGGGGAGGTGGGGGTAGTGGGGGGAAGATACTAATATCAGTGAGTGGGGTGGTGTTGTTAAAATGGGAAAAATAATATCTGAGTGGGGTGGGAAATGAGTGGGAAAATACTAATATCAGTGATTTGGGGGTGGTTTTAGTTTAGTTTGGGAAAATACTAAATCATGAGTGGGGGTGGTGTAGTAAATGGGAAGATACTAATATCAGTGAAATGGGGTGGGTTAATGAGTGGGAGGGTATTTAAAAACAGTTTTGTGGGGGGTGGTTTTAGTGAGTGTGGAGATCACGTTAGTGGGGGTGGGCACAGTGAGTGTTTAAAGGGCCCGTGGGGGTGATGCTGGGGGGGTGCTTTGGGTTTGGTTTTTTTACATGCACGGGGGCGCGTTTGTGCCGGGGGATTCCTTGGGGCCAACAACTCGGTGTTTTGGGGGGGGGGCATCGCCTACAATCCCGACTTGGGGGTTTAGGGGTTTCGTCCCCCGTTTTTTTGTCGTCAAGCATCATCACCAAAAGCCATCATCATCTCACATCATCCTTCCCTCGGGCGTCGTCGGGCGGGCGTCGTTCGTCCCTCATTAGTTACTATCGCACCATCATGATCATCATCCTCATTATCAAACATTTAAATATCCTCATCATCATATCAGTGGGGCCCTAGCCAAAAACTCTGTTGGGGGGTGTGGGCCAACGGGTTCAATGAACTGGGAGGGGGGGGTTTTGGTGAGGAAATTGGGTTTTCATCGTGGGGCGTCATTTTCGTCTATTATCTTTATGGCCAAAAACCCTTTTTGTTTTGTGTGGGGAAACGCCGTCGATTTTTAGGGGGGAAAGGGAAAGTCGTTGTTTTTATCATTTAATCGTCCCTCGTCACCCATCCCATCAATAGGCCAAAAAACTCGAAAGTTTTGGTTTGGGGCATTCTTTCAACAGTAGTCGGGGGGGGAATTTTTGTGTGTTTTTTTTTGGGGGGGGGGGGGGGGGGGATGAAGGTGCAAGTAATGTCTTTCGTTCGTTGTCCCTTTTTTAACCCCCCACCCCCCCACCACCAAACCCCCTCCATCACCCCCTTTTTTTTCCCCTTTCAGGTTTTTATTCTCTCCAAAGCATTAAAAACAGATGTATTGAAAAAGGGGCTTTGTGAATTTTTGTTTCAGCTACTTTTAGATTTTTCGCGTAAAATATGGGGCTAAAAAAACCCCCCTCACAATCGATTGTTTTTTTCTTTACTGCGGGCTTCTTTTGATAAATTTTCTGACTTTTCCTTTTCCCTTTCCCTTTTTTTCTTTTTGTTTTTTTCGCACGTAAACCCCGGATTTTTTATTTTTAATTATATTTTTTTATACACCTGTTTTTTTTAAGCAGATTCTTTTGTAGATAAAACGCAAAAGCAGACTGAAAAAAACAAAAATCGGGGAAAAAAATTTTGTTATATAAGATCCCATCTCCCCCATGAGCCCCAAATTTAAATTTTTCCATTTTCTCAATGGGAAAGGCAAATGTTTCTATTTTTAAAAAGATTTTCGTATGGAATTTCATTTTAAACCCCAAAACCCGTTGGTTTTTATTTCTAGACAAAGCATATTTTTTTTCTAAAAATTTTACCCGTATTTTTAAGTTTCCTGCATAAAAAATTTTTGATAGCCGGTTATTTTTTTTTTATTCGACATTTATGAGGCAATTTTTTTCTCCCGAATTAAGGGTAAAAAAAAACCCGAAAACCCAAATTTTTTTTTTAATTCCCTTCCCCAAAATAAATTAAATTTTTTGAAAAACAAAAATTTATTACGTGTTTAAAGTGGGGGAGTTAATTTTCCCTAAATGCTTAAACTTTTCAAAATTTTGACACCCAAAGAAGGGTTTGGGAAATTGTATCTTTTTCAGTGCTTTCAAAAACTTACAGCTGCCCCTGTTTTTTAACAAAGCATTTTTAAAAAAAAAGCTTTTTTTTTCCCGAATTCTTTTGACAAATTTTTATCGGGGGCCAAATTTTTTCTTTATCCCTTAAATTTTCCCGTAATTTTTTTTAAATATTGCCCATGCAAATTATTTTTTAAACCAAAATTTTTTCCCGGGCCTTTTATGTCAAACTTCCATAGCTAAGAGAGGGTTGATTGATGATATTGGGTGGTTTTTTGTCATAGTGATGGTGGGTGGGGGTTGTTTTGTGATTGGGGGTTTTTTGTCCCCTAGTGATGGTGGGGGGTGTTGTCCTCGTGAAGGTTGGGGGGTGTTTTTGTTGATGGGGGGTTGGGGTTGTCAAGTGATGGTGGGTGGTGTTGTCCCCCTGGGTGGTGGGGGGGTTGTCATAGTGATGGTGGGGGTGTTGTCATAGTGATGGGTGGGGGGGGTGGTGTCATAGTATGGGGGTTGGGGTTGACATAGTGGGTGGTGGGGTTGGCAAAGTGATGGGGGGGGTGGTGGTGTTCCCTAGTTTTATGGGGGGGGTGTTTTATAGTGATGGTGGGTGGTGTTGTCATATTTATGGTATGGGTGGTGTTGGCATAGTGATGGTGGGTGGTGTTGTTCCCCCGTGTGGTACTGGGTGGTGTTGTCATAGTGGGTGGGGGGTGGTTGGGCCTAGTGATGGTTTGGGGGGTGTTGTTATAGTGATGGGGGGTGGTGGGTTGGGCCCTAGCGATGGGGGGTGGGTTGTCATAGTTATGGTGGGTTTGGGTTGTCAAGTTTATGGTGGGGGTGGTGTCATAAAACGATGGTGGGGGGGGTTGTCATAAATGGGTGGGGTGGTGTTGTCCTAGTGATGGTTGGGTGGTGTTGTCTAGTGAAAGGTGGGGGGGGTTGTAAAAGTGATGGTTTGGGGGGGGTTGCAAAGTGAAAGGGGGGGGGGTTTTGAAAATAGTGATGGGGGTGGTTTTTTGTCTAAAAATGGGTAGTTTTGTGTAATATGGGTTTTTGGTTTTTGTAAAAATGGGAAATGTTGTCTAATGAGGGTAGTTTTTTTTGATGGTGATGGGTTTTTCCCTAACAAAGAAAGGTGGGCGGTGTTACAATGATTTGGGGGGGTGGGGTGGTTTTTTACCTTGGTTTGGGGGTAGGGGGTGGATGGTATTATTGAAAAGGGGGGTGGGGTTATCATGAAGGTAGTGGGCCGGGGTAGCGTTTGAATGGTGGTGGACGTTTTGGGGAAAGATTGGGCCCGGGGGATTGTAAATGTGGGGGTTTTGGGGGGGTGGTTGGTTTGGGGGTGGTGGTGGGGTTGCACATAAAAAAAAAAAGAAAAAAATGGGGGGGGGTAGCTTGGGCGTCAGGAGGGGGACAGAAAATGCCGGCATTCTTTTTGGGGCAGGTATTTTGCCCCCCTTTCTGGCGGGCCAGTCACGGGACAGCAAGGAGGCCAGGCCCCTTTACCCCCCACAACCCCAACCGGGTCGGGCTTTTCTTTAAATCCCCGACGGGGGGCCCCCTTTGGGCCAAAGGGGGTTTACTTGGGTGGTCCTCATACCTGACAAAGAAACCCTTTAAAAGGGCACACAAAAGGGGAGATTTTGTTAGACTTGTCACTTTTGTTTTTTGCCCGAACATTTTGGGGTTTGGGGTTTTCCTTACAACCCCCCAAATGGTTTGGTTTCCACAAAAGATCACCCAAAAGGGGAAAAACCTTTTGAGGAACCCTTTTTACCCTTTTCGCCGATAAAGTTTTAAAATTTTTTGCGGAAAAAAAAGGGGAAAATCGCGGTTTAAGTTCTGAAGGAATTGTTATGTTTTGGGAGACTCATTGTGGGGGGGGTTTTCACCCGTACCAGGGGAAAAAAAAAAAGAAATTTGTAGGAAAAGGGCGATTTAAATTTGGGGAGCGTTGCTGCACCCGTTGTTTGCTTGAATTTAAAACCAATTGGGGGAAAACGACAGACAGCCCGGGCAGACAGACGAAAGGGGGAATTAGGGGCCAAAAAAGGGTTTCCTTTCGAATTTTTGGGGAAAAAATAAGGGATAAAAAAGAAAAAACGCCCCAAAAAAATAATAAAAAAATTTTAAAGTTAAACTAAAACCTTATAAATAAAGATAAAAAGGTTAAAAATTTTCCTTTAAACCCCCCCCCCCCCAAAAAAGGGCACAGGGTTTTTTATCCTGGGAAAAACCTTTTTAACTGTTGAAAGAAAAATCCCAAAGTTCCCTTTACTCGGAAAATTTTTTTTGTGGGGGGGGGTAGAAAACCCCTTTTCCCAAAAACCCGGCTTTACCGGAGGGTGTTGGGTTTGTTTGGGGGGGAACAAGGGGGTTTAAGCAAAATGCAAGTTTCTTCCCACCTCTACCCAAAAGTTAAAAATTTTGAAATTTTTTTGTATTGTTAAAGTTGCAGGAGGGCGTATTGAAAGGTTTTCAACACCCTCCACCCCCCCCCCCCCCCAACGGAAGTGAAAAAGAAAGAAAAAGGGCCCGAAGTGGGGAAGGGAGTTCAGATTTTAATGACCCATCAGGAGTTATGCTAGGCATAATCAGAAAGAGTTCGCTGTTTTCTTAGAAAAAACTTTGGGGGGCAAAAGCAGAAGGAACCTCTCCCGTCTCTTAAAAAAACTTTCTAGGAAAGTCGTGATTTAAAACCCCCCTTTTCTTTTTTGGGAAAAAAAAACCCCGGGTTTGGCACAGTCCGAATGGCCCTGTAGTCTCTTAACAAAAAAAGTTCAACAAAAAGTGGGCCCAGGTGGGTTTGCCTTTTTTTTTTCAGCAGTGTCGGGGCCTTCACAGGTTTTAGGTTAAAGGGCCCCAAAAGAACTCGGAATGAAATGAAAAAAATAGCAAAACCGAACTGGTGTGTTTTGTTGTGTGTGGTTTGTGTGTGGTGTGGTTTTTTGGGTGCGTGTGGGGTGTGTGTGTGTTTGTTTTAGTATGTTTTGTGTATGGTGTGTGTTGTGGTGGTGTGTTTGGGGTGTTGTTTGTGCGCGCGGCGTGTGGTGTATGTTGTGTATGTGGTGTTGTGCGCGCGCGCGCCCCGCGCTTTTTGGGGTGTGTGTGTTGTGTGTGTGTGTGTGTGTGTGACAGGGCCCCTGGTGGGAAAGGGCGATCTAAAGTTTCTGCCCGGGGGAAAGGGGGGCCCGGAAAAAAAGGACAACTGCAACTGGGGACGGGGACGGGGGGTCCCCTCTAAACCATCTCCCTGTCCCTCCCACCGGACCTTCCCGGAAGCCCGGTACGGCGAGAAGTTTCCCCCCACCCTCCCCCACCCCCTTTTTCCAGTGGCTACAAGGGGGAACCCCAAAGTGGTCATGCTTTGTCCCCCGGTCTGGCAAAAACCCCGCCCCTTTTTGGGTTAAGCAGGCCCGGGGTACCCGGAGGAAATGAGGACAAAGTTTGTCGTCCTTAAGGTGTTTGAGCTGGCAGGGGACTGGAGGACTTTAGGGCCCAAAATGGTGTTGTCTGTCCCCGTCCTTTGGTGTTTGAGCAGGCAGGGGGATGAGGACAAAAGGGTGGTTTTTCCCGTCTGTTTGTGGGGTTAGAGCAGGCAGGAATTTCTGGAGGAAAAAAGGACAAAAATGTTTTTGTTGGTTTCCCTTTTGGTGTTAGGCAGGGGAGAATACTGAAGAATAAAGGGCAAAGTGGGAGGGTTTTCTGTCCTTGTGGTGTTTGAGCCCGGCCCGGGGGAATGGGAGGCTGAGGACAAAGTTGTTTTCTGCCCGTCTTTGTGGTTTTTAGAGAAAGGGAGGGGCGGAGGAATAAGGACAAAGTGGTGTTGCTGCTGTTTATGGTGTTAGAGGGAGGGAGGGGTACTGGAGGGGCTGAGGACAAAGTGGTTTTTGTTGTCTGTCCTTTAAAGGTGTTTTGGCCGGCAGGGGTACTGGGGAATAAAAGGGCAAAATGGTGTTTCTGCTGTCCTTATGGGGGTTAAGCAGGCAGGGGGGTGGGGAATAAGGACAAAGTGGGGGTTGTCCCTTTTTGTCCCCCTTTTTGGGGTTTTTGGGGGGGTTAAATGGGGGAATTAAAGGGCCCAAAAGGGTGTTGTTTTGTCTTCCCTTTTGGGGTTGAGCAGGCAAAGGGGGGCTGGGAGGGAAAAAGGGACAAGTGGTGTTTTTCTGTCTTTCCTTATGGTGTTAGAGCAAAGGGAGGGGTACTGGGGGGACCCGAGGACAAAAATGGTGTTGTCTGTCTGTCCCCTTTTGGTGTTTTGAGCAGGGAGGGGTACTGGGGGAATAAGGCCAAAAATGGTGTTTTCTGTCGTCCCCTTAAAGGGGTTTAAACAGGCCCGGGGTTTTGGGGGACTGAGGGGGCAAAGTGGGTTGGGTTTTCCGTCCTTATTGGGGTTAGAGAGGCGGGGGACGGAGGGGCTGAGGAAAAAAGTGGTGTTGTCTGTCTGTCCTTTTTTTTTTTTAGAGCAAGGGGGGATCGGGGGAAAAGGGCAAAGTGGTGTTGTCGTCTGTCCTTATGGTGTTAGAGGGAGGGGAGGGGTAAATGGGGAATAAGGACAAAGTTTGGGGGTTTTCTGTGTTTTTTTAAGGTGTTTTTGAGCAGGGAGGGGGAATGGGGGAAAAAAGGCAAAGTGTGTTCCCGTCTTTCCTTAAAGGTGTTTTGGAGGCAGGGGTACTGGAGGACCCCGAGGACAAAGTGGGGTTGTCTGTCTGGTTTCCCATGGTGTTTGGCAGGCAGGGGTACTGGGGAATAAGGGCAAAGTGGTGTTTTGTTTGGTCCCCCCCCCCTGGTTTTTTTAGAGCAGGCGGGGGAATGGAGGAAATGAGGACAAAGTGGTGTTTTTTCTGTCCTTATGGTGTTTTTGGCAGGAGGGGGACTGGGACTGAGGGCAAAGTGTTTTTGTCTGTCCTTTTGGTGTTGAGCAGGGAAGGGGGACTGGAGGAAATGAGGACAAAGTGGTGTTGTATGTCTGTCCTTTGGTGTTAGACCCGGCGGGGTACTGGAGGATAAGGGGCAAAGTTTGGGGTTTTCTGCCCTTATGGTGTTAGAGCAGGCAGGGGTACTGGGGGGCTGAGGACAAAATTTGGGGTTTTTCTGTCCCGTCCCTTTTGGGGTTAGACAGGCAGGGGTACTGGAGGGGGTAAGGACAAAATGTTGTTTTTCTGTCCCTTTTGGGGGTTTAGAGCAGGCAGGGGGACTGGAGGACTGAGGGCAAAGTGGTGTTGTCTGTCCCCTTGGGGTTTTTAGAGCAGGCAGGGGGCTGGAGGAAATGAGGAAAAGTGGTTGGGTTTTTGTCCTTGTTTGGGGTTAGAGCAGGCAGGGGGGTCCCGGAGGACTGAGGACAAGGGGGGCAGACTTTTTTTGTTCTCCCAAAGGGGTTTCAGCAGGGAAAAAACTGCAATGGTTCAAAAATACAACTTTTTCCCTTTTTGTTTTTTCATCGTCCGTGGGGGATTCCGTCCTGCTGTTCCCACTACCCTCTTTTAATTTTCCCACCAGCCATAGTGAAAAATTTGCTATATTTCCCGAGTCAGAGGTTTCCCCAGGGGGCCTATCAGTGTCAGGCTGCAGGGGGGCCCAATTTTAGTGGGGGCCCTGCCCTGCTGCAAAAAACATTTGGGGTTTTTCAGTGTTATTTTCTGAAAATGTAAAAAAACCCCGCCTTCTAAAAACCCTTTTTGAAAGACAGAATAGCTTAGTGGGGGGGTTCAGACTGGTGAGAAAAAAGCCCCACCCCCGGGGGAAATTTACCACCAAAACCCACGGTTTAGTCATTGTGGATTGTTTGTCAATGAAAGTTACAAAAGCCATACATGAGCCTGGGACATCTCGATAGATGGTAATAAGAAAACATGCTGGTTTCCGATAAAGAAGGTAAACACTGATAATGATGACTGGAATGGTTGATCCCAATACTACAAACCATAACACGCCGAGTCTGTGTAACTAAGACCCGAGGCATCATTATCCTAAAGAGAAAGCATGAAATTATATTCCATTGTGAAGAGCGTTTTCAGCGTGAAAGCACCATTTAGCACAACACAGTGGCTCCTGAATGCTGCGAGAAAATATCCATTCGAGGTAAACAGCTGAATAATTGGAGAGATTGTACGTCCAGAAAACGAGTCGAACAGGTAATGTGGACTCTATCCGAGGAACCTAGACAAAGTATGCGTTAAAGGTAAAGTGATTATGATGAGCGTTTGAGGTCCAGGCACTCACCAAACACCCTGGTCAGAATGGTATTCAAGATACGGCCAGTATGGCTAGTCAAAGAGGAACGTCAGCGTGAACCATGCATTCCAGTAGCCTCTGGCTACATAGACGAAAATGCAAGTTCTCAACGTCAGGATTTATGCTGTATGGGGTCTAGGCACGTACTCCCACCATGTGGAGGTTCAACCACGGCTCAGACGGCCGTCCACAGAAGGAGGGTGAGGGGGTCGCTCAAGGGTGAGGTAGTGACGAGATGGTGTTAAGCAGGAACGAAGGTTGTGTTGCATCAGTTCCTGCTCTTGTATACATAGTCAGGGCATGCCACAGCCTTTCTCTACCGTCAGACTTTTGGTAATGTACGTCTAGCAGGCATAGCATGGTGTCAACACCCTCACCCGCATCACGAGAGTGAAGAAAAGAAAAGTGCTAGGCAAGGTAGAAGGTAGTTCAGTATTTTTAATGACAATCAGGAGTTAAGCTAGGAATAATCAAAACGAGCTTCGCTGTCTCTAGTAAGAAAGTGTTGGTGTCTATCAGACGGAACTCTCTGTCTCTTAGGAAAACGTTCTAGGCATAGTCAGGATCAACCCCTCTGTCTTTTGGAAAAAAAAACGTGCTAGGCATAGTCAGAATGAGCCTGTATGTCTCTTAGACAAACACAGTTCAGCACAAGTGGCCTAGGTGGTGTTTGCCTTCTTTTTCAGCGGCTGTCGGTGCCTTCACAGCGTTTGAGTTAAGGCCACAGAGAACTCGTGAATGAAATGATAATATAGCAAAACTTGAACTGGTTTGTCAAAGTCAAAGTCAAAGTCAAAGTCAAACTTTTAATTTTCAGACATGTAATGATAGCAGTGAATTGTTTTTTAAAAGCCACTATCTAAGAAGAAAAAAAAAACAAAAAAAAAAAAGCGAGAAAAAGAAAGACATTGTATATCAGACAGAATTAAAAAAAACCTAATCTAATGGTAAACATACAATCAAACAAAACAACAATAAAATATGCATATGTGAATTAAAAGAACAAAACCCCAGAAAATATGGACCATACAATTCAAAATAATCAAAAATCCTGAAAAAAAAATACCGTCATACACAAACAAACAAAGCAACATAAAAAAAAACAAACCAAAGCAAACAAAGACAGACAAAACAGAATAAAAATTTAAAAAAACCACACCAACTGCTTCCCTCCCCCCCCCTCACACACACATGTACACACAAACCTTCAACCATACAAACAACTGAATAAAACAACAACAAAAGGATGAATCAACAAGGACAACCACAACAAGGAATAAACAATCAAACAAACACAAATATACATACACAACAACAACAGCGACTATACTAACATAGGACAAGAATAACAGCCAAGACAAATGATGGAACAATATAGACTAACAAAAGACGAGAAAAGAGTCCAAAATATCCCTCCCCCTCCCCAAGAAAACCACCCTAAACCCAAAACAAACAAAAGGCAAAATAAACCAGAACCCCACCCCACCACTACCAACAATAACAACAACAACAACCAAAATTAATGGATATAAACAGAGAAAAACTGATGTATGCATTTAAACACTTACATACACATACACATACACACCTCACCCATATCCCCTTTACCACATAATATACTCATATATAAGAAAAAACAAGAATAACCAACAGCTATTGGATTCAAGCAAAGAAGTTAACAAAGACATCCATTCCTCCCTTTCCCCGGGTCATATACACACATGTACATGTGCTTTTTGGTTTGAGGCAGAGCAACGTTAATCCTTCGATCAAAGAATAAATTCAGGCAATGTAAATCCACCCAGCAGTACTAACGTCAGCAATAACAATTTAGCTCATCTAGTACAGTGAACCAGAAAACTAACATTGACAAAACTAAATAGATCAGCATATTTATGTGTAATACAAAAGAACATAAAAAGGCCAAAACAGCAAGAAAGTAAAAAACCAAAACCGAACCAATTACACAACACACACGCACTCACACACTTGTACACACACACTTGTACACACACACACACACACACACACATCAGATTCAAAGCGTGCTGGGGTTGATATCATATCAACCCATATATAGATCAATGTTTACACATGTACTCTATATGAATATGAAAACTTGGGTCATATCTGATTTTAATGACAAGAAATAACGTCAGTGACACTTAAATCACTCTCTTAAGTTACAAGTCGTGTTCTGTACTTTTATTCATGAAATATCTTTTTAGATGTGTTTTATACTGATTTTTGCTTTTAATACATTTCAAATTTTGGGGGAGTTTATTCCATAGGTCACTGCCTGAATACAAGAGGCTCGATTTATATAGGTTATTTCTGGGTCTTGGAAATGTTAGCAAATGGTTGTGTCTATGTTGGTTAACTTTGAAAGCTTGGTAATCTTGGGAGGTGCATTTTGATTAACAACTTTTTGCATAAACACAGCTTTATTGAATGAAAGTCGGTTTCGAAATGTCAGGACATTTATTTCCTTATAATCCTCAATGTCAGGGTGCTTGTTTTTAACAATACAAGTTTACTGCTCTTTTATATAAGCGATGAATGAATTTCAAGTTCGTCCACTGCAGGTATCCCAAATAGTTGACGCATAGTCAATGATTGGTAGAATGTGACCGCAAAAAAATAGTTTTCGAGAATGATTATTTAGAAAGTGTTTTATTTTGGATAATTGAAGTAGCCTGTGAGCTAGGCGTTTACCTAGTGACATTATGTGATCAGTCCAAGTCAATTTTGTCAATGGTAACACCTAATATTTTAGTGAGTCAAACTTCTTCAACTATTCCGTTATCCAACAACAGAGGTTGAAACCTATCATTCATTTTTTGCCTTTTCTGTCTTGCTGATACGTACATACATTTTGTTTTTTGTGCATTTAAGGACATGTGGTTTAATTGAGTCCAAATAATCAATCTGTCAAAACTGTATTGAAGTTTGCTAGTTAATCTGCTGGAGTCTGAATCACTACAAAAGAGAGTGGTATCGTCAGCAAACATTTCACAGTTACATTTAATAAAACAGGGTAAATCATTTACATAGACTGAAAACAAGAGTGGTCCCAATACTTGTGGTACCCCATGTCTAATGGGTAGTAGTTCTGATGCTTGGTTATTTACAGATACAAGCTGCTGCCTATTGGACAGAAAATTTTCTAGTAGTTGGATAACTTCAGGTGGCAGTTTGTACAATTCTAATTTACGCAATAACAAAGAGTGGTTGATCACATCAAATGCTTTTTCAAAGTCAACAAAAAGGAGGCCAGTAAACTTATTGTCATTTATATTGTGTAGGAGACTGTCAGTGAGCTGAGTTAGAGCAGTGTGACAGGAATAGTTTTTACGAAACCCTGATTGATCCTCGTGCAATAGATTGTTTTTTATAAAGTAAGAATTTAGGGATGTTTGTATGTGTTTTTCAATGGGTTTAGATAGTACAGAGAGAATTGAAATTGGCCTGTAATTTGAAGGAGAAGAGCAGTCACCTGATTTATGGACAGGTATAACTTTTGCCTTTTTAAACTTGAGAGGAAAACATCTTTTCTCAATACACAAGTTGTATAGATATGTCAGTGTTTCAACAATAACCGGACTAGCGAGTTTTATAATCCGAGCATCTAACTTGTCTAGATCACGTGTTCTGGAATTCGTTTGCATTTTTATGCTTTCTAATACATCAAAGGTTGTCATTGGCTGGAGATTAAATGGAAAGTTAATATGTTTTGAGTTAATATATTGTTGTAGGTAATGAAGATCATTTTCGCTTGACTTGTCACATGTTATAACTTTGTGTGTGTGTGTGTATGTATGTGTGCGTGCGCGTGTGTGTGTATGTGTGTGTGTATGTGTGCGTGTATGTGTGTGGTGTGCGTGTATGTGTGTGTGTGTGTATGTGTGTGTATATGTATGTGTGTGAGTGTATGTATGTATGTTGTGTGTGTGTATGTGTGTGTGTGTGTGTGTGTGCGCGCGCGCGTGTGTGTGTATGTGTGTATGTGTGTGTGTGTGCGCGCGCGCGCGCGCGCGCGCGTGTGTGTGTGTGTGTGTGTGTGACAGGGCCGTGGTGGGAAAGGGTCGATCTACGTGCTGGCCTCGGGGAACGGGGGCCGGAAGAAGGACAACTGCAACTGTGACGGGTACGCGGGGTCCATCTACACCATCTCCGTGTCCTCCGCCACCGAGACCTTCCTGGAAGCCTGGTACGGCGAGAAGTGCCCCTCCACCCTCACCACCACCTTCTCCAGTGGCTACATGGGGGAACACAAAGTGGTCAGTGCTTGTCTCGGTCTGGCACATCTGCCCTTATGGTGTTAGAGCAGGCAGGGGTACTGGAGGACTGAGGACAAAGTGGTGTTGTCTGTCTGTCCTTATGGTGTTAGAGCAGGCAGGGGTACTGGAGGAATAAGGACAAAGTGGTGTTGTCTGTCTGTCCTTATGGTGTTAGAGCAGGCAGGGGTTGGAGGACTGAGGAAAAAGTGGTTGTTGTCTGTCCTTATGGGGTTAGGCGGCGGGATACTGGAGGAATAAGACAAAGTGGGTTTTGTCTGTCTGTCCTTTGGTGTTAGAGGGGCCCGGGTACTGGAGGAAAAAAGGGACAAAGTGGGTTTGTCGCTGCCCTTATGGTGTTAGAGCAGGCGGGGGAAAAAAGGCAAAGTTTTTTCTTTTTAAAAGGTTTAAAATATAGGACTAAAAATTGTTTCTTTTTTTATTTTTTTTAGACAGGCAGGATTACTGGAGGAATAAGGACAAAGTGGTGTTGTCTGTCTGTCCTTATGGTGTTAGAGCAGGCAGGGGTACTGGAGGACTGAGGACAAAGTGGTGTTGTCTGTCCTTATGGTGTTAGAGCAGGCAGGGGTACTGGAGGACTGAGGACAAAGTGTTGTTGTCTGTCCTTGTGGTGTTAGAGCAGGCAGGGGTACTGGAGGACTGAGGACAAAGTGGTGTTGTCTGTCTGTCCTTATGGTGTTAGAGCAGGCAGGGGTACTGGAGGACTAAGGACAAAGTGGTGTTGTCTGCCCTTATGGTGTTAGAGCAGGCAGGGGTACTGGAGGACTGAGGACAAAGTGGTGTTGTCTGTCTGTCCTTATGGTGTTAGAGCAGGCAGGGGTACTGGAGGAATAAGGACAAAGTGTTGTTGTCTGTCCTTGTGGTGTTAGAGCAGGCAGGGGTACTGGAGGACTGAGGACAAAGTGGTGTTGTCTGTCCTTGTGGTGTTAGAGCAGGCAGGGGTACTGGAGGACTGAGGACAAAGTGGTGTTGTCTGTCCTTGTGGTGTTAGAGCAGGCAGGGATACTGGAGGACTGAGGACAAGGGGGGCAGTACTTGTTTGTTCTCAAGGTGTTACAGCAGGGACAACTGCAATGTGTCAAAGTACAACTTTTCTTTTCGATGTTTCATCGTCCGTGACATTCCTGTCCTGCTGTTCCCACTCCACTCATCTTGACTTCTCCACACCAGCCATAGTGACATTTGCTATATTCTCAGAGTCAGAGGTCCACAGGGAGCCTATCAGTGTCAGGCTGCAGTGGGGTCACCATTCAGAGGGGCCCTGCCCTGCTGCTAAATCACATTGGTGGTGTTCAGTGTTGATTGTTCTGAATATGTAAGACACCGCCTTCTAAAACCCTATTGACGACAGTAATAGCTTAGTGGCGGGTTCAGACTGAGTGAGACGCCCACCCAGGTTGGTGATTACCACAACAGCCCTACAACCACCTTCTCCTCCGTGAACCTCCAACCCCGAAGGCTTTGACACAAAGTCATCACAGGCAGAGAAGTGTGTGGAAAACGGAAACTGAGGTCACCATGAGCCACTGAATCAGACAATTTTATGTTATTGCATGATGATCAGTGAAGGTGAGGATAGTGTCACGATGCCTCAGGGAAGTTCACCTTCTTTAAGACTAGTCGACAAGGCTATAGTTTATGCAAGAGCGGGGATACCAAAGACTGGCGATTACAGAACGCTTGCCTTGATAAACCACTCGAGCAATATTCTTCTTACCATCATCCTCAGCAGACTGAAAAATAAAGTAGAAAGAGAGATATGTGATTGTCAGGCAGGATATAGACGTGGAAGACAGACATGCTTTTTGTGAAACACTGAAGATGAGGCATTAATAACTTTTGTACGCAATGGTAATGTTTTCGACAGCATCAAACATCATCATCTGTTTCACCACATCAGAAATGGGCTTTCCAAAGCATCTGGTCTCACTCAAAGCAAATTTGTATTCAGATAAGAAAGCAACCATCCAATGGATTGGCGAGCAATGTGAGTTCTTTGATATAAAAGAGTCAGTCATGGTTGCATAATTTATTATACCCGTACCTTTTCAGCATGTTTACAGAAATAATCATGAGAAAGGCAGTCATAGATGACATGGGCATTAACAAAGGCAGAAACATCACAAACCTCAGGTAAGCTGATGACTCGGCACTCATCGCCAGTGATATTACAAACATGAGAAGAATTCTCTATAGAGTCGATGCAGATGGGCAACACTGCATTATGTGATGCACAGTAATGGTGCAGAGACCCCTCAGAATAGCGAAATCAATGGAACAGCTCTGGAATACGTTCCAAATTTCAAATATTTAGGATCTGTAAAAGAGAATAAGACCCATGTTTACAAGATGTTAAGACGAGAATCGGTATGACATGGCAAAAGATGATTCGGTTCAACAATATTTGGAAAGACAAAGGAATACCTAAGTCTCTCAAAATTAGAATTGTCAAAACACTCATCTGGCCTGTATTCCTGTTTGGGTCAGAAGCCTGGACACTACGAAAATTGGAAAGAGACAAAATAAACACGGCCAAAATGTGGTTCTATGGGCGACTTCCAAGAGCAACGGTCATACAGGAGAACAGATGAAAACACGCGTCTACCATTGACCCATCCAACCCACCTCTTCATTCACACCCCCACAGTGTTCTTCAGTCGCTGCAGCAGTCACATCTTTATCACATTTCCTGACAATGACTGATCCCAGCAGAGGGTGCTACAACGACCACAGAGAGATATAGACACTTGCAGGGTTGGTCTGGTAATTTGAGCAATACTCTCTAACTCGTATCCGTTAGGTGGATGAAGCTCCACTGTGGGGTACCAGTCTTCCCGCTCATCCCACAGTACACTCACTCTGGGTAGGAGCCGGCTGGAGTCCCCAAAATCCCTATGACACTTACGGGATTCGAACCCTCGACCTTCCAGTCCGAAATCCAAGACGTTAACCACTGCGCCATGGCGGCTGATCTGGTCACAAGATCTTGCATTTTGCTGGGATTTTGTATTTTTGGTTGCTCGGCTAGAGCTCCGAGGTTCACGAATGATGAGGTTTTCACATGGCAGTCATTTTTACCCACCATTAAGGTAGCTGCATTCTGACTTCGGGGACAGTTTCTAAACACACCTGTGTGCATGGGTGTTTTTTTTTCAATTCTGTCATCTGTTCCTACCTGCACAAAATGGCTTCCTCTGCCGAATCGCAGAACGGGTTTTTAACGTGCGCACAAACTCCGCTGCGTGTGTTTGCACGCGGGACCTTCATTTACACTCTCATCCGAAGGACTCTTGGGGGACGTGGGGGGGGTGGTTGGTGTCGGTATTGATGAAAATTGCAGGGGAAAAAATCCTCTCGAACGGGTGCCAGGATGGTGGTTCAATCCAGAGCCATTGGATCACAATGCTCTAACCACCAGACTATTCCACCCCCATTTCCATGGATGAGAGATAGCAGTACCTTTCTTTTATATTTGGCTTTTTGTCCAGCCTGAACAACGAACACACACATACACACTACACACACACACACACACACACCCACACACACACACACACACACACACACACACACACCACCACGCACGCTCAAGCACGTACGCACGCGCGCATGCACACACACACACACACACACACAACACACAGCACGCTTCAAGCACGTACGCACGCGCGCATGCACACACACACACACAGAGTCATACACTGCCTCACGCACACACACTCGCACTGTCACACACTCATAGTGTCATAGACACGCTATCTGTCTGTGCATGTTTTCCTATGGCGACAGGTTGTCAGTACACCTTCTTGTTGTTGTTGTTGTTCATGCTGCTATTGTTGGTATTGATGCTGATGATGCTGATGCTGTGCAGCTGACGACAGACATCCATAGCGGTTGCACTGACAAACATTCTGGCACCTCGGCCTCTGCTCCCATGGCTTCCGCCATCGTCGCTCTGGCACTGGAGGCCAAGTGAGTGCCTACATCATATCACTGACCAGTGTGTGGACATACTGTTCCGGGACATGCTGGATACAGTAGTGTTAGAGTCATTCGGGGATATGTTGGATTCGTTCGGGGATATGATGATGGATTCGTTCGGGGATATGTTGGATTCATTCGGGGATATGATGATGGATTCATTCGGGGATATGTTGGATTCATTCGGGGGGTATGATGGATTCATTCAGGGATATGTTAGTCATTCGGGGATATGGTGATGGATTCATTCGGGGATATGATGGATTCATTCGGGGATATGATGGATTCATTTGAGGATATGATTGATACATTCAGGGATACACACACACACACGCACACACACACACGCACACACACACACACACACACACACACACACACACACACCACACACACACACACACACATAATATATATATATATATATATATTTATATATATATATTTATATATATATATATATATATATATCCCTGAAGGTATCCAACATATCCCTGAATGAATCCGACATAGTACATATGATTATATTGTATGCACACACACACACACACACACACACACACACACACACACACACACACACACACACACACACACATATATATATAAATATATATATATCCATCTATCTCTCTCTATATATCTATATATATATATATATCATTATTGATATACTGGAGAGAGAGAGTATGTCTGTGTGTGTGCGTGCGCGCGCGCGCGCGCGTGTGTGTGTTTGCATGTTTGGATTTTTCTTTTTTCCTTTCTTTTTTTCTTACCTTCTGTCTCTCTCTAAATCTGTCTATCTACCTCTACTTATTTTGAATGTCTTATTTATTGAAATAACTTGAAAATTTAACACCATCTGCCATTTTCATTTTTCTAATAATTATGTCGACAAGACAGAAAAAACAAAACAACAAGGAGCTGCTCAAAAATGTTATTAAATGTCAGAGGAAAAAAAATGTCCGTTTTCCCCTTTAATTGGCTGCTGTCAGTATGTTTCATAATCCATTAATTCAAGTGTACATAGAGCTGCCTGTAAAAAAAAAAGAAAACCAAAATCTGACCTTACAAACAAGTGTTGGGAAGACACTAAACACTGCTTGAGATGACATGCATCAGGAGGGCTTGGCTGCTTCATGTGTCAGGTTATGTTGGAAAAACTCACTGTATTGTGTTTCTCCCTCGCAGCAGATTTTGCTGTCAGTGTGGGGTTGCAGATTTTGGACATTGTAATTTTCAGTGCCACCCATTTTTCAGGATCTGTCTTTCAGTCTTGCTTCATATGTTGGCCATTAAAAGTGGTTTTGTGTTGACTACAGGCTTCTGCTAGGGACAACTTTTCTCTTGTTTCTGAGGGTTCTTTAACTTGCATGAAATGTATGTTTCTAAGCTTGTGCCTTAGTTTATTGCTTCATCTGAAAGACTAGTACCCAGATCAGCGCTCAAGCAGCAGGAAGTACATGTGTGATCATAGTAGGTCCAGATGCGAATTCCGTTTTTTTATATTGTTTATTGTCAACTTTATCATCAATCTGTCGTAATCAGCATTTGTATTATCATCATCAGCATCACTGTCATCATCATTATTAATCATTTAACTATTATCATATGATTCTAATTCTTATTCTTATCATCATGATTTTTTTCTTTTTAATTTAGATTTTTTCCCGATACCATAGTTCTATAAAGAATCATTTGTTCCAATTTCTTTCGAGTCCAAATGCTACATGCACAAGGTGCAGTGGTAGTACACATCATGCAATGACACGCGACAAGCAGTGAGACAGTACAGTATCATTCCTAGCTACCTGCAGCCCCTGTCCTCTGAGGTATGATGTGCAGTGGTTCTACTAGTAACGCATACCAGTCTCTGGCCTGAGTTCAGCCCTGACTACTATGGCATGATATGACTGCAACACAAAGCAATGCAGAACATCAGGCAGTAGTACAGTCAGAACAATATACACCACTCAGTATTACCAAAAAAAAGACACTACAGAACAATATGATATTGATCAGTACTCCCCAACAATACTACAGCACCAGTCTGACGTCACGGAATGTTGAACACCTGGCATTCATTGATCAGTAACTCCCGACAATATATTGGAACACCAAACTGGTGTGGTGTGATTTTCAAAACCTGACACACAATACAGGAATAACACTAAACGATGGCACTAAAGTACAACACAATATCGATCACCACCACTAATGCCCATTACAGCCCCAGCCTAACGCGGCGAGATGTCCAACACCTGACATAATTATAGGCTAATGGCACAAAACAACGAAACTACAACACAGTATCGATCACCACCACTAATGCCCATTACAGCCCCAGCCTAACGTGGCGAGATGTTCAACACCTGATCGCGATCACCTCCAAGCCGGAGCCCCTCAGCCAGAAAACCAACAAGAACAAGTGGTACGTGAACGGCGCCGGGTTCTCCGTCAGCCTGTCCTTCGGCTTCGGCCTGATGGACGCCCTGGACATGGTCACCCGCGCCAAGAACTGGACCACGGTGCCAGAACAGCATGTCTGTGAGGTCAAAGCGCGTGCCTTGTGAGTGGAACTGTCGGTGTGTCCGTCTTGTCTGTATGTCCTTGCTCTTTATTCGTTATTCCCCCCCATGAATCCTGCGCCAGTTAGTATTCTCTAGGGCTTATTCTCTGTTAGCTGGTGGTAGTTCTTTCTATCTTTTTTTTCTTTTTCTAAATTGAAAAATGTGTTATGTGCTCTGCTGACAGGGGTGTACGATGCTCAGTGTTTTTGGTATGAAGTATGTTGGTTGTGTCGTGTGAAACGGTAGTTAACCACCGTACGTACCCCAAACTGGCGGTGCATGCCTCCTGTCATGTAGCCGGTATTTGACTCTGAAGTAAAGGGATAAAACCTGTTTAAAAATCTGCCAGGTTACAGTATTTTCAAAGGAGGTGTCCAGACAGTTGTTTCAAAAGTCATTCCACCAACTGTGCTCTCTTCAGATAAACCGTTTGCTAGAAACCACGACCATAGGTGAAATAAATACATATACAAATAAAAAAAATTGTAAAAAAAAGAGTGGCGCTGCTCTTGTGGCCAGCTGCATTCATCTTTCAATGAAGCAATGGAGTGTTGCCACAGTGTCCGATAACTGTTGTTTCAAATTATAATTGACACACACATGCTAGAAGTACACCAGTCAAAAAACAATGGAGCTAATCACAGCATAAAGATCAAGAATATCCCTCTCCAAAAAAGTTAAAATAGATAGAAATGGTGGCAAAAATATTAGTTACAAAAATGTCAGTATGGATGACTCCAATAGTTATAACTAGACGACATTCTCAGCAGTACCAGTAGGCACTGAGTTCAGTCGTTGATGGCAAACCAAATACCAGTCCGGATGGCCAGAAGAGTGACAACATGTGTAGACAGCTAGGCTTTTCATGGTGACGGTAATGGAAAGCTAAACATAATTATGTGCAAAATAGCTTTTCAGCAAAGGAAAACTTCAACAGTCCACTTTCGAATCAAGGAAGATAAGATGTTCACCTCGCTTGAAACTCACACAAATTCGAATTCAAACTGTCTTATGGCTGAAAGTTAACTGTAGAATTATTACAACTGCCTCAGACCAGATGTGATGGCATCACCTCACAGGGCTGTCCTGATGCACATATTGGTGTCTGGTGGGAGGAAAATAGACTGGCAGTCAGTTGTGGTGCTAGTTTCCATGTTATTTTCACAGTGACCTTCCTGTATGTTTTTCATCTCTTCTAGAAGCCTTCCCTTATTGGATGGTGTCGTTAGTGCCAGGTCTTCTCCTGTTTTCCAGCACTGCTAGAGGTCTGCCTGTTGGCCTCAGTCGACACATTCCGATTTCAGAGCAGCTCATCTTTTTGTACAGCATGCATGCTGAATGATGGTCATGTTTCCTAAACCCACGCGACACTGACATGAGTTATGGGATCTTTAATGTATAATACATGAAGGGAATGAAGGCACTGGTAGGTATGCACTTAGATGACCATCGTGATCCTAAAAATTCCCACGGTTAATTCTTCACATGCCGCTGCTCAGATTCGAGACTGCAACTGTATAGACCCACGGGTAGAATGCAAACAGTCCACACCACTCGGCTCTAGGGTCCGTCATGCTGTATGTATAAACACGTCCCTGACAGAACTTTCCCTTCAGTCAAAGATGAACCTTTCCAAGATACAAAACTCCTTTCTAAGCTGTCATCATTGTGAGTGTTGCACTGCCGTTACTTCCCTTGAAAGAGCATTTCTGGCAGAAGAATTCTTCGTGAATTTGATCGATTTTAATAGTGTCTTCTGTTGGCAAAATGTCCGCAAAGTGGAGGAAAGATTCTCGGAGAGACACTGCAGTCCCTTGATCTACATGGGAATGATTACTGACGATGATTCAGAGTTTAAAGAAGAAAGCAGTGAAAGTTCAGAAGAAGAAGAAAAAGCTTGGTTGGTCCAGTGCAAGTGACTGTGTGGCAACACTAGTACCAGAGTTATGGGGGGTGGGGTGGAAGGGGTGGTTGGATTTGAACTCAAAATCAGTCATTATAGTCGCCATAAACATACTTGCATAGTAAAATGAATGGACTTTTTAGTATTTTTTGTTTTCAGTAAATTTACCATGTTTGATGCATTACACACATTCTCAGCTTTGTGAGAAAGGATTGTTGGTAGGTGGTCATTTTCAGATATTAATTTCTCTAGTGCAGGATCAGGTCAACACAGTGATGTCTGTGGCAGCTCCACTCACGGCAGACTCTGCAGCATGATGTGAATACCTCTTAGTGTGTTGCAGACTACATGCGTATTCATTGTACGCCCACTTGGAACAGCCTCTGTTCATAGAGTGGAAAACTGTTGTGGGACGTCATGATATCTGATTCCATCACCCTCCCCATCCTGTCTCTGCCCTCCTCCACGCCTTCTTCTGTATCTTCCCTCCCTCCCTCCTTTCCCTTCCTTTCCTGTCCCTGCCGTCCTCTCCTTCCCTCTACTGTATTTGCCCTCCTCTTGTCCCTCCCCATCCTGTCCCTGGCCTCCTCCTCTCCCTCCCTTTCCTGTCTCTGCCTCCTCCTCTCTGCCCTCCTCCTCTCCCTCCTATCTCTGCACTCCTCTCCCTCCCTTTCCTGTCTCTGCCCTCCTCCTCTCCCTCCCTTTCCTGTCTCTGCCCTCCTCCTCTCTGCCCTCCTCCTCTCCCTCCTATCTCTGCACTCCTCTCCCTCCCTTTCCTGTTTCTGCCCTCCTTTCCCTCTTTGTCTCTGGCCTCCGCCTCTGCCTCCTCTTCTGTCTCTGTCGTCCTTCCTTTCCCTCCTCTTCTGTACCTGTCTCCCTTCCTCGTCTGTATCTGCCCTCCGTCTCTCCCTCCTTCTGTCTCCGCACCTCTTCTCCCTCCTGTGTCTCATGTCTTCCTCCTGTCCCTCCCTCTCCAGTCTGTCCTCCTGTGTCTCATGTCTTCCTCCTGTCCCTCCCTCTCCAGTCTGCCCTCCTGTGTCTCATGTCTTCCTCCTGTCCCTCCCTCCCAGTCTGCCCTCCTGTGTCTCATGTCTTCCTCCTGTCCCTCCCTCTCCAGTCTGTCCTCCTGTGTCTCATATCTTCCTCCTGTCCCTCCCTCTCCAGTCTGCCCTCCTGTGTCTCATGTCTTCCTCCTGTCCCTCCCTCTCCAGTCTGCCCTCCTGTCTCTCCCTCTTGTGTATACCCTCAGTTCTCTCCCTCCCTCCTCTGTCTTTGTCCTCCTCCAACGCTGACTGTCCTTATGCCCACTTGGCCGAGAGAGTGGGGATGTACTGTGGGCAAGGCATCTCCACTATAATCAAATTTCTGCCCATTTTCCGAAACAGCAGCTGCCTCCTCTGCTGTTTTGGAGGTCATCGTCGGACACGACGGACTAACATACATACATACATGTCCACCTCCCGTCCCTCTCTCTCCTGTCTGCCCTCCTGTCCCTTCCTCTCCTGTATGCTTCCTGTATTTTCTTCTGTATTCTCACTTTTTCTCCCGCCTTCTTCCGTCTCAGCCCTCCTCCCGTCCCTCCCTCTTCAGTATACCCTCACCTCTCACCCTCCCTCTTCTGTCTATGCCTCCCTCTTCTGTCTCTGCTCTCCTCCTCTCCTCCCTCTTCTGTCTCTGCTCTTGTCCTCTCCCTCCCTCTTCTGTCTCTGCTCTCGTCCTCTCCCTCCCTCTTCTGTCTCTGCTCTCGTCCTCTCCCTCCCTCTTCTGTCTCTGCTCTCGACCTCTCCCTCCCTCTTCTGTCTCTCTCTCTCCTCTCCCTCTCTCTGTCTCTGCTCTCCTCCTCTCCCTCCCTCTTCTGTCTCTGCTCTCCTCCTCTCCCTCCCTCTTCTGTCTCTGCTCTCCTCCTCTCCCTCCCTCTTCTGTCTCTGCTCTCCTCCTCTCCCTCCCTCTTCTGTCTCTGCTCTCCTCCTCTCCTTCCCTCTTCTGTCTCTGCTTCTCCTCTCCCTCTTCTGTCTCTGCTCTCCTCCTCTCCTTCCCTCTTCTGTCTCTGCTCTCCTCTCCCTCTTCTGTCTCTGCTTCTCCTCCTCTCCTCTCCCTCTTCTGTCTCTGCTCTCTCCTCTCTCTTCCCTCTTCTGTCTTCTCTCTCCTCCCCCTTTTGTCTCTGCTCCTCCTCCCTCCCTCTTCTGTCTCTGCTCTCCCTCCTCCTCCCTCCTCTTCTTCTCTGCTCTCTCCTCTCCCTCCCTTTCTGTCTCTGCTCTCGTCCTCTCCTCCCTCTTCTGTCTCTGCTCTTCTCCTCTCCCTCTCCTCTTCTGTCTCTGCTCTCCTCCTTCTCCCTCTTCTGTCTCTGCTCTCCTCCTCTCCCTCCCTCTTCTGTCTCTGCTCTCCTCCTCTCCCTCCCTCTTCTGTCTCTGCTCTCCTCCTCTCCCTCCTCTTCTTCTGCTCTCCTCCTTCCTCCCTCTTCTGTCTCTGCTCTCCCCTCTCCTCCCTCTTCTGTCTCTGCTCTCCTCCTCTCCCTCCCTCTTCTGTCTCTGCTCCTCCTCCTCTCCTCCCTCTTCTGTCTCTGCTCTCTCCTCTCCTCCCTCTTCTGTCTCTGCTCTCCTCCTCTCCCTCCCTCTTCTGTCTCTGCTCTCCGTCCTCTCCCTCCTCTTCTGTCTCTGCTCTCCTCTCTCTCCCTCTTCCCTCTCTCCTCTCCCTCCTCTGTCTGCTCCTCCTCTCCCTCCCTCTTCTGTCTCTGCTCTCTCCTCTCTCTCCCTCTTCTGTCTCTGCTCTCCTCCTCTCCCTCCCTCTTCTGTCTCTGCTTCCTCCTCTCCTCCCTCCCTCTTCTGTCTCTGCTCTCCACCTCTCCCTCCCTCTTCTGTCTCTGTTCTCCACCTCTCCCTCCCTCTTCTGTCTCTGCTCTCCACCTCTCCCTCTCCCTCCCTCTTCTGTCTCTGCTCTCCACCTCTCCCTCCCTCTCTGTCTCTGTTCTCCACCTCTCCCTCCCTCTTCTGTCTCTGCTCTCCACCTCTCCCTCTCCCTCCCTCTTCTGTCTCTGCTCTCCACCTCTCCCTCCCTGTCACTAGCAGGCTGTCTGTCATGTGTAGTAGATGGTGGAACCACTCTCCTTCCTATCCCACTCCCGTCCCTAAACAAAGGGCAACACCAGCAACAAATCCTTTCTGCAGCAGCCTTCTTATATGTCACCCAAAATACCTTTGGGACGAAGGACCCCCTATCAGAGCCCCATTTCGCACAAACGTCCTGGACAAAATGTCATGATCAAGAGTTTTAGTCCGTTTTGAATTTTTGGAGAGGCACACACTTTCACAGATGACGTTTTAGTCTGATTTTATAATTCACTGACCTTTCATCTTTTTAAACAACAAAATATTTTAATGGTTGCAAACTACGTGGCTGTGTGAGCAGGTTAGCATGTTTAAAATAAATTTTTTTATATCGAGGATAATGGAATAAGCACTTATGTGCTTTTTTTTTTTTACATCCAGTCCTCGTGTGTATGCGGTTTTGTAAATTCTGTCATCAGTTCCCACGGCACGCAATGGCCTACTCTTACGAAAAGCGGAACAGGATTTAACGTGTGCGCAAGATGTTCTGCGTGCGTTCGCACACGGGGCCTCGGTTTTTAGTCTCATCCGAAGGACTGTCATTCATGTCTCACCCGAAGGACTTAAACGACTGTTTATTTCGAGACCACTGTAACCAGCCATGTCAAGAGTGACCTTTCTGTATTTTATGGGTGTTTGTGTCAACATTAGGGGATCATGAAGGGCTCTCCTGGCTATGATAGTATTGAAAATGGATACTGGACATTTGTTGGACTGACAAGTGCTATGGGTGAGTGGTTAAGACCGTTCAACTTCAGTCCCACGTGTCTGTGAAGTCGTGGGTTCTAATCTCAGCGGCGTCGGGTGGGGATTTTTGTTATCTCCCAGGTCAACATAAGTGCAGACCTGCCAGTGCTCTTGTGTATATAGAAATGCAGGAGATCAAATACGCATGTTCAAGATCCCGTTCTTCATGTCGGCGTTGGGTGGGTGACGGAAACGCGAACATACCCAGCATGCATGCATGATAATGATAGTGATGATGGTGTGTGCAGTTTCCCCATGAAGATGCACACAGGACAGCCAGTGGAGGTGTGGCGATGATGATGATGATGATGATGATGATGATGTTAATGATGATGGTAATGGTGATGGTGATGATAGTAATAATGGTGATGATGGTGATATGTGCAGTTTTCCCATAAAGATGCACACAGGACAGGCAGTGGAGGTGGTGTGATAATGGTGATGATGTTAATAATGACGATGATGATAACGGTGATGGTGATGTGTCCATTTTCCCCCGTAAAGATGCACACAGGAAAGCCAGTAGAGGTGTGGTGATGGTGATGGTGATGATGATGATGATGATGATGTGTGCAGTTTTCCCATAAAGATGCATACAGACAGACCATGGAGGTGTGGAGATGGTGGTGGCGGTAGTGATGGTGTGGTGATGGTGGTGATGATGATGATGATGATGGAGATGACGACGATGACGATGATGGGGATGATGATGATGTGTGCAGTTTCCCCGTTAAGATACACACGGGACAGCCAGTGGATGTGGTGTTCCAAACAGACGGCTGCTCTGGTGAGCATAAAGTCAACTTTCTGGAACACGTCATCTTCACCTTCTCCATGGACTACACTCACAGGGGAGCCATCAGCGCTTTCGCCATTTCACCTCAAGGTCAGGGTGCTAGTCTTTTCATTGCACACCACCGTGTGTGTGTGTGTGTGTGTGTGTGTGTGTGTTGTGTTTGTGTGTGTGTATGTGTAGTTGTGTGTGTGTGGTTGTGTGTGTGTGTGGTGGTTGTGTGCGCGCGCGCGCGCACTGATATGTTGAAGAGAAATGAATAAACACAAGTCTTGTTGTCACGACACCTTCTTTTTCCTCCAACATCAGCAACATCCAACATCAGCTTCTGCACCAAATATCACCTCTACAAATCCCTCGTTATATCTATCCTCCTATATGGCTGTGAATCATGGACCCTGTCAGCAGATCTAGAGAGGAGAATCCAAGCATTCGAGAACAAGTGCCACAGAAGACTCCTCAAAATATACAAAGAACACAAGACCAACAACTATGTGAAAGAAGAAATCAAAAAGCGTGTGGACCCCCAAGAACCTCTGCTCTCCACCATAAAGAGGAGAAAACTGATGTGGTTTGGTCACACCACAAGACACAACACCTTAGCAAAAACCATCTTGCAGGGAACGGTTGAAGGCAAGAGAAGAAGAGGCCGCCAAAAGAAATCATGGGTTGACAACATCAAAGAGTGGACCGCCCAACCCCTGCAACACCTTCTACTAGCCACACAAGATCGTGAAGCATGGAAAAAGATCTCTGTTGCGTCTTCTCTTATGTCCCCCCCCCTACGTCCTTTGGGACATGGGACTGAGTGAGTGAGTGAGTGAGTATCGGATGGAGGATCAAAACCTGAAAGATAGCCCAGACCACAGTGCAATAACCAAACCGAAAGTCCTCTGGAACGACAAGAACATCGCCATCAGCTTCAAGATCAGACTGATGCGTTCCCTGATCATGTCCATAATTTTGTATGCGTGTGAAAAATGGACCTTAACAGCAGACATTGGAAAAGGATACAGGCAATGGAGATGAGGTTCTTTCGCAAACTCCTTGGTATCTCGTACAGAAATCACATCACTAATGAGGAAGTGAAGGCCAGAATTAAAAACGCCATCGGACCATATGAAGAGCTCCTGACTTCAGTGAAAAGACGCAAACTAAAGTGGTTTGGGCTCGTCACACGAACATCAGGACTGGCCAAGACTGTCCTACAGGGAACAGTACTTGGAGGGAGACGAAGAGGCAGACAGAGAAAACCATGGGAAGACAACACCAGAGAGTGGACTGGCCTCGAGTGGGATGAATTGCTACGGAAAGCAGAGGACCGCAGGGAGTGGAGGAAGTTGGTTGCAAAATCTTCAGAAGTACACCCCCGGTCCAAGGGACCAGGGGATAGGTAACAGGGACAAAGAACCTTAGTTTCTCGTCTCATGTGAAAGACTGGCACCCTGACCACCACTCCTGATCTAGTGGCTATGGAAAGATCTGGCTACAGATGAGAACTGAATCAGTGACAACATACTTCATAGATGGATAGGTTGGTGCTAGGTCACAGGACGACTCTCAGGCAGCCTTGTGACAGTGGCGTGTGACAGTGGCGTGTGACTAGTGTGTGACAGCAGTATGTGACAGTTGTGTGTGTGACAGTGGTGTGTGACAGCAGTATGTGACAGTTGTGTGTGTGTGAGAGTGGTGTGTGACAGTGGTATGTGCAGTGGTGTGTGACAGTGGTGTGTGACAGTAGTGTGTGACAGTGGTGTGTGACAGTGGCGTGTAACAGTGGTGTGTAACAGCGGTATGTGACAGTGGTGTGTAACAGCGGTATGTGACAGTGGTGTGTGACAGCTGTATGTGACAGTGGTGTGTGACAGCTGTATGTGACAGTGGTGTGTGACAGCTGTATGTGACAGTTGTGTGTGACAGTTGTGTGTGACAGTGGTATATGACAGTGGTGTGTGACAGTTGTGTGTGACAGTGGTATGTGATAGTGGTATGTAACAGTGGTGTGTAACAGTGGTTTGTGACAGTGGTGTGTGACAGCGGTATGTGACAGTGTTGTGTAACAGCGGTATGTGACAGTAGTGAGTAACAGCGGTATGTGACAGTAGTGAGTAACAGCGGTATGTGACAGTGGTGTGTGACAGCGGTATCTTACAGCGGTATGTGACAGTGTTGTGTAACAGCGGTATGTGACAGTTGTGTGTGACAGTGGTGCGTAACAGCGGTATGTGACAGTGGTATGTTACAGCGGTATGTGACAGTGATGTGTGACAGTGTTGAGTAAAAGCAGTATGTGACTGTGGTATGTGACAGTGGTGTGTGACAGTGGGGTGAGTAACAGAGGTATGTGACAGTGGTACGTGACAGTGGTATGTGACAGTGGTATGTGACAGTTGTGTGTGACAGCGGTATGTGACAGCGGTATTTGACAGTGGCGTGTGACAGTGGTGTGTGACAGTGGTGTGTGACAGTGGTATGTGACAGTTGTGTGTGACAGTGGTGTGTGACAGAGGTATGTGACAGCGGTACGTGACAGTGGTATGTGACAGTAGTGAGTAACAGCGGTATGTGACAGTAGTGAGTAACAGCGGTATGTGACAGTGGTGTGTGACAGCGGTATGTTACAGCGTATTTGACAGTGTTGTGTAACAGCGGTATGTGACAGTTGTGTGTGACAGTGGTGCGTAACAGCGGTATGTGACAGTGGTATGTTACAGCGGTGTGTGACAGTGATGTGTGACAGTGTTGAGTAAAAGCAGTATGTGACTGTGGTATGTGACAGTGGTGTGTGACAGTGGGGTGAGTAACAGAGGTATGTGACAGTGGTACGTGACAGTGGTGTGTGACAGCGGTGTGTTTCAGTGGTATGTGACAGCGGTGTGTGACAGCGGTATGTGACAGCGGTGTGTGACAGCGGTATGTGACAGCAGTATGTGACAGCGGTATGTGACAGCGGTATGTGACAGTGGTGTGTGTGTGTGTTGTGACAGGGACGGAGACCAAGCTGCTGGGTGTGCGGAATCAAGACACGGTGCCCAGTAACTTCTACAACTGGCCTCTGATGTCTGTCCACAACTGGGGAGAGAATCCTGTCGGTGTCTGGATCTTCCGCATCCACGATACGGTCAGTCTGCTGTATGTGTGCGTGTGTGTGTGTGTGTGTGTGTGTGTGTGTGTGTGTGGTGTGTGTGTTGTGTGTGTGTGTGTGTGTGTGTGAGTGTGTTTGTGTGTGTCTGTGTCTGTGTCTGTCTTGTGTGTGTGTGTGTGTGTGTGTGTATGTGTATGTGTGTGTGTTGTGTGTGTTTGTGTGTCTGTGTCTGTCTGTGTGTGTGTGTCTGTGCTGTGTGTGTTGTGTGTGTGTGTGTGTATCTGTGTGTGTGAGTGTGTGTGTGTGTGTGTTTACTTTATTTTTATTTATTTATTTATGTATTCTTTTATATCGAGGATAATGGAATAAGCACTTGCGTGCTTTTTTTTTACATCCAGTCCCCGTGTGCATGCTGTTTTTGTAAATTCTGTCATCTGTTCCCACCGGCACACAATGGCCTACTCTTACGAAAAGCGGAACAGGGTTTAACCTGTGCGCAAGATGTTCTGCGTGCGTTCGCACACGGGACCTCGGTTTATAGTTTCATCCGAAGTGTGTGTGTGTGTGTGTGTGTGTGTGTGTGTGTGTGTGGTGGTGTGTGTGTGTGTGACACACACTGACAGTGGTGTGTGACTGTGGGTTGTGACACTGACAGTGGTGTGTGACTGTGGTTTGTGACACTGACAGTGGTGTGTGACTGTGGTTTGTGACACTGACAGTGGTGTGTGACTGTGGTTTGTGACACTGACCGTGGTGTGTGACTGTGGTTTGTGACACTGACAGTGGTGTGTGACTGTGGTTTGTGACACTGACCGTGGTGTGTGACTGTGGTTTGTGACACTGACAGTGGTGTGAGACTGTGGTTTGTGACACTGACAGTGGTGTGTGACTGGTTTGTGACACTGACAGTGGTGTGTGACTGGTTTGTGACACTGACAGTGGTGTGTGACTGGTTTGTGACACTGGCAGTGGTGTGCGACTGTGGTTTGTAACAGTGGTGTTTGACAGTAATATATGACTCGCTTGTGACAGTGATGTGTGACTGTGGTGTGACTTGTGACAGTGAGTGGTACACTGTGGATCACTGTTATTACATTGAATTGATGCATCATCAGCAGACATTTCACACGAACAATCGGTATAGGGTGGTACGTCATCGATCCCCGTGTTATTCCATACTTCACAGATAATAAGGTTGATCTCCTAGGCCTAATTTCAACAAGTTGAACAACAGTTACTGAAAAATACCAAAAGTTTCAAGCTTGGCTGAAAATTCTATAGCATATTAATTTTCCAGCGCGGAGAAAGTGACTGATAACATCAAAAGTGTTAAGCAAAGTCGAGAAAAAGCCTAGCTCCGGTAATTTCGTTAACTCTAGTTGATTTAAAAGTTATTGCTCAGTCATTTGTATCAGCAGTATAGAAAGAACGGTTTTCACGATGCCATGACTGGTTTTTCATTGATAAGAGCATAGGTTTTAAAGTGAGAATGCAAGTGAAATTGAAACTGTTTTTCGAATGGTTTAGATAGGACTGATAGTTCGGATATTTATATTAGATGGATTGCCAAGGGTCTCCTGATTTATGTAGAGGGATAACTTTTGCCTGTTTATACTTAACTTATCAATACACAACTTAATTAGAAGTTCAGTTATAGCATATGCCCTTACTTTAAATATCTTACTAACAGTATGGATTATGTCAAGGTTTCACGATTGTGCCTGTTCTAATTTGAGTAAGCTGTTCAGCTTTTCTGTTAGCGGTACTGTTACTGGGGGTATGGAAAATCAGACAAGCGCTTTTGGATGAACAGTAATGTGTTAATTCTGCCAGATAGTTTGCTTTAGTTCCACACTGGACATTGTAGATTCAGCAAGGTGTGCAAAGGGAAGGTTAACATTTTTGCCAATGTTTCTGTTAAGACTTTTGGGGTGTTATTTTTTGAAGTATTAGTTGGGTATTAATTAATGGCTTTCAAAATCGATTTTGAATTGAGGGTTGAAGACTGCATATTTTGAATTGAGGGTTGAAGACTGTATATCTTGAAAGTGCTTTATTTTGGCTTTGCAATTTATTCATTTACTTTGTTTCTTTGCTTTTTGATTTAATAAATAATCTATTAGAATCATTTTGTTACTGATTTCTTTTGTCTGCGATGGAGGTTTTATGAAATGTTTCATTCTTTTCTTGATGATGGAGATTTGTTTGTCATAAACACTAAACAACGTTAAATGTCTCTATCCTGTATCTGGATTTGTAATCTGTTAAACATAGTCTGTGTTTGATCGGATTATATTAATGAAGGCATCTTTATCAAAATGTAAAGCAGCGGGACGGGATAGCTCAGTGGTCGGAGCACTCGCTTTCCCCCAGCCAAGTTAAGCAGCGTCGAGCGTGGTTACCAGTTGGATGGGTGACCGTTAGCGCGCCTTGGCTTCAGTACAGTTCCCCCAGTTCACCCAGCTGTAAATGGGTACCTGCCCTCTTTAGGGTCAGGGAAGGTAAAGCAGCGAGGGAGAGGAGATGGGCGCCGCCCTCAATATGCTGGCCCTAGAGAAGTGAGGTCTCTGACGCCTCGCTCCCCTACGACCTTATAGGTTATGGGACTCCTTTACCTACCTTTTTTTAAAGCAGCGGTAAGATATCTCTTTCTGTACTGATTTTCCAAAGTAGAAGTTAAATGTGTCAGAGGCATCAAGTCTTGTGTCAGATTCTTTGAAAGATAGGACTGTGCATACATCACATTGGTTTCGTTATGCCTGGTGTGTATGGGGGCAGTGTGGGTCTGAGGAACAGAGGTGCCTACTGTTTTATACACTTCGTTTTTTCATTCCTGAGCTGTAGCTTCGTGGTTCACCAAGGGCGATAACGATAACGACATTTTCTTTTCTGAGGGTAAGAGAATAAGTACAGACTTTTTTTATTTTTACAACCAGCCCTCGAGGGTGAGATTTTGCGTATGCAGAGGTTTTTCATCAGCATTAAGGTAGCAGCATTCCAACTTTGGGGATGATGTCTAAACACGACATCAGTGCTTTTGATTTTTCTCATCCATTCTTACCGGCATGCAATGGCCTACCATTCTTAAAGGCAGATCGAGTTTTAACGTGTGCGCAAGATGTTCTGCATGCGTTTTCACTCGGGGCCTCGGTTTATAGTCTCATCCGAAGGATTTTTGGTTGAGTGGAGTTGGTGCTGATGTGAACTCCATTGGAATAATCCCCTTGAACGGGTGTCTCGGTGGTGGCTTGATCCTGGACTCAATCGTGGGCCATCGGATCGACCATGAGCGCAACGCTCAAACCACTACGCTGTCCTGCCCCCATTGTAGTATTTGATATAACATGGTATGATGATAGTTATGGCACAACCCTGTGTGAAGAAGGCGTGTGTGGGTGGTGTGTGCAGGGTAAAGTAGGCCTGAAGAACAGCGGGGAGCTGAAGGACGTCACCCTGACCCTGTACGGCACTGCAACGCGCCCTGCTTACAGGGACGACAGCCCAGAAACCAGCAGGGTATGAGTGAGAGTCATTATTTCGTCATCATTGCCTGCTTCATTGTCATCATCACCATCATCATTGCAGCTGCCACATCAAGGAGGTAGTGCATGAATTGTCCTTACGATCATCTTCGTGGTCACAACCCCACAGTAGGTCAAGTAAGCTTGTCCTCTCTGAAAACAAATCATTGCTGGACAAGTACAGGTCGAATGCAGGAGTCCATACTTTTTATGTTGTCTGCCACATCTTCTGTGATGTTTCTGCCCTGCTTTTCCCATGTACAAGATTCCAGTCTTACCTTTCAGCCAAACCCAATGTGGTCATGCCACAGGTAAGGCCAGAAGTCCCCAGGGAGCTTATCAATGTTAAGCCATCGTGAGGACACCTGCCAGAGAGGCCCTGCACTGCTGCTGGGTCACTTTGGTGATGGTCAGTGGTGCCTGTTCTGAGCCAACATAGGCATGTGACTCTACATCACTTACTAAACCGAGAACAGTACAGCCTGGGTTTGGAGCCAGATTGAGTGAGACATCTGCCTGGGGTGGTGACCACCACAGTGTCCATTTACCAACCTTCTTCTTTTTTTTTTACCACTTTAAGTCACGAGATTTCTCTGCGTGAAATTCGGGCTGCTCTTCCCGGGGAGAGCGCGTCGCCACAAGAGCAGCGCCACCCTTCGTCCATGAACCTCTGACCTGGAGGGCTTTAACACAAACTCATCTTGGGCACATAAGTGTATGAGGAAACTAAAAGGGATATAATAAAACCAGAACAAGAGGGGCCACTGAATCAGAGACAGGGTGTTTGTTACTGCTTGGTGGAGGAGGATGTCGTAGGATGCTATGGGGGGGGGGGGGGGGGGGGGGGGGGGGGGGGCAGCAGTTTTTAAAGTCCCTGACACAGCTGTACTCGGTGCTTCATATCATAATGAACCCCAGCACCAACCAGGCCAGAGATATGCACACACCTACAGTGTTGGTCGGGTCATTTATGAAGCAACAATCCTAATACCGCATCTATAAAACGGTTGATGCTCAACTGTGAGGTCCCACTCTTCCCATGGGGCCCATAGCCAACCCGCTTTTGGGTAGGACCTGGGCAGAATCTGACACCCCACCCCCCTGCATTTCCTAAGAGGGGTCTTGGAATGAGACTCACAACCTTCCAGCCAGGAATTCAGTTAGTGTTCTCGTGCACATACTTCCATTTACTATGTGTAGTGACTGTTGGATTTTTTTTTTGGTGGGAGGGGGGGGGGGGTATCAAATCTCTTTATGGAAGAAAGAGGGGGTGGTTTGTGTGATTTCGTTTGTCTGTTTCCATCATTATTATTAGCACCAGTGTGTCTGTTTTCTTTTTTCTCTGTGTGCCACAGTAGTACATTGAAGGGAAAAAATTACACATACAAAGTTATCTTCTGCTGAACTACTTGTTTGATATTCAGCAAAAATACAAGGTTGAAAACATGTCATATATATTATATCTAAATGCAGTCAAGCAATGGTTTAGGATGACTGTTCAAAAGTAAAATTTTACTCGGATTGTTTGCAAATTGTTGCGTTCTATTGTTCAATCTTAAACCTGTACTTCAACTGCTTTAGGAAAAAAAATCTTCAGTACCGGTAAATGATTTTCTTTTTTACATCTGTAAAAATATCGTGTTGAAAGTAGGATGATGAGATTTGAAAACGGTCTCCGTTTTTATAGTCTGTTCACAGCTTTGGTTTTTACACCGCATCTTTTGTTGCCACGATAGCAGCGCCACCCTTTTTTTAAAAAAAAAAAAGATCTGTAGTATGTATTGTGTCCCATTCGAAGTGTTGTTGTTTTTTTCTACAGGATTTTGCCATGGACAACTCCCTTGTTGCTGCAGGTTCTTCTCTGTGTGGTGACTGCATGTTGCACATGCCACCTCAGTTTATTGCCTCATTTGATAAACTAGCACCCAGACCACTACTTAGCGGTCAAGTGGATGTGGGAAATCGTTTTAAGCTCAAACGGAGAATTGTTTCCACAAGGTCTAGACCTTTATTATTGTTGTTATCATTATCATCATCCCCATCATCCTCAATATGATTATCATCATTATTATTATCATCTTTATGATTTCTTACTGTTTACAGTCAGACGGTGATGACGAGGAAGAAGAAAGGGGTGCGTGGGAAGACGAAAGGAGTTTTGACGAAAAAGCGACGACGACGACGATGAGGAGGAGGAGGACGCAGGGATGAGAGACCTGGAGGACATCAGAGCCATGGAGGAGGAGGACTTTGACTTCACCAACTTCTACTCCCTGTGGTAACTGCCGCCATGTCTGGACCCCAGTTGTGTGTGGACCTTTTCCGCACAAAGCTGACCCTGGATTGATAAACAGCTAGTTAGGAGAGGTCTGGATGACCAACAATCTGCGTAGTTCTCTGTGGGAAAGAAACTTGTGGCCAGCCTGTGGTACAGCAGCGGCCGTCTTTGCGAGAGGCCCTGTGGTGAACGGTGCTGTAGCCTGGGGGTGAGAGACACAGCGGAAGTGGCAGGCGTCCTTAACACAGCCTGGCCTTTAAGGAATGATGTAGTTAAGGTATTGCGTCTTCAAATTTGTTTCCAATATTTTAAAAGAAACTTTTTTTTTTTTTTTTTTAGGTCAACAGGTGTTGGATATTTGAAGGGGATTAGGTGTTGAGTTTGAAGTGAACGGTAATGTGAGTTCATGAAACTGAATAAGGTGACAGCCCTAATACGGCCTGGATGGTCGGTTGGGCTATAAACAACCTGAAATAAAAGGACAAGCGTTAATGTAACTGTTGATCTTTTAAACCAGAGATGACCTTTGAAAGGACAAGCGTTAATGTAACTGTTGATCTTTTAAACCAGAGAGGACCTTTGAAGGAAATTTTCCTTATCAAATTGGGGTGGTGGGAAAAAGGGGGTTGGAGTGGTGGTGGTGGGGGGGGGGGGGGGGCATAGTTCTCCTTGAACATGTTTTGACGAACAGGAGGTAGTGGTGATTTGTGACGTACAGTGGAAGCTGAGCTGTCTTCCATAGAAGACACGGGCCACACAGGTAGAGGCAGGACATGTCGTGCATTTGCTGCGCTATGGTGTTGCCTGCAGGTCATTCTGCCTGTGTACGCCATGATACGGTGAAGGGTTGCCTGTCAGTTCCGTCAGATAGTGGCCTGTTGTAGAAGGAGAGCTGGCATCGCCATGATGGGCTTCAGCTGCCTGCCGTGGCGTGGCGGCTGTGTGCTGTGATTCGTCAGTTCCCCCCACGGGTCGCTCTGTTTAGCCACAGCCTTGATCTGCCAGGTTTGAAATCACGGACTTCGCTTGATCAGTTTTTTTTGGTTCATCCTGAAACAGCTAGATCCACTTACTGTAGTGTTGTGTGTGTGAAGTCATTCTTGGAGTGGCCTTGTCTTTTTCATGACCTTCTCACTTCTCTAGCTCTGTGACAACGTTCATAGCGCTGATGGTGGGTTTGGCATCAACTTTTATCCAGGTATAAAGGAAACAGAATCTGTTTAGTGTTAGGTTTAGTCTATTTCTTTCAGCTGAGTTTTATCTGACTCTGTGCCCGCGCATTTTAAATTTCAAATTGGGTTAAATGTCTTTCAGCCTGTTTTTATCCAGCTCTGCGCTCACAATAGTGCATGTTTGTTGTGGATACCTTTGAGCTAATGTTCAGTCGGCTGTACGCCTGTCAGTGTCGAGCTTCAGTTCTGGAGATCTTGTGCGTTTTTCAGCTGCATCTCTACGAGGTAGACATGGCACATACCTTTCCCTGCAAGGCAAAAAGGTGGTGTGTAGTTAGGTGGCTGGACTGTAGACAGGGAATGCAGTCAGCAGCGGTGGCTTGCTGTTATCAGACGGAGCCCTACAACACAAAATACCGCACTACACCACTCTGCAATGCACAACAGACCATTCCGATGAATCCAGCATCCAACAGTTGTAACAGCATACACAAGAGACTGGGTGCTTGCTGTAGGTTGTCTGTCGCTATGTAGATGGCCACTGAGGAAAGGCGTTATTATCATGTCATTGTCATGTTGTGAAAGTCAACACAGCCCTGGTATCTGTGCACATGACAACCGTGTCCTTTTGTTTTCCAAACTTTCTCTCTGACTAGCAGTCACTGGTAGGCAGTCAGATTGATAGACGTCTTTAGGGGCAGCTGTCAGCATACAGTTGCTGCTGATGGGACAGTGCTAGATGCTGATTAGCTGAAAGCAACAAGCATCATTTTTTTCAAAACATTGTTCTTCGAGTCCTGTCTTTTCTCTCCAAGAGAGTAAATAATATTGATCAAACCCTAAACATTTATTCGGAAGTGGCAAATCTTTAAGCATATGAAAAATCTTTGTAAGGAGTGGTGAACCTATCTGTTGAAGAGTCGTTAAGTTGCAAATCTGTAAGCATATAAAAAATCTTTGTAAGGAGTGGTGAAGCTATCTGTTGAAGAGTCGTTAAGTTGCAAATCTTTAAGCATATGAAAAATCTTTGTAAGGAGTGGTGAACCTATCTGTTGAAGAGTCGTTTACATTTTTCAGGCTTTTTATGAGACTGTGATGAATATTTGTTAAGAAAGTGATATATGTTTGTTACGAGCAGAATCTCCAAGTGATAGGATTTTGTTAGAAGATAATCTCTATGATATGGATTTTGTTTAATAATAATTTTTATAAATCTTTTATAAGACTGAAAAATCTTTTATTTTCTTCAGCTAGTGATAAAGGCTGTGCTTGAAGAATCGTCATTGAGTATGTGTTGTTGTTGACACAAGACAAAGATGAAGTGTGTGAGGAGGAAGGTAAAATATAATAGGCTTGTTGTAGAAAACTGTGTAGTGCCCTGCAAAGCTGCTGACAGGCCAGACTTGAAGTCCCTGACCAGTGTAATCACACACACATGAATAGTGTAATGATGCTGGTGGTCTGGCGCGCGCGCACACACACACACACACACACACTTTCACCATCTCAGTGATATTCATTCATTTTTTTCTATTCCTTTTTTTTTTAAAGCTGAGAAGGGTAAGGGTACAGAGAAAGGAGACTGAAAATTATGCTCTGTATTTGGTAGTTCCTCTGTTTATGATTTACAGAAGTTTCTTTTGCTGTTGTAGCTTTTTTCTTTCTGGTGTGAAAACTAGGAGTGGAATGAAAGGACACTGAAGGCAGGATGATATTCATCTTGGAGGCTCTTCTGTTCATCGTTTTCTGGCACATAGATTAGAAGGCAGAGTGTGTAGAGATAGCACAAAGGTCTTTTTTCCTTACGTGTAGACTGAAGATGGTGATCAGTTCTCAGTACTTCCCCTGTTCAGGATTTGGTAACGTTAGATTTCTCTGCTAAGAAAGCCAAGTACGCAGAGGTAAGAGACAGACTGAAGATTTCTTCAGTTTTTGTCAGACCATAAGTGGGATGTTTTTCACAGTTTTTTTAATCTCTGTACAGAAAAAGGAAACTGCAGTGCAAAGTTTATGTCCATGGGAAGATTTGCAGAGGACAGTAAAAGCAGACACAACAGTGCAAAGTTAAAGGTTGAGGGAAAATATGCTCTGTGGGAAGATTTGCAGACGACAGTAAAAGCATAGACAACAATGCAGGGTTGAAGATCTGCAGTGAACAGGAAAAGTCTAGACAACAATGCAGTGTTTAAGTCAAAGGGAAGATTTACAGAGAACAGTCAAAATAGAGACAGCAATGCAGTGTTTCAGTCAAAGGAAAGGTTTGCAGAGAACAGTCAAAATAGAGACAACAATGCAGTGTTTAAGTCAAAGGGAAGATTTGGAGAGAACAGTCAAAATAGAAACAGCAATGCAGTGTTTAAGTCAAAGGAAAGATTTGCAGAGAACAGTCAAAATAGAGACAACAATGTAAGAGGAAGGATTTGCAGAGAACAAAGTAGAGACAACAATGCAAAATTTCATGGTTTATGAATAGGGTATAATGATAATTGTTGTTGCTGATGTTCGAGGTGGCAGTCTCACTCATCTCTTTCATATGGAGAACATGGCTAGAAAAAAATGTCCAAGAAGATGACATACTTAAAGTTGTTGGTATAAAAATCAAACTCTTCCTTTTTTTGTTGGTTTTTGTTAAAAACTTTATTGTGTAACAATTTTTCTCTTGGCAAAATCAAATACATCAAGTATCAAAACAAAAGGTTATGGGTGATGAAAACAAAATATACGTTAAGAAAAAAAACCACCTTGCCATTTTGATGTGTAATGATAAAGAAATGTTGTATGTGTGTGTGTGTTGTGTGCATGCAGGGGTGAGTACAGTCAAAAGCGCAGCCATGAAAAGTGCCTGTAGCCCAGTGGTGACACCGTGTCCAGAAGGAAGGGCAGGCAGTGTGTGTTCAGTCCATCCTGACCCAGTGGACACAGCGCCTTCCTTCTGCAGCACACAGGTGGTGGTGGGGTCCCCCCCCCTCCACACACTGCTCTCAGTTCCTGACTGTGCCACATCACCATGCTTTATCATTATGCTGTAGGTTAGATTGCAGTGTCTCGCTGCAGATGACAATGTTGCTATAGATGATAAGGTATGCAGGGGACGTGTTAACAGTAGCAGACAATATGTCACAGTAGCTGACAATGTGTTACTGTAGCTGACAGTGTGTTAATGTAGCTGACAGTGTTACTGTAGCTGACAATGTCTTACAGTAGCTGACATGTTACAGAGGCTGACAATGTGTTACTGAAGCGGACAGTGTTACTGTAGCTGACAGTGTTTACTATTGTAGCTGACAATTGTCTTCATTGGTGATCCCATGTTTACAGCTGACTGTGTTATGAATGACAGTGTTTACAGTTTGAACAAATTTCTGCTGTTTTTGGTCAAATTCTGTAAACACATTACTTACATTGTCTCATGTTAAATTTATTTTTTAAAACTTTTAGTCACAAAATTTCTGATGTTTGTAACGTCACAAATTTTGTAAACACATTCGAAAACTTATCGGGGAAGAGTAAAACTTATTGTCTTCGATGTGAGAACACTTGCTCCATAATTTCTTAAATCTGTCCCTTTCGAGTAAAAGCCATTGTGTTGAAGTAAATAAATTGAGTAAACCACGCATTACACGATTATTAACAATAGCACAATGCTTATCCCTTATCCTCGATAAAGTAATGTAAATTAATAATGTATAGGCTACCAAGGTTCAAATTCGGTAAGTATAGGGAAGAGGTGAATGTTATGTTAATAACACATTATGGCAGACATTTCTTTCGAAGACCTCTCACAAGAGAACTTGAATTTAAGAAGTTATGCTCCAATAGAGGTAGCTTTGTACCTCTGTGGAGTTTAAAGGCTTGGAAAAGATTGGATAACAAATGAAGTGCGGTCGTCGCGAAGTGTTCTGGTTCTGTAGACTTGATTTGAATCAACACCATCTTCATTGTGCCATACAGGAGCTCAAGTATCAGGGTCGAATGATCAATGCAGACAGAGACTGCAAAAATTTGCTAATAGAAAAGGTTTTAAATAGGAAAAAAGGTTTTAATAGAAAAAATGCAATGAAGCATCTTCTGAAAAAGACGATTGTTCACCGATTGAAATATCTTTGTTACGTGCCAAGAAGGCACAAGTGTTTAAGCTCCCAAAATGGAAAGCTGTTTGTCAGTGTCGTGAGTAAAAAGTTTGATGGATACAAATTCTGCCGGCTGATCGAAAATACATAAAACCAAAAGAAAAAGACTCTGCAAATGACATAAGAATATCAAGCAAGAATAATTAGGCCCATATCTTTGCAGGTTGCTCAATATCTTCAAGTGCTTTTCTCCCCAAAACTTGTCTTTGCTAGGACGACTCGTGCCGGCTTATTTGAAAAGTTGGGGAGACAGTGTGCTGAATATAGGATAAATTTATTTATCGCGTTGAAGTGCATCACACTTCTCAATGTTTTTCCATTAGCCTAGCTGCCATTAAAACAAGAGTCAATGAGTAGTTTGTGCAAATCTTAAATGGGGAATTTTTTTTCTAAATGTATACACTCCCATCTCTCCCCCCCCCCTCCCCCACCCCCACATGTGTGTGTGCGTGTGTTGTGATTGATGGTGGTGGTGTTTGTCCTAAGTAGTGGGGTTTTTTTGGGGGGGGGGGGGGGGAATGTTTACTTATTCTTATTCTTAGGTTGTGTGTGTGATTTTGTGTTATGTCTTTGCATTGTTTGTTAAGATGGGATTCCTCCCCCCCCCCCCCTTATGGATAAGTAGTGCAGATAGATAAGACAGATCTAGATCTATTACTGCTTCTTACTACAGAATGTTTGTCCACACAACTTTTTTTCTAAAGACAATTCAGTGTTAGAAGGGACCCCCCCCCCCAAAAACAAAAAAAAAAAATGGAGGGGGAAGGGGATCCATTCAGTGGGGTACAGAAAAGATGATACAGGGATAAAAAATAATTGTGTCATCAATCAAGCGTCACAGTTGATCAGATATTAGACTAAAAGTGTAATGCATTTTGAATGGAGGCTGTCAAAAGTGATAACGTGCACTGTTGTGACTGCCACAAGTGCCGGTCGGGGTTTCCTCTTTAATCCCTGTTTTCGTTGAAAATTTCCTCTTTTTTTGGTGAGCAAAATCCCATGCCTGAGTGTTAGTTGTGTTATGGTAGCTGACAGGGTATTACAGTAGCTGACAGTGTAGTACATAGCTGACAGTGTTACTGTAGCTGACAACTACTATAGAGCTGACAGAGTGTTACGGTAGATAACGTGGTACAGTAGCTGACAGCGTGGTACAGTAATAACAATTATAATGTATGGAATTATTTATATAGCGCTGAATCTTGTAAAGCAAACATATCACATTGCTTGCATTCAAATCATATACATGCATGCAACCATCCACAAATAACAGCATAAACAAATATCAAATTTATACTTACACCCACACACATGCATGCATGCAACACACTTAGGCAGGGTGGTGGAGATGGAGGTGGCTGTTGAAAAGTAGGGACAGATATAAGGGGAAGATCTTGGGTAGGAAATAAATGCGTTTTGAGGCTAGATTTGAAAGTGAAACAGAGAAGGAATGACAGCCAACAGTGGTTTGTTTGAATCTGGGTGTTAGAAAGCACAAGAATCTGCAGCTGAACAAAGGGAATGGGATGGAGTGGTGCAGGTGAAGACAGTTACAGACAAGAGGGTGCAGAGTTGTGGAGACATTTGAAGCAGAAGGTAATGATCTTATACTTCACTCTAGCTTTGTGAGACAGGCAGCCAGTGAAGAGATCGCAGAAGAGGAGTGATGTGTTCAAATTTTTTCTTTCTTAGGACCAGTCGAGCTGCAGAGTTTTGTATACGTTGAAGAGAGTGGATGGATGATGCTGGTAGGCCAGCCAAAAGAGAATTACAGTAGTCTAAACGAAGGTAATGATCTTATACTTCACTCTAGCTTTGTGAGACAGGCAGCCAGTGAAGAGATTACAGGAGAGGAGTGATGTGTTCAAATTTTTTCTTTCTTAGGACCAGTCGAGCTGCAGAGTTTTGTATACGTTGAAGAGAGTGGATGGATGATGCTGGTAGACCAGCCAAAAGAATTATAGTAGTTGAAATGTGGAAGACTGAGAAATGCGATAAGCTTGGTTGTTGCCTCAGTAGATAGATACTTGTGCATTGTGCTTATGTACTGTAATTGATAGTGGCAGGACTGGCAGGCCTGGGTGATGATTTTTTGATGGAGGGTGTGTTGTCAAAAACTACGCCTAAGTAATAATAATAATAATAATAATGTATGGAATTTATATAGCGCTGAATCTTGTAAAGCAACAAATCAAAGCGCTCAGATTTTATTTCATACCACTTTAAGTCATGGCAGATTTCTCTCCGTGAAATTCGGGCTGCTCTCCCCGGGGAGAGCGGGAGAACGCGTCGCCACTTAGCGCTGCGCCACCCTTTCACCCTTTTTTTTTTTTTTTTTTTTTTCCTGCAGCTGTATTTGTTTCCCTATCAGAGTGGCTTTTTTCTAAGAATTTTGCCAGGGACAACTCTCTTGTTGCCGTGGGTTTTTTTACGTGCGCTAAATAATTACGTGTAACACACGGGACCTCGGTTTATCGTCTCATCCGGACTTTTCGCTTTCTAGACAGGCGCGTTACCTCTAGACCACTGATCCATAGGACGGACAAAGGATCTGACATATTGCCAAATTCTATTGAAGTTGTTGTGATGGAGGAAAGTTTATGTTCGGTCCCTATGAGCATGGCTTCGATTTTATTGGCATTTAGCTGTAACTTCCGAGTGACCAAGTTTTGAATGTCTTGAAGGCAGTATAACATATTTGTCAACAGGGTAGACAGGTTTTCAAAACTATTGCTGCATTGAGGCTGATTATCATCAGCATAGAAATGATGGCAGTTTATTATGTATGTAAAAGTGGAGCAGTGTAGAGAGTGAAGAGAACAGGACCCAGAACTGATCCATGAGGGACTGCACATTCCAGTTTGACATGTTTTGATTGAATTTTGTTTACAATAACTGTTTGGAATTGGTCTGTGAGGTATGAGCTAAACCAGGTGAGGGCTGTGCCATTAGTACATATATGTATTTTGGAGGTGAGAAAGAAGAATTGAGTGATTTATAGTGTTGAAGGCTCCAGAAGGGAAACTTTTCCTGCATCAGAAGCGAGTAGAGGTGTATTTAAGGTGTGGACTAGGGTGGTTTCAGTACTGTAGTTGGAGCAATAGGCAGACTGAAAGATTTTTGGAACGACGGTGGTTGTTGAGCTGTTTCAGGACAACCTTTTTCAAAGACTTTAGAGACAAAAGGTAAGTTAGAGACAGGTCTATAATTCTTCGGAATGTTGGGATCAGGGTTGTGCTTTTTTAAAATTTTTTTAGAAGAGGCTAACTATTGACAGTGTTACTATAGTTGACTGGTAGCTGACAGCATGACAGTACGGACAGTGTTACTGTAGCTGACATGTTACAGAATTGTCAATGTGTTACAGTAGCTGATGGTGTATTACAGAAGCATGGGTGATTTTCCTTCCGTTTTAAACGGAATTCTGTATTGGTGATTTTCAGATTAAAAAAATACTTTTAAAAAGAAATGTTACATTCAGGACTTGGAATCCTCTTGAAAATGACTAAAATGACAACCTGTGACAAACACCCCCTTGAAAATTAAAGCTTGTATATAGAAACTATTCTCTTTAATGATGACGATAAAATGATACATTTTTGTTCCCCCCAAATTTAATACGTGGTCGAAATACACGGAATAGCAAACAAAGTGTTCAAGGGAAGTAATTATTAATTTGGTGCAGTGTCTCAGGAGTTGTCCATCAATCGCACTAGTCGAATGTATTTTAGACTGTTGAGTTATAAACAACAAACCAAGTAAAAAATTATGCATAAAATCTTGTGTAACTGACAAAAGCTGAGTTCGGAGCCTAGATTTAAGTAGTAGCAACAAAGAATTATTTTCGCTGTATCTTTGATAAAACGTATTCACCTGCAAGCGTTGGTGCTCAGGCTCACACAAGAAGGCTGCCAACATGTTTTCTTTCTTGACTGTGGCTGATTTTAGACAGTAAAAGGATTTTAGATATTTTCACATATGATAGGTTTTCATTTCATGAGAACCTACATTAAAAAAAAAAAAGGCATCAGCTTCAGGGAGCACAGCCCCCTGACCTTGGTTTTTTTTTTTTGAGGGGAAGGGGGTCGCCCCCTCTCCCTTAAGCTCATCCACTGTAATATTCCTCATTTTGAATGTAAAACCAGTAAAAGGTTGGTTGCTTTGTTTTGCTATATTATTCATGAAGTGCGAATTTCAGGTATTCACTTTCAGCCTAAGACATGATTATTTGATAAAGACTAGCATGTATTGTCTGTTCAGTATTAGAAAAAAGAAGAAAATCACCCCTGCAGTAGCTGACTTGTTACAGTAGCTGACAATGTTACTGTACCTAACAGTGTGTTATAGTAGCTGACAATGTTACTGTACCTAACAGTGTGTTATAGTAGCTGACAATGTTGCTGTACCTAACAGTGTGTTATAGTAGCTGACAATGTTACTGTACCTAACAGTGTGTTACTGTAGCTGACAATGTTGTACAGTAGCAGGACAGTGTGATACGGTTGCTGATGTAGCATCAGCAGAACCGGTATTTGCAGATGTCTGTATATGTGTGTGCCAAGCATGTATACATAAGTGCATCTCTCTCTGATTGAGAAACAGAGTAAGATGGTCAGGATAAAGCATCAGACAGAAAGGTAAGAGACTGTAGATAGAAAATGAAAATACACCATTTTCCTCCAATGAAAACAGAGCCGAGTACAGGCTTTACTTGCATGCTTTTTCCTTCCTGCATATCTAACATGCTCTCTCCTTCAGCTCTGCCTAGCGCTCTCTTCCCCTCCCCTTCTTTATGAGAGCACAAGGCAGTGCTGATGGAGAAAGCATGTTAGATATGCAGGAAGGAAAAAGCATGCAAGTAAAGCCTGTACTCGGCTCTGTTTTCATTGGAGGAAAATGGTGTATTTTCATTGGTGGGGAGGGCAGTGAGTAGTTCTCAGATGAGCGGCTCTGGACCCTATATAAACAACATAGCTACGGGGGAGGGTGGGGCAGACTTCGTCTTTTGAACTTGTAGTTTCAACTCGAAGTCATCCACTGAGGGGTGGGATGGTGGCTTTTTACATACTTACACCCAGTTTCACGACTTAGAAAAATTCACAACATAGCACATGAGATTTTAGTCATCCCTTTATTGCTCACTTGGGTTGGGGGGGATGGGGGTGTCGGAGGACTTGGTTCCAGTGGAACACCCCCCGGGAGGCTGGGCCTGCTGGGGTCCCTGTTTCACAACATAGCACATGAGATTTTAGTCATCCCTTTATTGCTCACTTGGGTTGGGGGGGATGGGGGTGTCGGAGGACTTGGTTCCAGTGGAACACCCCCCGGGAGGCTGGGCCTGCTGGGGTCCCTGAAACACATGAAATGAAGGTTAAAACATGATAGATACGGAATAAATCACATGATAGTTATGAATAAATAAATCACATCATGGTGACAACACAGGGTTTACTATGTGGCAGTGTGTGGAATTTCCAAACTTAACTCTAACAAAGTCTTACTTGCAGAAGTTTACATCACAAGCTGAAAATTGCAGGCAGGCAGGCCATTCCATACACATAAATGCACAAGGCTAATGCCTGATCACTGCACTCTCTGCGGGAGGCCTAGCATCAGCCGACTCATTCCAACTTTTTCCCCTACAGAATGCATGCTGGGTACGTTTGGGTTTCTATAACCTATCAAACCTTGACATTACAGTGATCTTTAACATGCACGTGTATGTACACAGAGGGAATTAAGGCACTATTAATTCACCATAAGGCACCGCTGCTAAGATTTGGACTCACACAGTCTTTACCACTTAGCTACGGCTGATTTGACCTCCATGCCAATACATGAGGGGAATAAGCTGATCTGTGAGGTCCAGGATTCATGTCAGCACATGCTGACAGCCTGTTACTCAATGTCCATACATCTACACATCAACATTTTCCAGATTTGGAAACGAACCTGCATACATAAAATTAATATTTTCAGGGTTACAAAAGCACACAGCTCTGTAAAATATATATGAATCAAACTACACATTTCTATATAAAAAACATTTATCAGCTGCATTGGCTATAGATATGAGGACACTTTCCAGTAAACAAACTTTACAAAACTGTATACACACAGGGACTGGATGTAAAAAAAGCATACGAGTGCTTATTCCTTTATCCTCAAAATAAAAGAATAAAATAAAAACTGAGACTACCTCTGAATGACCTGTAAACACGTTTAACCTCTTAACTGCCCAGTGCAAGCGCACCCTATATGCTGGGGAATAATATTCTTATGTACCACTGCTATGTTCATATCCCTCTTACTCATAAACTACTATATGAATATTCCTGATAGCCTACCCAATGACAGTATATATATCGTAGATTACTTCAAGGCAAGCTCAAATTAGTTAGCATGATATTTAACTGCAAAAATATTTTTAAAATGTAAAAAAATCGACAAAAAATACACTTTCCTCATCACCACTGTCATTCTGAGTACCCCCCATCTCAATTACGTCAAACATAAGTCTAGGCCAAATCTCATTCATTGTTTTTTAAATACACTATCTCCTGAATCATACGCGATCGTTTTCATCACTGTTAGGTAAATCTACAGTTTTGTTTGCCACTTTTACAGCTGTGTAAAGTTATTGATGCCTTCAACAAGAAGTTCAGCCATTTTGAACAAGAACTTCCCAAGCAGTCATGCATAAAAACACAAAATACGAGCTAAAAAACAATTGTTTTTGCCACGGTTTTTGCAGCTCGATGTTGCCAAGCAACAGGAGAGTGATCTCCACAAATTTTGGAGTTCTTTCCCTTTAACTGTAGTCAAGGAAGCTGGCTTGTTAACTTCGGTTCAACACCCCGGAAATTTTCGGGGTTGTAGGCGTATAGGGTGCACATTTAGCCCCGGTGGTTAAAGAAAACGGCAGGTTAGGTCACCAAAAAAGTTGTACTTATCATAAGCCAGATTACATTTGATCTGTCTTCCTGTTCTGATGTATTTTGGCATGGTACTGTCAGACTCTGAGGAGAATAATGGCAGAGAAAAAGATGTTTTCAATTTAAGATAACTGCAGCTACATCAAGGTGCACAAGAAAATGCAGCAGATACCCTGCAGAACTTGGAGCGCCTGGACAACCTTCTGCTCCTTCAAAAGCAACCGTGTTCAGATGGGTAAAGCATTTCATAAGCAACCACTCAAGCGCTAAAGATAATGAGGAAAATGCAAAAATGCGAGAAATGTAATGAGAAGTTGGTTGCCATGATGATGGCAACGGTGCAAGAAGACTATAGAGTTAGCCTGGAAGAAACTGCTGATTGTGTTGGCATTCATTCGTCGACTCCCAATTGGGGATGCCTGGGGCCTATCAGTGTAAAGCATCACTACCTTCTGGAAATATGTGCTAGGAATTCCTCCCTTTGCTCCTTTTCCTCCTGTTTGTCTATTTTCTGCATTTTTGGTCTATTTTCCTGCCTTTTTTTTCCCCTCAGAAAGACTGATAAGACAACTATTCTCTCTCATGCCAAAGTTGGATGCCCCGGGCCTGACTTGTCAGACGCTTAGCGGCAGCACAACACATTTTTGCTCATATGACGGACAACAATAGTTGTTGTTTGAGCGTTTAATGAAGACATAACCTTCAGTACAGGAAGATATCATCCAGGTGGGGAAGAGGATGGATTTGTGGAAACATGCTCAAGAATGCTGATCCTAAGAGGTTGGATGAAATCATGACAGGTGATGAGACTAAGTACACATACATGAACCTATCAGAAAGTCCTTAAAACAAAGCGCAGGTTCAGAAAGATCAAAACCTGCCCCAAATCGCTTGACACTAACAATCTCAAAAAGGTGTTTTATAACTATCTTTTTCAACACAAAGGGAATTGTGCTGCGAAAACATAGCAAGCAAGGACTGATGGTCACAGGCCAGTTTTCAGCAGCTGCCTACCTGAACACTGAAGAAGACCCTGGTAGGAAGGAGTTTCAAGAATCAAGCAGCCTTAGCCCTCTACTGTCCTTAGTAAGTATAAAGTGCCAAGGAACTTTGGGGACGGCTTCTGCAATCCAAAGAGGTGTGGTTACTTCTGCTTTTAACAGCAAGCTTTTAATCTCACCTGCACTATCCGATGGTGTGTGGTCAGCTCTGCTTTAACAGCCCGTTTTTCGTCTCCAATTCTATGTTGTGTCCAATCGTCATAGAACTGTCCCTGTATGCCTGTTGATGACAATTGGAAAAAGACAAAAGCTGGATCATCTGGTCCCTTTGACATTGAACTGGTCACAAAAAACACATTTCATTGGTCCCAATATCTCAATTTCTTGATCTCATTCACTTCTTATATCAGGCAGAGGATTTTGCTCACCCAAAAAAAGGAGGAAATTTTCAATAATAATGAAAAAAGAGGAAAACCTAACCTGCACTTGTGGCAGTCACAAAAGTACAAGTAATCACTTTTGACAGCCTCCATTCAAAATGTATTACAATATTAGTCAAATATCTGACCAAAAGTGACACTTGATTAATGACACAATTATGTTTATCCACTTATCATGTTTTCCACATTGAACTAGTAATCCACCGCGTTCTCTCTTTTACTTCTTTTTTAAAAAGTAATTAGAAAATGATGCATCAGAAACTGTTTACTAATTATGTGGACAAACATCCTGTCTGTCACAGGGTTCTCAGGTGCAGATAATAAAGCACAAAAAAAGGCCTTTAACCCTTTACCATTTGCATTTCTTACAGAGAAACTCTCTGTAGTATTCGAAATTTACGCCGTTTTTTCAGAGAATAAGGTACCTCAAGTACACATAGTCCTGTACAGTTACTATTGTTCGCAGAGCAGTCATATTTGGCCAAAGTATTTATATGTCATACTTTGTTCTGCACCCCAAGATGTGTGTCCTACCTACATGTGTTGTGCTGCTGTCCCTTTTTTGTCACCAAATACAGGTAACATTGCAGTGACATCATGCTGTTAGTCTACAACTACCCCTAACATGCGCAATATACGTATGTGATTAAAAAAAAAAAAGTGTGGTCCTGCCTGAATGTGTCCCCCATCGCATCCACCATCATGGTAATCCAATCGAACATTCACACGTCACAAAATTACTGTCACCAAGTCTACATTTTCTCAGTGGAAAGTATTCAAACATATTGAAAACGACATTGACTAATCGCATATATACATTATTTACAAATATATGCTGACGCCTACTATTTACAAAGACACTAGTGTGTCCTTCACCAATAGCCAGTTACATGGCTGTCACAATGCAGGTGTCACAGCCCAGTGTCGCGTCCAGGTGTGTTGGCATGTTTCTCAGGTGAAAATACTGATTAATTTGGAGAAATCTGGTTTTCGTCACAATATTACTGATCCGTGACACAGAAAATCTAAAATCAGTAGACCAGTAGAGATGAAGCCTTGGCAAACGCTTGATCCCCATCATGATCAAAACTGACAGGTAAGCCCCAATTTCATCAGGTGTTGTTTCTGTTCGTAATGGATCTATGACTAAGCCTTTTACAGCGATCTATTGCCTGGCATAATTGTTAGTTTCATCTGTTACAATTTGAAAAAAATGTTGGGGCACAAACAAAACAAAGTAATCTAAGGGCTTGGCATTCAGTGGGAGAGTTTGTGCCGGCCCAGTCGGCAGCGTGAAGTCTTGCACTGTGCAAGGCACTTGTGCGCCGCGCCATGTCGTCTGCTATGAAGCCAACGGAATGTTATCCTCAGCATCACTTTCTGACTCACTACCTCCTATTTCATCTCTTTCTTCTACATCTACTTCAACATCGGATTCAACATTTTATTCTCTTTCAAACTGTTCCACTTGAGCCAAAATAGCTTCAATTTCCACATCAGTATATTCCTCCCAAATTGTATGCTCAATCTTTGCTGCCATTTTTAGCTACAAGAAAGTGTGGGAAAGACAAAGCCAGTCACTGGCCAATTTCTTGTGAACGGGAGGCTGTGTAGCACTGAAATTGGTGCCCATTCCTTCCTTAGTTTATGCTGACCTCAGTGGAATGTTCATTCATGGTGTGCGTGTACTAGGTAGAGATTAGTGCATGAGGGAAATTCCCCACTAGGCTGAAATGACGTCCGGCGGGCTGCGGCGGGTATAAATATACGCGGGCGAGCGGGCAGCCGCGGGTAAAAATGGGAAAGGGTTAAAGGACTTATAACCTCAAGTCAGTTTAAAAGGACCTTTGCATCATGACTTCACAGAATACTTTGAAGATCATAACGCTCACCCATTATATGATCATTGTCAGCATCACTGATGTAGTTAACAATACCATAATTTTTTGTTCATTATCATCCTTGAAACTAAAAGATCTCTTGCACTGGAAAGAACCTTAAATCAGATTTTTCCTGCCAGGGAACTGGTAAAACACATTTTCTGTTAAAACTACGGACAAGCTGTAGTGAATGCAGTCCTGCTACATGCATCATCACAATATCATATGCTTTCCTCATTGATGCCAAATTTTCAGATCATCGAAAAAAAATTCACTTTAGCCCTAGGACTGCAAAATCAAGTCTTTGCTCATTTCTATCAGCTGCTGCACACACATACCTGTAGACATTGGAGGTGGATACAAAACACTCAACACAATTTGGCTCCAAACATTTGGATATATATAAATATTGTACAAATTTATCTGATAGATCAATTTGTACTAAACTGGGTCCAGTCTACTCATCGTTTAAGTCTATTGATTTAGGTATTCTGTAGGGATCAGTACTTGCCCCGATTTTTTTCTCTATTCTTGTACATTTGTTTGTCTTTACAAGATTCAGCGCTATATAAATTCCATATATTATTATTATCATTATTACAAGACCTTCCTAGTTGTTTGTCAACTGATACACAAGTTGTTCATTATGCTGAAGATATCACCACAAAAAGAGTTATCAATCATGCTGAAAATTTATATCAAGATGAGCTTAATAAATTCTGTAGTTTTATGAATGAGAATCAGTTAGAATTATCTGCAGAAAAAACATGTTGGGTGCTTTTTAATAATGGTGAAAACCCATCAAAATTACCAATCCTGAAATTAGAAGGAACAGTGCTTAAATATAAACCAGATGTCAAATTCTTAGGTGTAATTTTAACTAGAAAGCTGAGCTGGAAGTTGCACATCAACCAGTTAATATCTGAGGCTAGAAAAAGACTTAACTTTTTAAAAATAATAAGTTCTCAGGCATGGAGCCAAGATTCAAGTCCTTCGGATGAGACAATAAACCAAGGCCCTGTGTTCAAACCCATGCAGAACATCTTGCGCACACGTTAAATCCTGTTCCGCTTTTCGGAAGAGTAGGCCATTGTGTGCCAGTGGAAACGGATGACAAAATTGACAAAACCGCATACACACAGGGACAGGATGTAAAAAAGCACACGAGTGCTTATTCCATAATCCTCGATATAAAAGAATAAATAATAAAATACCAAGACACTGATACATTTGGCTCAATCTTTAGTAAGCTAAAAATTTATCTATGGCAAGAAGTATATTTTTCTGCTGCAGATTATCTACTTAAAAAATTACAAAATTTAGACAGTAAAGGCATAAAATAGCACTTTATGTTCCAGTCCATGCTAACATAACTAATACTTACAAAGAAGCACAGTTACTCTCTCTTTCCGATCAACGAAGATTGGCCCTATCAAAGAAGTCTCTCTGTTCCAAATTCAGTAAAAGGTGAAATTCTTATGAATCAAGACTCTGATTATCCAAAACGAGCAAGCAATATTTCATTTCTGCTGCCAATTAAAAATTATACAGATTCATTAATGAAAGACATTGGTATTGACCTAACAACAATTCCAATTTTTTTAATGGTTCCTCAAATGCCTCTTGGGAACATATATCAGCTAACTTTGACACTGACTACACGGATGTAAAAAAGAATGAAGATCAAACTTTGCTCATCGTTCATGTAAAAAGTCACACTGAAAGTAATTATTCTAATAATTTAAAAGTGTATACTGTACTGGAATCAGGAAGAAATGGGGCAGCATTCGTGATTCCTGTTTTAAAAATACAAAAATAATTTCATTTAGGAAAACATTTGTCTATTTTTATGTGTGAATTGTTTGCAATCCTTATGGCCTTGAATTTTTGGGTCAAATACTGCGCTTGATATTCGCAACATTGTTTTTTGCGTTGACTCAAAAGCAGTATTGATGGCACTAAAGCACTGGCAGGGGAACATAAGGAAAGATATTGTGTTTGAGATTAAATTCTTGATACATTGTATTGCAAGCAGAGGCATACAAATAACTTTTTGCTGGGTCCCTTCTCACTGTGGAATCTATTGGAATGAGTTGGTTGATTCTTTAGCGAAACAAGGTACCTCTGATTGCAACATTGAAACATTTTATTCCAATCTCGCATTGTCCTCGCATGAAATTAATGCTAAATTGATGAATTGTATGTATTCCAAAATGAAGAAAACACACTTTGAAGACATTTCTTGCTCACGGAAAGTAGAAATTTTAATATATAAAATGAGGCTAAATGCATGGAACACCAAATATTCTAAAAATGTGACATGTTGCTGTTCTCAATCTCTTTCAATCCACCATTTATTGTTTGATTGCCCAATCCTAACTGACCTGTTTAAAAGGTGAGGAATAGATATTCATAAAAAGTATGCCACTGTTCAAGAAGTTTTATATGACTCTCAGCACTTCATAATATCAGTTGCTGAGATTATATATTCTTCCCCAGTAAGACCTCTACTGTAGACAGTTGTGAGAATATAAATATACATACATTAGAGAGTGAGAGAGAGATGTTGGTTTGAATGCGGGTGTGTCCTTATCACCAAGTAGTGAATGGACATTAAACAAAAACAAACAAAACAAAATTTGATAACAGGATTTTCACTTTCTCAGATATACAGAAAAAAATAAGGATTTCCAGGGTACTTGGTCAAAAATAACTTTTCTTGAACAAGTGCAGTCCCTCTAGAATGGAAGTCATGCCTGTAGTTTATATAACCCCCTGCTGTCTGGATCCACCAATCCAACTTCAATCTCAAAACACTGGATTGGCTAAGCTGACCACCAGTAATAGTTCAACAACTTTCACTATTGTATATCCCACAATGCAAACGTGACAGGCATGTCTTCCGGTGGAGATGTCCTTGGATACCATTTTGAATGCTGCTTAAACAGGTTTGACAGTGCGGTTTACTGCTGTGAATTTTCAAAATAAAGATTCTCCCTCAAATTTTTGGCAGGATACTGGCGAATGGCAAATCTTAAGAACTTTAAGAATTCATTTTCAGACATAATATTGATGGTAAATGTGTTTTGGAGGTTTAAACTCGTGAAGAAATTTTGAAGTGAGGCAAGTCTGAAGTCAACCACGACCCTGTTATGAGCTATGACCGAGCTATGAATAATAATCCTCTCCTTGCTGACTTTGATTTTTTCCCTCCTCCCGTACCAGTTACTACATATGGAAATCTGTTACAGTTCTCGATGTACTGTAGTGTGCCGGTGGAAACAGATGACAAAATTTACAAAACCGTATACACACAGGGACTGGATGTAAAAAAGCACATGAGTGCTTATTCCATTATCCTCAATATAAAAGAATAAATACATAAATAAATAAATAAGTAGTGACATCTTTGGTACTTTTTTTTTAATCGTTTTATGCATTTGGTGAGAAAAAAGGACATTCTTTATCGATGTACGTTTGTAGTGGATATGCAGGTGTTGACTATACTAAGTCTATCAGGACAGCAGGGGTTAGCACCAGGTGACCAGGGGTGTATGGGGTAAAGGTGGGTACAGGGAGAGCAGTCTGACCTCAGAGTTCAGTTTGTTGTCAGGGTGGACGTGGGGTTTGGGCAGGTGTGCTGTGTGCAGCAGTTCCTGACGACTGGACGACATTTTGCTGATGCTGTCTGCGTCCTCTGTGTCACTGAAAATGTCCCCCTCCTCACTCTGCAACAACACGTTTCATCGGTCACTGAAAAGCATTTCATTGGTGTAAAAAGAAAAAAATTTCATTGGTCATATATATAAACATTTCACTTGTCACAAAAAACACATTTCACGGATTACAGAAAAACATATTTCACTGGTCCCAATATCTCAATTTCTTGGTCTCATACATGATATTTCTTATAATAGGTTCTTAAAGAGCACTCAGTCACTTGGCCCAGTGAATTTTCTCCCATACTTTTCAACATTTCTTGCCAATTAGCAATGGCTGGTATGAAAATCAGAAAAAAATCAAACAAACCAAAACCAACACAAAACAGAAACGCTGGAGCAATCTGTTTACTTCATGGAACTAAAAACAGGTTATTAATAATAATAATAATAATGTATGGAATTTATATAGCGCTGAATCTTGTAAAGCAACAAATCAAAGCGCTCAGATGACATTAAATTTTTTAAACATTATTATTTGTTTTTATATCGAGGATAATGGAATAAGCACTCATGTGCTTTTTTACATCCAGTCCCCGTGTGTATGCGGTTTTGTAAATGTTGTCATCTGTTCCCACCGGCACACAATGGCCTACTCTTTCGAAAAGCAGAACAGGATTTAACGTGTGCGCAAGATGTTCTGCATGCGTTCGCACACGGGGCCTTGGTTTATAGTCTCATCCGAAGGGCTTTATTCAGACGGTGTATGACATTTCTTTCCTTCAGATTTCAGCATGTAAATTTGTAAGGGTAAACAAGTCCCATAACCTACGTGGTCGTAGGGGAGCGGTGTGTCAGAGACCTCAGCTTCTCCAGGGGTCAGCACGTTGAGGGCGGCGCCCATCTCCTCTCCCTCACTGCTTTACCTTCCCTGACACTAAAGAGGGTAGGTACCCATTCAAGGCTGGGTGAACTGGCAGAATGTCCTGAGGCCAAGGCGCTCAAATAGTCTCCCATCTAAGAAGTAACCACACTCGATGCTGCTGAACATTAGCTCAGGGAAAGCCGATGCTCTGACCACTGAGCTATCCCATCCCAATGTGGAGATACCCCCAAACTCTCTGTGAACTCTTTGATGTTAACGAGATGCAGCACCAACAGTCAGGTCACCAACACACAGTGACAGACCAGCGAAATCTCTTCTGACTGGCTGTTTTTGACAGAAAAGACAACACAGCTATTATTTTACGTCACTGTGGTGTCTCACCTAATACCAACAAATCTAAATCTCACATTCCTAACAGGCAATGTTCATATTCTGAAATAGTTGTGGGACAAACATTTCGGTGGTCTAGAGGTAACACACCTGCTTAAAAAGAAAGCGAAAAGTCTTGGTTCAATCCCTGTTTGTGCCGAAAAACTCTTCTCCCAGACACTAGACCATGAGTGGTGGTCTGGGTGCTAGTCTTTTGGATGAGACAATAAGTTGAGGTCCAGTGTGCAACACGCATTTAGCGCCCATTAAAGAACCCATGGCAACAAGAGAGTTCACCAGGCAAAACTCTGTAGAGAAAAACGCTACTGTACTCTGATAGGGAAACAAATACATACGCAGACAGGAAAAGCAAACAAAAAAGGTGGCACTGCTCTTGTGGTGATGCGCTCTCCTGGGAAGAGCAGGCTGAATTTCATGCAGAGAAATCTGCCATGACTTAAAATGGTGTACAGATACAAACCCACGCATTTTAGATCAGGAAATTTTCCCTTGTGGGGATGCTGGGGACCTGTCAGTATAAATAGCATCCCCACCTTGTGGAAATTTTGAGATAGAAATTCCATGGCAGTTGTTCCACCCCCCCATTTTGCTGGAACTTGAGCCCCTAATGAGCTAATCTTAGCTCATGCACTGACTACATGTAAGTGTCCACTACCACGCCTTCAAACTAGCGTGGTGTTCTTTCCACTGTTACAGTGGAGAAATGTGGCCACATGGACTTTGATTTCCAACATATCAGTGCTTTGTGATACGTTTGCAATGTTCTTCAGAGCTATAAGTGTATTATCCTCTTAACTGCCCAGTGCAAGTGCACCCAATATGCTGGGGAATAAAATACATATGTACTACTTGCTATGTTCATATCCCTCTTACTCAGAAATTACTACCTGAATAATCCTGATAGTCTACCCAACGACAATATATATATGGTAGATTGCTTCAAGGAAAGCTCAAATTTATATTTCAGTGATTTCACTGCGAAAATATATTTAAAATGTAAAAAATCGACAAAAAAATACACTTTCTTCATCACCACTGTCATTCTGAGTACCCCCCATCTCAGTAACATCAAACATAAGTCCAGGCCAAATCTCATTCATTTCTTTAAAATGCACGATCTCCTGAATCATACACAATCGTTTTTCATCACTGTCAGGTAAATCTAAAGTTTTTTTTGCCCCTTTTTCAGCTGTGTAAAGTTATTGATGCCTTCAATAAGAATACGAGCTAAAAAACGATCGTTTTCGCCACGGTTTTTGCAGCTGGATGTTGCCAAGCAACAGGAGAGTGATCTCAACTAATTTTGGAGTTGTTTCCCTTTAACTGTAATCAAGGAAGCTGGCTTGTTTACTTCGGTTCGACACCCTAGAAATTTTCCGGGTTGTAGGCGTATAGGGTGCACATTTAGCCCTGGAAAATTTCCAGGGTGGGGCAGTCTAGTGGTTAAGTGCAGTGTTCTCTTGTTGTTGTGAAGAAGTGAATTTGAATCAGTATAACACTATTGTGTAAGAGTTATAAACAAAAATTAACGGCTGGAATGGATGTTCGCACCAGATAGCTCTTCTTTGTTTAGTATTGAGAGTGGTAACTTTTGTGCCAGTGACGTAAATTGAGCGCAATTTTCCTTCTGAATTCAAATAAGTTTCACTTTGGCAAAGTCAGGTTTGTTTTTCTGAAGAACTTGTAGGCTAAAAAAAAAAAAAAAAGACACAACGTGATTTCAATATCCAAGAAAAGCCACAATCAAGTGACAATGTTACCTTGATCCTAGTCTCTTCACTCTCTCTCTCCCAGCTCACCTGGTGGTGGTGTGTCCTCTGTTGTCGGGCCACGCGGTCCTGAACAGTGTATCTCCACATGGCTGTGAAGATTCGATCCCTCAGCCCCCGTAAATCAGAGGCAGTCCTCTCCCTGCCCATCTGGCCCTCCACACGTGTCAGTGACAGTCTGTACAGCCACGACTTCTCTCGTAGGCTTTCTCCTCTGCCTCTGAAAATCATCACACCATCACCCTCATTTATCATCTTGCTATCATCATTATCATCATCATCACCATTGTCATCATCATCATCACCATTGTCATCATCATCATTGTCCACATGAGTCTGAGACAGTTTGTACAATGACGACTTCTCTCGTAGGCCTTCTCTCTCTTCTGCCTCTTTCTGAAAAATCATCTTCATTATCATCTTCTTTTCTCGTTCGCTTTACACCGTCAGATGTGTCTGGGAAAAATAATGGCATGTCCTTTCCAGCTCCTCTCATGGGCCATACAGCTTGGTTTGCTGGGTTATCTCCGGTCACATACTCTTCCTCAGGCCACTGTATAGCATGCATCCTTGAAGGATGTACTTGCCAGTCTTGTTTTCTTTACCACAGGCACAAACGGGAGAAAGAATGAGTTTCAGCTTTGTAGACATTATAACAATTATCATCAATGTCCTCCAAGTATGTCAGCAAATGTTTGTACAGTCACTACAGTGACAACTTATCTCAAACCGTTTCTCTCCTCTGCCTCCTTCTGAAAATCATCCTCATCACTATACAGGGTTCATACAGACTTGGTGGAAAAAAAATTAGGGCCTTTTTAGGGCCTTTTAAGGGCCATTATTTCCAAATTTAGGGTCTAGCCACTGGGTATCAAAGTATATTTTATCAAACTGTGTATACATTTACTTTGATAAACTAATCTCAAACTCACGTAGGTAAGTTTCTTTGTCTAAAACTGCATGTTGGATTTTGACACAAATTCAAGTTAAGTTCTAGAATAGAATGTCTTTCAACCATAAATACCACAATGAATTAAAATCCTCACAGTAAAACTTCAAGGCATGATGTGATGAAAGTCTCCATGTCTTGAAATACCAAGCAAAGTGAAAACTGAAATAACTGTGTCGGATTTTAAGATGTTTTTCACAAACAAGTAGCAAAGTGACCTTAAGATACTATCCCTCAAACTTCATCTGATGTGAACTAAGTCTCCTTGCCTTATCAAAGATGCAGATGGTTACCCGGTACTAGAACTGGTAATAACAATACTCTCACACAGTCACAGTGCCTCTTCCAAATTCTGCTCCTTTATTTCAATCTCATACATGCGTAGATGCAGGCAATCACGCACACACATACACACTCGTCCACGCACGAGAGAGAGAGAGAGGTTGCTGGACGTAAGTTCTCTTCACTATGAATACATGTGCAAGTCCCGTAACACTGGCTTGAAAAGGATCCCTACCCTCTCTCCCTATAGCCTAGTTGTTGCTTTTTTAAACAACAATCTTCAAATCAAGTCTGCCAATAAGCTGCGAATTCCAAAGTCAACTGAACCGACCACGTTGAGCAGTGAAAAATATGCAAAGTGCTGGCATTTCTGACTTGCCTTATCAACTGGATTCGTTTCTGAATGCGTTCTGCAGGAAGTCTGTAGGGTCATCTCCTCCTCCTTGGGGACAGGATAGCTCAGTGGTCGGAGCACTCGCTTTCCCCCAGCCAAGTTAAGCAGCGTCGAGCGTGGTTACCAGTTGGATGGGTGACCGTTTGCGCGCCTTGGCTTCAGTACGGTTCCCCCAGTTCACCCAGCTGTAAATGGGTACCTGCCCTCTTTAGGGTCAGGGAAGGTAAAGCAGCGAGGGAGAGGAGATGGGCGCTGCCCTCAATATGCTGGCCCTAGAGAAGTGAGGTCTCTGACGCCTTGCTCCCCTACGACCGTATAGGTTATGGGACTCCTTTACCTCCTTCCTTTACATCTCCTCAAATAAAGAATAGATCTGGTTACAGGTTTTATTGTTTTCCCATTCTCAAACATAACTGTTTCATTGACTGCCACTTTGTAAACTGTGCATGCGCAGAGGAGAATGAATAGCTATTCACAGCGCAGCTGTGCTAACAGTGAAAAATCTCGTAGAGAACTGTAGCGCAGTAAACAGAAAACTTTTTTCTTGACTCGTGATCACAGTTCCATAGCTTAACATCATTTTCCTAACAAATTACGGACATACCGTATGGGGCAGGGAGTCCTGCACATGTAAAAACTAATTGGTGAAAACAAAGCCATCATGCGCTTCCAATGGAAGCAAATTACCTCCCTTGACAAACAGGCAGCGCAACATGAATAGCAGACGACAGGCATTCTATCGGCGATATCACAATCTTCAGACACCCTTCTTGCTTTCATTTTGCATAGGTTTTATTTTGTATATTTGTTTAATCTACATTTCAACAGAAGCTCTCACTCATGATTCCCATTTTTAGGGCTTTTTAGGGCCTCCAGGGCTGTACGTCTCATTTTTAGGGGTTTTTAGGGACCTTAAATGGGCTCTTCAAAAATCAGGGCCTTTTAGGGCTTTTAAGATCTGTATGAACCCTGCTATAGTATAATCATCAATAATAAAATAATACTATCACTATTGACACAGTCACAGGGTTCTCACAGACTTCTTAACTGATATAAAATTCCAGGACTTAAAAAAAATTTTCAATTTAAAAAAAGGAAGAAAAAAAAGAGTAATGCGTGTGTTCTATAGTTATACAGGTTGTATAACTATAGAACCGCAGGAGATCCAGTAGTCCTTAATGTACCCGCAAGCAAAGACACAGACAGTCACCCTATCCTCCGAGAAGAAGTGGAAACAGCAGTCAGATCGCTGAAAAAGGGGAAGTCAGCAGGGGCTGACAACATTCCAGCTGAGTTGGTTCAAGCTGGAGGGGAAGCCATGATCAGCGCCCTACTAAGAATCTGCAACAAGATCTGGCAGACAGGAAAATGGCCAACACCATGGACACAGTCACTCATCATCACCCTCCCCAAGAAAGGAAATCTACAACAATGCCATAATTACCGCACAATCAGCCTCATATGCTACCCAAGCAAGGTCATGCTGCAGATAATATTGAATAGACTGAAGCCACAAGCAGAGACCATCATTGCTGAGGAACAAGCAGGTTTCAGAGCAGGGCGCAGCACAACAGAACAGATATTCAACCTCAGAATACTATGTGAGCGGTACCTTCAACATCAACAAGACCTTTACCATGTATTTATCGATTTTAAGAAGGCATTTGACAGGGTGTAGCATGCAGCTTTGTGGGCAACCATGAATTTGTACAGCATCAATGCAAACCTGATCAGAGTCATCAAACAGCTGTACAGCGAGGCCACCAGTGCAGTGTTCTACAACAACAGCATTGGAGAATGGTTTCGAACAACAGTTGGAGTAAGGCAGGGCTGTCTACTCTCACCCACTCTTTTCAACATCTTCTTTGAGAGAATCATGGCTGATGCACTGGAACATCATGAAGGATCAGTCAGCATTGGTGGCAGAACGATCACAAACCTCCGCTTCGCAGATGACATTGATGGAATAGCAGGATCAGAAAGAGATTGCCAGCCTAACAGAACACCTGAATAAGGCCTCCAAAACATACGGCATGGAAATCAGTGCAGAGAAGACCAAACTGATGACTAATAACACCAACGGCATTAGCACTGATATCAGGGTTAATGACCAGAAGCTGGAAAAAGTTCAAAGCTTCAAGTACCTGGGAGCCATTGTATCAGACCAGGGATCCAAGCCAGAAGTAGTATGCAGGATTGCACAGACAATAACAGCTCTGTCAAAACTAAACACCATCTGGAGAGATAAAAATATATCTCACTTATCTCCAAGATCAGACTAATGCGCTCCCTTGTCATATCCATATTTCTGTATGCCTGTGAATCATGGACCCTGACTGCAGATTTGGAGAGAAGAGTACAGGCGGTGGAGATGAGATGCTTTCGGAGACTCCTTGGCATCTCCTACAAAGACCACATAAGCAACGAAATCGTGCATAACAGAATCCAGCAAACCATTGGACCCTATGAGAACCTTCTAACGATCGTGAAAAAGCATAAACTTAAATGGTATGGGCATGTCACAAGATCCAAAGGACTTGCAAAGACAATTTTACAAGGCACTGTCCAAGGAGGAAGAAGAAGAGGCAGACCAAGGAAGAGCTGGGAGGATAACATCATGAATGGACAGGCCTAGAACTCAACAAAACCCTGAGAAAAGCAGAACAGTGAGAGGAATGGAAAGAACTGGTTGTTGAGTCAGACTACGGGACAGATAGATCGATCTATAGAATGTGTGATTCAAGCAGTGACTAGTACATCTGAAGTCTGCACACATATTAATTAACTTAGAACCATCACTGTCAAAAAACTCCCACTAGTCGCAGTGGGGTACTGGGTCAGAGTATAGCATTCCTCAGTGACTGAGTTTGACCCAAAACAAGTCAAGAGAGGACTGAGGGGAACAACATCACTACTGCAGTACTGGTCTACAGAAGATCTACAACTAGTACAAGTAAAGACAGAGCAGAAGGATTCTTATTACTCACTGTAGTCCTGCATGGCTGGCTGAAGCGGGGGCAACAACGGCTGTCCCTGAAGGGTGAGATTACTGAGGATGTTCCCACTAATGGCCAGCTCCAGAATAGAACCACTGCTGTCCTTGGTTGGTGTATGTACTGCACTGACCACCGGGCCTTGATAAGTCGATTCCCCCAAACTGTTCCAGCACAACCTGAACACACCACATACCTTTGTTAGTGTGTCACTGTGTGTGTGTAATGTGTGTGTGTGGGTGTCTGCAAGCGCATGTGCATGCAAATATATAATATATATATGTATGACATTTTGGCACTTTTGAAATGTATGTCAGTGTGTGTGTGTCTGTACATTCATTTACACATGTACATGCATAGCTATTCATGCATGCTTTGATGTTAGTAGTATAGTACTCTTGCATTCTTGCAGGCATGCATGTATGTGCACACTGTGTGAGTGTGAGTGCATGAGTGTGTAACTGTATATTATATTAATGAATAATGTGTGCATGCATGCATATCAGCCTATATATATATATATATATATATATATATATATATACACTTAATATATACATATATATATTAACTAATTAAGTATGTGTACTATTTACTCATATTACTCTTGGTATTTTTATATTCCTGCATGTGTGTGTGTACGTATGTGTGCGTGCACACACATGCACATTATTAGTATTACATGTGCATGCTTGTCTACTTCAACTACTTGCATGCATGCTTTGCCTACTTCAGTCTTCAGTACTTCACTAGTAGTAGTACTTGCAAAGTTGCATGAATGCATATAGTCGTATACATATGTGTGAGGGTTCATTACCCCCCCCCCCCCCCCCCCCCCCCCCCCCCAACAGCTCATTATGTACAATCAAACACACACAACATTTTTGTCACTTGAAATGTGCGGCACAATCGAAAATTTTAAAAGTTACACAATTTCTACAGCATGAAGAAAATGACCCAGTGAAACTGCTGACAATACTGACATCGTCATCTTTGAAATGTACGCTTTAAGTAAATCACAAACAAATTTTAGGTGTGAAATAAGAATGTATCACGGGTTCTCATAACAGAATACACTAAGTTGACTAACTTAGTTACTAAGAAATTTACAGCGAGCGACTCAGCGAGTCCCGAGTGACTAGCAGTAGCACTGACACCTAACCACTGATGTATTATCACACGAGTCCCGATAAATATTCCCACAATGGACTTGAGCTATGACACTCGATTCTCCTTCTTGGTTAACTATCATCTATAACAGAATGTGCAGCATAATTAGAGAAAGAAAAGCTGGCAATAGCAAGTTCTGTTATTTATTTTATAAACACCAGCACGATTCCCAACGAGTGCAGCCATCATACTTTCATCATAGATGGTGTTAACGACTCTCCATTGTTTCTGACGAAAAATGGATGTTGTTCCGTCGTTTCTTGAACTGACAGCATACTATTCACCGAAAGGTAAGCATCTTTTGAATTTGCAATATTGACACTGTCTGAAAAACTTGAGTAAAAGCCACTGAAGACACATAAAACGTCCTTCTTTCGTTTGTTCAGTTCTATCTCCCGCCATGTTTGTAGATCACACGATTAGAGTTATCTTTCTTACAACTGTAATCCATAGTCCGCACATAATAATAATAATAATAATAATAATAATAATAAAAATGGTGATGTTAATTAGAAGGAGGATGAGGATGAAAATTATCATTAAAATAATCATGACAATATTATTATTATTATTATTATTATTATTCTATCTATCTATCTATCTGTCCCGTAGTCTGACGACCGTGGGGGCACCCTCAAAGACTCAGCAACCAGTTCCCTCCATTCCTCTCTCTGTTCTGCCTTTCTCAGGGTTTTGTTGAGTTCTAGGCCTGTCCATTCACTGATGTTATCCTCCCAGCTCTTCCTTGGTCTGCCTCTTCTTCTTCCTCCTTGGACAGTGCCTTGCAAAAATGTCTTTGTAATTCCTTTGGATCTTGTGACATGCCCATACCACTTAAGTTTATGCTTTTTCACGATCGTTAGAAGGTTCTCATAGGGTCCAATGGTTTGCTGGATTCTGTTATGCACGATTTCGTTGCTTATGTGGTCTTTGTAGGAGATGCCAAGGAGTCTCCGAAAGCATCTCATCTCCACTGCCTGTACTCTTCTCTCCAAATCTGCAGTCAGGGTCCATGATTCACAGGCATACAGAAATATGGATATGACAAGGGAGCGCATTAGTCTGATCTTGGAGATAAGTGAGATATTCTTATCTCTCCAGATGGTGTTTAGTTTTGACAAAAGTCTTATTGCCCTGTGCAGTCCTGCATACTACTTCTGGCTTGGATCCCTGGTCTGATACAATGGCTCCCAGGTACTTGAAGCTTTGAACGTTTTCCAGCTTCTGGTCATTAACCCTGATATCAGTGCTAATGCCGTTGGTGTTATTAGTCATCAGTTTGGTCTTCTCTGCACTGATTTCCATGCCGTATGTTTTGGAGGCCTTATCCAAGTGTTCTGTTAGGCTGGCAAGCTCTTTTTCTGATCCTGCTATTCCATCAATGTCATCTGCGAAGCGGAGGTTTGTGATCGTTCTGCCACCAATGCTGACTGATCCTTCATGATGTTCCAGTGCATCAGCCATGATTCTCTCAAGGAAGATGTTGAAAAGAGTGGGTGAGAGTAGACAGCCTGCCTTACTCCAACTGTTGTTCGAAACCATTCTCCAATGTTGTTGTTGTAGTACACTGCACTGGTGGCCTCGCTGTACAGCTGTTTGATGACTCTGATCAGGTTTGCATTGATGCTGTACAAATTCATGGTTGCCCACAAAGCTGCATGCCACACCCTGTCAAATGCCTTCTTAAAATCGATAAATACGTGTAAAGGTCTTGTTGATGTTGAAGGTACCGCTCACATAGTATTCTGAGGTTAAATATCTGTTCTGTTGTGCTGCGCCCTGCTCTGAAACCTGCTTGTTCCTCAGCAATGATGGTCTCTGCTTGTGGCTTCAGTCTATTCATTATTATCTGCAGCATGGCCTTGCTTGGGTCAGGTCAGAGACTCCCTCTGCTACTGGTAACCATGTAACCCAGTACCACCTGCCACATGTGGGGAGTAAACCCAACCAAAAAATCCGACCTGGAGAGGGATGGGCTCCGCCAGGTTTGATTTGCCCAAGATACACCAATGACAAAGACAGCCAGAATCTCCATACCGGATCGGTCGTCGCCCGGGTTACCAAGGACCGCGCCTTCTGTTGCTCATCAGGACAGATGTCGAAAGTATGCTACTGATGTAAAACGCAGCAAAATTCGTGCCAGAAACAACACCATCATTGGCACATGGAATGTACGGACACTAAGAGCTGCAGGCAAAGTGGAAGAACTGACACATGAGATGTCCAGATATCAATGCACATCCTTGGGCTCTGCGAAGTCAGGTGGAAAAACATGGGAGAAACAACGACCCAGGAAGACCACAAATTATACTACAGTGGAAAACAGGATAAACATGAACACGGCGTGGGGTTTCTCGTTCACAAAGACACCGTGAACACCGTCATGAGCTGTCAGCCTGTGTCCAGCAGACTTATTACCATCCGCCTGAGAGCAACCCCCTTTAACATAACTATTGTACAGGCATACGCCCCTACATCAGACTGCACAGATGAAGCCGTAAAGAATTTTATGACCAGCTACAAGAGGTTCTGAATCAAACACCCAAGAAAGACATCCTCGTTGTGCAAGGCGACTGGAAAAGCCAAGGTAGGAGAAGATGCATGGAAAGACTGGAGGGCGTTTGTGGGCCACATTGTAATAACCAATCAAATGAAAGAGGCTTGAGACTCCTGGAGTTTGCCAGTAACAACCACCTCCAGCTAGTGAATACACTTGGCCCACACAAGAAATCCAGAAAATGGACATGGCATAGCCCAAATGGAGAACACCACAACCAAATAGATTACATCATGGTGAAAAGACGGTTTCAGTCTAGCGTTAACATCGCACAGACACGAAGTTTTCCAGGAGCAGACATAGGGAGTGATCATGATCTTGTGATGATGACTTTCCGACTACGTCTAAAAAAAATCCACAAGCGGAACAACATCAGGATCAAATTTGACCTCGAGAAGCTGAAGGACCCAGAGGTATTAGAAATTTTCAAGCAAGGATAGGTGGAAAGTTTGCAGCACTCACTGTGATAGACTCAGACATAGATACACTGACGAATAGTTTCAATACAGCGGTGACTGAAACAGCAAACGAGCTTCTTGGCAAACGCCGACCAGTCAAAAAACCATGGGTCACACCTAACATCCTACAACTATGCGACAAGCGTAGAGAGTTGAAGAAAAAGAAAAATGAAACAAAAGAACGAGCAGAACAATATAGGGCAGTCAACAAAAGAATCAGGAAGTCCATGACGGAGGCAAAAGAGAAATGGATCGGTGAACAGTGCCAAGACATTGAAGAGAACATCAAGAAAAACAATAGCAAGAAAGCATATCAGCTGGTGAAAGACCTGACTAGCACGAAACAGAGAAAAGGTTTAACAATCCAAGACAAAAATGGGAAGTGTCTCACTGACGACCAGGATATTCTGAACAGATGGACAGAATACTGCTCCGACCTGTATAACTATAGAACCGCAGGAGATCCAGTAGTCCTTAATGTACCCGAAAGCAAAGACACAGACAGTCACCCTATCCTCCGAGAAGAAGTGGAAACAGCAGTCAGATCGCTGAAAAAGGGGAAGTCAGCAGGGGCTGACAACATTCCAGCTGAGTTGGTCCAAGCTGGAGGGGAAGCCATGATCAGCGCCCTACTAAGAATCTGCAACAAGATCTGGCAGACAGGAAAATGGCCAACACCATGGACGCAGTCACTCATCATCACCCTCCCCAAGAAAGGAAATCTACAACAATGCCATAATTACCGCACAATCAGCCAATTATTATTATTATTAACCCTAAATTCGTTTCAAAATTATTATTATTATTATTATTATTATTATTATTATTAACCCTAAATTCGTTTCAGAATTAGTTTCATTCTTTACAATATGCGACATAAAATTATGAAATTCTCTCTCTCTCTCTCTCTCTCTCTCTCTCTCTCATCTCTCTCTCTCTCTCTCTCTCTCTCTCATCTCTCTCTCTCTCTCTCTCTCTCTCTCTCTCTCCTTTTTGAAGTTATGACACTAATTTTTTTTTTTTAAATGTTGTTTTTGTTTAGTGGCAATTGTTACTATTTTTTTCAGTATGATGAACATTGATTGAAGCTTTTACTTTTTTTGCTGTTGGTCAGAACTTTACACTTTTATGTATGCTGTCTGGTTGCCCCCCCCCCCCCCCCCCCCCCCCCACCAATCTTGTGTGTGTAGTTTTGCTGTTGTTTTTATTTGTTTTGTTTTTATCGTTTTTGGTTTTTTCTTTGTCTTTTTTTAAATTATGATGTTGTCCATAGTAAGGATGGGGACTGGATGTAAACAAAAAAGTATATGAGTGGTTATCAATTATTCTTAAAATTAAAAAAAAAAAAGATTTGATTTGATTTGATTTGATTTGATTTGATTTGATTTGACTCTCTCTCTCTCTCTCTCTCTCTCTCTCTCCTCTCTCTCTCTCTCTCTCTCTCTCTCGTCTCTCTCATCTCTCTCTCTCTCTCTCTCTCCATGCTGAATTTATTCACATACGGCCTGGTGTGAACATACAAAAGAAATAAAAGACAATGATATACATGGTATATGATGTGCATTTTATGTTTTCTCACAAACCCCCCCCAACAACCCCACCCCCCAAACCCCAACCCCCAGCCTTGCTTTTGGAATATCTGGAACATGATTTCTGATATTTATTATCTTGTTGAACTGGTGCCAATCTTATGGTTGAAGGAATAAACCAAACTGGGGATCCCAGCAAGAGTTCAGCACATGTAAAGGATCCTACGGCAATATGTAAGTTTGTCTTGGTTGAGGTCTGCAGAGAAACCAGACATAGGCCGCTTTTCGAAAGAGTAGGTCATTGTATGCCGGTGGGAACGGATAACAAAATTTACAAAATTGCATACACATGGAGGAGGCACCGTGGTCGAGTGGTTTAGGCGGTCAACTCGTGATCCAGAGGTCGCGGGTTCGATCCCCGCTCGGCTCGGTGTTGTGTCCTTGGGAAAGACACTTTACTCCTATTTTCCTCACTCCACCCAGGTGTACAAGTGGGTACCAGCTCTGCTGGGGAAGTATCTGGCGACAGACTAGCGTCCTGTCACAGGGGTGGTGAAAAACCATCAGTTCGCTTAACGCTACAGAAACGGGGATAAGCTCCGGCTCTATGGGCCTTCTGGCTCGAAAGAACATACTTACTTATACACATGGGGACTCACACACACACACACACACACACACGCACGCACGCACGCACGCACGCACACACACACACACGACCTTCATTTATAGTTAGCAAATTCATTGTGTGCATATATTTAATTTCGGGTTACAGAATCACAAACATACCCAGCATGCATCCTGTCCCTAGAGAGAGGGATGGGCTCCGCCAGGTTCAACTTTCCCAGGAGACTGGGCCTGAAAAATCCAGTCTATACAGGCCCCCCCGAGGACAGCACAAGGAGTTGGGGGAGCGAGGAGAGGAAGAACAACTGCTGTCCACACGAAGGACAGGCTTTCACAGTAACTAAGGAAGGAAGGTGGCAGGATGGTTAAGACGTTTTGCCTGCCAACAAGTAAACCGTGAGGTTCTGGGTTCGATTCCCAGCCTTGCCCTTTCTTCCCAGTTTGACCCAAAAAAAAATCGAACTGACTGTCAAAGTCCTTCGGATGAGACTATAAACCGAGGCCCCGTGTTCGAACACATGCAGAACATCTTGCGCACACGTTAAATTCTGTTCCGCTTTTTCATTCTCTCTCTCTCTCTCTCTCTCTCTCTCTCTCTCTCTCTCCTCCTCTCTCTCTCATCTCTCTCTCTCTCTCTCTCTCTCTCATTATTATTAAGATGTATCCCTAACGGGCGGGGACTGGATGTAAAAAAGCACATGTGTGCTTATTCATTATCCTCGAAATAAAAGATTTTGTCATTGTCATTCTCTCTCTCTCTCTCTCTACTCTCTCTCTCTCTCATCTCTCTCTCTCTCTCTCTCTCTCTCTCTCTCTCTCTCTCTCTCTCTCTCTCTCTGTGTCTCTCTCTCTCTCTCTCTCTCCTCTCTCTCTCTTCTCTCTCTCTCTCTCTCACTCTCTCTCTCTCTCCTCTC
>CM054153.1:41302649-41315149 GCA_028751875.1 Rapana venosa
GTAGGGTCGTTTGGGCGACGCGCCTCCCCGGGGAGAGCAGCCTAATATCTTACAGAGAAGTTTGTGTTGACTTAAAAAAGTATACAATACATTACAATACAAACAGTTACAATACAATACAATACAATACAATGCTATGCAATGATATACAATACAATACAACTCACTACTGTGCTCTGGATCACAATATCGAACAAGCTAGATAGTTTAATGGCTAGGTGGCTAGGTAGCTGGCTAGATAGCTAGCTAGTATAGTAGTACGACAGATCGATACAAGTTGAAACAAGCTTACTGCATAATGTGTAGGTACACATGCAAAGTTATGCATTCCTTCTCGGTGCTTTCAGTAAAAACTATGCAAAACATTACTGAAAAGAGAGGATCTCTAAATATGTTCACGTAAACTGGGTCTTTGTCTTCTAGAAAAATCGTTCTTCAAATCGACCTACATGGTAAGCGGCGGTACAGTCTAGCAGTTGCAGATCTCTGAGAGTTTGGTCAGAAGAAACAACACAGAGTAGGGGCATTATTTGATTATTGCAACTGCGCCAAAAAAGCTCTGGCCAACTAAATCCGGTCTACATGCAGGAGCATACTCTCGCTTTTTGCTGTGAAAAGCATTCTTCTTCTGAAGACTACTGGCACTGGCCTGTGAACTAACACCTGGTTTGTTTTAACCGTAGTTGTATGTCTCTCGCACTGAAATGCTAAAAGCATGGGTGAGTTTTGAATAGAGACATATATATATCAAACTGCGTATTGCATCATCTATGGATGCATGGCTATCACTTAACTATCTATCTTCTTTTTGGATAAAGCTCGTACCAATTGAGACAGAAACTAATAGTGTGCAAAGTCAGCATGGGCTAAACAGTTAAAACCTTTTAAAATCATTCCGTTTGGAATATGTTTTCATGCAGTCCCCATATACAGGAGGTTTTGTCAATTTTGCCATTCGTTCCAACTGGCACAAAGTGACCTACTCTTTCGAAATGTGGAACAGGTTTTAAAATTTGCGCAAGATGTTCTGCGTGCGTTGGCACACGGGACTTTGGCTTAAAGTCCCACCCAAAGGACTTTTGGGGGAATAGAGTCGGCACTGATGTTAACTCCAAGGGAATAAATCCCTTGAACGGGCGTCTCGGTGGTGGCTCGAACCAGGGCTCAAACCAGGTTGTCAAATCGCAAGCGCAACGCTCTAACCACCAGGCAATATTGGTGGTTTAGTGAACATCAGCAGAAAAGCTACACAGTGAGAGACAATACCGTGTGGTGAAAATGATCCAAAGTGCAGAGGAGTGAAGCAAGTGAAATGTATGTTAAGTACCTTCTGTCTCGGTTCCCTATGACTTGAAAGAACAGACACGAAGAGGGAATTACAGAATGATATGCTTTGTATAGAAATATATACACTATATACATTCCGTATTGTATTATTACTATTTTCATTATCATCATTATGTATATTGCTATTTGCCTTCTATTCTCGAATCTCATTTTAGACTTTAATTTGATACATATAAATGATTTGATCAGTAAACAATAATAACAGTTGGAACCAAAACTGTATAACAAAAACGTAATGTAACAACAAAATCAATATGGTCTTTTTTTTATGAGAGCACTGTTTCCAGACATGAAAAAAAACAATAGAGATTTCCTTTGAAAATTTTAAGTGTTAAAGGTCTGCGAAGTCACCATCCTTCTTAAGAAATCAAAAAGACGTTAAATAGAAACTTTCAAACTTTTACACACACACACACACACACACACACACACACACACACCACACACACCACACACACACAACACACACACACAACACACACACACACACACACACACACACACACACACACACACGAGAGTGAGTGAGTGAGGTGAGGAGGAGAGAAGGGGGGGGGGGGGGTAACTTCCATCTAACCAAAGGTTAAGGAGAAAACATCTGAATCTGAATCTCTTTTGTAACAATGTTACGAAATCCATGCCGTGACAACTATTTGAGCTGTAATTAATGAAGTCTTCTGAATATATTAGATATGTGTCTTGTTCCCCCCCCCTCCCCCCTCCCCTAACTGTATCCTTGTGAATCGGCATCTGGCTTACCACAGTAAAAACCTGTGTCATTGTAAATAATAAAAATAATAAAAATTTCAGCTTCCTTGCATCACCACATACGCTAGTTCCAGCAAAACGACACACAAAGACTAACACCGATCTATCAACAGAAAAACACATAATGGCAGACATGACAAATTCAATAGCCAACACATCTCGCCTTGTCAAAAAAGACAGCCACTTAAAGCACACAAATCTATCAACTCCAATACACCACACCTTCACAGACAACCATGAACAAAACCAGTGGAGCTTGGTATACTACGAATCCCAGACGAAGTTCTCTCTCGGGAAACCATCACTTTTACAGTCTGCATTTGGACCAGCATAACTGCCTACTGGGGATGACCACCCACCCCATCAAGACAAAGGCTCGTCCAGTCCCTGACTGGTCAACCCACCATCAGTACTGGAAGTCCGAAGATAACCCTGGACCCAAGAACCAGGATGGACATTTAGCAGAAAGATTTATGGATGCAGTTATATCAAATTCGGAAAGAAGCCATAATTCTTGTCTATTGAGGTTCATTGTTGGCCACCCAGTAGTAATATGAGATTTGGACAGTGGTCATGATTGATGTCTACTATGTCCATTGCTGGCCACCCAGGACTAAGGATTTTGTGAGATATCAGAAAGAAAAGTTACTGTAGAGCAATAGTAATGCACAGCACACGATGATGACCACAATTTCAGCACTCATCAACTCTGTGTCTGTGCCTGTCTGTCTCTATATTTCTCTATATCTCTCTGTATCTGTCTATGCCTCTCTCTCTCTCCCTTCCCCCATTCTTTCTGTTTCTTTCTCCACCTTCTCTCTTCTTCTATCTCTCTCCTTTACTCCTGCCTCTCACTCACCCTCTACCGCCATCTCTCCCCATCTCTCAGATACCTCTTCCATTTCCCTGACATAATCATGGAGAGGACTACAGACTCCAGCCTATGAATGTAGAGACAGACAGACAGACATATAGGAGTGACGGCAGAAATTAACGGCCACAACATTACCAACAGCAGCTCCCCCAGACCCCAAGTCTGCACCCTGCAAGTGACCATCAAAGACAGGCAGACGATGCTTCCTGCCAGCCTCAGACAAAGCCTTTCAATTATTTACCGCCAACAGTGCTCCCTCATTGAAGATGAAGAGCCAACCTTCTTGTGGTGGAGCCTGATTCCATTTCTGCAGGTACAGTGTATGGACCTACACAGCATGCACCCTCCCATCCACTCCCTTACACGCGTAGGCATAAGCGCATTGCGCTCGTGATCTGCTGACCCGGGTTTGAATACAGTTCAAGGGGATATTCTCCCCCTGGAGTTTACATCAGTGCTGATTCCACTCCACTCCCACCAAAAGTCCTTCGGATGAGACTATAAACCGAGGTCTCGTGAGTAAACGCATGCAGAACATCTTGTGCACACGTTAAAACCTATTCCGCTTTACAGAATTGTAGGCCATTGTGTGCCGGTGGGAACGGGTGACAAAACTTACAAAACTGCATGAACACGAGGGCTGGATGTAAAGACAAAAAAGAATATGACTGCTTATTGCATTATCCTTTCTTGTCTTATGTTATTATTTTTTAAACTTCGAGAATAATGGAATAAACACTCAAGTACTTTTTCATCCAGTCCCCGTGTGTATGCAGTTTTGTAAATTTTGTCATCCGTTCGAAATGAAAGAATAAGTAAATAGATAAAGAAAGAAGAAACAAGTACACGCGTTCACGTACACTTATATACATATACAGTTTTTCGCTCCTCGGCTAGAAATCTGAGGTTCATCAATACTGAGATTTTGCGTATGCCATTGTTTTCTTTCCCCACCATTAAGGTAGCCGCATTCCAACTTCGAGAATGATGTCTAAACACGACGCCAGCGTGCATGAACTTCTTTGTTTTTGTTTTCTTTTGTCATCCTTCCTTCTTGCATGTAATGACCTGTATTCCTGAAAGACAGTCTGGGTTTTAACGTGTGCACAAGATTATGTGCGTGCGCACGCATTCGTACAACACGGGACCTTGGTTTATAGACTTATCGCAAGGACTTTCAAGGGAGTGGATACGGTAAAGTACTGGTATTAACTCCAGGGGAATATTTCCCTTGAACGGGTGCCTTGGTTATAGTTTCCACCCAGGCCATCAGACCACAAGCGCAGTGTTTTAACCATTAGGCTATACTTCCCCCTGTACACTTCTATAGTGGGTTTTTTTATGTAGATCAAGAAATGACATAAGCAAAGGATTGGAAGCGAAGCAAATGTGACAGAAACCTTAACAAAGACAAAGACAGAAGCCTTATCCAAATGCATGTTATACAAAAGCTCCCAAACAAATGGAACAGGATAACGGAAGAGACAGGGAGAGAAGGAAAGACAGGGGACACACGCAGACACGAAGTAACCAGTGATGAATAAGAAAGAGAGTAGAGACAGACACATTATTATATCAGTCAGGTAGAAAACAGATACGTGGACAAAACTTGATTAAATTAAAACTGAAAATGGACAACCTATGCACAGTTTTTCAACAGTTCACATTTAATGTTTGTTTCTTATCATTTTCAACTTTTTGTGTTTTTTGAATTTTTGCCTTCGCTTTTCTGTCTTATCTTGGTTTCTTTTCTCTGACTCCTAAATTCAATAATGATTGTCTAAGTTATCTTCTTTTTTTTTAACAATGTGTTTGGTCTTTCCTTGTTTTAGTTTTTCAGCAATACTGATTTAGTTTCGTTCTTCATAGTGTTTCACTCTTTTGAGAGAGAGAGAGAGAGAGAGAGAGAGAGAGAGAGAGAGAGGAGAGAGAGAGAGAGAGAGACATAACATGTGCGTTACTGTCAAATTTTCAGTTACTGTAAATGGTTTGACTATTTCAGTTTTAGAATAACGAGATCTCATGCCTAACATTCTTTGACATTTCAATGGTAAGGAGGTAAAGAGCAAAAAGCTAATAGGAAAATAAAAATGGTCCTGGCAAAACTCTCAGCTGAATAGGACAATAAAGGATTTGAAACAGTTAAAGCACCTATCCCTTACCCCCCCACCCACCATCCAACCCACCTTTGCATATGCTCACACACACATGCACACACACGCACATGCACACGCACACATCCCCACACACACACCCTTTCCAACATACACAATAACAGCACATATTCACTCACTCAAACTCACACACTAGGGGAGGAAAGGAAAGGTAGGGGTGGGGGCAAGAAAGCAAAAGAAGCCAGACACCACCATGAAGAGAGCTCACTGTCAAGTATTACCTGTAGGCAAACACACATAGCAAACAAAAGTAGTATCCCCCTCCCTCCCCCCTCCCCCCACCCCCTCAGGTAGGTACAAAATGGCAGCGCAGTGAGTTGTGGTCCGGTTCAAACCGGATCAAACCGGTTCAAACTAGTTCAAACCGGTTTAAACCGGTTCAGACTGGTTCCAGTTCCAACTGGTACTCACACACTCATGCTCCTACCCTGACAACTACTCAGGGTCTATCATGGAAATCTTCATGTAACTTGACCACAACTCACTTCACCGCCATTTTGTACCTCCTCTTACCTGCGGGGGGGAGGGTGGGGAGACGAGAGGGGGGATACTACTTTTGTTTGCTATGCGTGAGTTTGCCTACAGGTGAGACTTGACAGTGAGCTCTCTTCATGTTGGTGTCTGTGTGAGTTTGAGTGAGTGAATGTGTGCTGTTATTGTGTATGTTGGGGAGGGGTGTGTGTGTGGGGATGTGTGCATGTGCATGTGTGCATGTGTGTGTGAGCATATGCAAAGGTGGGTGGGATCGTGGGGGGGGAGCAAGGGATAGGTGCTTTAACTGTTTCAAATCATTGTCCTTTTCAGCTGATAATTTTGCCAGGACAATTTTTATTTTCCTATTAGCTTTTTGCTCTTTACCTCCACCACCCTCCACCACCCACCCACCAACACCCACCACCACCACCATCTTTCGAATCTGTCTAGCACCTCCCCCAAGCCAGTCTCCATTCATCTATCTGGCTTGTAATCAAACGTCAGGCCTTTGCCAACCGTACGCCATCCCCCATTCATTCAGTCTGCCAACATCAGTTAGTCACTCAGTCAGTCATCCACAGGCCAAACAAAAGAAAAGAAAAGAAAGGAAAGAAAGAAAGAAAGGGGGATGAAGATAGTAGTAGTAGTAGGGGCCCCAGGGCTGTAGCTACAGGGATGTGGAGATGTGGAATCTGGGAAGGGGGTGGGGGGGGGGGGCTTCTCTTCGTTGAAAGTCTCTAATGAGCTCTCAGACATGCCACAGAAACAATGTTCAAATAGGTAGTGTTCAACAGTTAAAAAAATCAGAAAGCTGAGAAATGAGATCTAAGCAGTGAATCAAACAATCCATGCACTAAACACGCAGAGACACCATCATGACGCTTCTTTCAATCCCCCAAAGTGACAGACGGATTGCACGTGCTGGTTGGGGGCCAATCAGAGGCTTGCTCTCACCCCACGTGACAGATGGGGTTAATCCCAGAGCTCATTGCGCAGGTCAGCGGCTATTTCCTCTCTGGATTAAAGCATCTGCTGCTTTGTTTGGGGTTAGGGAGAGAACATGTGATTGTCCATTTATACTGCTCCTCCTCTTTGTTCTTCTGTTTTCTTCTTCTTCTTTCTTCTCATTTTATCCTTATTCTCTATATTCATTGCACTTTGTTCCATTTCTATTAGTTTCCTTCTGCACCCTTCTTCACAATCATCGCCCTATCTTGTTATTGCTACTGCTGCTGTTTTTCGGAAGTTTGTGTGTGTGTGATAACTATTATTTCTTTTCCCCTATTTCTCCCACACTCATCCTTCTTTTCTGTCCTTTTTTTGTCTTTTTTTTCTCTTCCCCCTTTCTTCCTTTTCATTTTTGCTCGATTCTTTCTTGTTTTTCCCAGCTGCTACTTTACTTTTTCCACACTCCTATGGCTTATTTTTCTATCTTATATTTTCCCCTATTATTTCTTCATACGTTTCTCTTTTATTGCTTTTCGAATATTTGCAAGTTTCCACTCAAAGTCTCATATCTAGAGTATCACAGTTTGAGATGAGGGAGATTACAGAGTAGCAGGAATGGGTTGGAGAGAAGAAAAGAGGAGTGGCGGGGGATAACAGAGATGGTTCTGGCTGCAGAGTTTGAGGAGTGGCCAAGATTGGGACTAAGACGGAAAGAGGCCCAGAAAGCAACGTTCATTCATCATCCATTATTCAGAGGAATACTCTCACTATCTCTGTCGTTATGTCTATCTGTATGCGTGTATGTATGTGTGTGTATGTATGTGCATGTGTCTGTCTGCCTGTCTGTCTCTCTCTTACCACCATCGAGCTTATTTTTCCCTCCACAGTCATTGTTTACTTATTCCTTCCTCCATTCATTCCCCCCCTCTCTCTCTCCCTCCCTCCCTGGGACTGGATGTAAAAAAAAACACACGAGTGTTTATACAGTATCCTCGAAATAACAAAAGGCTTGACTTCACGTGACTTGACTTGACTCTCTCTCTCTCTCTCTCCTGTAAGTTCATTTTAATTAACCCTTTCAACAACAGCCTCCCTCCCCTCCCAAAATGGACGTTTGCGTAGCCATCTGATAACACTATTGAGCGAACAGTCTTGGTGAGCTGGGGGTCTTTCCTTTCAGTTCAAATCGACTGTGACCGGATAAGAAAAATATTAAAGCCTAAATCTAATACTGAAATCCCACGTATATGTGAGAGGTAATGGATACAGACGGTAGTTCAAAGAAAAAAGAAAGTTGAAAAAACACAGAAATTCATGAAGTGTGGTGTGTGTGTTTGTGTTTTCTACGTCTTAGCCTAAAAACTTTCCTTTCATTTTGTTGTTGTGTTATTGAATTGTTTTCCTTTTTCTTTTTCATACTGTGTTCAATGTAGTCTTCTTTGTTTTGATCTCTGTTCTTTAAGTCATCTTTTTCTTTTTCTGCTAATCATCCAAAAACTCACATGTACAGTTAATTCTTCAAAGTGTTATCAGACTCTCTGAGCCCCCTTTCTTTCCCCCTATCCTTAATAGATTTTGTCTATTTTTCCCACTCGTGTTTGGGATTCTTTCTTCTTCTTGTGACTTTCATCACTACATATTGTATTGAGTTCTTTCTTTCTGCTGTACTGGATATCTTTGGATGTTTTCCTTTTCTAACCTTGTATTCGGCTACGTTTCATGGTTGCCTTTGCTTTCTAAAGAAAAAAAAAAATTTAGAAGAATTTATGGGGAAATACTTCTTACAATTTCAGGTGACAGAGCTTGCAGTGGAGTTCTAATGATTGGCGGGTAGGGGTGGGAGGGAACCTAGTGGTGAAGTAAAGGAGGAAGTGTTGGCAGCGAAGTTGTTACAGAGGCAGCCAAAGTTGGGAACAAGTTGAGATAGGGAAAAGTTTTTGAGAAATGGTGCCCAGAATACAAAATCCATTATCCATCATCCAATGGTAATCTCTCTCTCTCTCTCTCTCTCTCTCTCTCTCTCTTCTCTCTCTCTCTCTCTCTCTCCTCTCTCTTCTCTCTCTCTCTCTCTTCCTCTCGTTCTATCTGTCTTTCTCTCTCTGCCCCCCCCTCCCCCCCTTCTCTCCGCTCTATCTGTCTTTCTCTCTCTTTTTTCTCTCTTTTGTCTTCTCCTTCTGTCTTCTACCCCTCTAACTCTCTACCCTCTCTGTCTCTGTCTCTCTCCCCTTCTGTCTGTCTGTCTCCGTGTGTCTGTCCCTCCTCCCCCCCCCCCCCACCCCTCTATCTCTCTCCTCCCCACACCTTCCCTATCTCCATACCTACAAATGCTAACTCCATTCGTCCAAACGCCCTAAACAACAGCAGACGTGAGCTCAGACAGTCTGAGAACACTTTTGATCAACTGCACTACCCAGCCTTGGGTGATCCTTTTTAGTTCACACCGACTGTGGCTGCACAATAACAGAATGAGCTCTCAGCCATGCCAGATAAACAATGTTAAAATAGTCAGTGTTCAACGGTTAACAAAAAGAAGGCTGAGAAATGAGATCTAGGCGGTGAATCAAACAATCCATGCACTAAACACGCAGAAACACCCTCATAACGCTTCTTTCAATTCCCCAAAGTGGCAGATGGAAGCACGTGCTGGTCGGGGGCCAATCAGAGGCTTGCTCTCACCCCACGTGACAGATGGGGGTCAATCCCAGAGCTCATTGCGCAGGTCAGCGACTATTTCCTCTCTGGATTAAAGCATCTGCTGCTTTGTTTGGGGTTAGGGGGAGAACATGTGATTGTCCATTTATACTGCTCCTCCTCTTTTTTCTTCTGTTTTCTTCTTCTTCTTTCTTCTCATTTTATCCCTATTCTCTCTATTCATTACACTTTGTTCCATTTCTATTAGTTTCCTTTTACACCCTTCTTCACAATCATTGCCCTATCTTTTTATTGCTACTGCTGCTGTTTTTCGGAAGTGTGTGTGTGTGTGTGTGTGTGTGATAACTATTATTTCTTTTCCCCTATTTCTCCCACACTCATCCTTCTTTCTGTCCTTTTTTTGTCTTTTTTCTTCTCTTCCCCCTTTCTTCCTTTTCATTTTTTTGCCCGCTTTTTTCTTTCCTTTTCCAGCTGCTACTTTACTTTTTCCACACTCCTATGGCTTCTTTTCTTCTTGTTTTATTTTCCCCTATTTTTTCTTCATACGTTTCTTTTTTATTGCTTTTCGAATATTTGCAGGTTTTTTGGTTATTATAGGGTTGTTTGGGTTTTATAACAGAATTAAGTCTCAACTTTTGTTTAGTTTTTGCTGTTGTATTCGGAATTATTTTGTAATTGTTTTGTTGCAGCTGTATTTAATTTTACTTCAATTATTAAATTTTCTATATTTGTTTTATAATTCTGCCTTTTATTCTTTTACTTACTTCACCCTTTTTTCTGCCGCCTGACTTCGATGTTGCAACCTTTCCTTATTTTCTCTCTTCCTAGTGTTCTATTATTCCTTCTGAGTTTGTTTTTTAATCATTGCAGACTTTTTTCTTCTGCTTCTTTTATCTTTTGTTTGTTCAGTTATCCTGGTTTCTTTGTTTTATATGCAGCCGTTTTCTTTTTTGGTTTGATTAGTTTGGCTTTGTTTTGCTTTCATTCTTTTGGGGTTCTTTCTTCAACATGCTAAGGGGAGAAAAGTTTACCAACATGTGTGTAGAAAAAATGTTTTGAGACGTTCCCCAGCTTAACATCCTGGAGCTCGCCCACAATATATACACTCATCCCACCTTTGATTCCCTGTGGGGCTATGAGTACATACACTGGCTGAGAAATTTGCCTGTGCGGCTGTACCTCACTATAGTTATAGGCATCCCTACTCCAACTTCAGAAAAATCTCATTTAGTGGAAAGTACAGGGTTTAATAATGTGTTGCAGAGTCTGTCATGGCTGCAGACACTGTCAACACAAAAGATAATACTTTCTGATGTAAGGCCTTGGCATTTTTCTGTCATGACTGCATACATTCTCAATATGAAAGATAACACCATTTGTAATGTAGGCCTAAGCCTTGGCACTTTTCCAGCAGCAATATATGACACAGCTTTTGGCCTGAGCCTTCATGCAGTGCACAGGTCAGTGGCTATTCCTGCTCTGAATTTAAAAAGAGTCTGCTACGTTTGTTTCAGGTTAGGGAGAAAACGCGTGGTTCTTTTCTTTTCTTTTCATTTTTTAGTGTTCTCTTTTTTCCTTCTTGTGTTATTCTTCGTATTAATTTGTTTTTATTCCTCCTCCCCCTCTTCTTCTTCTCTTCCTCCTTTCTCGTGCTCTTTATCTTCTCCTCCTTTTTCCTACATTTGAATGTAAGAGCTCTGATTTGTTGCTTTACAAGATTCACCGCTGTGTAAATTTTAAAAAGCATTATTATCATTAGTGTCATTGTTATTGTTATCATCACCATTATCATCATCATCATCATCATCATCATCATCATCATCATCATCATCATCATCATCATCATCATCAATACTACTACTACTACTACTACTACTACTACTACTACTACTACTACTACTACTACTACGACTACCACTACCACTACTACTACTACTACTACTACCACTACCACTACCACTAGTACCACTACCACTAGTACCACTACCACTAGTACTATTACTATTACTACTACTACTACTACTACTACTAACTACTACTACTGCTGCTGCTGCTGCTGCTGCTGTCATTATTATTAATCTTCTCTTTGTCTTTTCCTTCTGTCTTGTTTTTCCTTTTCTTATCTTCTATTAAGTATACGTTCTCCATTTCATTCACTTTAAGTTTCTTTTCGCTTCGGTTTTTTTTCCTGTTTCTACTGATGCTGTTCCCCATCATTTTTATATGAACATTTTGTATTTTGTGTTCCCCCTGCTCCTCCCAATTATCATCATCCCTGGATACATTTTCTTTAAGAGATAGAAGAGAGAGAGACTGAGACAGAGAGACAGAGAAAGACACACACAGAGACAGAGAGGGCGGTGGGGGGGGGGGGGGACACTGGTGAATCTGAAAGCTATAGATGAGAAACAAATAAAACCAACTTGCAAAAAGCAGAATACCTATGTAAGAACTACAGAACAAGAGCGGAAAAGTACACCGAGATGTCTAAAAGCAAGTGCAAGGAAAGGACAATAGGCGTACAGCCCCCCCCCCCCCCCCCCTCCATTCCCACCTTTTCACATACTTGGATCCATCAGTGAAATTGCTAGCGTAGGACGGATAATCAAAGACGGACAGAGTTCTTGGAAAAATACCTTGTAGACCATCGAACTAGTGACGTCCTTCTTATAAGCGGTGGATCGGTGGTCTAGAGGTAACGCGCCTGTCTAGAAAGCGAAAAGTCCGGGTCGGAAGTGTGCGGTGGTTCGTATCCCGTCTGGGCCCGAAACTTTTTCCCCATCCATAAGACCATGAGTGGTGGTCTGGGCGCTAGTCTTTCGGATGAGACGATAAATCGAGGTCCCGTGTGTTACAGAAAATTATGCAGCGCACGTAAAAGAACCCACGGCAACAAGAGAGTTGTCCCTGGCAAAATTCTTAGAAAAAAGCCACTCTGATAGGGAAAGAAATACAGTTGCAGAAAAAAAGAAGGGTGGCGCTGCTCTTGTGGCGACGTGCTCTCCCCGGGGAGAGCAGCCCGAATTTCACGCAGAGAAATCTCGTGACTTAAAGAGGTATAAATAAATATAAGTAAATAAATAAATAAATAAGCGGCAAGATCACATCGAACAACCCGGATTTCCACCATGCACATAGGCGTCTTGGGGAACTTGGGGCAAGAGACAGATAACACCCACATCGATCGATTGGAGATCAGGAAGGATGCGAGTCTCTGGAGGTTAGCTGGCAGAGGGAGATTTCTCAAACTTTTCCTGGAAATG
>CM054153.1:41317649-41320149 GCA_028751875.1 Rapana venosa
TCACTCCATGTGACAAATGAGGTCCATTCATAAAGGAAAGGTGTAGGTGAGTATCAATTTCCACTCTGGATTAAAGCGTCTGCCACTTCTGTTTCAGGCTGGTGGAAAACCGCTTTTTTCTATTCCTCCTTTCTCCATCTCCTCCCTTTTCTCCCCTTCCTCCTCCTGTTCTTCTTCTTGTTCTTCTTGTTCTTCTTGTTCTTCTTGTTCTTCTTCTTCTTTTTTCTTCTTCTTTTTCTTCTTCTTCTCCCTCTTCCTCTTCTTCTCCTTCTTCTTCTTATTCATCCTCTTCTTCTTCCTCCTCTTCTCCTCCTTCTCTTCCTCCTCCTCTTCCTCCTCCTCTTCCTCCTCCTCCTACTTCTTCTTCTTCTCTCTTTCTTTCAATTTTTCCTTTTCTTTCAGTTCTTCCTTTCTATTTTTTCAAGCTTAAGTTATTATTTTATGTTTCTAATCTTAGCTTTCGGCTTCTCATTCTCATCTTTTTCTCTTCTGCTGTGCCGTCTTATCAATCAAGCTTGTTTTTGTTTTCTTTTTATCCAAATCTTTTATCTCATCATTCTCTCGTTCTTACCCCATGTTCTTTTTCTTCATTTTCTTCTTTTCCTTTTTTTTTCCTCCTTTCCGATTTTTGTTGCTGCCTTATTTTTCCTAACTTTAAGTGGTTTTTTTGTGTGTGTTTTTTTACAAAACTCCTTTTCCTGTCTGTATATTATTCTTTTTTTTTCTTCCCAACATTTTTCCAACTTGATATTGCTTTAATTATTTACATATCCATTTTCTATGTCTCAGCCTGAAGGCTTTTCTTTCATTTTGCTGTTGTGTAATTGAATTGTTTTCCTTTTTTTTTCATACTGTGTTCAACGTAGTCTTTTTTGTTTTAATCTCTGTTTGTTAATTCATCTTTTGCTTTTTCTGCTAATCATCCAAAAACTCACATGTACAGTTAATTCTTCAAAGTGTTATCAGACTCTCTGAGCCACCTTTTTTTTTCCACCTATCCTTGATAGATTTTGTCCATTTTGCCTACTCGTGTTTGGGACTCTTTCTTCTTTTTGTGACTCTCATCACTACAGATTGTATTGAGTTCTTTCTTTCTGCTGTGCTTGATATCTTTGGATGTTTTCCTTTTCTAACCTTACATTCGGCTACGTTTCATGGTTGACTTTACTTTCTAGAGAAAAAAAATAATTCAGAAGAATTTATGGGGAAATACTTCTTACAATTTCAGGTGACAGAGCTTGCAGTGGAGTTCTAATGATTGGGGGGTAGGGGTGGGGAGGGAACCTAGCGGTGAAGTAAAGGAGGAAGTGTTGGTAGCGAAGTTGTTACAGAGGCAGCCAAAGTTGGGAACAAATTGAGATAGGGAAAAGTTTGTGAGAAATGGTGCCTAGAATACAAAATCCATTATCCATCATCCAGTGGTAATCTCTCTCTCTCTCCCTTGTTCTATCTGTCTTTCTCTCTCTGTCTCTGCCCCCCCCCCCTCGCCCCCTCCCCCCCTCCCCCCCTCCCCCCCTTCTCTCTCGTGTTCTATCTATCTTTCTCTCTCTTGCCCCCCCCCCTTCTCTCTCTCTGCCCCTCTGTCTCTCTGCCCTATCTGTCTCTCTCCTTTTCTGTCTGTCTGTCTCTATCTGTCTGTCCCTCCCTCCCCCCTCTATCTCTCTCCTCCCCACACCTTCCCTATCTCCATAGCTACGAATGCTAACTCCATTCGTCCAAACGCCCTAAACAACAGCAGACGTGAGCTCAGACAGTCTGAGAACACTTTTGATCAACTGTTCTACCCAGCTTTGGGTGATCCTTTTAAGTTCACACACCAACTGTGGCTAGACAATGAACGAATGAGCTCTCAGACATGCCAGAGAAACAATGTTAAAATAGGTAGTGTTCAACGCTTTAAAAAATCAGAAAGCTGAGAAATGAGATCTAAGCTGTGAATCAAACAATCCATGCACTAAACACGCAGAGACACCCTCATAACGCTTCTTTCAATTCCCCAAAGTGACAGACGGATTGCACGTGCTGGTCGGGGGCCAATCAGAAGCTTGCTCTCACCCCACGTGACAGATGGGGGTCAATCCCAGAGCTCATTGCACAGGTCAGCGCTATTTCCTATCTGGATTAAAGCATCTGCTGCTTTGTTGGGGTTAGGGGGAGAACATGTGATTGTCCATTTATACTGTTCCTCCTCTTTTTTCTTCTGTTTTCTTCTTCTTCTTTCTTCTCATTTTATCCTTATTCTCTCTATTCATTACACTTTGTTCCATTTCTATTAGTTTCCTTTTACACCCTTCTTCACAATCATTGCCCTATCTTGTTATTGCTACTGCTGCCGTTTTCGGAATTGTGTGTGTGTGTGTGTGTGTGTGTGATAACTATTATTTCTTTTCCCCTATTTCACCCACACTCATCCTTCTTTCTGTTCTTTTTTTCTTTTTTCTTCTCTTCCCCCTTTCTTCCTTTTCATTTTTGCTCGATTTTTTCTTGTTTTTCCCAGCTG
>CM054153.1:41325149-41332649 GCA_028751875.1 Rapana venosa
GTTGACTGGAAGATTGTTCATGGACCGTCATCTCTGTCTGGGAGCCCTCTTCCTAAACATTTAGTGGAGCTGCTAGCTTTGACTGACTGCTGTTGTCAGTGTGGTCATCAGATACATATGATTTCTGGATGGAAAAGTGACTGATGATTTACTGGGCCTGACACACTCTGTCTGGGAATATGTATTGAATATTGCTTCAGCTGCTGAATTTACGATTGACCTGTTTAGCCTTTCAAAAGCCTTCAAAAGAAAAAGGCAAGTAATGACTGGCAGTTTGTATGGTCATTCATCATTGCACTGCTCTACTCTTTCCTGTTAGAAAGGGCTTGTTCACAACAGCCATTTGCTTCATGGATAAATGATTCATGACTTTTTTATGGTATCACTTCTAATTGGTCACCGTGATGGTAGTTCAACGATTCAAAAGCACCCTGAAACGTGAACATGATAGGAATAATATATTATGGCGAAAAAGTCCAACACTGTCCACTCTTCTCTCAGCCTGTTTTTTTTCTCTTTCTGTCTCTGTCTGTCTGTTTGTCTCTCTCTATACATGTATGGACCAACAAAATTCTTTCTAAATAAATTATTTCATAGTTCAGAGCTCTATCTATCTTTCTCAACATTTTCCCCTATCAACGAATCTATTTATCCCTGTTGATAACCTCAAATACAGATGAACTCATAGACTTACACCATGAGAACAACATTCAGGTAAAAAAGCAGCAAAGATATCTTCAACATTTACTTCCTAGGCAATGACAAATCAAACAATAATGAAGTCAAGAAAAATGTTTAACAAACATGCAGACTGTTCTAGCACCATTTCAACATTACAAAAATGACAACACTTGATAAGAACTGTAAATCTTCTAAACTGCCATCTCAAGTTGCAATGAGTAGATAAATGATACTGATGTATCCAAAACTGAAACAAAACCCCAACAAAATCACCAAAAATGATGATCCCAGGTAGCTGACATGTCTGGCCCTAACCGATACCCTGTCAGGGATGTAAAAAATCCACCCTGTCCCCCTGGGGAGTCCGCTGGTAGTAGCGGAGACAAGAGGCAATTCAACAAATCGGAGGAGGTAACAGCCGCCCTGTCAGTGCTAAATCCCTATTCCATCCATTAGAACAGTTGGCAAGTATTCCCTTCTGTTCTTCTACAAACATACTGCGATTTTGTGGATTTGGGGGGAAGAATTGTTAAACTTCAGTTTTTTCAAAGCCTGGGGGTCATTTCGGGCAGAACAATTCATTTGCACTTATTCTACTTCTGCCATGTAGTGGGTTTTGTAGATGATGTGACAGTCACATGATTCACAGCACTGGTGAAGCCACAGATGCAGTTTAGAGGTATTTCCGTTTCTGCAACCTACCAGGTACTGCTATGATTTATGAGAGCTTTCACAGAAATACTTGACCCCTGCATGCATGTAAACACAAACAGGGTCTAGATGATGTTTGCCTGTAAAAAGAAACCTAGGAGATGGTTACAACCATGTCCTTAACCTTTGTGAGGCCTTGAGACATATACTAGCTGAGACACTTGCCTGTGTGGCTGTTTTCAAGTACCTCACTATAGTTATAGGCATCCTTACTCCAGTTTCAGAACAAAATCTCATTTAATGGAAAGTACAAGGTTTTTTTATGGTGAAGAGTTTCTCCTGCCTGCAAACATTGTCAACACAACAGATAACACCATTTGTAATGTAGGTCTAGCCTTTGCATTTTTCCAGCAGCAATACATTACAAAGATTTTGGCATGAACCATCATGGGAAGTATGACCCACACAGTTGGCTGATCAACCTTACACAGAACAACAGAGATGGGAAAGCGAGACTGGCTGGTGGCAGTGGATCAAAGAGACAGCTAAACGCTGGGAGGCAAGAGTTACAGAAGCAGCTCAGTTTAGGAAAAGGATAGAAAGAAGTATGCGTTTATCAGACGCTTGCAAGACTGCATGGCTTGTTATCTGTTGTACCAAACTGGCTCTTGGTAGAATTGTATTAGGTCAAAAGAACATAGATAGGGCTTGTTAAAAGGTATAAGCAGATTTTTGTTTCGTCAAGGAACAAAGTAAGGGCTCAGGTATCCTACGATACTGGGTTCTAATCAGAATTTAAGTAGATCGAAAGAACAAACTAATGTTTTGTGCTTTATTGCACCATAGTAATAATAATAATAATAATATATGGAATTTATATAGCGCTGAATCTTGTAAAAAACAAACAAATCGAAGCGCTTGCACTCAATCATTTACAGGCATGCAACTCTCCTTAAACATAATGAGAAATCCATCGCGGCGCACTACGCACGCACACGCACGCACGCACACCCCATACACACACACACACACCCCACACACACATACACACACACAACCCCACACACCACAACGGAACAACACTTAGACGGGAAAGATTCTGTTTAAATTTGGGACAGTATGTGGGGGAAGTCTAGGTAGAAATAAGTGGTTTTGAAAGGGGGATTTGAAGAATCAAATGAGGCTTTTGACGAAGTGAAAGAGGGAGGGGCATTCCAGGTGGATGGACAGAAACAGAGAAGGGCGACGGCAACATGGTTGGTTTGAATCGGGTGTTCGAAGCACAAGTATCTGCGGCTGAACGAGGGAACGGTGGAGTGTACAGGTGAAGAATTACAGAGATAAGAGGGGCAGATTTGTGAAAACATTTGAAACGAGGGTAATTTATTTATACTGCAGCTTTGTGAGAAAAGGCAACCAGTGAAGAGATCGCAGAAGAGGGGGATTTTTCAGATTTTTTCTTCTTAGGACCAGTCGAGCTGCAGAGTTTTGTACGTTGAAGAGATGGATAGATGATGCGGTGCCAGCCAAAAAGAGAATTACAGTATCTAAACGGAAAGAATAAAGATTTGACAAGCTTTGGAAGTTGCATCATGGACAGAAAATTGCAATCGCGTTTTACCGCCGTAATTTGAAGTAGCAAGACGGGCAGGCCCTGGGTGATGTTTAAGCAGATAGTATTTAAGCAGAATTGTTTTGGGTCAAGGGAACATACTGGGGTTACCACCTTTGTAACAAAGAATTTTAAGCAAAATTTTTTAGGTCAAAAGAACAAGTAAGCACAACAGAATAAATACAAGAACCTAAATCAAAAAACTTGACTGTATGCCCTCCCCTCCCCTTTTTTCCCCCCCTCCTTTCATCTCTCCTCCTCCTCCCTATTTATGCTGCTTCTCCCCCATGCACAGTTGATGGTTAAGTTATATAAAGATTGGAATATCTCTAGCATTGCTACTGGTAAAACCGATGAGAAAAAATGAAAAAAAAAACCTCTTGCTATTTGCCATTGTTTTTAGATTTTAAAACCCAGGGCAGAAAGCAGCTACCTTTAAAAGGGTGGTAAAAACGGTCAAAAACAGAAAATTTCCACGGGAAAACCACTGACTACTAGCTGTAGAACGCAAAACGTCAACAATTTTCTGCTATCCCTATGTTTTTTTCGTTATCCCCCTTTTTACACCCTCATTAAAACCAGAAAAATGTATTCTGGGGTTTTTTTTCATCTATTATTTTGCTTCCTTTTTTTTGTTTTCCTATTTGTGTCTTCCATGTTTTTTTATTTTGCTTTTTTTGGTGTTCCTGTCCTATTTTTCTAGCTATTTTCTTCTTTTCTCTATATTTCGATGCACCTTATCTTTTTCTATTTCTTCTGTAATTTTTCCCTTTTCCCCTCGCTCATAGTATAAAAAATTCTCGCAGATTTCTTTTGTTTCCCTAGCACATTTTTGTGATGGGGAACCCGGAAGGGAGGAAGGGAGGAGGGTTTTCTGTTTCGATAGGTTTTGAAATAAAATCAAATTCTCTCTTTTAGGAAAACAGGGATGAACAAGATAAAAGTGAAAAAAGAATGGTTACAAGCACCAGGGGGGAATTGGGGAACAATACGGGATGAAAGAGAGAGAGAGAAGAAAAAGGGAAAGAGAGAGAAGAGAAGAGAGAGAGAAAAGGGGAGAAGAGAGGAGAGAGAAGAGAGGACGACTGCAGACAAAAAAAACAGACACATCATCAGATAGTAAACAGACTGACATACAGAGTGTTGGATCAACTTACCAACACACCCCAGGCAGGGGCAAGATAGAGAAGGGCGGGGCTTCATCTAGGAAGTTTGTCCGAAAGCAAAAACCATCCATCATGCTGCATAATCTAGGTCTCTTTTGGTATTACTTTGTGGGGAGGGGGAGGGGGGGGGTTTTGAGTGGGTGGGTCGTGTGGGGGGGTTTTTTAGTGATGTTTATACTTGATTTGGGTTTTGAAGTTTCAATTAAAAACAGATGTCCTGCGTAGCATGCTTTGAATTTTTTGTTAAAAAAGGAGAAAAATAGGTAAAAAATTTAAGGGAAAAAAAAACAAGTTCCTGGTAAAATCACCATTTGTAATTAGGCAGCCTTCACATTTTTCGGGCACAATACTGCAAAGTTTAAACCAACCATCTGGGAAATAGACCAAAACTTTGGGTGCCCAAACCTTACACGAAAAACCGACGGGGAAGGAGAACGGTTTGGGGGCAGTGGATCACAGAGACAGCAAACGCTGAGGGGCAAGAATTACAGAATCGCCCATTTAGGAACGGGGGAAAGGCAGGGGGTTATTTAACACTGCAAACTACATGGGTTTTTTATCTGTTTACCAAAATGGCTCCGGGAGAATTTATGAGTCAAAAGGCATAGAGATGGCTCGTTATCTACTGTAGCCCCTTTTCCATCAACCCACTCGCTTTCCCCCTGTTACCATCATTAAAATTTTTACAATATCATTATGTCAACTTTCCCTAAAAAAACAAAAAAACTCACCCTCCACCGAAAACCAAAAACCCTTACCACAAACACACACACACAAAAACACACACAACAACACACACACACACACACAACACACACACACCACACACACACACACTTAAATCCTGTTCCCTTTCATAAAGTAGGGCAATTTTGTGCAATGGGGAAAAAGTACAGAATTTAAAAAAACCGCATACACACGGGGACTAAAGTAAAAAGCACTAAGGCTTTTTTTTTCCCTTATCCCCGTATAAAAGAACAAATTTTTTTAAAATAAAAAAAAAAACGTTTCTTCCATGCCACGGGGATGGGGAGGTCCCCGGGAGGGCTGGGGGAATCAGCATCTTGCTTTCCTGTAATGACAAAAGTGGTTCATCTGGAAAATCAGTGCACAGGCAGTGGGTATTTTCTGCACGGATTTTTAAAAAAGTGTGCTACGTTTTTTATCAATTAGGGGGAAAAAAAGTGGGGTTTTTTTCTTTTTTTTCATTCTTTTTGTTTGTTTCTTTTTTTTTTTTTTTGGAATTTTCTTCGTACTTTTTTTTTCCTCCCCCTTTTTCCTTTTCCCCTTTAAACGCTTTTCTTCCCTTTTCCCCTTTAAATAAGCTCCTTTTATAAAATTTCCCCTTTTTTTCATTTTAAATTAAAGGGGCCTTTTTTTTTTAAAACACTAATTTTAAAACTTTATCAATATTTCCCCAAAAATTTTATCACTACCATCTCATCATCATCTTTTCTACTCTACTATCTATAACTACCACTATACCACTACCACTGGACCCACTTTCTACCAACACTACCCAAATCCAAAATACTACTATACACTACACTACTAAAACTACTGCTAACTATCATTAATTAATCTTTTCTTTTTTTTCCTTTTTCCTTTTTTCTTTTCGCTTTGGTTTTTTTTTCCCCCGTTTCTACTGACTGTTCCCATCATTTTTATATAACATTTTGTATTTTGTGTTTCCCCCCGCTCCTCCCAATTTTCATCATCCCGGGGTACATTTTCCTTTATTCAATTCTACCTTTTGTACTGCTGAATAGGTTTTGTTTTTTTCTTTTTTCTTTGTTTTTTTAATTTGGCAATAAATAAAACTAATGAACCTCTCCCTTTCTTTTTCTGAATGCACATTTAAAAAGGGGTGCCTGTGTTTTTTGGGGAGAAAAAAGAGAGAGGAGAGGAGAAGAGAGAAAGAGAGAGAGAGGAGAGGGAGAGAGAAGGGGGGAGATCAGAGACAGACAGACAGACAGACAGACAGAGACACAGAAAGAGGGAACACAGAGAGGAGAAGAGAAAGAGAGAGAGAAGAGAAGAAAGAGAGAACAGACAGACAGAAACAAAAAGAAAAGGCAAAACCCCTGCATTCTGTCAAATTTTCATTTTGTTAGCAAAATGGTGACTCTTACATGTAAAATAAGCGAAATCTCATGCCTAACATTCTTAAAATTTCTTCTCTCTCTCCTCCTCTCCTCTCTCTCCTCTCCACTCTCTCTCTCTCTCCTCTTCCCCTACCAACACACACCAAACACACCATTATACCAACACACACCACACACACAACCCCCACACAAAAACAAAAGCACACCTTTTCCCACTAAGACTCACTCACAGGGGGGAAAAAAAAGGGGGGAGCAAGAAGCAAAAGAAGCCAGAGACCAAAAGAAGAGAGCTCCTGTCAATCTCACCTATAGGCAAACCACCATAGCAAACAAGGAAATTCCCCCTTCCCCCCACCCCCCAAAAGGGAGGGGGGGGTACAAATTGCGGTGAATGGTAAGATCCAAAAAGATTCCCGATAGACACGATATTGTCACGGTGGGAGCGGAACATGAGTTGGAGACCAGCTGGATCTGGTTAAACTAGTTTAAACCGGTTTTGAACTGGCTTAAACCATTTTAACCGGTTTTTAACCCGTTTTAAAACCCGTCAAACCGGTTTAAACCATTTAACCATTTTTAGGGGCTGAACTGGTTTTAAAAGTTTAAGCCGTTTATACCATTTTCAATTGGTTTGAATTAAACCAGTTTAACACTATCTAGTTTGAATGGTTTGAACCGATCCAGTTTCAACTAGTATTCATTGTTTAGGGCCATTTTAAAGTGAACTGGCTGTCACCTTTGCATGTGATTGTAAAAACTAGTTTGGGTGATTTAACTGGTTTGAACTAAACTCTGTCTTCTCTACCTCTCTCACTCGTCTCTCATCTCATCTCTTCAAAATCTTCCTCTCCTCTTCTCATCTCTCTCTGCCTCTCTTTCCTTCTTCTACTCTTTTACTCATCTATGTGTTTCCTATCTCTCTCTTTCACACCCCTCTCCTCTCTCTCCCTCCTTTTATCTTCCTTCCCTTTATCTCTCTCTTTCTCTCTCTCTCTCTCTCTCTCTCTCTCTCTCGTCTCTCTCTCTCTCTCTCTCTCTCCTCTCTCTCTTTTCTAAGATATATGCCGAAGAGTATATGCTAAAGACTTACCAAACTTACAGCTGTTATATTTTACTTTCGATATCTTCCAATTTGCCTCTTGAATTGTACTGATGTCTAAGCAATAAAACTAACTATTTCATAGTTCACAGTGCAACCCTCTCTCTCTCTCTCTCTCTCTCTCTCTCTCTCTCCTCTCTCTCTTTCTGAAGACTATCTCCAATCTATCTCTCTCACTCAGCTTTA
>CM054153.1:41337649-41415149 GCA_028751875.1 Rapana venosa
CTTAAACAGCAAAAGAAAAACAAAAAAACAGAAAATCCCCAAAAATCCTGGCATCATGAATTCAGCTCTAAACCTCATTTTGGGGACGTCAATGTTTCAAGAAAGCGAGATTACAAGAAATATTTTCTATGTGGACAAGTGTTAGCTCTTAAAAACGTCCCCGTGACGGAAAAAGAGCGAGAGAAATCCAGTCTTTTTAACTGGATGATACAGCATCCAAAACATCATTCTCTAAAGATATTCCTGAAGTCGGAATGATGCCGCCTTAATGGTGGGCTAAACAACGACCACACACGCAAAATCTTACTAGTGATGAATCTCGGAGTTCTATTCTGGGGAGCGATGAAGAAAGACAAGAAAACAAGAGACAGAGATGCTCAGTAAATCACTTCCCATAGCACTATAACCTTTCAGTTCCTTTTCTTTACTGCTGAAACAGCTTCTACACGGAAGGAAACTCTTTTTGTGATTACTGCAAAAATAAACCCCAGTGGATCGTATGATTAAAATTGTAAGTTATGACCCGGAGTGTGGAAACGGTCTTGTGTGAAATCAGATTCCTTTCTTGATTTTTAGAAAAGACCTTTGCTCCCAAACCACAGCAAATCAAAGATAACACTTGATAATTATCAGCCTAAAATGGTCAATACTCCCAGGAATTTAGGAAGCACTATTATCTTGAAATGCCTTTACTTTTCCTGACAATTCACTAAAAAGCCTAATCAATACTGAGCTTAATAACATCCATCTATTTCAAGTCTTTCGGATGAGACTATAAACCAATGGCCCGTGTGTGAACGCACGCAGAACATCTTGCGCACATGTTAAAACCTGTTCGATTTTTCGGATGAGTAGGCCATTGTGTGCCGGTGGGGAATGGATGACACAATTTACAAAAAGCATGCTCACGGGGACTGATGTAAATAAAGGATATGGGTGCTTATTCCTTTATTCTTGAAACAAAAGATTAAATGGATAAAAATCAAAAAGACCATTTGTTCCCAAATCACATCAAATCAAAGAAAACACACAGACATAAATCAGAATCGCTTACTACTGTCTTGAATTTAAGAGGTGCTGTCATTTCGATATTTTTTCACTTTTTCTCGACAATTTTACTAAATATCTAATCAACACTGACCTCGACATTCCTCTTACTTCAAAGGCAGAACACACTGGCTTTGGCTAAGATGCTGAATTGACCGTGTCTATAAAACTGTCCATTTATTTTCCAATCTCTTTCAGAAAAATAACAAATCTCATCAAAGTATTGGTCGTCAAGGTTTGGTCCTTTTTCTCCAAGATTAGGGCCTTGTGTGGGTGGCTTTAATGACTACAACCTTCGGGGCGAATTTACTCGGGTTAGAAGAAGTGTACAATGGATACCTGAGACTGAACATCTGTCTGAAGGTTTTCATTTAGCCTTGTTTTGGTAGTAAGTGTCACACTTGACTGATACGTTTGCTTTTGCTGGTACTGCTCAAAACAATCCAATTGATCAACTCTTACCATCAGTCTTGTTTGAACTAATTCTCACATTTAAACATCACATTTCATGTTAGTTATCTTTCAAAAAACCCAACAAATCTTAATAGTCTAGTGAGAAAAAGACGATGATTATGGTGACAACGGTGGTTGTGATGATGATGATGATGATGATGATGATGATGATGATGATGATGATGAGAAGGATGAGGAGAATTAGATGATGATGGTGGTGGTTGTGGTGGTGGTGGTGATATTGAGAATAATGATAAGATGACGACAATGATAATGATGATGATGATGATCTTATTTCAAAGAGGAACGGATAATTGCTGACTTTTTTCCATCTTTAGTTCTTGCCCTGGGTAAAACCGCTAAAACGTACAGATACAGAAAATGGGATAAATGTAGACACGATAGTAAACAGAGAAACGGGAAAGGAAACAGAGTGACGAAGATAAAAACACTGTTAGAGACAAAAAACCCATACAAACAGACAGACAGACAGACAGAGAGAGAGAGAGAGAGAGAGAGAGAGAGAGAGAGAGAGAGAGAGAGAGAGATTAGTGAACCTGGGAGCTATAGCCAAAAAACAAAACAAACACTTGCAAAAACACAACTAACAAATATATGTAAACAATATGAAGAAAGGATTCACACTTCAGCAACCTTCATACATATAAAAAGACTAACACAATAATAGCTCCTAACTAAGCTCTATCTATTTCCAATAGTTCCTAACCATGACTTCATCACACACGAATTTCCCACATGGGAGCAATGACAAGGCACGCCTAATGTCATGTACCACTGCAGAGTCCCACATTACTTGGTGAATGCTCTTGCATTTTCTGCACACACCTACCTGTTTGGGTTTTCCTGCGCTCTTTTGCAAGAAATCGGTTATTGACCCAGACATACATAGCTGGGCCCACGTTAGGATAGTGCTGACACTGCATGCAGCAGGAATTACCTTAACCCTCTTGTTGTTGGATTCTACAGAGCTAAACTGCCTGTAGATTTTGAATTCTTTGCAAGTTTTCTACCTCCATCTGACTTACTTTACTCCTAAGGCAATTGCGTGTGTGCATGACAAGTTATCAAGCTGAAATTTTGTCACAAGCTAGGCATGTCTTTGTACTTGCATTTAGGTGCAAATTTATGTGTCTGGTCACCAGATGTCTTGTCATTGTCACCTTATTTGTCACCAATCACAGGTAAAAATATGGTATATATGATAAAACAGCAAATCCTGCATGGATTTGACAAAAGTTCAAGCATATTAGTGTCGAATAAGGAAGTGTTACCCAGCTGATGTGTTTACCAAAAGTTATGTGCAATAGTACTTCAAGGATGTGTCACACAATGTCCCCAAAGCACCTGTTGTTTTATGGTATGTCTCGAGGAGACAGAAGTTTTGTTTAACTATTTTTTCTTTTGAAAACAAGTCATATTCAATCGACATGTGACCTTTATACTGCAGTTCATATCTGCGTGTGCTACCACATGTTCGTTAAGTGTACAGAAGTGTATTATTGTACATGACTGTCACACTGTCACCATTGTCACAGCACAGGTGTGACAAATTCGAAACAACACAGAACTCCTGTAACTCTACAAAATTTTAATGTTGGTAGTCTCTAAAGTAGTCGTAGTGGTGGCGGCACAGGGCCACATCACATCACAAAAAGCACAAATTATGGATGTGTGTGTGTGTGGGGGGGGGGGGGGTACCCATTGCTCTAACCTGTCGAACCTTGGCAGACGGAGACCTATTTTATTTTCCTTCTTGCTATTTTCATTATCAGCATATCTGTTCGTTTCTGCCATTGCAGTTTCAAAGCAAAAGTGTGGTAATAATGAGAAAACAGTCAAAAGGCATCGTTTTCAGGCGTCTATGCCGCGGACTGGCCGGGAGGTCAAATTTCTCCACAGTGGGTGTGTGTAGCACAGGTCAGGAATGTGCCGTGTAGCACGTTATTTTCTGGCTCACTCTTCTCCCTAACTGCAGCATTTCCTTCCTTCTCTTCCTCGTAATCGTTTAATATCGGACTCACTTAACAATTCTCGTTCAAATGTTTCTACTTCCAAGACAATAATATTCAATTTATCGTCTCGCTAATCAGATGAATCGTCTGCCACTAAAGAAAACGCCATTTTTTTCCGCCACGCTGCACCATTGAAAAGCGTTCTGGTCGCTGGCTGTTATTTCTTCCTTCCCTCCCTACTACACGCATGTTAGGGGTCTAAATTTATCACTGGAACCCTCTGACACCCTCCCTGCATCGCCCCACCAATTTTCAGACACATAGTGTGAAAACCACGAGATATGTGTGTGATGGAAAAGTACTGCCCACGTGGGCAGCACCAACTGTCGGCTGCGGTCGTATTGGAATCTAGCGGCAGCCTCCGTTACTGTCGGCTGCGGCCCGATCGGGGACAAAAGGGTTAAGCCAGATTGAACAGAGAGAGAGGTGGGAGGAAGAGGGAGAGAGAGGTGGGAAGAGAGAGAGAGGGGGAGAGAGAGAGAGAGAGAGAGAGAGAGAGAGAGAGAGAGAGAGAAAGGATCGAGACAGACAAACAGACAGACAGAGACAGAGATTGAAGGAGAGGGAAAGAAAAGGGAGAGAGGGTGAGGGTGAGGGAGAGAGAGAGAGAGGGTGAGGGTGAGGGAGAGAGAGAGAGAGAGGGAGAGGAGATAGAGAGAGAGAGTGAGAGAGAGAGGATTGAGACAGACAAACTGACAGAGACAGAGAGACAGAGAGAGAATGTGAGAGAAAGAAATGGGAGAGAGGGCAAGGGAGAGAGAGAGAGAGAGAGAGAGAGAGAGAGAGAGAGAGAAGAGAGGTAGGAGAGAGAGGCAGAGGGAGATAGAGAAGAGAGATAGAAGAGAGATATACTGAGGCAGAGAGACAGAGAAAGACACACACACACACACGGACAGAGAGGGCGGTAGGGGGTGGGAAGGGGGCACTGGTGAACCTGAAAGCTATAGATGAGATACAAATAAAACCAACTTGCAAAAAGCAGAATACCTATGTAAACAAAATGAAGAAATAGAAAAAACCTTCAGCCACCATCAAACATAAAAAATACTCTGACTATAGTTTGATACTAAGCTCTATCCTAAATAGTTCCTAACCAACCATGACTTCAACACATCTGACTTTCCCACAGGCGGGCAACGAAAAGGCATGACCAACATCACTACCACTGCATAGTCCCACACGAGTTGGTGAACGCTCTTGCATTTTATGCACACACCTACCTGTTTGGTTTTCTTGTGCTCTTTTGCAAGAAATGGTTTATGGCCCCAGACATACATAGCTGGGCCCACGTTATGATAGTGCTGACACTGCATGCAGCAGGAATTAGTAAAGCAAGTTTGAACAGACAGACAGACCGACAGACAGAGAGAGAAAGAAAGAGAGAGAGACACAAGAGACAGAAGGGGGTGGGGGGGGGGTAGAGAGGGAGAGAGAGAGAGAGAGGTGGGAGACAGAAAGAGGGGAGATGCCGGGGAGAGTGGAGTGAGAGCAAGATGGAGAGAGACGTGTGGGAGGAATGGAGAGAGAGGAGGGAGAGAGAGGGGGGGGGGGGGGGGTGGCAGAAAAACAGAGAGAGAGAGAGAGACAGAAAGACAGAGACAGAAAGGGAATTTTTACAAGACAAGATAAACCCAGTCAAAATGTGAATCTACAGGCGACAAATGGAAAACAAATAAAGGCAATTTTAGGGACAAAAGAAGAGTGGAAAAGTACACCGAGCTGTCTAAAAGCAAGTGCTTGGAAAGTGCTGATTTGGTAATGATAGGACAATAGGCGTGTATAGCCTCCACCCCCTCCCCCTACCTCTTCATAGACTTGGATCCATCAGTGAAATCGCTAGCGTAGGATGGATAATCAAAGACGGACAGAGTTCTTGGAAAAATACCTTGTAGACCATCGAACTAGTGACGTCCTTCTTATAAGCGGCAAGATCAGATCGAACAACCCGGATTTCCACCATGCACATAGGCGTCTTGGGGAACTTGGGGCAAGAGACAGATAACACCCACATCGATCGATTGGGGATCAGGAAGGATGCGAGTCTCTGGAGGTTAGATGGCAGAGGGAGATTTCTCAAACTTTTCCTGGATCTGTTATAGTTAGTTTTTAGTGTGTGATAGTGATGATGACGATGATGATGATGATGGTGTTATCATCATTACAATCAATACTGCTGATGATATCAGTATATGTGTAATATCATCATCATCATCATCATCATCATCATCATCATCATCACATTATTCTTCAACATCATCATCATCATCATCATCATCACCATCATCATCATCATCACCACCATCACATTCTTTTTCATGATCATCATCATCATCGCTAGCCCCATCAACTCCAAATAAAAATGAGCTTCGTGTAAAGGTAAAGGTAAAGGAGTCCCATAACCTATAAGGTCGTAGGGGAGCGAGGCGTCAGAGACCTCACTTCTCTAGGGCCAGCATATTGAGGGCGGCGCCCATCTCCTCTCCCTCGCTGCTTTACCTTCCCTGGCCCTAAAGAGGGCAAGGTACCCATTTACAGCTGGGTGAACTGGGGGAACTGTACTGAAGCCAAGGCGCGCAAACGCTCACCCATCCAACTGGTAACCACGCTCGACGCTGCTTAACTTGGCTGGGGAAATGCGAGTGCTCCGACCACTGAGCTATCCCGTCCTTCGTGTAAAAACTCACTAAAACAGGCTAGCAGCTATTTCCACACCATATTAAACTATCTGTTCCTATTATTTGGGATCAAGGAAAATCGTCATTTTTCAAATCTGTTCACCTTTCTTCCTTTGTTTCTTTTCGCTCTTCTCCTCTGTCTTTTCCTCCTTATCCAGGCTTCTCCTTTTTCTGCTGCTTCCCCCTCCTTTTTTCTCTATATCTCATTTGTACTTGTTACCAAATTTCTCCTTTTCCCCTTTTGTTTTTCCTCTTCTTTCTCTTTCTCCTTTGTCAATTTGTTTATTCTTTTGTTTCTTTACCCTACCCTATTTCTGCTGTCTTTTTTTTTTAATTCATTTTTGTCCTTTGTCTTTTTTTCTTTCTTTCTTTTTTCGGTTCACCTATTTCAGTTTTTGTGTACCCCTCCCTGTCTATCTTTTTCTATATTTCTGTCTGAAACTCAATTCTTTTTTAGTTTAAGATTTCACTGTTTGAGTTTTTGTGTGTTATTTTCGTCTTTGTGTCTATGTTTTGTTTCTGATTATTTTCAGACTTTTTGTATTTTTTCAATTTCATTGTCTTCGCGTTTGTTTTCTTTACTTTGTTTCCTTTTTTCTGATTCTTAAACTCTATACTGATTGTCTAAGTTCTTTTTCAAAAAAAACGTTTTTGGTCTTGCCTTTTTCTTGTGGGTTTTCAACAACACAGATTCATTTTTTGTTCTTCGCGAGTTTTTCTCTCTTTGTTTTCTTGGCTTTCTTTCTTCAAGTCTTTGGTGCTTAGTTTTTATTTATTTGGTTGGAGTTAAGGTTTTGTTGTCGCTTTTTCTTGCTTCTTTTTCCTTTTCAAAGTAAAAAAAATACACTAAAAATATCATATCTGGAGTATCACATTTTTAGATGAGGGAGATTACAGAGTAGCAGGGATGGGTTGGAGAGAAGAACAGAGAAGTGACGGGAGATAAACAAATGGTTCTGGCTGCAGAGTTTGAGGAGTGGCCAAGATTGGGACCAAGATGGAAAGAGGCCCAGAAAGCAACATTCATTCATCATCCATTAATCAGAAGAATACCTTCACTATCTCTGTCTTTATGTCTGTCTGTATGCGTGTATGTGTGTGTATGTATGTATGTGTGTGTCTGTTTGCCTCTCTGTTTCTGTCTCGCTCTCTCCACCATCGAGATTATTTTTCCCCTCCACAGTCATTGCTTATTTATTCCTTTCTCCATTTATCCCCCCCCCCCTTCTCTCTCTCCCTCCCTGGGACTGGATGTTAAAAAAAAACTACGAGTGTTTATTCAGTATCCTCGAAATAACAAAAGGCTTGACTTCACGTGATTGACTCTCTCTCTCTCCCGATCTCTCTCTCTCTCTCTCTCTCTCTCTCTCTCTTCTCTCTCTTCTCTCTCTCTCCTGTAAGTTCATTTAATTAACCCTTTCAACAACAGCCTCCCTCCCCTCCCAAAATGGACGTTTGCTTAGCCATCTGATAACACTATTGAGCCAACAGTCTTGGTGAGCTGGGGGTCTTTGCTTTCAGTTCAAATCGACTGTGACTGGATAAGAAAAAATATTAATGCCTAAATCTAATACTGAAATCCCACGTATATGTGAGAGGTAATGGGTACAGACGGTCGTTCAAAGAAAAAGAAAGTTAAAAATATAACGAAATTTATGAAGTGGTGTGTGTGTGTGTGTGTGTGTGTGTGTGTGTGTGTGTGTGTGTGTGTGTGTGCGCTTGTGTTTGTGTGTGTTTGTGTGTGTGTTTGTGTGTGTGTGTGTGTGTGTGTGCGCGCATGCAAGTGCTTGCGTGCGTGCGTGCGTGTATACAAGCATAGATGAGTTTGGTATAATTTCAGGTAACATTACTAGGTATAGCAGTATATAAATGGGAACTGCTAATATCATTACATGAATAATAAAATCATAATCATCATCATCATCATTATCATTGTCATCATCATCAATATTATTGTATTTGTTATTATTATCACTGTCATCATGATCCCAATTATCATTATTATCATTAGCATTATACTGATGACGACAATCCTTGTTACTCTTATCATAATCATCATAATCGTAACATCATTGTCATTATCACTTTCTTCTACGTCTTCAATGAAACAATCAGCAAGCCAATCAAAAGTGTACCTTTTCAATTACAACTACAGACAACTCTGAAACAGATTTTTAATCCATTGGATGATGGAAAGGGACACTTGCACGTCTAGACCAATCACTGGCTTGCTTTCCGTCCACGTGACAATGGAAAGGGGCACGTGCACGTCTAGGCCAATCAGTGCCTTGCTCTCACTCCACGTGACAAATGAGGTCCATCCATAAAGGAAAGGTGAAGGTGAGTATCAATTTCCACTCTGGATTAAAGCGTCTGCCACTTCTGTTTCAGGGCCGATGGAAAACTACATTTTTCTATTCCTTCTTTCTCCATCTCCTCCCCTTTCTCCTTTTCCTCCTCCTTGTTGTTGTTGTTGTTGTTGTTGTTGTTGTTGAGTTCTTCTTCTTCTGCTTCTCCTCCTCCTCCTCCTCCTCCTCCTCCTCTCCTCCTCCTCCTCTTCTTCTTCTTCTTCTTCTTCTTCTTCTTCTTCTTCTTCTTCTTCTTCTTCTACTTCTTTATCTCTCTTTCTTTCATTTTTCCTTTTCTTTCAGTTCTTCTTTTCTATTTTTTCAAGCTTACGTTATTATTTTATGTTTCTAATCTTAGCTATCGGGTTCTCATTCTCATCTTTTTCTCTTCTGCTGTGCTGTCTTATCAATCAAGCTTGTTTTTGTTTTCTTTTTATCCAAATCTTTTATCTCATTAATCTCTCATTCTTACCCCATGTTCTTTTTCTTCAACTTCTTCTTTTTCTTTTCTATCTCCTCCTTTTCAATGTTGTTGCTGTTTTATTTTTCCTAACTTTTAGTGTTTCTTTTTTTTCTTAACTCCTTTTTCGATGTGTATAATTTTTATTCTTTATTTTTTTTCTTCCGCACATTTTCCCAATTTGATATTGCTTTAATTATTTACATATCTATTTTCTATGTCTCAGTCTAAAGGCTTTTCTTCCATTTTGCTGATGTGTTATTGGACTGTTTTCGTTTTACTTTTTCATACTGTGTTCAATCTAGTCGTCTTTGTTTTAACCTCTGTTTGTTAATTCCTCTTTTGCTTTTTCTGCTAATCATCCAAAAACTCACGTACAGTTAATTCTTCAAAGTGTTATCAGACTCTCTGAGCCACCTTTTTTCCAACTATCCTTAATGGATTTTGTCCCTGTTGCACACTCGTGTTTGGGATTCTTTCTTCTTCTTGTGACTTTCATCACTACAGATTGTATTGAGTTCGTTCTTTCTGCTGTGCTTGATATCTTTGGATGTTTTCCTTTTCTAACCTTGTATTCGGCTACATTTCATGGTTGCTTTTACTTTCTAGAGAAAAAATCATTCAGAAAACTGTATGGGGAAATACTTCTTACAATTTCAGGTGACAGAGCTTGCAGTGGAGTTCTAATGACTGGGGGGTAGGGGTGGGGAGGGAACCTAGTGGTGAAGTAGAAGAGGAAGTGTTGGCAGCGAAGTTGTTACAGAGGCAGCCAAAGTTGGGAACAAGTTGAGATAGGGAAAAGTTTGTGAGAAATGGTGCCCAGAATACAAAATCCATTATCCATCATCCAGTGGTAATCTCTCTCTCTCTCTCTCTCTCTCTTTCTCTCTCTCTCTCTATCTCTCTCTCTCTCTCTCTCTCTCTCTCTCTCTCTCTCTCTCGTTCTATCTGTCTTTCTCTCACTGTCTCCCCTCCCCTCTCTCTCTCTCTCTCGTTCTGTCTTTCTCTCTCTGTCTCCCCTCTCTCTCTTTCTCTCTCTTGCCCCCTCTCTCTCAGCCCCTCTGTCTCTCTGACCTTTCTGTCTGTGTCTCTCTCCCCTTCTGTCTGTCTGTCTGTCTGTCTGTCGCTCTCTCTCTCTCTCTCTGTCCCTCCCTCCCCTCTCCTCTCTCTCCCCTCCCCACAACCTCCCTATCTCCATACCTATGAATGCTAACTTCATTCGCCCAAACCCCCTCAACAACAGCAGAGGTGAGTTCAGACAGTCTGAGAACACTTTTGATCAACTGTACTACCCAGCCTTGGGTGATCATTTTTAGTTCACACCGACTATGGCTAGACAATAAAAGAATGAGCTCTGAGACATGCCAGAGAAGCAATGTTAAAATAGGCAGTGTTCAACGATTAATAAAACGAAAACTGAGAAATGAGATCTAAGCAGTGAATTAAACAATCCATGCACTAAACACGCAGAGCCACCCTCATAACGCTTCTTTCAATTCCCCAAAGTGACAGACGGATTGCACGTGCTGGTCAGGGGCCAATCAGAGGCTTGCTCTCACCCCACGTGACAGATGGGGTCAATCCCAGAGCTCATTGCACATGTCAGTGGCTATTTCCTGTCTGGATTAAAGCATCTGCTGCTTTGTTTGGGGTTAGGGGGAGAACATGTGATTGTCCATTTATACTGCTCCTCCTCTTTTCCCTTCTTTTTTCTTCTTCTTTCGTCTATTTTTAACCTTACTCTCTCTATTCAATCCACTTTGTTCCATTTCTATTAGTTTCCTTTTGCACCCTTCTTCACAATCATCGTCCTATCTTTTTATTGCTACTGCTGCTGTTTTTCGGATGTATGTACGTGTGTGTGTGTGATAACTATTATTTCCTTCTCCCTTATTTCTCCCATACTCATCCTTCTTTCTTCCCTTTTTTTTTTTTTTCTTCTCTTCCCCCTTTCTTCCTTTTTTTTTTTTGCTCGCTTTTTTTCTTTTGTTTACCAGCTGCTACTTTACTTTTTCCAAACTCCTATCTCTCCCCTCTCTCACCCTCACACACACACACACACACACACACACACACACACACACACACACAACCACACAACCACACAGACAATATTCCAGGAGGCAGAGAGAAAAGAACATGCCGACACACCAAAACAGAATCCCCAAACAGAAAGGGGTGGGGGAGGGGGGTCATGTATAGGGATTATGAGGATGTTATAGGGAAGGGATGCAGGGGGTGGGGGGAAAGGGGTGGAAAACAGGAGGAAGGAGGGGGGTATGGGAGTCAGGTAGGTCCAGAGGTGCTCTGTCTCTGACAGAGGGCAGCCAAAGCCACTACGTTGTCCCAGGCGCGTGCTCTGCCCTCTTCATAGCCACTGTTCTCGGCTGCTGTCCCATGATGGAGGACAGTGAAAGACAGAGAGCGGGAGAGAAAAGGTGTGTGTGTGTGTGTGTGTGTGTGTGTGTGTGGTTGTGTGTGTGTGTGTGTGTGTGTGTGTGTGTGTGTGTGTGAAAGAAAGTGAAAGGGAGAGAGAGAGTGAGAGAGAGGGAAGGAGAGAGAGAGAGAGGGGGGGGAAGAAAGAGGCAGACATACATACAGACAGACAGGCAGATAGACAGACAGGCAGATAGACAGACATAGATACACAGACAGACTGTCAGACAGACAAGCTTTTTCCTTTTTATGATTTACAGTTCGCTGAGAGAGAGAGAACTTTTAACAATTAATTTGCTTTAAATGAAACTGGGAGATTACAAAATCAAAGTGAGCACACAACCTATTCAGAACTACTAGTGGAAATGCAAATAGGAAATGACCTTGTCGAATCAGCAAATAAGGTCTAATGCAAAACCCAATTAAAACAACTTTTACCTGAACCTAACAGGTATCTTTGGAATTAAATTAACTTTTGAAATGATTGACGTCCTCAAATTCGGGGTGTGGTTACCTTAATGGCGCTGTAAAAGGGGTGGTAGAAGCAAAATATCGCTATTAGTAAGCCTCAGAGTGTGAAAAAGAAAAATTAACTGACAAATATTAAAATTGATTTCGGTGAATATCTTTAAAACTAGATCACCTTTTAAATAATTGAAATCCCCAGAATCGGAATGCGGTTATTTAATGGTGGATAAAAATGGTCGCACACGCGAAATCTCATCATTGGTAAACCAAAGAGTTGTAGCCAAAGAACAACAAAACAATTCTATGACAAATATCGAAATTGATTTTGCTGACGAATAAGCAGGGCTTAGATCAGTGGTCAGAGCACTTGCTTTCCCTCAGCTAAGGTTAACAAGCATGAAGCGAGGCTACCACTTGTATGGGTGACCGTTTGCGCGCCTTGACTTCAGTACAGTCCCCCAGTTCACCCATCTGTAAATGGTTACCTGCCTCTTTATGGTCAGGGAAGGTAAAGCACCAAAGAAGAGATGGGCACCACCCTCAATATGCTGGCCCCTTGAGAAGCTGAGGTCTCTGATGCCTCACTCCCCTAAGACCACATAGGTTATGGGAACCTTTACCTTTACCTATAAAAGGTCATTTTTCCAAGATCATCAGAACAAACTTTTCTTATAAACTAAACTTCATTCTTGATCACAAAAAATGTTGCAGGATTTATGGATTTGCACTTTTTACAGTCAGCAAACTTATCCACTCCTGTTGCTTATTATTGCCATCAATTATACAAAAACCCCACTAACAGCATTAGAAACCGAAATCAGAACAAAATATTTGCTAAAGGAACGTACAGTTCTGGTCATTAGGCTATGCATTTTCTACATTTCATAATGATGTTATATACAGTTATCCACACTACATATAGCACACACACAAAAAAGGTTACATATTCACACACACTACACGCATGCACGCACACACACACACACACACAGACACACACACACACACACACACACACACACGGACACCCCCCCCCCCCACATAAACACACACACACACACACTCGTGATAGGTTCATGTTATAATTAAAAGGAAATGGCATAGTATAAAAATAGTATAAAAACAAACAACTCTTTTTTCTTACAAAATATTCTGGTTACTTTGTTTCTCTGTTGTTATTGTTGTTTTATAAAGAATCTCCCTTCCAGAGTTTTTTCCCTCCCTTTTCTCTCTCTGTCTGACTCTGTGTCTGTCTGTCTGTCTGTCTGTCTGTCTGTCTGTCTGTCTGTCTGTCTGTCTCTCTCTCTCTCTCTCTCTCTCTCTCTCTCTCTCTCTCTCTCTCTCTCTCTCTCAGCATCATAACTGGGCCCCAACTTGCCAGATCAAGGGAAGTCAGTGGAGCTGAACAAAGATAGACCACCATAATGGGCGATAAACGCTGCCTGGCTTGGTCTGGGAGAGGGGAGATGGAGGGCGAAGCATGAGGAACGAGGTTGTGTGGGGGTCTGGTCTAACAACATGGACAGCTAGCTGCTGGTCTGTGAGCGGTAAATCACTGACAGCCTTCGTTCCACCCATGAACATTCTGGTCATAAAAGAGGTTCCAAGGGGAATTTTGTTCTTCATCATTAAGAGCTTTTTTTTAGAGGTCAGTTTTGTAACAAAACAAGGGTCCTTGGTGTATATTGGGACCTGAAGTAAACCTTAATTCATAAGTCCAACTTTAATCTCTCTCTGTCTCTCTCTGTCTCTGTCTCTCTCTGTCTGTGTCTCTCTATCTCTCTCTCCTCCCGTTTTTCTTATTTTCTGTTCCATTCCTCTTTTTCTTTCCCAGTCTCAGTCTCTCTCTTGAGCTAGCAGTCTTTCTGTTTGTCTGAATGCATATCTGGAAATGAAAAAAAGTCTTATTCAGAAAGCTATCCATGTTAAGTTTGATTCATAAAATAATGACCATCCCCAAGCCCAGTCATATCCTCTTCCAGCTGCACATTCACTTGAAGACTTAAAAGCATACAAAGGAAAGGGGTAGCCTACTGGTTATGCCGTATAGATGAAACGCACCTAGAAAACGAAACATCCAGTTTGGAAGTGTGCGATGGTTTAACCCCAGTCTATTTATGAATTTAAAAAACCCAAAATCATGATACCATCAATTTTTACAGATTCACACTCCCGAATTCCCGATACTTTCAGAGGTGCCATGACTTAATGATAATAATAATAATAATAATGATAATAAAAAAAATGTATGGAACTTACATAGCGCTGAATCTTGTAAAGCAACAAATCAAAGCGCTCAGATGACTTTTTTTATGTGTGTATGCGGTTTTGTAAATTTTGTCATCTGTTCCCACCGGCACACGATGGCCTACTCTTTCGAAAAGCGGAACAGGATTTAATGTGTGCGCAAGATGTTCTGCATGGTTCGCACACGGGGCCTCGGTTTATAGTCTCATCCGAAGGACTTTGACATTCAGTTCGATTTTTTTGTCAAACTGGGAAGAAAGGGCGAGGCTGGGAATCGAACCCAGAACCTCACGGTTTACTTGTTGGCAGGCAAACGTCTTAACCATCCTGCCACCTTCCTTCACGTTCATTACTTATGTACATTAACCTGATAAAGCAGAAGTTCTTAGAAAGTCAGAAAGTGTTGTCTTGTAAAGTACAGAATCGCTTCCCAAGAGGCTGAGAAAGCCCTGTGTACAGAACAGTCCATTGAAATGTCAACCGCCACCCCCTCCTCCCTGTACAATCTGATCTTTGAATTGGAAAAATTGACTGAAGGATTGTTCAGGGACTGTCATCTCTGTCTGGGAGCATTCTTCCTAAACATTTAGTGGAGCTGCTAGCTTTGACTAACTGCTGTTGTCAGTGTGGTCATCTGATACATATCTTTTCTTGATGGAAAAGTGACTGATCATTTACTGGGCCTGACACATTCTGTCTGGGAATCTGTATTGAATATTGCTTCAGCTGCTGAATTTCCGGTTGACCAGTTTAGCCTTTCCAAAAGCCTTCAAAAGAGAAAGGCAAGTAATGACTCGCAGTTTATATGGCCATTCATCATTGCACTGCTATACTCTTTCCTGTTAGAAAGGGCTCGTTCACAACAGTCATTTGCTTCATGGATAAATGATTCATGACTTTTTTATGGTGTCAGTTCTAATTGGTCACCATGATGGTAGTTTAACGATTCAAAAGCACCCTGTAACGTGAACATGATAGGAATAATATGTTATGGCGAAAAAAGTCCAACACTGCCCACTCTTCTCTCAGTCTGTTTTTTTTCTTTCTGTCTCTGTCTGTCTGTCTCTCTCTCTTATAACATGTATGGGCCAACAAAATTCTTTCTAAATAAATTCTTTCATAGTTCAGAGCTCTCTCTATCTATCTATCTCAACATTTTCCACTATTAACCAATCTATGTATCCCTGTTGATAACCTCAAATACAGATGAACTCATAGACTTACACCATGAGAACAACATTCAGGTAAAAAAAGCAGAAAAGATATCTTCAACATTCACTTCCTGGGCAATGACAAATCAAACAATAATGGAGTCAAAACAAATGTTTAACAAACATGCATACTGTTCTAACACCATTTCAACATTACAAAAATGACAACACATGATAAGAACTGTATATCTTCTAAACTTCCCTCTCAAGTTGCAATGAGTAGATAAATGACACTGATGTATCCAAAACTGAAACAAAACCCGAACAAAATCACCAAAAATGATGCTCCCAGGTAGCTGACATGTCTGGCCCTAACCGATACCCTGTCAGGGATGTAAAAAATACCCTGTCCCCCTGGGGAGCCTGCTGGTAGTAGCGGAAACAAGAAGCAATTCAACAAATCGGAGGAGGTAACAGCCGCCCTGTCAGTGCTAAATCCCTATTCCATCCATTAGAACAGTTGGCAAGTATTCCCTTTCCTTCTTCTACAAACATACTGGGATTTTCTGGATTTGGGGGGTAAAGAATTTGTTTCACCTCAGTTTTCCAAAGCCTAGGGGTCACTTCGGGCAGAACAATTCAATTGCACTGTATACTACTTCTGCCATGTAGTGGGTTTTGTAGATGATGTGACAGCCACATGATTCACAGCACTGATGAAGCCACAGATGCAGTTTAGGGATATTTTTCCCGTTTCTGCAACCTACCATGTACTGCCATGAGTTCTGAGAGCTTTCACAGAAATTCTTGACCCCTGCATGCCTGTAAACACAAACAGGGTCTAGAGGAGGTTTATATGTAAGAAGAAACCTAGAAGATGGTTACAACGGTGTCCGTAACCTCTATGAGGCCTTAAGACATATACTGGCTAAGAAATTTGCCTGTGTGGCTGTTTTCAAGTACCTGACTATAGTTATAGGAATTCTTACTCCAGCATTTTTCCAGCAGCAGTACATTACAAAAGGTTTTGGCATGAGCCATCTTGGGAAATATGATCCACACAGTTGGCTGATCAACCTTACACAGAACAACAGAGATGGGAAGACGAGACTGGCTGGTGGTAGTGGATCAAAAAGACAGCGAAACGCTGGGAGGCAAGAGTTACAGAAGCAGCTTAGTTTAGGAACAGGATAGAAAGAGGCATGGGTTTAGCAGACACTTGCAAGACTGCATGGCTTGTTATCTGTTGTACCAAACTGACTCTAGGCAGAATTGTATTAGGTCAAAAGAACATATATAGGGCTTGTTCTCAATTATACCATAAAGGGTTTAAACAGATTTTTGTTTTGTCAAGGAACAAAGTTATGGCTCAGGTATTGTACGATACTGGGTTCTAAGCAAAATTTAAGTAGATCGAAAGAAAAAAGTAATGTTTTGTGCTCTATTGTACCATAGTGAGTTTAAGCAGATTTGTATTAGGTCAAAGGAACATAGTGACGGTTAGTCACCTATTGTAACATAAAGAATTTAAGTAGATTATTTTTAGGTCAAAAGAACTAAGTAAGCAGCTTACAGAGTAAATAAAGGAGGCCTAAATCAATAACTTGTACTGTAGTGCTCTCTCCCTCTCCCTCTCTCTGCCCCTCCTCCTTTCATCTCTCCTCCTCTGTTTATGCTGCATGCTCACACTCATGCTCATGTATGTATGTGTGTATGTGTTAGTGTGTATATGAGAGATTGTGAATGTGTATCTAGCATTGCATACTGGTAGAAACCAGTGAGAAAAATGAAAAAGAAAACCTGCTTGCAATTTGCCATTGTGCTTAGACTTCAAACCCCAGGGCAGAAAGCAGCTACCTTAATAGTGAGTGAAAACGGTCACACATGCAAAATCTCACCACTGAGCACTAGCTGTGGAACTCAAAAAATACTATCATATCTTTTCTGCTATCCTCTTTATTGTTCCTCGTTTATCCCTTTTCTACGCCCCACAGTTTAAAAGCAGATAATTTATTCTGTGGTTTTGTTCTTCCATTCGCTTGCTTCCTTTTGTTTGTGTTTCTCTATTTGTGGTCTTTCCATGTTTCTATCTTTGTCTGTTTTGGTGTTCCTTTCCTTTCTTTTCTACCTAGTTTTCTTCTTTTCTCTATATTTCGATGCACTTTGTCTTTTTGTTATTCCTTCTGTCATTTCCCTTTCACCCTCGTCTTCATGGTATAATTAATCTCTGCTGATTTTCTTTTGTTTTCACTAGCACATTTTCGTGAAGAGGAAGGGCTGGAAGGGAGGAAGGGGAGGGAGGGGGTTTCTGTTTTGGGTAAGATTTGAAATAAATATCAAATTCTCTCTTTGGGGTAAAAACTGATGACACAATGATAAAAGTGAAAGAAGAATGCTTACAAGCTACCAGGGAGGAATTGGGGAACATTGAGCTGGTGTATGAAAGAGAGAGAAGAGAGAGAGAGAGAGAGAGAGGGAGAGAGAGAGAGAGAGAGAGAGAGATAGAGAGAGAGAGTGACTGACAGACAGACAGAAACAGGCAGACGCAGTCATCAGATAGACAAACAGACAGACACACAGACAGAGTGTTGGATCAGACTTACCAGACACAGCCCTGGTCAGGAGCAAGATGGAGAAGGGCGGGGCTTCATGTAGGAAGTTGTGTCCTGAAAGCAAAAAGCCATCCATTATGCTGTAATAATCTAGGTCTCTGTGTGTATGTACGTGTGGGGGAGGTGGGAGGTGGGGGGTTGAGTGGGTGGGTCTGTGTGGGTGGAATTTTTAGTGATGTTTATACTTGAGTTGGTTTGAATGTTTCAATTAAAAAGCGAGATGTCCTGCATAACATGCTTTGAAGTATCGCTGAAGAGGAGTTGAATAGGTAAAAAGCTGAAGGGAAAATAAGAATAATGTTCCTGGTACAATTTGCCATTTGTAATATAGGTCTAGGCTTGCACTTTTCTAGCAGCAATGCATGACAAAGCTTTTGGCCTGAACCACCATAGGAAATATGACCCACATAATTGAGTCACCAACCTTTCACAGAAAAAACAGCTGGGAAGATGATACTGGTTGATGGCAGTGGATCACAGAAACAGCTAACGATGAGAGGCAAGAGTTACAGAATCAGCCCAGTTTAGGAACAGGATGGAAAGAGGCAGGGGCTTATTAGACACTGGCAAGACTACATGGCTCATTATCTGCTGTACCAAAGTGGCTGCAGGCAAAATTGTATCTCCAGCAGTGCCAAAACTACAGGACAATCAGCCTCATAAGTCATGCCAGTAAAGTCATGCTGAAAGTGATCCTGAACAGGCTGAAACCTCAGGTAGAAGAGATTATCGCCGAAGAGCAGGCCGGTTTCCGCCCAAATAGAAGCACCACAGAACAGATATTCAACCTGAGGGTTCTGTGTGAGAAATACAGCCAGCATCAACAAGACATCTTCCACGTCTTCATTGATTTTAAGAAGGCCTTCAATAGAGTATGGCATGACGCTCTGTGGGCTACCATGAACAAATTAAACATGGGCCAGAAGCTGATTCACACCATCAAGGAACTCTACTCAAAGGCCACCAGTGCAGTACTCATACAGGGCACGGTAGGGGAATGGTTCCGTACCTCAGTTGGTGTCCGACAGGGATGTCTGCTGTCACTGACACTGTTTAACATTTTCCTTGAACGCATCATGACTGACGCCTTGGAAGACGACACAGGCACAGTCAGCATTGGAGGGCGAACAATCACCAACCTCAGGTTTGCCGATGACATTGACGGTCTGGCAGGGAATGAAGAGGAACTGGCCAACCTAGTGAAGCAACTGGATGAATATCCTCACGATACAGCATGGAAATCAGCGCCGAGAAAACCAAGCTCATGTCAAACAGTGCCCAGCCAATCACCACCAAGATCACTCTCAGCGGAAAAGAACTGGAGAAGTTGACCATTTCAAGTACCTTGGAGCTATTGTAAGTGAGGAAGGATCGAAGACCGAAATCCTAGCAAGAGCGGCACAAACAACAGTAGCAATGGCAAGACTGAAGACCATATGGAGAGACAGGAACATCCCTCTCGGAACCAAGGTAAAGTTACTAAACGCGCTAGTCATCTCAATCATGCTTTACGCATGTGAGGCATGGACACTGAACGCAGACCTACAAAGGAGGATCCAAGCAGTAGAAATGAGATGCCTCAGAAGGCTCCTTGGCATCTCATACAAGGACCATGTCACCAACAATGAAGTCCGCAGAAAGATCACTCAACAAGTACGGGACTATGAAGACCTACTGACCACGGTGAAAAAGAGGAAACTCAGATGGTATGGGCACGTAACACGCTCAGAAGGACTTGCAAAGACCATCCCGCAAGGAACAGTCCAGGGGAAGAGAAGACGGGGCAGACAGAAGAGAAAGTGGGCTGACGACATCCGTGATTGGACAGGGAAGGACTTCAATGTCACCCAGGCACTCGCCCACGACCGCGCTAAGTTGAGCCAGCTGGTCCACCGTTCGTCCACCATGCAGCGCCCCTTCTACCCTGGCGGGTTACGGGACCAGTAACAGTAACAGGTTTAAGCAGAATTTTTTAAGTGTAAAGAACATGGAAATGGCTTGTTATCTACTGCACCATAGTGGATTTTAAGCACAATTGTATTAGGTCAAAAGAACACCGTAAAGGCTCGTTGTCTTTTGTTACTTCCAAAAGCAGACTTTTCACTTTCTATACCACCAACCCACCTGTTTCCGTTTCTTCGGATGCTGTTTCCAATCATCTTAATATGTACTTTTTTTATATGTCTATCCCCCTGCTCCTCCTAAATATTGCGACATTTTTACTTTTTTTTTTCTACTGCTGATATTGTTATTTTGCCTTTGCTGCTGCTGAATTCTTGAAGAAACTGATTTTTTTCATGTTTGTACTGTTAAATAACGTGCTGACTACTTAAAAAAGACAATTTTAGTGGGGGGTTTTCATGTTCCCATCCCACCTCTTTTCTTTGTTTTCATTCTGTATCTCGGGAGGACGGGATAGCTCAGTGGTCGGAGCACTCGCTGTCCTCTGACGTCTTGCTCCCCTATGACCTTATAGGTTATGGGACTCCTTTACCTCTTTTTTTATCTCGGGGAAGGGGGGAAAGCTTAGTGGTTAGACAATTGCACTCAAGATGTGACAGCCCAGGGTCACGCCTAGGTTCGAGCCACCACCAAGATGTGGGGACTTTCCTCAACATCAGAGTTGACTCCACTCTCCTGAAAGTTCTTCAGAAGACACGATAAACCAAGGTCCCGTGGGCAGATGCACGCAAAACATCTTGCACACACGTTTAAACCCGTTCCGCTTTTGGGAAGAGAGGACCATTGCATGGCGGTAGAAATGGAGGACAAAATTGAGAAAAAAAGGCAAACATATTGATGTCGTGTTTGCATTTCATACCCGAAGTCGGAAGGCAGCTATCTTAATGGTGTGTAAAAATGGTCACATACACAAAAATCTAACCACTGGATAGCCTAATAGCACTAGCCAGGGAACGCAAAAGAAAAACTGCAACACATCTTTTCTGCTCTAATACCATTTCAACATTACAAAAATGACAACTCATGATAAGAACTGTATATCTTCTAAGCTGCCCTCTCAAGTTGCAATGAATAGATAAATGACACTGATGTATCCAAAACTGAAACAAAACCCCAACAAAATTACAAAAAAAATTATTCTCCAAGCTAGCTTACATATCTGGTCTTAACCGATACTCTGTCAGTGATGTAAAAAATACCCTGTCCCCCTGGGGAACCCGCTGGTAGTAGCGGAGACAAGAGGCAATTCAACAAATTGGAAGAGGTAACAGCCGCCCTGTCAGTGCTAAATCCCTATTCCATCCATTAGAACAGTTGGCAAGTATTCCCTTTCCTTCTTCTACAAACATACTGGGATTTTCTGGATTTTGGGAGGAAAGAATTTGTTAAACTTCAGTTTTCTCAAAGCCTGGGGGTCACTTCGGGCAGAACAATTCATTTGCACTGTATACTACTTCTGCCATGTAGTGGGTTTTGTAGATGGTGTGACAGCCACATGATTCACAGCATTGATGAAGCCACAGATGCAGTTTAGGGGTATATTTCCGTTTCTGCAACCTACCATGTGCTTCCATGAGTTCTGAGAGCTTTCACAGACATACTTGACCCCTGCATGCGTGTAAATGCAAATAGGGTCTAGAGGAGGTTTCCATGTAAGAAGAAACCTAGAAGATGGTTACAACCATGTCCTTAACCACTGTGAGGCCTTGAGTACATATACTGGCTGAGACACTTGCCTGTGTGGCTGTTTTCAAGTACCTCACTATAGTTATAGGCATCCTTACTCCAGCTTCAGAAAAAATAACTCATTTAATGAAAAGTACAGGGTTTTTAAGTTAAGGTGTCTGTTCTACCTGCAAACGTGAACATGATAAGAAAAATATTATTTTATGGTGAAAAAGACCAACACTGCCCACTCTTCTTTCAGTCTGTTTTCTTTAATATCTTTCTGTCTCTGTCTGTCTGTCTGTCTGTCTGTCTGTCTGTCTGTCTGCTTGCCTGCCTGCCTGTTTGTCTGTCTCTCTCCATAATGTATGGGCCAACAATTTTTTTTATCAATAAATTCTTTCATAGTTCAGATCTCTCTCTCTCTCACACACACACGCATTTTCCCCTATCAATCAATGTGTTGATCCCTATTGGTAATCTCCAAAACAAATGAACTCATAGACTTACACCATGAAAACAATATTCAGGTAAAAAAGCAGCAAAGATATCTTCAACATTCACTTCCTGGACAATGACAAATCAAACAATAATGGAGTCAAGAAAATGTTTAACAAACATGCATACTGTTTTAGCACCATTTCAACATTACAAAAATGACAACACATGATAAGAACTGTAAATCTTCTAAACTGCCCTCTCAAGTTGCAATGAGTAGATGAATGACACTGATGTATCCAAAACTGAAACAAAACCGGAACATAATCAGCAAAAATGATGATCCCAGGTAGCTGACATGTCTGGCCCTAACCAATACCCTGTCAGTGATGTAAAAAAATACCCTGTCCCCCTGGGGAGCCCGCTGGTAGTAGCTGAGACAAGAGGCAATTCAACAAATCGGAGGTGGTAACAGTCGCCCTGTCAGTGCTAAATCCCTATTCCATCCATTAGAACAGCTGGCAAGTATTCCCTTTCCTTCCTCTACAAACATACTGGGATTTTCTGGATTTTGGGGTAAAGAATTTGTTTCACTTCAGTTTTCCCAAAGCCTAGGGGTCATTCCGGGCACAACAATTCATTTGCACTGTATACTACTTCTGCCATGTTGTGGGTTTTGTAGATGACCTGACAGTCACATGATTCACAGCATTGATGAAGCCACAGATGCAGTTCAGGGGTATGTTTCCGTTTCTGCAACCTACCATGTACTGCCATGATTTATGAGAGCTTTCAGACATACTTGACCCCTACATGTGCGTAAACACAAACTGGGTCTAGAGGAGGCTTGAATGTAAGAAGAAACCTAGAAGATGGTTACAACAGTGTCCTTAACTACTGTGAGGCCTTGAGAACATATACTGGCTGGGACACTTGCCTGTGTGGCTGTTTTCAAGTACCTCGCTATAGTTATAGGCATCCTTATTCCAGCTTCAAAAAAAATCTCGTTTAATGAAAAGTACAGGGACTTTATGTTGAGGAGTTTGTCCTGCCTGCAAACATTGTCAACACAAAAGATAACACCATTTGTAATGTAAGTCTAGCCTTTGCATTTTTCCAGCAGCAATACATTACAAAGCTTTTGGCATGAGCCATCATGGGAAGTATGATCCTCACAGTTGGCTGATCAACCTTACACAGAACAACAGAGATGGGAAGACGAGACTGGCTGGTGGTAGTGGATCAAAAAGCCAGCTAAATGCTGGGAGGCAAGAGTTACAGAAGCAGCTCAGTTTAGGAACAGGATAGAAAGAGGCATGGGTTTATCAGACGCTTGCAAGACTGCATGGCTTGTTATCTGTTGTACCAAACTGGCTCTAGGCAGAATTGTATTAGGTCAAAAGAACATAGATAGGGCTTGTTATCAATTATACCATAAAGGGTTTAAGCAGATTTTTGTTTTGTCAAGGAACAAAGTAATGGCTCAGGTATCGTAGGATACTGGGTTCTAAGCAGAATTTAAGTAGATCGAAAGAACAAAGTAATGTTTTGTGCTCTATTGTACCATAGTGAGTTTAAGCAGAATTTTATTGGGTCAAAGAAACATAGTGATGGTTAGCCACCTATTGTAACATAAAGAATTTAAGCAGGTTATTTTTAGGTCAAAAAAACTAAGTAAGCAGCATACAGAGTAAATACAAGAAGCCTAAATCAATAACTTGTACTGTAGTGCTCTCTCTCCCCCCCTCTCTTTCCCCCTCCTCCTTTCATCTCTCCTCCTCCTCCTCTGTTTATGCTGCATGCTCACACTCATGCACATGTGTGTATGTGTTAGTGTGTATATGAGAGATTGTGAATGTGCATCTAGCATTGCATACTGGTGGAAACCGATGAGAAAAATGAAAAAGAAAAACCTGCTTGCAATTTGCCATCGTGTTTAGACTTCAAACCCGAGGGCAGAAAGCAGCTACCTTAATGGTGGGTAAAAACGGTCATACACGCAAAATCTCTTCACTGGATAACCACTGAGTACTAGCTGTGAACGCAAAAAATTCAATCATATCTTTTCTGCTATCCTCTTTTGTTCTTCGTTTATCCCTCTTCTGTGCACCACAGTTTAAAAGCAGGTAATGTATGCTGTGGTTTTGTTCTTTCATTATCTTGCTTCCTTTTGTTTGTGTTTCTCTATTTGTGGTCTTTCCATGTTTCTATCTTTGTCTGTTTTGGTGTTTCTTTCCTTATTTTTCTACCTAGTTTTCTTCTTTTCTCTATATTTCGATGCATCTTGTCTTCTTTCTTATTCCTTGTGTCATTTCCCTTTTCCCCTCGTCTTCATGATATAATTAATCTCAGCAGATTTTCTTTTGTTTTTACAAGCACATTTTTGTAAAGGGGAAGCACCGGAAGGGAGGAAGGGGAGGGAGGGGGTTCTGTTTCTGGCAGGATTTGAAATAAATATCAAATTCTCTCTTTGGGGTAAAAACTGATGACACAATGATAAAAGTGAAAGAAGATTGCTTACAAGCTACCACGGAGGAATGGGGGAACATTGAGCTGGTGGATGAAAGAGAGAGATAGAGAGAGAGAGAGAGAGACAGAGACTAACTGACAGAGGGACAGAGAGAAACAAACAGACACACAGACAGAGAGTTGGATCAGACTTACCAGACACAGCCCAGGTCAGGAGCAAGATGGAGAAGGGCGGGGCTTCATGTAGGAAGTTGTGTCCTGAAAGCAAAAAGCCATCCATCATATTGTAATAATCTAGGTCTGTGTGTGTATGTACGTGTAGGGGAAGGGGGAGGTGGGGGGTTGAGTGGGTGGGTCTGTGTGGGTGGAATTTTTAGTGATGTTTATACTTGAGTTGGTTTGAATGTTTCTATTAAAAAGCGAGATGTCCTGCGTAACATGCTTTGAAGTTTGTTGAAAAGGAGATAAATAGGTAAAAAGCTAAAGAGAAAATAAGAACAATGTTCCTGGTACAATTCACAATTTGTAATGTAGGCTTAGCCTTCACACTTTTCTAGTAGCAATACATGACAAAGTTTAAGCCGGAATCATCATGGGAAATATGACCCACAACACTGGGTGACCAAACCTTACGCAGAAAAACAGAGCTGAAAGGCGAGACTGGTTGGTAGCAGTGCAACACAGAGACAGCCAATGCTGAGAAGCAAGAATTACAGAATCAACCCAGTTTAGGAACAGGATGGAAAGAGGCAGGGGCTTATTAGACACTGGCAAGACTACATGGCTTGTTATCTGTTGTACCAAAGTGTCTCCAGGCAGAATTGTATTAGGTCAAAAGAACATAGAGATGGCTCGTTATCTACTGTAGCATCTTCTTCCATCACTACCCACCTGCGGCTGCTTATCCCACTGTTACCTTCATTAACAATATTACTATTATCATTATGATCAACTTACCCAGTAAACAACAAAAAGACATCACCCATCCACCGAAAGACCAAACAATCCATCGACACACACACACAACACACACACACACACACACACACACACACACACACACACACACACACACACACACACACACACACACACACACACGTTAAATCCTGTTCCGCTTTTCGTAAGAGTAGGCCATTGTGTGCAAGTGGGAAACAGATGACAGAATTTACAAAACCGCATACACACGGGGACTGGATGTAGAAAAGCACATAAGTGCTTTTTCCATTATCCTCGATATAAAAGAACAAAAAATTTTTAATAAAATAAAAAATGTTTCTTCCATGCTCAAGGTGATGGAGAGGTCCTGGCAGGTCTGGGCCAATCAGCATCTTGCTTTCACTGTAAGTGACAAATGTGGTTCATCTGGAAACTCAGTGCACAGGTCAGTGGCTATTTCTGCACTGGATTTAAAAAGAGTCTGCTACGTTTGTTTCAGGTTAGGGAGAAAACGTGTGGTTCTTTTCTTTTCTCTTCATTCTTTTTTGTTTGTTCTTTTTTTCCTTTCTAGTATTATATTTCTTCGTATTTTTCGTTTTCCTCCTCCCCTTCTTCTTCTCCTCTTCCTCCTTTCTCATGCTCTTTATCTTCTCCTCCTTTTTCCTACATTTGAATGTAAGCGCTCTGATTTGTTGCTTTACAAGATTCACCGCTGTGTAAATTTAAAAATTCATTTTTATCATTATTGCCATTGTTATTTTTATCATCATCATCATCATCATCATCATCATCATCATAATCATCATCATCATCATCACTACTACTAGTACTACTACTACTACTACTACTGCTACTACCACTACCACTAGTACCACTACCACTAGTACTACTACTACTACTACTACTACTACTACTACTGCTACTACCACTACCACTAGTACCACTACCACTAGTACTATTACTATTACTATTACTACTACTACTACTACTACTACTACTACTACTACTACTGCTACTACCACTACCACTAGTACCACTACCACTAGTACTATTACTACTTCTACTACTGCTACTTCATCATTATTATTAATCTTTTCTTTGTCTTTTCCTTCTGTCTTGTTTTTCCTTTTCTTACCTTCTATTAAGTATACGTTCTCCATTTCATTCACTTTAAGTTTCTCTTTCGCTTCGGTTTTTTCCCTGTTTCTTCTGATGCTGTTCCCCATCATTTTTATATCAACATTTTGTATTTTGTGTTCCCACTGCTCCTCCCAATTATCATCATCCCTGGATACATTTTCCTTATATTCTAATTCTACTCTTTTGTACTGCTGAATAGTGTTTTGTTTTCTCTTTGCTACTGCTGAATACTTAAAAAAAATTGTTGCTTTTATTTTTCATTTTAGTTTAATTTGGCAATAAACTAGACAGACAGACAGACGGACAGAGACAGACAGACAGACAGACAGACAGAGAGCAAAACCTCTGTTTACTGTCAAATTTTAAGTTATGTTTATACTGGAATTGGTTTGACTGTTTCAATTTAAAAAACCGAAATCTCATGCATAACATTCTTTGAAGTTTTAATGATAAGATGATAAAGAGCAAAAAGTTTAAGGAAAAATAAAGATTTCCTGGTAAAGTTCTCAGCTGAAAACGAAAATAAAGGATTTAAAACATTTAAAGCACCTATCCTCCCCACCCTCCCCACCCTCACACCCACCTTTGCATATGCTCACACACACACAAACACACACACACACACACACACACACCCTCCCCAACATACACAATAACACCACACACACACTCAAACTCACTCACTAGGGGGAGGAAAAGTGGAAGTGTAAACAAGAAAGCAAAAGAAGCCAAAGACAAACATGAAGGGAGCTCACTGTCAAGTCTCAACCTATAGGAAAACTCACGCATAGCAAACAAGAGTAGTGCCCCCCCCCCCCCCCCACCCCACCAGGAGGGGATACAAAATGGCGGTGAAGTGAGTAATAGTCACCTAAAAAAGAGGATTTCCATGATAGATGCTGAGTAGTTGTCACGGTGAGAGGGGTATGAGCATGAGTGTGTCCAGCTGGAACTGGTTAAAACTAGTTTTAACCGGTTTAAACTGGCTAAAACCGGTTTGAACTAGTTTAAACTGGTTTAGACCGGTTTGAACGGGTTTGAACCGGTTTAAACCAGTTCAAACCGGTTGTAACCGGTTCAAACCAGTTCAAACCGGTTCAAACCAGTTCAAACCAGTTTAAACCGGTTCAAACCAGTTCAAACCAGTTTAAACCGGTTCAAACCAGTTTAGACCGGTTTAGACCGGTTTAGACCAGTTTAAACTAATCTGGTTTGGAAGTTTAAGGCGGTATATACTGTTTTGAATAGGTTTTAACTAAACACTGCTATCTAGTTTGAACTGGCTTGAACTGAACCAGTTTGAATTAGTATCCACTGTTTGGAGCCATTTTAAAGTGAACTGGCTGTCACCTTTGCATGTGATTGTAAAACTAGTTTGGGTGTTTGAACTGGTTTGAACTAAACTCTGTGTTCCTCTTTTCCTCTCTCTCTCTCTCTCTCTCTCTCTCTCTCTCTCTCTCTCTCTCTCTCTCTCTTTTCTCTCTCTCTCTTGTTCTCTCTCTCTTCCTTCTCCTCTTGTCTACTCATCTGTGTGTTCCTCTCTCTCTTTCACCCTCGCTCTCTCTCCCTCCCAATAATAATATATGGATATGAACGTTTTTTGCTGTTTTCCTCCCCCCTTCCCCAAATATGTTTTGTATAGTGGCCCAAGGCCCAAGGCCGAAGTACAATAAAACCTTTTCAGTGTTCAGTGTTCTCTCTCTCTCTCTCTCTCTCTCTCTCTCTCTCTCTCTCTCTCTCTCTCTCTCTCTCTCTCTCTCTCTCTCTCTCTCTCTCTCTCTGTGTCTCAGGTATGTACAGTTTGGGGATATATGCCGAGGAGTATATGCTGAAGACTTACCAAAGCTTACAATATGTAACCTTTTCTTAGAAAACACGAGTTATTTTAACAAAACCCTCCAGTCCCATTCCATGCCCACACACGCCCACCACACACACACACACACAAACACACACACACACACACACACACACACACACAAGCTCGCTCGCACGCACACACAGACACACGCGCGCACACTCAAAAACAACACACACAAACACACTCACACACATAGTCATGCTACATTTTGAAAACAAACTTGCAGACCTAAAATGACAAGTTCTTCAAGCATTACTCAATTCCTCATACCGGCTTAGATCTGTCATCCAAAAAACCCACCCTAGAGATTTTATCAGACAGTTTTATGGACGCATCCACTCCGAGTTCCTCAAGTGCCATTTTTCTTATTCTACATGGAAAAAACTTCCCACGTCTGCAGGAACTTAGCATTTCACCAAGTCAAGGTAACATATTGATGATCGCTTGAAGTGACAGTGCTGCTGAAAGCAGTCGACATTTGAACATCTTAAACAGCAAAACAAAAACAAAAGAACAGAAAATCCCCCGAAAACATGGCATCATGAATTCAGCTCTAAACCTCATTTTGGGGGCGTCAATGTTTCAAGAAAGCGAGCTTACAAGAAATATGTGCTATGTGGACAAGTGTTAGCTCTTGGAAACGTCACCGTGAAGGAAAAAGAGCTAGAGAAATTCAGTCTTTTCAGTCTTGGAAAACATTATTCTCTAAAGATATTCCTGAAGTCGGAATGAGGCCGCCTTAATGGTGGGCTAAACAACGACCACACACGCAAAATCTTACTAGTGATGAATCTCGGAGTTCTATTCTGGGGAACGATGAAGAAAGACAAGAAAACAAGAGACAGAGATGCTCAGTAAATCACTTCCCATAGCACTATAACCTTTCAGTTCCTTTTCTTTACTGCTGAAACAGCTTCTACACGGAAGGAAACTCTTTTTGTGATTACTGCAAAAATAAACCCCAGTGGATCGTATGATTAAAATTGTAAGTTATGACACAGAGTGTGGAAACGGTCTTGTGTGAAATCAGATTCCTTTCTTGATTTTTAGAAAAGACCTTTGCTCCCAAATCACAGCAAATCAAAGATAACACTTGATAATCATCAGTCTAAAATGGTTAATACTCCCAGGAATTTAGGAAGCACTATTATCTTAAAATGTCTTGACTTTTCCCGACAATTCACTAAAAAGCCTAATCAATACTGAGCTTGACACGCATCTAATTCAAGTCTTTCGGATGAGACTATAAACCGATGTCCCGTGTGTGAACGCACGCAGAACATCTTGCAAACATGTTAAAACCTGTTCGACTTTTCGGAAGAGTAGGCTATTAATTGCTGGTGGGGAATGAATGACACAATTTACAAAAAGCATGCACACAGGGACTGGAATAAAGAAAGGATATGATGCTTTTACCTTTATTCTCGAAATAAAATAATAAATGAATACAAATTTTTAAAAACCCAACAACTATGTTTCCAAATCACATCAAATCACAGATAACACACTGACATAAACTGAAACCGGTTATTACTCTCAGGAACTTGAGAAGCACTGCCACTTCGATATTTCTTCACTTCTTCCGACAATTTTACTAAATATCTAATCAACATTGACCTCGACATTCCTCTAACTTCAAAGACACAACACGTGGACTTTAGCCAAGATGTTGAATTGACCTTGCTATAAAAACTGTCCATTTAATTTCCAATTTCTTTAAGGAAAATCGAAAATCTCATCAAGGGAATGGTCGTCAAGGTTTGGTCCTTTTTTCTCCAAGATGTTAGGTTAGGGCCTTGTGTGGGCGGCTTTAATGACTTCAACCTTCAGGAGGAATTTACTCGGGCTAGAAGAAGTGTACAATGGATTCCTGAGATTGAACATCTGTCGAAGGTTTTCATTTAGCCTTGTTTTGGTAGTAAGTGTCACTTTTGACTGATACGTTTGCTTTGCTGGTACTGCTCAAAACAATCCGATTTATCAACTCTTACCATCAACCTTGTTTGAACTCATTCTCACATTTAAAAATCACATTGTGGACGGGATAGCTTAGTGGTCGGAGCACTCGCTTTCCCCCAGCCAAGTTAAGCAGCGTCGAGCGTGGTTACCACTTGGATGGGTGACCGTTTGCGCGCCTTGGCTTCAGTACAGTTCCCCCAGTTCACCCAGCTGTAAATGGGTACCTGACCTCTTTAGGGTCAGGGAAGGTAAAGCAGCGAGGGAGAGGAGATGGGCGCCGCCCTCAATATGCTGGCCCTAGAGAAGTGAGGTCTCTGACGCCTCGCTCCCCTACGACCTTATAGGTTATGGGACTCCTTTACCTTTTTTATCTTTAAAAAAAAATCAACAACTCTTAATAGTCTAGTGAGAAAAAGATGATGATTATGGTGACAACGGTGGTTGTGATGATGATGATGATGATGATGATGATAACGATTAGGAGGATGAGGACAATATTGATGATGATGATGGTGGTTGTGGTGGTGGTGATGCTGGGCATAATGATAAGATGACGACAATGATAATGATGATTATGATGATCTTATTTCAAAGAGGAACAGATAGTTGCTGACTTTTTTCCATCTTTAGTTCTTGCCCTGGGTAAAACCGCTAAAACGTACAGATACAGAAAATGGGATAAATGTAGACACGATAGTAAATAGAGAAACGGGAAAAGAAACAGAGTGACGAAGATAAAAATACTATAAGAGACAAGAAACCCATACAAACAGACAGACAGACAGACAGATAGACAGACAGAAAGTGAGAGAGAGAGAGAGATTAGTGAACCCGGGAGCTATAGCCAAAAAAACAAAACAAACACTTGCAAAAAACACAACTAACACATATACGTAAACAATATGAAAGAAGGATTCAAACTTCAGCAACCTTCATACATATAAAAAGACTAACACGATAATATTTCCACACTAAGCTCTATCTATTTCAAAAAGTTCCTAACCATAACTTCATCACAAATGAATTTCCCACATAGGAGCAACGAAAAGGCACGCCCAATGTTACTACCACTGCAGAGTCTCACACTAGTTGGTGAATGCTCTTGCATTTTCTGCACACACCTATCTGTTCGGTTTTCCTGCTTTCTTTTGCAAGAAATGGTTTATCGACCCGGACATACATAACTGGGCCCACGTTAGGATAGTGCTGACACTGCATGAAGCAGGAATTAGTAAAGCAAGTTTGAACAGACAGACAGACAGAGAGAGACACAGAGAGAGAGAGGGAAGGAGGGAGGGGGTAGAGAGGGAGAAAGAGAGAGAGGTGGGAGACAGAGAGAAAGAGGGGAGATGCTGGGGAGAGAGGAGAGAGAGCAAGACTAAGAGAGAGAGAGGTGTGGGAGGAATGGAGAGAGAGAGGAGGAGAGAGAGGGGGCAGAAAAAAAAGAGAGAGAAAAGAGAGAGAGAGAGAGAAGAGAGACAGACAGACAGACAGAACAGAAAGAGAGGGACAGAAAGGGAAAGACAGACAGAAAGAGAGTGAGAGAGGGGGGGGAGAGAGATGGAGAGTGTGAGAGAGAGAGACAGACAGGCAAACAGACAGGCAGGCAGACAGAGACAGAGACAGAGACAGACAGACAGACAAACATAGATCATGTTTAACGATTCTTTCACTTCAGCTACGTCTGAGGGATTACACAATCAACGTTAGCAAAAATCCAATAGAAATGCAAATCACAATGCATCCACCTGCCCCCACACAAGCTCCCACCCACAAAGCAAAGTTTAAAACTACTTTGGGGATTTGCAGCCAACTGAAAACCAGTTTCGAAACCATTTATAAAGTTGGCAGTATTGTTGTTGTTGTTGTTGTTTCATTATCTTTCTTTCATTGTGGGATGCAGCTACCTTTATTGGTGGACATAAATCCATCGCATACAAAAAATCGTATTATTAGTGAAACATCGAAGCAGTAGCCCAGGAGCGAAACTAAATTAAGATCCTACACCATCAATCTTGCAGCATTACTTCATTTGCTTAATTTTTAAGTATTATTTACCATTATTTTAAATGATTAGTTTTAGAATTGCTCCACACACTCTACATGGTTTCAAAAGAAACTATAATCTTTTAATCTGGCTTCACACATCTCATTGTAAGTTGCTAGTTTGACAAGGAAAAAGACAGAATGGACATGTATAACTTTTGATGAAAACCTTGTCTAAGTAAATTCTGCTTTTACTGTTCGTGAATTTTAAACGCATGCAAAACTACACTATATCATGTCATATTTACAGAGGGAGAAGGGAGAGGGAGGAAGGAGAAGGTGAGGAAGAGTTTGAGGAGAGAGGGTTCGAGGGAGAGAGAGAGAACGGGATGAGAAAGAAGAAAAGGGAAACAGAAGGGGAGAAGGGAGAAAGATGGAGGGGAGAGAGATGGAGATAAGAGGTAGTGAGAGAGAGAAGAGAAGAGAGGGGGAAAAGAGAAGAGAGGAGAGAGAGAGGCTCCTAACAAATCGATATGTATATTCTGAAGATATGTTTTTGTTTTGTAGCATAATTTTCACCATGAAAATTGATTTGCACTCCATTCTCTAACTGAATAAGTAATTGTGACGAATATCAATTTACACTTTGTTCACCAAATAAATCTGACACATGTGATAAACATTGGTTTACACTTCATGTCCATTGAAAATAATATCTAATGTGATGAATATAAAATGACACTTCTTTCACCAATGTCAGTTTAGACTCGACTCTCCAAACTGAATAAACAATTGTGATATAAAAAAACGATTTGTACGCCAATTATACTACCAACGGAATAAATAATCATGGTGAAAATCGATTCACACCCCATTTACTGATTTACTAAATAATCATGATAGATACACCACTCTGGAGTACAAACAAGTCTTGACCCGTGCTATGTCAGTATAACTTTATACCTTCCTTTATACTAAAAATCAATGACTCCCCCGTGGGAATCCAGGGGGGGTGTGGGAAGGGTTCCTGTCACTATAAATAGCATACATAATATCCAGAAATTCTGTGCTAGGAATTCCCTCTTTTCTATCCCTCTCTTTGTTTCTGCCTTGTTCTTTTTCTTCCTATCACCTCCTTTTTGTCTATTTCTGTCTTCTTGCTCTATTCTCCTGCCTTTTTCTCCCCCAGAAATACGTTAAAGTAAAACTTTTCTCTTCCACGCCGATGTCGGATGTGCTGGGCCTGACCAGTCAGGCACTTAACGGCAGCGCAACGTATTTCAGCTCAGTTGACAGACAACAATAGTTGCTCTCTGAGTGTTCAAAAAAGAAGAAGAAGCAGAAAAAAATTAAATGACAGATTTTTTTCAGTCAACAGTGACTAAGGGCAAAGCGACAGCATCTAACACAGGTCCTACACAGAATGCATAATTATCTAAAAGATCGTTAGTCATTCCTTAACCAAAAACAATCTATATATATTTTTATATTAAACCCCCCCACCAAAAACCAACACAGCTAAAATCATTCAACGCAACTTCACTAAATCTTCAGAGTGAAGCTCTCACACGTAACTGACAGACTCTTCAGCGACCTTTAAAAGGGGTTTTTTTCCAAGCGAAGATCTCAACTTTAAAATGGAGATTTGAACAGCTTCACGCACACAGACATCTTACCCTTTTAAACAATCATTGTCTATCTTACAGGGAATATCAGTCTGGCTTGACAGACCTAAGGCTAGACTAAGTGATATCAAAGGGATCTCTTAAAGATACAGCACTCCTGAGAATACTTGTCTTTTTTTCCTTCTCTCTTTCTTTTTATTCCTCAGCTAGAGCTCTGCCGTTCACCAATGGTGAGATATTTTTCAGCTGATGCGACGTGTTTGCCCACGATTACGGCAGCCACATTTCGACTTGTGTCTAAACACGACACCTATGTGCATGCAGTTTTTAATACACGTTTTGTCATCCGTTCGCACAGGTACGCATGGCCTACTCTTCCAAAAGGCAGAACCAGTTTTAGCATGTGCGCAAGATAGTCTGCGTGTATTCCCCTACAGGACTTCGGTTTATAGCCTCATCTGAAGGACTCTTTGGGAAGTGGAGTCAATACTGATATTTAAGTCCAAGGGAAAAAATCCCTTGAACGGGCGTCTCGGTGGTAGCTCAAAGAGCTTCGATTTGTTTGTTTTACAAGATTCAGCGCTATGTAAATTCCATATATTATTATTATTATTATTATTATTATTATTTATTATTATTATTAAATAAGAAGAAGAAGAAGAAGAAGAAATCCGGCTGTGGGCCAGGCTCAATCCTGCGCCGTCAAATCATAAGCGCAACGCTCTAACCACTAGGCTATCCCATACGCCTATTTGAAGTTTAAGCCAGGTAGACTGTCATCATAATTGTGCTTTAGTTGAAATGTTTTTGTAACCCTAGCAAAAGCCTTTGGTGAAGAGTCTTAACACCCAAAGCATGTTTTCGGACTTTATAAAAATAAGGGAAGGAAAAATTTTAGTCATGAGCATTTACTTTTTCTTAGCATAATGGCTTATTTAAGCGGAACATTTTATTCCCTGTATATCAATATGAATCACTCAATTTTTGCTACATTTTCTTCACAACTTCTTGCGAAAGTAGAGGGTGGGGTGAGGGCGTCTGTACTGTAGACGAAGGCTCCTTACATTGACGATGAGAATGCTTATTAGAGAGAGCAAATTAATTCATCTCGTTTTCTGAAATCTTTGTTCGCAAATCAGACACAAATCAAAGTCAAACCTATGATGACTGCCTGCTCGTCTGCTTTGACTCAAGACTTCAAAAACTGCAGTACTTTCTTTAGTAGCGCCGTTAAACGATTGGACTACTTCCACCGTCTTCAGACATTGCCAGTCACTGTTGGCTCCAGAACGTTTGTCCTTCAAAGGCAGAACTGTGAGGCAGCAAAAATTGACTGTGTCTAGAAAACTGTCCATTGATTCTCTCATCTCTTATCTCCTCCAATAATCGAAGGTCTCGTTAAAGAATGGGTCATCATTAGACCCTGAGTGTTCGGTTTTTTGTCTTTGAGATTTTACACTACTGCCTGCGTCAATTGGTTTGATTTCGGTACAGCCATGGGGGAAAAGGATCCACTGTTGCGGAGATGATCAGGGTGCAATAGTTTCTCGGGACTGAACTGTTGTGTTAGGGTGTGGATCAATGCCAAGCCGTTCTCTGGTAGTACAGTCAGACTCACACGAGCTGAGCTTAACTGGACTAACTATATTCTTTACGATAATAGAGATGATCAACTCTTACTTCTGTTCTTGCTTCTCTCGTCAGTCTGAAGCCAGTCTGTCACTAAAAAGACCCGTTCACCATAGCTATGTAGTTTCCACTGAGAAGTATCTAAGTGTGTACAGGAAGGCAGGCTCACCGATTGATAGAGCATCTTGCGTACACGTTAAAACCCGTTCCTCTTTTTGGACGAGTAGGCCATTGTGTGCCGGTGAGGACGGATGACAAAATGTACGAAACTGCACAGACACGGTGCTGGATGTAAAAAAGCACATGAGTGCTCATTCCATTATCCTCGAAATAGATGAAAAAATAGACATGAGCAGATAAAGACAGATACAGAGAGAGAGACAGAGACAGAGAAGAGAGAGAGACAGAGACAGACAGAGACAGACAGAGACAGACAGACAGACAGACAGGCACACAGACAGACAGAGAGAGACAGGTAGACACAGAGAGATCGAGATCGAAAGAAGAAGAAAGTAACTGAAAAGGAAGACAATCAGACAGACAGGTAGATAGGCACGGACGCAGATATACAGAGAGACATACATACATACAGATAGACAGACAGATCGATCGATAGATCGATCAATAGATAAATAACAGACGGACAAACAGAAACAAAGAAAATAAGATAAAGCACATGGTACAGTCGCACTTTCAGGCGATAAAAAATAGTTCCCATGATTATGGTAACACTTTCTTAAGTATCACAGTTACAATTGTCTCGATCAATTTGAACTTGAATCATTCTTTATACCATAAATTTCAAATGAAACACAAAATAATTCGATAAACGAGCCATTCCTAAAATGTAATAGGATGACGAAACCCACATTATTCAGCCCTCCTATATATTGGATACACTAACCTGATCCATCAAAACCTTAGCGAAGGAAGCAGCATCTAAGATCCAACTTAGACATTGAAGACAGGTCGCAGACAATAAGTTAGGTACCAAAAACCATTAGTCACTTCTCCCTCTCCAGAAACTCAATTCCTAACAGATAGCCAAGCAGATAAAATCAGCCAACACAACTTACCTCAGCTACACCTTTGGGGGGAGAGAGAGAGAGAGAGAGAGAGAGAGAGAGAGAGAGAGAGAGAGAGAGAGAGAGAGAGAGAGAGAGAGAGAGAAGATATAATCAGAGTTGCCTGTTTATTAAATAAAAACAAAAACCATATGTTCTTAACAAAGATTACACTTCCATTATGAAAATCGATTTGTAAATAAAGTTTGAAAAGGCATGAGTTTAGTAGCCGAGCAAAGACGAACAAGACACACCATTTCAGAATAACAGAAAGAAAATCTGGCAATATAAACGAACAAGTGTCTTGAGTACAAAACTCAGCCCCTTCACCTACGCTGAACAGTTCCGGAGAGACTGATGCAATCAATCCTGACTTCAGCACGTGATGAAACATTTCATATCACTGCCAGACAAAAACGGAAGGTCCAAAAAATCATCAGTCACTTTCGCCACTACAACACAAATTCCATCAGACAGCCGCACAGATCAAATCAGCCAATGCCATTCCACTACATCTTCAGGAGAGCGCTCTCCCAGACGTAGAGGACAGAGATTCCTCAGCAGTCTTGAAGGAAATGTTGTCCACTTTAAAAGCTGACTCAGGTGGACATTCTAACTCACAGGACAAAGGAAAAACTTTTGGGCCACAAATGATTTAAATATATACGCTTGAAGTGAAGTGAAACTATATTATCCCAAGACTATGTTGATGAACAGAAATCATTTAAAGTAGAAATATCCCCAATGTCAGACATAGCCCAAATGTCGGAATGGGCTAAGTTAATGGTAGGCAAAAAATGTCGCATACGCAAAGTTTCATCCATCTGTGAACCGTGGAGCTCTGCCCCAGGAACGAAAACAAATCTGATGGACCAGCAAAACACAGCAAGAAAACACCCGTATCATTTACTTTCATATATTGTACATTCACATGCATAGACAAACTTTCTCATAGACTTATGACATCTGAAGCACATCTCATTTTGTGAAAAGATATGTCTGTTCTTTGTCTGAAACACATCTCATTTTGTGAAAAGATATGTCTGTTCTTTTTATTTTCAAAAACGGCATGTTTAAAACCAAAAGGCAATTTTCTTAATTTCTTAACATGAAGAGATCGAAAAGTGGTATTCATTTCATAATTAGATTTTGCGTAGTTCTTGGTTTTCTTCTTTCTCTTTCTCTTTTTTGTTTCCTTCTTTCTTCTCCGCTTCTTAAGTTTTTTTTATCGTTTCTCTCTATGTTTTATTCTTTTCTGAAATTCTTTTTTAAAAATGATTTTGTTCATTTTCAGCTTCTGTTTCTTCTGATGCTGTTCCTAATCATTTTAATATGAACTTTTTCATTTTTCTGTTCCCCCTGCTACCTCCAGTTATCATCATCCTTGGCCGCAGTTTCATAATATTCTATTTCTTTTATTTTCTACTACTTGGATATTGGTTTTCATTCTTTGCTGCTGCTAAATACTTGAAAAAAATACTACTTTTGTTATTTTACTGCTGTTAAACATGATTTTAAATTTTTGTTGTTGCTGGTGCTGACGTATTTTAAAAAAAGACATTGTTACCCATACTTCTTCCCCAACTCTTTTTTTGTTGTTTTTATTCTGTATCTCTGGCAAGGGAGGGGGATAGTTTAGTGGTTAGAGCATTGCACTCTAGATTTGATAACCTGGATTCGAACCCAGGTTCAGGCTAGCACCTAGTCATCCATTTAAGGAATTTTTTTTCCTTTGAGTTAGCATCAGTACCGAATGAGTCTCCTGAAAGTCCTTCGGATGAGACTATAAACTAAGGTCCTGTGGGCCGACACACACAGAACATCTTGCGCACACATTTAAACCCGTTCCACCTTTAGGAAGAGTAGGCCCATTGCATGCCGGTAGAAACAGATAACAGGTATAGTAATACAGGAGCATGTTGATCAATTGCAAATACAATAACCAAAACTCCGGAATAGAAAGATTGACATGGAACGTTGAAACCAAAATCACTTAAAGATCAAGACACTCTGAAATGAAGCAGATAAACTTTTTTTTTTAATGAAAAAAAAATCATGCAAACTGGTGTTATGTGCTTACATTCATATCCGAAGTCGGAAAGCGGCGACCTTAATGGTAGGTAAAACTGTGGCATTTGCAAAATCTCACCACTCGGTTAACCTCGGAGCACTAGCCGAGGAACAAAAAAACAACATATTCTGTCATATCTTTTCTGCTGTCCTTCTCTATTGTTCTTCGTTTATCCATCTTCCACGCACCTCAGTTGACAAGCAGGTAATGTATTCTGTGGTTTTCTTCTTCCATTATCTTGTTCCTTTTGTTTGTGTTGATCCATTTGCGGTCTTTCCATGTTTCTTCTGACATTGTCTGTTTTTCGGCGTTGCTTGTATTATTTTTCTACTACTTTTTTCTTCTTTTCTCTATATATTTCAATGCGTCTTGTCTCCACTGTTATTCGTTTTGTAGTTCTCCGTTTCTCCTCGTCTTCATAGTATGTTTCTAATCTCTGCAGATTTTATTTGATATTACATGCACATTTTTAAAGGGGAGGACGGGATAGGAGGGAGGATGGGGGCTTTCTGTATAAAAAAAATTCTCCCTTTTAGGAAAAAAATCCGAATGAGGTACTAGTTATGGAACAATGATAAAAAAAAATATAATCCTTACAAGCTACCAAAACGGAATGGGGGAACAGTGAGATGGAGGAAAAGAGAGAGACAGACAGAGACAGACAGACAGAGAGAGAGACAGAGACAGAGACAGACATAGACACAGACAAAAAGATAGTTACACAGATAGACAGACGACACACACAGAGTGTTGGATCAGACTTACCAGACACAGCCCAGGTCAGGAGCAAGATGGAGAAGGGCGCTGTTTCATCTAGGAAGTTGTGTCCTGAACACAAAAAGCCATCCATCATGCTGTAATAATCTGGTTGTGTAAGTGTGTGTGTGTGTGTGTGTGTGTGTGTGTGTGTGTGTATGTGTGTGTGTGTGTGTTGTGTGTGTGTGTCTGCAACCCCTTTTCCACATGCTCACACATACATTCAACCCCCAACCACACACACACATGTGCACTAACTGGAGGATAAGTTATGGACACAAGCACCTAGAAAACACATTCACACACAACACACACTCTCACTCTCCACACACTCCTCTTCACTGATTAAAACTCACTCAATTACTGGAGGGAAGGAAACATGGATGGAGGGGGAGACAAGAAAGCCAAAGAAGGCAGAAGCCAACGTGAAGGGCAGGTCACTGTCAAGTCTCAAGTGAAGGCAAACCAATCCTATGGGTAGCAAACAGTTAACGGCTTCCCTTCCCCCAGTTTTAAACATATATTCTTTAAATGGTTTGAAACCTAAACCAGGTTGGACTGGTAATCTAAATGTTTTAGAACTTTTGAACGTAACACTTCTTTTGCTTGACGTTGTGAATTGTTTGAATTTTGCTGGTTTGAACTAAACTTTGGACCTGCTATCTACTGTTTTGTGTCTGTGTTAATTATAATTCCATTCTTTTTGTGTTGTTTATTTTTTTTATTTTCAAGGGTAATGGAATAAGCACCATGTGCTTTTTTTTTACATCCAGTCCCTGTGTGGGAAAGTATTATGTGTGTTTGTGTGTACATGATTTATACAGCTAGTATTAGGTAGAAATCAACACTTACATTCATGATTTCTCAAACGTTTCCTGTCACCAGCAAATTCCCTATAAAAATAGCGTTACTTTTAGAATTTAGAGAGAGAGAGAGAGAGAGAGAGAAAGAAAGAGACAGAGAAGGACAGACAGACAGAGACAGAAACAGACAGACATACAGAGACAGACAAACAAAAAGACAGACAGTGTCTGACAGACAGACAGAGAACGATTTGGGACGATTAGGTTTTTTCCATTCTCTCCTTCCAAATAATCTGGGAGATTGCAAAATCAAGATTAGCATACTGTGGTCAGAATCACTTAGAAATGCAAATCAAATGCTACCCACCTGCATCAACAAATAGCTCTCTCGCAAACACACAGTTTACACACGTTTGAAAAATACGTTTTGTAAATTATTATGGACAGTTTAATTCGCCTACAGTAATCAAAATTGATTTTAGATGCATTTAGCAGTATATTTTTAGACTAGTATAAGGAGAAAAAGTATTCATTAAACAGTGCCGAGCCCATTGTCCTAAGGGTGTTGATAATCTTGTTTAACATGTATTTTTTTCTATCATTGAATTTGCAAGTAAACATTAATGTTGGTCAAAACGTAACCTGAAATTGCGACAGCATTATTTAAAAACCAAAAAGGTGTGAGCATTGTGAGCATCTAATAGTGAATTAATAATGTTTTCTCTACAATTTGTCATTTTACAAATAAAAGCATGTTTAAAACGAAAAGGCAATTTTCTTAATTTCTTTAGTTTTGTATTCCTGTTTCTAAACATACACAGATCGAAATGTGATATTTTTTTCATAATTTAAACAAAATGAAATGGGGGGGCTCTTCTGGACAGTGGACATGTATGTGTTGAAAGTGAAAATACGTACATGTTAACTTTTTGTTCATCTCCTAAAAGGCCTCTGTTCTCAGATCAGTGTAAATCAAAGCAAACCACTAACACTAACTAAGGCCAGTCTGAGTTGGCTCAGACTCAAACAGGCCCTGTACTTTCAGCAGGACTGCCAAGATTAGCAGTCTGTACCACTTCACAGAGTCTGAAGAGGTGATAGTCTCTGATACCACTGTAATGGCTCTCTTCTAAAGGCAAGAAGACGTCAACTCCTCAGAGGCTGAATAATTGACTATGTCCTGCCCCCGTAAAGCTGTCTGTCGAATTGTCTTTGAAGTACCTACACTGGTATCGAAGAATTGGTCGTCAGAGCTGGAACCTTTCTTCTCTTGGGAATGGTTACTGTTAAGTGTTGCATCGATTGGTAGTGACGTGTGCTGTTCTTGGACAATACTCACTGGGGTCAGCACCAAAAAAACCTCTGGCTTCCTTGGAATGAACTACCTTTCAGAGTTTACAGTGTGCCTGGCTCTGGTGGTCACATTTACACTGGACTGACTTTGTTTTGTCCAGACTCTTCAGCATCACGGAATTAGCTGACTGGCAGCACTAGCCAATTTCTTTTATCTCACTGATATCATTTTTACGTACATGCCAAACTCGGAATCATCTTTACTTTCCTTACTCGATATCATTAAGTCATACATTTTTTTTATCAATGTTAGGAAGAAAGAGACAAGAGACAGACTGACTGACTAACTGGCAGCCAAAGGACGAGCTAACAAAGAGAAAGATTAAAAAGATGAAAAAAGAAACAAAGAAAAATAGACCGAAGAGAAAGAGGATACAGAGAAAGAACACCAAGAAGGAACACTAGAGACTTTAAAAATACAGGCAAAGGTCTACTCTCAAATCCAAACATGTACAAAAACTTTCCTGGAACTGACAACGATCTCCAGGATGAAAAAAGATCTAGTTTCCCCATACTGCTGTTTTTTCCTCCCACAAACCTCAATGGTGGAATGAACGCAATAAAACGGCCTATCCTCACAGTCCAGCTTCTAACTGTCTTTTTTGCTAAAATGAACCCTATTTCTCCCCAATCATCATGCTCGATACACCCAGTCCTCCAAGTCAGAATGCGGCTATCTTAATGGTGGAGAAAAATCAGTTGCATACGGCAAAATATCATCATTAGTGAACCTCGGAACTCTAGCTTGAGGAAGGAACAGAAAAAAAAGTAATCCATACACCCATCTATGCTTCCACATAGCTACCAACTTGTTCCAAAGTTTGTTGCTCGCTACAGAGGGTTATGGTGTTCAACAGGAGTAGCTTCTTCTGAGCTGGCAAGCAGGGCTCATCCACACCACTCAGTGATGGGGGAAGAAAAGGAAAACATGAGAGATAGACACTGGTAGACTTTTTCTATAAGATAGGCACGACTTTTTTCAAGAAGAAAACTTAATGTTGTTTGTGTTCCCCAGCTTAAGAACTTGAGGGTAACCCAATAATCATAAGATGTATACCGAGTCAAAAGTTTGCAAGTATGGATGGGTTTCTTTTTAAAAATACCTAGCCATATACGCAGTCATACTCTGGCTTCAGAGGATTTTTCTCCATTGATGGAGACTTCGGGTTGTTATGGAAAGAGCTTAAAATGGCTGGAGATAATCTGAGCATAACATTTTAAAGTATTCTTAATCAAGATAATTATCACGCTTCATAATTGACAGTGTAGGTTATATCAACACCGCAGCATTATTGGTGCTACTCACGCATCAACTCAACATGAAAACACCGCTGCTCCACCCAAATACAGTTCAAATATTTTACACAAAGAACACAAAGGCCACCCCGGCAAGCAACAAAGCAAGGAAGGCAAGACAGACAAAGAGGGAGAAAGACAAACACAAGAATACACTCTCACAGACTAGACACAAAACGCGCTATCGACTGTGCGAGCTGTCAACTCTGTAACAAAGGGTTTTACAGCTAACGATGCAGCCCTTAAATCAGCCGTATTGACAGACCCCCCCCCCCCCCCCCCCCCTCCTCTCCTAAACACAAGCACGATCCATTTTCGGGTGCTTATCTTCAGTCAGGGAATGGGAAAGAACACAACACCCTATCCTCCATCTACACTGAATCCCACTCCAAGATGGCGGGTCGGTGGTCTAGAGGTAATGCTCCTGCTAAGAAAGCGAACAGTCCGGATTCGGAGGGTGCGGTGGTTTGATTCCAGTTTGTGCCCGAAACTTGCCCCCCATCCATTATACCATGAATGGTGGTCTGGGTGCTAGTCTTTCGGATAAGATGATAAATCGACGTTCCGTGTGCAACATGCATTTAGCGCACGAGCGAGAACCTACGACAACAAGAGAGTTGTCCCTGAAAAAATTCTCAGGCAGAAAAACTCACTCTTATAGGGAAACAAATACGGTTGCAGAGAGGAAAAGGAAAAAAATGTAATGATTGGCTCTGCTCTTGTGGCGCCGCGCTTTCCTCGGGCGGAGCAGTCCGAATTTTAAGCAGAGAAATCTACTGTGACTTAAAATGATATACAATACAGTACAATACACTAGAATAAATGCAGTACTCCTTTCCCATCAACATTTGTATTATTTGTCCATGCATTATGACCTTACTCAAAGAGAGCTAATACACACAGACATTTTCCAAACATCGGCAGTAATAGAAATGGACACACTCTGATTACATGTGCATCTGAAACGTTTCAGGTCTTTATTTTCTGATAACAAAAATCTGAAGTCAACGTCTTCTCATTCTGAATGGGAATTTATTTTCTTGTTCATGAATATGCATGCATAGCTCAAATTTAGCATCGTTTTTCTTGGAGTAACATAAAAAGTTATTTGTATAATTATATTTGTGTCTTTTTTGTTGTTGATTTTTTTTCTTTTTTTGGGGGGATTCCACCTTTTTGGGGAGGGGGGTGGGTCAGACATCTATCTTTTTATAGTAAACTTTGAAATTGGCCTGGGACATCCTTTGTAAACTAAACTTAACTCGGGTAGTCTTTGAATAGAATCTTCTGAAAAACCAACATTTTATCCCCAGACCAATACAAATTCCCTCAGTCTAGGTCTGTTCACATTCACCTCCCCCATCCCCCACCCCCCACTCCCCATCCCCCACCACCCTACACTTCAGTACTTGGACCTGAACCACCAACCAAAAAAAACCTATTCCTATCTACCACTGTTGGATAAAGTGTCACTAGTCCTCCCTTCACCCTCCAAACTTGTACTCTCCTTCAAAGTCATAAACTGTCCACTAGTGTTCGCGGCAATGAATGGACAGTGTTTGTTGAAACTGTGTATTAAACGTACCATCAGTTTCCGAGCGCAAAAGTTGTACCAAAGATTGAGTCATCGGCTTTAAGTTCTATTTCCTCCAAGACTTTTTGTGTTTATTGCTGCATCTGTTGGCTTTGATGGGTGCGGTTCTTCAGAAGGATAAATTCCAGTCAGTATAAAGGAATACAGATTTCTGGGGACTGATCTTCTCGATAAGGATGATCTCTGGTCAAAGCCCTACTACGGTAGTTAAGTTTACGCTGGACTACTGGGATTTGCTCACTAAGGACACGAACAACCTGACTCCCAGAAACCTCACTTATGCACTGCACTACAGTAAGTTTCGCATCACATTCAAATTTCTCTTTAAATCAGGTTTTCTACTAAGCGGTGTTAAAAAAAACGAAATGCAGACAAAAAACAGACACAGAAAAAAGAAGGGGGAAACCAAAGAGAGAGAGAGAGAGAGATAGAGAGAGAGAGAGAGAGAGAGAGAGTAAAGGCAGATAACGGAAAAAGAGCCAAAGAGAGACAGGGAGACAATAGGGAGAAAACAGAGGAGACGAGACGAGAGGAGAGGAGAGAGAGAGAGAGGGAGAGAGAGAGGGAGAGAGAGAGAGAGAGAGAGAGAGAGATACAGACAGACAGATAGACAGAGAGAGACAGAGAGAGTGAGACAGAGAGACAGTGAGAGTGAGACAGATAGAGAGACAGAGAGAGGGTGAGAGTGAGACAGACAGACGGAGAGACACAGAGAGAGTGAGAGTGAGACAGACAGACAGAGAGACAGAGAGACACAGAGAGAGATTGAGAGTGAGACAGACAGACACAGAGACAGAGAGAGTGAGAGTGAGACAGACAGACATAGACAGACAAAGACAAAGAGAGAGACAGACAGGCAGGCAGAGAGAGAGACAAAGACAAAGAGAGAGACAGAGAGAGAGACAGAAACGGAGACAGACAGACAGCCAGCACAGGCACAGGGAGAGACGTTTTAGGGTAGAAACACAGAAGACGACTGTATGTATTCAAGATCAACAACACAGAGACCAATTTCTATGGAAATAGTCTTCGTAAGTTTCCTTCCCTGTTGTACAGTCGCTTCTCTTTCGACCACAAAACGATAACAGTGAACAAAGGCAAACAAACAAACAAGAATCACCATTACCATGCCAGCAGCTAACTGTCCATTTCGCAACATTGATCCCACCTCATCCCTCATCCCCACCCCAACTTCCCCTTGTCTACTGAGCCAGTGGTTATCGCCCATTTACAGAGCTGTATCTCTTTCAGCTGAGTTGATCTCCCCTGATCTAGCCAGTTGGAACATGTCCAGGATACTGAGTGAACGGGAGAGAAGAATAAAAACGAAGAAAGAAAAACTCTGGTTGGGAGACCTTATCTAAAAATCACACAATTTCAAACTTTATTTTTAAATGACAAGAATAATGAATAAGCATTCGTGTGCTTTTTTTAAAAAAAACCCACCCGGTCCCCTCATATGCAGGCAGTTTTGTAAATCTCTTTTTTTCCCCACGGTCACACAATGGCCTACTCCTCCTCATTTAAAACAGGTTTTGACATGCAGGAAAGATATTCTGCATGTGTTTGTGCAACACGGGACTTTGGTTGATAGTCTCATCACGAACGAACCTCAGGGAAATAGAATTGGCAATGATATCAACTCTATGGGAACAATCCCCTTGAACGGGGGTAGCTGGAACCCGAGAGCAGAGTTCTAACCACCAGGCTGTTCAATTCCCCTAACAACTTTCAAAAGACTATTCTGGCATTTCCAGCAAAACAAAAGTGTCTGTACTCAGATTTAGCTGCCTTGGCGCTTCATACGGGAGACGAGATAGCCCAGTGGTTAGAATATTGCGCTCACAATCTGATGACCCGGGTTCAATTCCCGTTCAAGGGGGATATTTTCCCCTGGGGTTAACATCATGGCAGACTCCAGTCTCCCCAAAGTCCTTCGGATGAGACTATAAACCGAGGCCCATGTGCAAACGCATGCAGAACATCTTGCGCACATGTTAAATCCTCTTCCGCTTTTCGGATAAATAGGCCATTTTGTGCCGGTGCGAACACATGACAGAATTTTGAAAAAATGCATACACACGGGGATTGGGTGTAAAAAAGCACATAAGTGCTTATTCCATTATCCTCGATATAAAAAAATAAAATAATTTAAAAAATTTTAAATACCGAAATAGTATTACCCTTTAATGTAAACAGTACCCCTGGGAACACCTTAACCCTTTAAGGACAACTGCAGTGCATGGATGCAATTTAAACCTTGGAGAGAAACGTGTGACATGCCCCTACCACTTCAATTGTGTTCTTCTACTGAAGTCAGGAGCTCTTTATATGGTCCGATGGTGTTTTTAATTCTGGTTTTCATGTCCTCTTTAGCAATGTGATCTCTGTATGAGATACCAAGGAGTTTTGGAAAGCGCCTCACCTCCATTGCCTGTATCCTTTTTATCAATGTCTGCTGTTATGGTCCACGTTTCACATGCATACAAAACTATGGATATGGCCAGAAAACGCATCAGTCTGATCTTGAAGCTGATGGCAATGTTCTTGTTGTTCCAGAGGACTTTCAGTTTGGTCATTGCAGGTGTGGTCTGGGCTATCCAGGAGAGCATTTCGGGTTTTGATCCTTCTTCCGATAATATAGCTCTCATATGCTTAAAGCTTACAGTAGAACAAACACAAAAGGGATTGACCACTCACACACAGACCAGCAACTAACTGCCCAATGTTGCTAGATCAGATCCCAAGCACACCACCTCATTCCTCATGCAATGTTCCCATCTCTCTGCTCTCTCACGTCAACCGGGCCAATGTTTATCGGCCGTTTTGGAAATGTGTCTTCTTCAGCTAGGCTGATGTTCCGACCAAGCCAGTTGGAGCATATCCAAGATGCTGAGTAGGTAAGTGTATAGGAACAATTCAAAGATACTCTTGGGGAGACGAATTTTCGTCAGGAAAGAACAAACCACAAGTATTCTTACAAAAAGAGACAAAAAATGATCAATGAAAGGGTACTTGCTGATACAGGTCTGCAGGTTTCACGTTGGCAGAGCATGCGTTATTTGTTCACAGCTTATCACCAACACAGAAATAGTACATGAAAGCGATTTTGCAAGTTTCTTAGCAGAGAGAGAGAGAGAGAGAGAGAGAGAGAGAGAGAGAGAGAGAGAGAGAGAGAGAGAGAGAGAGAGTGAGAGGGGGGGAGGGGGCGCAGGAGAGAGAGACACACACACAGACACACACAGAGAGGTTAGTGGGAGAAAGGGAGTGAGAGAGAGAGGGGGGGATGGGGGGCCAGGAGAGAGAGACACAGACGGAGAGAGAGAGAGATTAGGGGGAGAAAGAGAGAAAGGTGAGAGAGAGAGGTGAGAGAGAGCCAGAGAGAGTGCGAGAGAGAGCGAGAGCAAGAGAGAGAGAGTGAGAGAGAGAGAGAAGACCACAAACAGAGGCAGGACGGGACATTGACTTTCTGACCAGTCAGCCCTGTAAAGAAGTGATCTACAGCTGACAGGCCAGCCCTGAATCAGCCACTTGGACACAGCACACACAATCATCCCTACCCCCTGTCCCCTCCAGCACAGACAGACAGAGAGAGAAAGAGAGAAAGAGAGAGAGAGAGACAGACAGACCAACAGACAGACAGAAAGAGAGAGAGAACTCTGGTTATCATCATCGCAGTTCTTTTACATTGATGCCCTAAGTACATGACGCATGTAGTACCCCAGTTTATGATGAATCACAAATTGAAGATAAATATCAGAAAACACAGCGATTTCATAACCACACATACACACGCGCGCGCGTGCGCACGCACCCACACACACAATCTAATCAATGAATCAATGAATGCAACTAAACTGGATAACCTCCACCAAAAATAAAGCAATTCAACCATGATTCCCTAGCAATTTTGTCCGAAACATGTTTTTCATTGATTTACGAAACGTGTGTACACGTACGAGGATCAATTTCTCTGATAATTTCTAGGTATTGCACCCCACATGGTGATGGCAATGTCCTGGAATGATTGCTTTCCCTATCGTTTAATATTGATGTCTCATGGGTAAGGAACAACAAAGACTCTCCCCACAGCCGGAGAACACGAGAAAGGCAATACCACACAAGGAGGGTCGAATGGTATGGCTGGAAGGTTTACTCTGGCATCATGAAATACTAAACAAAAACCATGAAGTCTGATTCGTTCACAAACAGGAAGCCAGCGCAAATTGTTTGAGGACTAGTCAGGTCTGATCCTGCCTTCACGATTTAACAACACGGGACAGTTGCATGTTATACTTCCTTGAGCGCACTAAGCGAGACCAGCGAAATTATACTTGCAATGATTGTTTCGAAAAAGAGACATACACATTTGATGCTTTCTGTTTTGCGCTGTGCAGGCATTTTTTTCTCGGGAGTTCTTAGACGAAAAATGTACATTATACTCTCAAAGACACGATGAGTGAAAGAGAGGAGATTCCAATTTTATCTCCAAAAGATCTGACATAGAAGGATAACAAAATTCTGGCATCTCCAAGCATTTGTTATTTATTTCATTCTTTTATTTTATTCTTTCATCTTGAGGAAAATGGAATAAGCACTAATTTGCTTTTTTGATCCAGTCCCTGTGTGTTAATAGTTTTGTAAATCTGTTCCCACCCGCACACAATGCACTCAATGGTCTACTCTTCCAAAAGGTGAAACACGTTTTAATGTGAGCGCAAGATGTTCCGAGTGCGCTCACACACGGAACCTCAGTTTAAAGACTCTCCTGAAGTCCTTTCTTTTCAGGGTGTGGGGTGGATTTGGCAGTGATGTTAACTCCAGTAGAGAAAATCCCCTTGAACGGGATTCGAACTTGTGTCAGCAATCACGAGCGCAATGCGCAATGCTCTAAGCACCAGATTATCCTGTGTAAGAAGTACACTGTATGTTACCACTCACTCCCACCTCACTTTTATGAAAATATGGGTAACAATAATCTGTAAGCTGTGCTGATAAAATCTGATATAGTCAACAAGAATTTTGAGGGAACCAGAGCTGAAATTTAGATATTCACAATAACCTTCATCTTTCTTCTATCCTTCCACACACTTCGCACAAATACGCGAGGCTTTTTGAATTCTCTCTGCTGATAGAGAACACTGTTGCCTTCTTTCTTCTTCTTCTTCTTCTTCTTTCATCTGCCGCTGGTGCCCTTCGGCGTCGCGGGGAGACACAGACGTCTGTCTGCAGCAAGGCGAGAGGCTTGATGTAGTGACAGGTCATGGGCTCGTAGGGTGTCAGCCACGGAGTCGCTCCATTGTCTCCTTGGTCTACCTCTGGCTTTCCAGCCATTGTATTTGGTGGTGTATGCCCGTAGGGCTGGTTGGTTGGGCGGCATTCTAGTGAGGTGACCAAACCACCTGATCCTTTGTTGTTCGATATGGTGGAGAATTGGTGTTAGTCCGACCATGTCTCTGATCACCTCATTCTTGATCTTGTCGCGTCTGGTCTTGTTGACAGCTTTTCTCAGGCAGCGCATTTCACATGTGACCAATTTTCTCTCTAAGGCTTTTGTTAGGGCCCATGTTCCTAAAAATCCTAAAAGCTCGCTCGCTCATGGGAGTTAATTCCCACACATGCGCAAAGCTTTTAAATTCTCTCCCTTGGCAAAGAACACTGTTGCCTTCTTTGGGACTACTAACAATAATAAAGGCTCGCTGGAAAGTTCATTTGAAAAACAAAATTTGCATGCCGACTGTACATTATCGAGTTTTATTGTCCCTAGCCTTGCCCAAATTAATGACACGATTTAAATCCAAGAAATGCTATTCAGAGGCTAAATACTTTAGAACGTTTTACTCAGTTACTGGGAACAAAAACTCTCCACAGAAATCAAATTGAACATTCACATAATTTTTGTCTTTCTGATGGAAGAAGAGCCACTTCAGTTTACTAGGGATATCGCTTTCAATCTGACTGTTCGCAATGACTGTCACTTTTTTTTCTTCTTTTTTAATTTTCTCATGGCTTCTTTAGAAATGTCAGCTCTGTAAGTCCCACCCCCTCTCTCTCTCTCTCTCTCTCTTTCTTTCTCTCTCTCTCATTCTCTCTCTCTCTCTCTCTCTCTCTCTCTCTCTCTCTCTCTCTCTCTCGTTCTCTATCTCTCTTCCTTTTTTTTCCTCTCTCTCTTGTTCTCACTAGTTCTCTCTCTTGCTCTCTCTCTCTTTCTCTCTCTCTCTGTCTCTCTTTACTTTTACTGTGTGAGTATATGGGTATTGGGTTTACTTAATTATCATTATGATGTATCCCTAAGGGCGGGGGCAGAATGTAAAAAAGCACATGGGTGCTTATTCATTATCCTCAAAATAAAAAAGAATCTCTCTCGCTCGCTCGCTCTCTCTAGCGCTAAATTCTGCAGACACTTAAAAACAACGGATTTCTGCTGATTAAGCAAGACTGGGAAAGGTTCTCTACATTGTGTGTAAAACTTCTCTCGTCTTGAAAATAATCAAATTTGACAAAAGTGTTTACCTCGTATATCAATATATTTTCAGGAAAAAGGAAAATTGGCTGTAAGCTGATATTTTGCATCTTTGGGCTATTTAATTAGATGTGGCATGACCATAGATGCACAGTCCAGTGGGATCTGGGTGGATCGGTGGTCTAGAGGTAACGCGCCTGTCTAGAAAGCGAAAAGTCCGGGTCGGAAGTGTGCGTGGTTCGTATCCCGTCTGGGCCCGAAACTTTTCCCCCGTCCATTAGACCATGAGTGGTGGTCTGGGTGCTAGTCTTTCGGATGAGACGATAAACCGAGGTCCCGTGTGTTACAGAAAATTATGCAGTGCACGTAAAAGAACCCACGGCAACAAGAGAGCTGTCCCTGGCAAAATTCTTAGAAAAAAGCCACTCTGATAGGGAAAGAAATACAGTTGCCAACCAAAAAAAAAGAAAAAAATGTGGCGCTGCTCTTGTGGCGACGTGCTCTCCCCGGGGAGAGCAGCCTGAATTTCACGCAGAGAAATCTCGTGACTTAAAGTGGTATAAATGAAATGAAATAAATGAAATGGGGGGGGGGGGGGGGGGGGCTGTTTTGTTTTGAATGTGTTGCATTACTTGCTGTAGTGTAAAGGCCTATTGACTAGCTGACCTATTCAGACATCTATGACTGGTTGGCTGGCTTTCTGAGTAAGACATTCAAGCTGCGTCTGTCTGTATGTCTGTTTGTCTCTCTCTCTCTCAAAGTAAAAGCTTGCTAGGTGCACGCACGCGCACGTTGTGTGTATGTGTGTGTGTGCGTGTGATGTTAAACCAAAACTAAGTGTTTTGCAGTCTAAAATGTCCACGGTATTCCCTGAGAGGGGTTGGGGGGAGGGGAGAAAGAGTAGAATGGATAATGGACAGGTGAAAGGGCTGGATGTCATAGATCAACCATCACTAAAGCCACAACACCCATGTACAGCTCTTAACCTAAGTGTGTATGTGTGTGAGAGAGAGAGGAGAGAGAGGGTGGGAGAGAGAGAGAGAGAGAGAGAGAGAGAGAGAGAGAAACTGTGTCTGCAACCGAGCAAGCGTGTACACTCATGTGTGTGTGTGTGTGTGTGTGTGTGTTGTGTGCATGCGCGTGGGTGTGTACACTATATCCCTCAAGCATAAGCTTGGCACCCTGAAAGTACTATCAATATGAGCTCTTTTATACTTTTGTGGCACCTTTCTATAAAATGGTAATGCCAAGGGGAAAAAAATGAACATCACGTTCAGAATTCTAGCAGTGGTCATGGACTATAAACTACCCTACACTTCCCGATCTTTACTCTCTGAAAACTGACAAATTGGTGATGGGGGGAGGGGACTAATGGGAGAAGGGAGAACAGTATTGACTGAAAGGAGAACAGAAGAAAAAAGATAACAAGGAAACGGACCGGGAGACACGACATCAACCTTTAGAACTCAGGTAGGAGGAAGACAGACAGGCAGAAAGGAACAATAAACAAAAGCCACCAGGAAAGAAGAACATTTTTGGAAGCAGAGTGAAGGATATGAAGACAAGAATCATTCATATAACAGGCAGGGTAGCTATACTTTACTGGCACCAGACAGAAAGTCATAGAGATACAGATAGATGGACAGAGGGAGAGGGAGAGAGAGAGGGGGGGCGAGAAAGAGAGAGACAGAGAGGGAGAGAGGGAGAGAAAGAGAGAGGGAGAGAGAAAGAAAGAGAGAGATTGAAAGAGAGAGGAATGAGAGGGAGAGACAGAAAGAGAGAGACAGAAATAGAGAGAGAGACAGAGAGGGAGGAGAGACACAGAGAGGGGGAGAGTGATAGTAGGAGATAGAGAAGTAGAGAGAGAGAGAAAGAGAGACAGACAGACAGAGACAGAGACAGAGAAAGAGAGAGAGAATGAAAAAGTGAGGGAAAGGGGGACACACCCACACACGCACACGCACACACACTCACACACACACACACTCACACACACCCAACACACACACAAACACACACACACTCAACACACACACACACAAACATACACACTCCCCCCCACCCCCACATACACACACCCAACACACACACACACACACACACACACACACACACACACACACACACACACACACACAAATCCCAACCCAACCCAGACAGACACAACAGACAAGAGAAAAGGGATAGGGGGAAAAGGAAAGGGTACCTTCGGCATCTGATCACAGCCAGTGATGGATGCCTTCTGTATCCCGGAGACAGTCCCTCATCCATTGTGCACACCTACATCTCTGCCCCTGCTTTCTACAACACTGCCCGCTGCTGCTGCTGCTTCAACTGTGCCTCTTGCAAGGCTTTGGCTGAGTGGGCAAGGCCTCGGGCTTGTAACCTTGATGGTTCAAGGCGTCACGAGTCGTAGGTTCAAATCTCAGCACCGCTCTGTTGGGTTGAAAAATGGAAACGTTTACCTAAAAAATTCTGCTGCAGCTCAACCCAGACCTGAGTTTCTTTTTTTTTTCTTTTTTTTTTTTTTTTTTTTTTTGGGGGGGGGGTCAGTGATTGATGAAAAGGAAAGTGCTTAGGCCTACATGAATTAAAAACGTTATGTCCCCCGAAATCGGAATGTGGCTACCTTCTTAGTAGGTTAAAAAAAACCGGTCGCATACGCAAAATCTCACCTCGTGGCGAACCTCGGAGTTCTAGCAGAGGAAGGAAAGCTATGCTTTGAAATGTTATGCTTGTGCCATGACGAGCTCTTAGCATAACAACCTGTGTGCTCTTCATTTAAACATAAGAAAGATCCTCTGAGGTCGAAGTATGGCTGTCTATTAGATGACTTGCCCGCAGAAGAGGGCATTTGCAGGGTAAATATCCCATTTCATGTTAAGTGTTTTATGGATGTCAGAACTCCCAATATACACAGCATGCTGTCCATACTTTACTATCACACTACATATGAAGTTGATGGACTTGAATATATTGTATTGAGTTCTATTGTTTTGGCTTGTATTGTGTTGTATTGTATACCACTTTAAGTCAAGGCAGATTTCTCTGCGTGAAATCTGGGCTGCTCTTCCCAGGGAGAGTGCGTCGCTACAAGAGTAGCGCCACCCTTTATTTCTTTTCTTTGCCTGTCTGCATGGGGTGTTTTTACCCTATCAGATTGGCTTTTTGCCTGACATGGGAAGAGGCCAAGACCCTTGCCAGAGACAGGAGAAGGTGGAGGGATGCTGTTGAGGCCCTATGCTCCGCTAGGAGCTATAAGGAATAAGAAGAAGAAGTGGCTTTTTACAACAGCATATTTTTGCCAGGAAAACTCTCTTTTTGCCATGGTTTTTGTGTGTGCACTAAATATGTGCAGCACACGGGACCACGGTTTATCGTCTCATCCAAAAGACTAGCACCAAGATCACCACTCTAGGTCTGAGGAACAGGAACTTCTTACTTCTTTTATTTCATCCAAACGATCAAAAATCATCTAGCATGGTCTACAAGATTTTATTGGAAAGAAAGGGGTGGGGAGAGACAGACAGACAGACAGACAGACAGACAGACAGAGGGAAAGAGAGAGAGAGAGAGAGAGAGAGAGAGCGAGAGAGAGAGAGAGCGAGAGATAGAGAGAGTGAGAGAGAGAGAGAAAGCAACCCACACCTTGTAGCTCCTGCTTAGGAAAAGAAACCCTCTGAAACTGAAAAAACACTCCTGAAAAGACTTTTCCAGCTGACCTTCAACCCCCCCTCCCAACCTCTCTCTCTCTCTCTCTCTCTCTCTCTCTCTCTCTCTCTCCTCTCTCTCTCTCTCTCTCTCTCTCTCTCTCTCTCTCTCTCCAGCTGCTCTCCCAGTAACTAGCAGACGACTTCACTTCTCTATGAGGCGTGGTTACCACATCATATTATGTTTTTCTTCCTTTTATGTTTAGGCCCTACTCTCTTCTCCAATCTCTCAGAAGCTGTGACGTCCCTTTCTGTAGTTAAAGCAGTAGTGTCACGGGCAAGTTGAAGCACGTGAAGCGCTCAAGCCTGTCCCTTTATCGGGGTCACTGGTCTGTCTGCCTGCCTGCCTATCTGCCTGCCTGCCTGTCTGCTGCCTGCCTGCCTGCCTTCCTGCATGCCTGTCTGCCTACCGGGTGTACTCATGGCTACCATGCTAGTGGTTATACAGCTGAGGAGATGAATGGACTTTTCATGCATGTGTGCAAAATGTTCTATGGGCGTTCGCAAATGGGGAATGTGTTGTTTTACTTTCGGGTCTCTTTCACAGGACTTGCAAGGCATGAGTCAGAACTGGTAATCGTTTTTCATTATTGTTTTCCTCGGCTACTGTTTCGAGATTGTCAAAGGACAAAGGGCAAGATTTTGAGTATGTGACTGTTTTAAAACCACCATTGAAGTTTTGCAGTTGACCAACAGCGAGATTTTGTATCCGTGACAGTTTTTTTTTTACACAGCGTTAAGGTAGCCGCATTCCGAGTTCGGAGAGCTGGTGAAAACTCCAAAAAGGAAGGAACTGCCTCTATAATATTATGGGTGCCTTGGCAGAGGTTTAAACCCATGCTGTCAGTTACGGTCTGAGAAGTTGGGCGTTCTAACCGTTCGGCCATATCGCCCCTACCTTAGTGCTGGTCAAAGACCTTTCTCTTCTTACACTTTACTGCAGATGACAGCTTTGCAAGTAATTCCACTCTAATGATTTCAGATGTTATGATTTATGATGTGCTTGATGTTTGTATTTTGTAGGTGAGAAGGTGTTAACATATCAGGTATAGCTTCATCAATAACTTTGTTAATAGGTCTATTGTCTTTTTGTGGTACCCTGGGAAGTTGTTAAGGTGAACCGAGTTTTTGTTTTTAGCTGTGTTTTGTTTTGATTTGTTGGCATACGACAGTCTTTATTTAGGCATGATGTTGGAATATACTTATGCAAGAGTATACAGTTATGAGTGCACTCCAGGGTATTATGCCAAAGTCTTACCAAACTTATGTGAATTTTTTTCATCTTCAACTTTTCATCTTCAATATTTTGCCCCTCAATGTGTATTGTGGCCAAAGGCCGATGTACATTAAACAATTTCAGAGTTTCAGAGTTCTCTCTCTCTCTTTCTCTCTCTGTCACTCTCTCTTTCTCCCGTCCCCATCTCTCTTTTTGTTTCTCTCCCCCTCCTTCTCTCTCTCTCTCTCTCTCTCTCTCTCTCTCTCTCTCTCTCTCTCTCTCTCTCTCTCTTCCTCTCTCTCTCTCTCTCTCTCTCTTTCTCTCTCTGTCACTCTCTCCTTCTCCCCTCCCCATCTCTCTCTTTGTTTCTCTCCCCCTCCTTCTGTTTCCCCTCACTCTCTCTCCTCTCACCCTCTCTCTCTTTCTTTCTCTCTCTCTCTCTCACTCTCTCTCCTTCACCCTCTCTCTCTCTCGCTCTTTAGGATGTATGGAGAAAATGGCACTTGTCCCAACAAAAATATTTTTAAAAATAATGCAAGAAAGGAGTAAAAAGAAGAGGAAGAATACAACAGACACCAAGACGAATTAAATAACAAAAGAAAAGGCCGAGGAATGTAAATGGACATGGAAAGAAAACAAACACCACTCGATTCTAAATCAGAAAATAGAAAGAAAAAACAAAACAAGAGAAAATGAGTAGGCTGAAAAGAAATATCTGAATGTAACAGAGAAAGAAACAAAAATAAAGACAGGCAGAAAGAGGAAGAGAAAGAAAGGAAGGACGAGAGAAAGATATCATTAAGAAAGAAAGAATGAAGCCTAAAAAATGCAACAAAACCCCCAAGAAAAATAGGAGAATCGAAAGAAAAAAGACAAGAATAAGACAAATAAAGGAAACTTAAGAGCAAAAGGACAAAACAAAAACACCACCACCACCACAACAAGAAAACACGCAGAACAAGTAACTGTAACTAAAGACTTGTCAGGAGAAAACAAAAACACAAGGTTTCAGTTTCTTCAAGAAATACCATGCATATAATGTTACCTTCTGTTTCTGCACTGCAGTTGAAAATCATACACAGTAAGGACAGATAAACAAGTCTCCTGAAATCTCAAGTCATATGTTCAATCCCAAACTTGAAGTCTGATACCAGTGACGTCACCAACGCTATTCACATTTAAACAGGAAAAAACGTATTCTGTTTTCCCTTTAACTAAAAACAAACCAAAACAATTTTCTAAAAATTTACTTACTGAATTCCATAAAAATGATCTGAGCACTGAACCGCTTTCTCCATGAGCAGGGGAAGTTAAGTGGATACACCAAGTGACGTCATCACTACACCACTTCAGAGGGGTTGGCCATACATGTCCCTGAATCAGCCAAGACAATAGTAGAGCAACACTTAACCCCCAGAGCGCTCGTTATGTGACCTTCTCATCTCTCAAGGGTTACTGTCAATCTCAGCCTGCGTTTTGATTACATGAACATGCATGTGTGAGCCGCTGGCACGTGAGTACGCCTGGACGCGTGAGTCTGTGTGCGAACATGTGTATGTGTTATGCGCATAAGCTTTCTTCTGTTCCTATTGAGTTCGTTTTCTCATCAGATGAAGTTCAATATCAGAATAGGTTATACAACAAAATCATAGAGGAACATGAATTGAAAGGGGACAAAAAATAAGTAAGGGACATAGAGAGAGAAAGGAAAGGAAAAGAATCAATGAATAATGATGATGATGAGAATGGAAGAAAATTGATGAACGAAAACATTTGAAAGAAGAAAACTAATAACCAAAGTAGATAGTGATGGCAATGGTCTGAAGGTACAAAACAAAATTAACATTAACATGAAAAAAAGTAGAAAATATGAATCTCAAAAGAATCAAAATCAAAAGAAAATAGCTCACTCAGATAATTACATCTATCACCTTGGGCAGAGGCATATCACTAATAGAAGAAGACACAGAACAAAAAGACAAAGACAAAGAAAAATCAAGCAGTAGAAGATGATAATTTATTTAAACAAAAAGACCCAAAAAGTCTGAAACAATAGAAACAAGAAAAAAAAATCTAGGATTACACAGATTATTTTGGACAGCGACAAACAAGGAGAAGGAAAATGAGTACAAGGAAAACAAGACAAGTTAGAGGAACAAGAACAATAATGACAACAAAAATAAGTGATATCAAAGGGATGACTTAAACATACAGCACTCCTGAGAATACTACAAGACTTGTTTTCCTTCTCTTTCTTTGTGTTCCTTGGCTAGAGCTCTGTAGTTCATCAATGGTGAGATTTGTTTCAGCTGATGCGACCGTGTTTGCCCATGATTACGGCAGCCACATTTCGACTTGTGTCTAAACACCACACCTATGTGCATGCAGTTTTTAATACACGTTTCGTCATCCGTTCTTACAGGTACGCATGACCTACTCTTCCGAAAGGCAGAACCAGTTTTAGCATGTGCGCAAGATAGTCTGTGTGTGTTCCCCTACAAGACTTTGGTTTATAGTCTCATCTGAAGGACTCTTTGAGAAGTGGAGTCAATACTGATATTTAAGTCCAGGGGAAAAAAGTCCCTTGAACGGGCTGTGGGCCAGGCTCGATCCTGGGCCGTCAAATCGTAAGCGCAACGCTCTAACCACTAGGCTATCCCACGCGCCTATTTGAAGTTTAAGTCAGGTAGGCTGGCATCATAATTTTGCTTTATCTGAAATGTTTTGGTAACTTTAGAAAAAGGCTTAGGTAAAGAGTCTTAACACCCAAAGTATGTTTTCGGACTTCATAAAAATTAAGGAAGGAAAAATTGTAGTCCTGAGTATTTGCAAAAATGAGTTCTTTAAGCTAAAGTCCTAGCACAATTGCTTATTTAAACATAACATTTTATTCCCTGTATATTAATATGAATCGCTCAATTTTGGCTACATTTTCTTCACAACTTCTTGCGAAAGTAGAGGGTGGGGTGAGAGCATCTGTACTGTAAGACAGAGGCTCCTTACATTGACGATGAGAATGCTTATTAGCGAAAGCAAATGAATTCCACTCGTTTTTCTAAATCTTCGTTCGCAAATCAGACACAAATCAAAGTCAAAGCTATGATGACTGCCTGCTTGTCTGCCTAGACTCAAGACTTCAAAAACTGCAGTACTTTCTTTAGTAGCGCCGTTAAACTTAACGATTGGACTACTTCCACCGTCTTCAGACATTGCCAGTCACTGTTGGCTCCAGAACGTTTGTCCTTCAAAGGCAGAACTGTGAGGCAGCAAAAATTGACTGTGTCTAGAAAACTGTCCATTGATTCTCTCATCTCTTATCTCCTCCAATAATCGAAGGTCTCGTTAAAGAATGGGTCATCATCAGACCCCGCGTGTTCGGATTTTTGTCTTTGAGATTTTACTCTACTGCCTGCATCAATTGGTTTGATTTCGGTACAGCCATGTCGAAAGGATCCACTGTTGCGGGGATGATCAGTGTGCAATAGTTTATCGGTACTGAACTGGTGTGTTAGGGTGTGGATGGATGCCAAGCCGTTCTCTGGTAGTACAGTCAGACTCACACTAAGTTGAGCTTAACTGGACTAACTGCAGTCTTTAAGATAATAGAGTTGATCAACTTGTACCACTCTTCTTGCTCGCCTGTCAGATTGAATGAAGCCAGTCTGACACTAAAAGAACTTATTTGCCATAGCTATATCGTTTCCACTGAGCAGTGTCTATATGTGTACAGGAAGGTAGGCACACCGATTGATAGAGCATCTTGCGTACACGTTAAAACCCGTTCCGCTTTCCGGAAGAGTAGTGCCAGTAAAGACGGATGACAAAACTTACAAAACTGCACAGACAAGGGGACTGGATGTAAAACAGCACGAGTGCTTATTCTATTTTCTTCGAAATAAATAAGTAGAGAAATGAGCAGATAGAGACAGAGATACAGAGAAGAGAGAGATAGAGAGTGAGAAAGTGAGACAGACAGACAGAAACAGACAGAGACAGACAGAGAGAGAGAGAGAGAGAGAGAGAGAGAGAGAGAGAGAGAGGAGAGAGAGAGAGAGAGAGAGAGAGAGAGAGAGAGAGAGAGAGAGAGAGAGAGAGAATCGAGAAAAGGAGAGAAAAACTGAAAAAGACAATCAGACAGACAGGTAGACAGGCACGGACGTAGATATACAGACACACACACATACATACATACCTACATACCTACCTACCTACCTACATACATACATGTAGACGGACAGACAGACGATCGATAGATCGATCGATAGATAGATAAACAGACGGACAAACAGAAACAAAGAAAAGAGATAAAGCACATAGTATAGTCACACTTTCAGGCGATGAAAAATAGTTATCATTATGGTGACACTTTCTTAAGTATCACAGTTTCAATTGTTTCCATCAATTTGAGCTTTGAATCATTTTAAAACTATTATTATCAAATGTTAGGCAAAAGAATTTGATAACGAGCCATTCCTAAAATGTAATAGGATGACAAAACCCATATTATCCAGCCTTCCTATGTGTTGGATACACTAACCTGATCTATCAAAACCTTAGCAAAGAAACAACATCTAAGATCCAACCTAGACATTGGAGACAGGTCGCAGACAATAAGTTAGGTACCAAAAACTATTAGTCACTTCTCCCCTTCCAGAAACTCAATTCCTAACATTTAGCCAAGCAGATAAAATCAACCGACACAACTTACCTCAGCTACACCTTTGGGAAATAGAGAGAGAGAGAGAGAGAGAGAGAGAGAGAGAGAGAGAGAGAGAGAGAGAGAGAGAGAGAGAGAGAGAGAAAGAGAGAGAGAGAGAGAGAGAGAGGAGAGAAAGAGAGAGAGTGAGAGAGAGAGAGAGAGAGAGAGAAAGAGAGAGAGAACATGTAATCATAGTTGCCTTTTTATTAAGCGAAAACAAAAACCATATGTTCTTAACGAAGTTTTACAATTTATATTATGAAAATCAATTTGTAAATAAAGTATGAAAAGACATGAGTTCAGCAGCCGAGCAAAGACGAACAAGACAAACCATTTCAGAATAACAGAAAGAAAATCTGGCAATATAAACGAACAAGTGTCTTGAGTACAAAACTCAGCCCCTTCACCTACGCTGAACAGTTCCGAAGAGACTGATGCAATCAATCCTGACTTCAGCATGTGAGAAAACATTTCATATCGCTGCCAGACAAAAACGGAAGGTCCAAAAAATCATCAGTCACTTTCGCCACTACGACGCAAATTCCATCAGACAACCACACAGATCAAATCAGCCAATGCCATTCCACTATATCTTCAGGAGAGCGCTCTCCCAGACGTAGAGGACAGAGATTCCTCAGCAGTCTTGAAGGAAATGTTGTCCACTTTAAAAGCTGACTCAGGTGGACATTCTAACTCACAGGACAAAGGAAAAACTTTTGGGCCACAAAAGATTTAAATCTATACGACTGAAGTGAAGTGAAACTATAACATTAGCCCAAAACTATGTTGAGGTACAGTAACCATTTAAAGTAGAAATATCCCCAATGTCAGAATGGGCTAAGTTAATGGTAGGCAAAAACTGTCGCATACGCAAAATGTCATCTATCTGTGAACCGTGGAGCTCTGCCCCAGGCAAGAAAATAAATCTGATGGGCCAGCAAAACAAACATAACTGACCATACAAGAAAACACCCGTATTATTTACTTTCATATGCTGTACATCCACGTGTATAAAATAAAATAAAAACTATCTCAAAGACTAATGACATCTGAAGCACATCTCATTTTGTGAAAAGATATGTCTGTTCTTTTTCTGAAACACATCTCATTTTGTGAAAAGATATGTCTCTTCTTTTTCTGAAACATATCTCATTTTGTGAAAATGTTTTAATTCTGTATCTCTAGCAAGGGAAGTGGGTGGGTTTAGTGGTTAGAGCATTGCACTCTAGATTTGACAACCTTGATTCAAACCCCCATATAAGGAATTTTTTTCCTTTGAGTTAGCATCAGTACCGAATGACTCTCCTGAAAGTCCTTCGGATGAGACAATAAACTAAGGTCCCGTGGGCCGACACACAGAGAACATCTTGCGCACACATTTAAACCCGTTCCGCCTTTAGGAAGAGTAGGCCCATCGCATGCCGGTAGAAACAAATAATAGGTATAGTATTACAGGAGCATGTTGATCAATTGCCAATACAATAATCAAAAGTCCGGAATAGAAAGATTGAGATGGAACATTGAAACCAAAATCACTTAAAGATCAAGACACACTGAAATGAACCAGAAAAACTTTTTATTTTGAAAATGAAAAGAAAATCATGCAAACTGGTGTTATGTGCTTACACTTCCTACCCGAAGTCGGAAAGCAGCGACCTTAATGGTAGGTAAAAACTGTGGCATATGCAAAATCTCACCACTCAGTTCACCTCGGAGCACTAGCCGAGGAAGGAAAAAAACACATTCTGTCAAATCTTTTCTGCTGCCCTTCTCTATTGTTCTTCGTTTATCCCCACCCCCACCCCCACCCCACAGAGGGTACCAGAGGGTTAAAAATGGCCGTAAGGAGAGTGGTAGTCACATTCAATGTTTAAGATCAAACCGGTTTAAACTGGTTCAAACCGGATCCAACCGGTTCAATCCGGTTCAAACCGGATCCAACCGGTTTAAACTGGTTTGAACCGGTTTGAACCGGTTTGAACCAGTTTGAACCGGTTTAATCCGGTTTGAACCAGTTCAAACCAGTTCAAACCGGTTCAAACCAGTTCAATCCAGTTCAAACCGGATCAAACCGGTTCAAACTGGTCCAGTTCAAACCACTACATACCAAGTTGAACTGGTATCTTGCTTGAAGTGGTGTGAACTGAACCAGTTGGAACTGGTATCACTTGAACTGGTTTGAACTGAACCAATTTAAACTGGTATCTGAACCAGTTTGAACTAAACCAGTTGGAACTGTTCTTGCTTCAACTGGCTTCAACTGAACCAGTTTGAACTACTATTTCGCTTGAAACGGTTTGAACTAAACCAGTTGGACCTGGTATCTACTGTTTTGGGCCGTTTTAAAGTAAAATGTCTTTTGCTTGTGTGTGTGATTGAATTGGTTTGAACTAAACTGGCTACCACCTCTCTCTGTTTTGTGTGTGTATTATTCATTTATTTGTTTGTTTATTCTTTTATTTCAAGGGTAATGGAATAAGCACCATGTGCTTTGTTTTTACATCCAGTCCCTGGGTGAATGTATGTATGTGTGTTTGTGTGTGCATGATTTATACAGCTAGTATTAGGTAGAAATCAAGACTTGCATTCATGATTTCTCAAACGTTTCCTGTCACCAGCAAATTCCCTACAAAAATAGCGTTACTTTCAGAATTTAGAGAGAGAGAAAGAAAGAGACAGAGAAGGACAGACAGAGACAGAGACAGACAGACATACAGAGACAGACAAACAGAAAGACAGACAGTGTCTGACAGACAGAGAACGATTTGGGACGATTAGGTTTTTCCATTCTCTCACTCCAAATAATCTGGGAGATTGCAAATCAAGATTAGCATACTGTGGTCAGCATCACTTAGAAATGCAAATCAAAATGCTACCCACCTGCATCAACAAATAGCTTTGTCGCAAACACACAGTTTACACACCTTTGAAAAATACGTTTTGTAAATTATTTTGGACAGTTTAATTCGCCTACAGTAATCAAAATTGATTTTAGATGCATCTAGCAGTTTATTTTTATACTAGTATAACGAGAAAAAGTATTCATTAAACAGTGCTGAGCTTATTGTTCTAAGGGTGTTGATAATCTTGTTTAACATGTTGGTATTTTTTTCTATCACTGAATTTGCAAGTAAACATTTAATGTTGGTCAAAACGTAACCTGAAATTGCGACAGCATTATTTAAAAACCAAAAAGGTGTGAACATTGTGAACATCTAATAGTGAATTAATAATGTTTTCTCTACAATTTGTCATTTTACAAAAAAAGCCTGTTTAAAAGGAAAAGGCAATTTTCTTAATTTCTTTAGCTTCGCATTCCTGTTTCTAAACATACACAGATCGAAATGTGATATTTTTTTCATAATTTAAACAAAATGAAATGGGGGGCTCTTCTGGACAGAGGACATGTATGTGTTGAAAGTGAAAATACGTACATGTTAACTTTTTGTTCATCTCCTAAAAGGCCTCTGTTCTCAGATCCATGTAAATCAAAGCAAACCACTAACACTAACTAAGGCCAGTCTGAGTTGGCTCAGACTCAAACAGGCCCTGTACTTTCAGCAGGACTGCCAAGATTAGCAGTCTTTACCACTTCACAGAGTCTGAAGAGGTGATAGTCTCTGATACCACTGTAATGGCTCTCTTCTAAAGGCAAGAAGACGTCAACTCCTCAGAGGCTGAATAATTGACTATGTGCTGCCCCTGTAAAGCTGTCTGTCGAATTGTCTTTGAAGTACCGACACTGGTATCGAAGAATTGGTCGTCAGAGCTGGAACCTTTCTTATCTTGGGATGGGTTACTTTTAAGTGTTGCATCGATTGGTAGTGACGTGTGCTGTTCTTGGACAATGCTCACTGGGGTCAGCAACCAAAAAACTCCACTGGCTTCCTTGGAATGAACTACCTTTCAGGTTTACAGTGTGCCTGGCTCTGGTGATCACATTTACACTGGACTGACTTTGTTTTGTCCAGACTCTTCAACATCACGGAGTTGACTGACTGGCAGCACTAGCCATTCTCTTTTATCTCACTGATATCATTTTTACGTACATGCCAAACTCGGAATCATCTTTACTTTCCTTACTCGATTTCATTAAGTCATACATTTTTAAAAATCAATGTTGGGAAGAAAAAGACAAGAGACAGACAGACTGACTGTGGCAGCCACAGGAGGAGCTAACAAAGAGAAAGATTAAAAAGATGAAAAAAAATAAACAAAGAAAAACAGACTGAAGAGAAATAGGATACAGAGAAAGAACACCAAGAAGAAACACTACAGACCTTAAAAATACAGGCAAAGGTTTACTCTCAAATCCAAATGTGTACAACAATTTTCCTGTAACTGACAATAATCTCCAGGATGAAAAAAGATTTAGTTTCCCCATACTGTTCCCCAGCTTAAGAACTTGGGAGTAACCCAATAATCATAAAATATATACTGAGTCAGAAGTTTGCAAGTATGGATGGGTTTCTTTTTAAAATACCTAGCCATATACGCAGTCATACTCTGGCTTCAGAGGATTTTTCTCCATTGATGGAGACTTAGGGTTGTTATGGAAAGAGCTTGACATGGCTGGAGATAATCTGAGCATAACATTTTAAAGTATTCTTAATCAAGATAATTATCACGCTTCATAATTGACAGTGTAGGTTACATCAACACCGCAGCATTATTGGTGCTACTCACGCATCAACTCAACATGAAAACACCGCTGCTCCACCCAAATACAGTTCAAATATTTTACACAAAGAACACAAAGGCCACCCTGGCAAGCAACAAAGCAAGGAAGACAAGACAGACAAAGAGGGAGAAAGACAAACACAAGAATACACTCTCACAGACTAGACACAAAACGCGCTATCGACTGTGCGAGCTGTCAACTCTGTAACAAAGGGTTTTACAGCTAACGATGCAGCCCTTAAATCAGCCCTATTGACAGACTCCACCCCCCTCCCCCCTCTCCCTAAACACAAGCACGATCCATTTTCGGGTCTTTTTTTTCAGTCAGGGAATGGGAAAGAACACAACACCCCTTTTTTCAATCTACACTCCAAGATGGTGGATCGGTGGTCTAGAGGTAACGCGCCTGCCATGAAAGCGAAAAGTCCGGATTCGGACTGTGCGGTGGTTTGATCCCAGTTTGTGCTCGAAACTTGCCACCCATCCATTATACCGTGAATGGTGGTCTGGGTGCTAGTCTTTCGGATAAGACGATAAATCGACGTTCCGTGTGCAACATGCATTTAGCGCACGAGCGAGAACCCACGACAAGAGAGTTGTCCCTGAAAAAATTCTCTGGCAGAAAAACTCACTCTTATAGGGAAATAAATACGGTTGCAGAGAGGAAAAGGAAAAAAATGTAATGATTGGCTCTGCTCTTGTGGCGACGCGCTTTCCTCGGGAAGTGTAGTCCGAATTTCACGCAGAGAAATCTGCTGTGACTTAAAATAATATACAATACAATACAATACCATACAATACAATACACTATAATAAATACAATACTCCTTTCCCATCAACATTTGTATTATTTATCCACGCATTATAAGACCTTATTCAAAGAGAACCAACACACAAAGACATTTTTCAAACCTCAGCAGTAATAGAGATGGACACACACTGATTTCAAGTGCCTCTGAAACGTTTCAGGTCTTTATTTTCTGATAACAAAAATCTGGTCAATGTCTTCTTATTCCACATGGAAATTTATTTTTTGGTTCATGAATGAATGCATAGCTCAGATTTAGCAAATAGGTTATTTTAGTTTAGTAAAACGACAACTCTACATGCAGAGTTTTTGTCTTTTTGTTGCTGTTGGTCGTTTTTGACTGTTTTGTTAGTGTTCATTCCCCACCCCTTTTTTTTTGGGGGGGGGGGGGGGGGGGAGGGGGGGGGAATCAGACAGATATATATTATGTGGTAGATTTTTAAATTGACCAGGGACATCTTTTGTAAACTCAACTTAACTCCAATAGTCTTTGAATCGAATCTTTCGTAAAACCAACATTATATCCCCAAGACCAATACACATTATCTGTCTAGGTCTGTTCACACTCACCTCCGTACCCCCCCCCCCCTACACTAGTCCCCCCTTCCCCCTCCAAACTTGTACTCTCCTTCAAAGTCATAAACTGTCCACTAGTGTTCGCGACGATGAATGGACAGTGTCCGTTGAAGTTGTGTAGTGAACGTACCATCAGTTTCCAAAGAACGCAAAGTTGTACTGAAGATTGAGTCATGGGCTTTAAGTTCTGTCTCCTCCAAGAATTTTTTGTGTGCATTTATTGCTGCATCCGTTAGCTTTGATGGTGCGGTTCTTCGGAAGGATAAATTCCAGTCAGTATAAAAGTATACAGATTTCTGGGGACTGATCTCGATAAGGATTTTTGGTCAAAGCCTACTACGGTATTTAGGTTTGCTCTGGGCTACTGGCTTTTGCTCACCTAGGTCACGAACAGCCTAACTCCCAGAAACCTCGTTTATGGACTGCACTACAGTAAGTTTCACATTACATTCAAATTTCTCTTCAAATCATGTTTTCTATTAAGCGATGTTAAAAAAAGGAAATGCAGACAGAAACACAGACATAGAAAAAGAAGGGGGAAACCAAAGCGAGAGAGCGAGAGAGAGAGAGAGAGAGAGAGAGAGAGTAAAGACAGATACCAGAAAAGAGACAAAGAGAGACACGGAGACAATAGGGAGAGAAAAGAGGAGACAAGAAGAGAGGAGAGAGGGAGAGATAGAGAGACAGTAAGAGAGTGAGTGTGAGACAGACAGAGAGAGAGTGAGACAGACAGAGGTAGAGACAAAGACAAAGAGAGACAGAGAGAGAGAGGCAGAAACGGAGACAGACAGCCAGAACAGGCAGAAAGAGAGAGACGTTTTAAGGGTAGAAACACAGAAGACGACTTTATGTGTTCAAGATCAACAACGCAGAGACCAATTTCTATGGCAATAGTCTTAGTAAGTTTTCTTCCCTGTTGTACTGTCGCTTCTCTTTGGACCACAAAATGGTCACACTGAACGAAGGCAAACAAACAAACAAACAAGAATGACCATTACCACGCCAGCAGCTAACTGTCCATTTCGCAACATTGGTTCCACCTCATCCCTCATCCCCACCCCCAACTTCCCCTTGTCTACTGAGCCAGTGGTTATCGCCCATTTACAGGGCTGTATCTCTTTCAGCTGAGTTGATCTCCCCCTGATCTAGCCAGTTGGAACATGTCCAGGATACTGAGTGAACGGGAGAGAAGAATAAAAACGAAGAAGAAAAACTCTGGTTGGGAGATCTTATCTAAAAATCACACAATTTTAAACTTTATTTTTAAATGACGAGAATAATGAATAAGCATTCGTGTGCTTTTTCCCCCAACACCCAGCCCCCTTGTATGCAGGCAGTTTTGTAAATCTCTTTCTTTTCCGACCATCACACAATAGCCTACTCGCCCTCATTTAGAACATGTTTTGACATGCAAGAAAGATATTCTGCATGAGTTTGCACAACACGGGACTTTGGTTGATAGTCTCATCACCAACGAACCTCAGGGAAATAGAATTGGCAATGATATCAACTCTATGGGAAAATCCCCCTTGAAAGGCGGGGGAAGGGGGGGGGGTCATGGGGGTAGCCCGAACCCGAGAGCAGAGTTCTAACCACCAGGCTGTTCAATTCCCCTAACAACTTTCAAAAGACTATTCTGGCATTTCCAGCAAAACAGAAGTGTCTGTACTCAGAATTAGCTGCCTTGGCGCTTCATAAGGGAGACGGGATAGCCCCAGTGGTTAGAACATTGCGCTCGCAATCTGACGACCCAGGTTCAATTCCCATTTGAGGGGGATATTTTCCCCTGGAGTTAACATCAGTGCAGACTCCACTCTCCCGCAAAAGTCCTTCGATGAGACTATAAACCGAGGCCCCGTGTGCGAACGACACATAACATCTTGCGCACACGTTAAATCCTGTTCCGCTTTTCGGAAAAAAAGACCATTGTGTGCTGGTGGGAACAGATGACAGAACTTACAAAACCACATATGGATATAAAACAGCACATAAGTGCTTTATAAAATACCGAAAGAGTATTAGCCTATAATGTAAACAGCACCCAAGAGAACAGGTAACATTTTCAGGAGAACCGCATGCATGGATGTGATTTAAACCTTAGAGAGAAGCATGTGACGTACCCCTACCACTTCGGTTTTGTGTTTCACCACTGAAGTCAGGAGCTCTTCATATGGTCCGATAGTGTTGTTAAGTCTGGTTTTCATTTCCTCTTTAGCAATGCGATCTCTGTATGAGATACCAAGGAGTTTTCGAAAGTGCCTCATCTCCATTGCCTGTATCCTTTTTTCAATGATTACTGTAACGGTCCACATTTCACATGCATACAAAAATATGGACATGGCCAGAAAACGCATCAGTCTGATCTTGAAGCTGATGGCGATGTTCTTGTTGTTCCAGTGGACTTTCAGTTTTGACATTGCAGGTGTGGTCTGGGCTATCCAGGAGAGCATTTCAGGTTTTGATCCTTCTTCCGATAATATAGCTCTCATATGCTTAAAGCTTACAGTAGAACAAACACAAAAGGGATTGACCACTCACATGCAGACCAGCAACTAACTGCCCGTTTGCTAGATCAGATCCCAAGCACACCACCTCGTTTCTCATGTCAAGCTCCCATCTCTCTCTGCTCTCTCACGTCAACCAGGCCAGTGTTTATTGCCCGTTAAGGAAATGCGTCTTCTTCAGCTAGGCTGATGTTCCTTGACCAAGCCAGTTGGAGCATATCCAAAATGCTGAGTAGGTAAGTGTATAGGAACAATGGAAAGATACACTGGGGGAGATGAATTTTCGTCAGGAAAGAAAAAACCACAAGTTTTCCTATAAAAAGAAACAAAAAATGATTAATGAAAGGGTACTTACTGATACAGGTTTACCTTCGCAAAGCATGCATTGCATTATCTGTTCAACATAGAAATAGTACGAAAGCGATTTGCAAGTATCTTAGCAGAGAGAGTGACACACACACACACACACACACACACACACACACACACACACACACACAGGTTATGGGAATGCGAATGCGAATGCGAAAGTTTTATTCATTATAGGCCTTGGCCCCTCATGAAGGGTGTGTGTGTATATAATCAACATTCCAAAACATGTTGCATAAGAAACATTGATGAACAGAAAAATAATACCTCTAGTACAGATAGTATTTCTAATTTTAAAAGCTTTATACAAATAAATTGCTAGTCGCTTATTAATGCGAGACACAGAGAGAGATTAGAGAGAGGGGTGAGAGAGAGAGCGAGCGAGAGAGAGAGAGAGAGTGAGAGAGAGAGAGAGGGAGAGAGAGAGTGGGAGAGAGAGAAGACCACAAGCAGAGGCAGGACCGGACATTGACTTTCTGACCAGTCAGCCCTGTAAAGAAGTGATCTACAGCTGACAGGCCAGTCCTGAATCAGCCACTTGGACACAGCACACACAATCATCCCTACCTCCTGTCCCATCCAGCAGACAGACAGAAAGACAGACAGACAAACAGAGAGAGAGAACTGATTATCATCACCAAGGTTCTTTTACATTGATGCGCTAAGTACATGACCCATGTAGTACCCCAGTTGCTGGGGTGTTTTGGATCTTTGTGATGAAATCACAAACGGAAGATAATTATCAGAAAACACAGCGATTTCATAACAACACACACACACCCACGCACGCACACACACACAATCTCTATTTCAATCAATCAAACAATCAATGCAACTAAAACTAGATACCCCCCCCCCCCCAAAAAAAAAAGCAACTTAACCATGATTCCCTAGCGATTTTGTCCAAAACATGTTTTTCATTGAAACGTGTGTACACGTACGAGGATCAATTTCTCTGATAATCTCTGGGTATTGCACCCCACATGGTGATGGCAATGTCCTGGAATGATTGCTTTCCCTATCGTTTAATATTGATGTCTCGTGGGTAAGAAACAACAAAGACTTCCCATAGCCGGAGAACACGAGAAAGGCAATACCACACAACGAGGGTGGAATGGTAAAGCTGGAAGGTTTACTCTGGCATCATGAAATGCTAAACAAAAACCATGGAGTCTGATTCGTTCACAAATAGGAAGCCAGCGCAAATTGTTTGAGGACTAGTCAAATCTGATTCTGCCGTAAACGATTTAACAACACGGGACAGTAGCATGGTATACCACCTTGAGCACTCTAAGCAAGACCAGCAAAAATATACTTGCTATAAAAAGGTAAAGGTAAAGGTGTCCCATAACCTATATTAAGGTCGTAGGGGAGCGAGGCGTCAGAGACCTCACTTCTCTAGAGCCAGCATATTGAGGGCGGCGCCCATCTCCTCTCCCTCGCTGCTTTACCTTCCCTGACCCTAAAGAGGGCAGGTACCCATTTACAGCTGGGTGAACTGGGGGAACTGTACTGAAGCCAAGGCGCGAAAACGGTCACCCATCCAACTGGTGACCACGCTCGACGCTGCTTAACTTGGCTGGGGGAAAGTGAGTGCTCCGACCACTGAGCTATCCCGTCCCCTTACTTGCTATAACCGTTTCTAAAAAAATGACATACACACTTTATGCTTTTTTTTTTGCGCTTCGGATTTCTTATACGAAAAATGTACACTATACTCTCAAAGACACAGTGTGTAAAAGAAAGGAGATTCAAATTTTATACCAAAAATTTGAAGGAGAAGGATAACGAAATTCTGACATCTCCAGTCATTTTTTAAAATATTTATTTCATTCTTTTATTTTGTTAATTCATTTCGAGGATAATAGAATAAGCACTCGTGTACTTTAAAAAAAATCCATTCCCTGTGTGATTGTAGTTTTGTAAATTTTGTCATCTGTTCCCACGCGCACACAATGCATTCAATGGTCTTCTCTTCCAAAAGGCGGAACAAGGTTTAATGTAAGCGCAAGATGTTGAGTGCACTCACACATGGAACCTCAGTTTAAAGATTCACCTTGAAGGTCTTTCTTTCGGGGTGGAGGGTGGGAGTGGATTCGGTAGTGATGTTAACTCCATGAGGGACAATCCCCTTGAACAGGTTTTGAACCCAGGTCAGCAATCATGAGCGCAATGTGCAACGCTCTAACCATCAGGTTATCCCGTGTAAGAAGTGCACGTGTATGTTACTGCTCTCTCCCACCCCACTTTTATGAAATTATGCATGACAATAATCTGAAAGCTGTGCTGATAACATCTGATATAGTCAACAGGAAACTTGAAGGAACCAGAACTGAGTTTTAAATGTTCACAATATCCTTCATCTGTCTTTTATCCTTCCACACACTTCGCACAAATACGCGAGGCTTTTTGAATTCTCTCCCCTGATAGACAATACTGTTGCCTTCTTTGGAGTTACTAAAAATCCTAAAAGCTCGCTCGCTCACTGGAGTTAATTCACACACATGCGCAAAGCTTTTAAATTCCCTTCCTTGGCAAAGAACACTGTTGCTTTCTTTGGGACTACTAACAATCATAAAGGCTCGCTCCATCAGGGGAGTTCATTTAAAAACAAAATCTGCATGCCAACTGTACATTATCGAGTTTTAGGGTCCCTAGCTTTGCCCAAATTAATGACACGGTTTAAATCGCAAGAAATGTTATTCAGAGGCTAAATACTTTAGAACATTTTACTCAGTTACATGGGAACAAAAACCTTCCTCAGAAATCAAATTGAACATTCACATCATTTTTGTCTTTCTGACTGAGGAAGAGCCGCTTCAGTTTACTAGGGATATCGCTTTCAATCTGTCTGTTCGCAATAACTGTCACTATTTTTTTTTAAAAATTTTCTCGTGGCTTCTTTAGAAATGTCAGCTCTGTAAGTCCCCCCCCCCCCCCTCTCTCTCTCTCTCTCTCTCTCTCTCTCTCTCCTCTCTCTCTCTCTCTCTCTCTCTCTCTCTCTCTCTCTCTCTCTTCTTTCTCTCTCTCTCTTTCTCTCTCTCTCTCGTTCTCTATCTCTCTTCCTTTTTTTTTTCTCTCTCTCTCTCGCTCTCTCTCTCTCTGTCTCTCTCTTGTTCTCTTTCTCTCTCTCTCTGTCTCTCTTTACTTTCACTGTGTTAGTATATGGGTATTGGGTTTACTTAATTATCATTATGATGTATTTAGGGCAGAATGTAAAAAAGCACATGGGTGCTTATTTATTATCCTCAAAATAAAAAAGAAACTCTCTCTCTCTCTCGCTTGCTCGCTCTCTCTAGTGCTAAATTCTGCAGACACTTAAAAACAACTGATTTCTGCTGATTAAGCAAGACTGGAAAAGGTTCTCTACATTTTGTGTAAAACTTCTCTCGTCTTGAAATTAATCAAATTTGACAAAAGTGTTTACCTCGTATATCAATTTATTTTCAGGAAAAGTAAAATTGGCTGTATGCTGATATTTTGCGTATTTGGGCTATTTAATAAGATATGGCATGGCCATAGACGCACAAATGAAAACGTTGTCTACCTTTCTGTAGTTTCTGGGGGTGTTTTTTTGCTGTTTTGTTTTGAATGTGTTGCATTACTTGCTGTATTGTAAAGGCCTATTGACTAGCAGCCAAAAGCTTTGACCTATTCAGACTATGGCTGGCTGACTGACTGTTCAAGCTCTGTCTGTCTGTCTGTCTCTCTCTCTCAGTGCAAGCTTGTGTAGCTGCATGCACGGCGTACGGTGTGTGTGTGTGTGATGTTAAAGCAAAGCCAAGCAAAGTGCTTTGCAGTCTAAAATGTCCATGGTATTCCCTGAGAGGGGTTGGGGGGGGGGGGGGGAGAAAGGGTAGAATGGATAATGGACAGGTGAAGGGGGTGGATGTCATAGATCAACCATCACTAAAGCCACAACACCCATCTACAGCTCTTAACATAAGTGTGTGTGTGTGTGAGAGAGAGAGAGAGAGAGAGGGGGGGGAGAGAGAGAGAGAGAGGGGGGGGGGGGAGAGAGAGAGAGAGAGAGAGAGAGAGAGAGTGTGTGTGGTAAATGTGTGTCTGCAACGGAGCAAGCGTGAACAAGAGTGTACATGTATGTGTGTGTGTTGTGTGCATGCGCGTGGGTGTATACATGGGATTCTGTCCACATGCTATATCCCTCAAGCATAAGCTGGCACCCTGAGAGTACTATCAACATGAGCTCTTTTATACTTTGTGGCACCTTTCTATAAAATGGTAGTGCCAAGGGAACAAAAAATAAACATCACATTCAGAATTCTAGCAGTGGTTATGGAATATGATCTACCCTACACTACCCAATCTCCACTCTCTGAAAAGTGACAATTGGGGGGGGGGGAGAAACTAAAGAGAGAAGGGAGAAAAGAATTGATTGAAAGGAGAACAGAAGAAAAAAGATAACAAAAAAACGGATCGGGAGACACGACATCATCCTTCAGAACTCGGGTAGGAGGAAGACAGACAGGCAAACAGGAAAAACAACAACACAAAAGCCAAAAGGAAAGAACATGTTGGGAAGTAGAGTGAAAAATATGAAGACACGAGTCATTCACATAACAGGCAGGGTAGCTATGCTTTACTGGCACCAGACAGAAAGTCATAGAGACAGAGACAGATGGACAGAGAGAGAGAGGGGGGGGAGAGAGGGGGGTAAGAGAGAGAGGGACAGAAAGAGAGAGGGAGAGAAAGAGAGAGATGGAGAGAGAGAGAGATAGAAAGAAAGAAAGAGAGTGTGTGTGTGTGAGAGAGAAGAGGTAGAGAGAGAGACAGAAAGACAGAGACAGACTGAGAGACAGACAGAGAGGGAGGAGAGCCACAGAGAGAAGGGGAGAGTGATAGGAGGAGATAGAGAGGGAGGGGAGAGAGAAGAGATAGAGAATGAAAAAAGTCAGGGACAGGGGGACACACACACACACATACACACAAACACACACACACACACACACACACACACAAACACACACACACACACACACACACACACACACAAACACACACAAACACAAACACACACACACACACACCAACACACACAAACACACACAAACACAAACACACACACACTCACACACCCAACACACACACACACACACACACACACACACACACACACACACACACACACACACATACACACACACAAATCCCAACCCAACCCAGACGGACAAAACAGACAAGAGAAAAGGGATAGGGGGAAAAGGAAAGGGTACCTTCCGTATCTGATCACAGCCAGTGATGGATGCCTTCTGTATCCCGGAGACAGTCCCTCATCCATTGTGCACACCTACATCTCAGCCCCTGCTTTCTACAACACTGCCCGCTGCTGCTGCTGCTGCTGCTTCAACTGTGCCACTCGCAAAGCTTTGGCCGAGTGGGCAAGGCCACGGGCTTGTAACCTTGATGGTTCAAGGCGTCACGAGTCGTAGGTTCAAATTTCAGCACCGCTCTGTTGGGTTGAAAAATGGAAACGTTTACCTAAAAAATCCTGCTGCCAGTTCAACCCAGACCCGATTTTCTTTTTTTCTTTTTTTCTTTGTGCGTGTGTGTGTGTGTGTGTGTGTTGGGGCGGGGGGGTTCAGTGATTGATGAAAAGGAAAGTGCTTAGGCCTACATTAATTAAAAACGTTATGTCCCCCGAAATCGGAATGTGGCTACCTTCATGGTGGGTTAAAAAACCGGTCGATTAGCAAAATCTCACCTCATGGCTAACCTCGGAGTTCTAGCAGAGAAACAAAAAAAAATTAAGGCTATGCTTTGAAATGTTGTGCTTGTGCCATGACAAGCTCTTAGCATAACAACCTGTGTGCTCTTCATTCAAAAAATAGAAAGATCCTCTGAGGTCGGAGTATGGCTGTCTATGAGATGACTTTCCCGCAGAAGAGGGCATTTGCAGGGTAAATATCCCACTTCATGTTAAATGCTTTATGGATGTCAGAACCCCCAATATACACAGCATGCTGTCCAGACTTTACCATCACGCTACATATGAAGTTGATGGGACTTGTATATATTGTATTGTTGGATGGATCGGTGGTCTAGAGGTAACGCGCCTGTCTAGAAAGCGAAAAGTCCGGGTCTGAAGTGTGCGGCGGTTCGTACCCCGTTTGGACCGGAAACTTTTTCCCCATCCATTAGACCATGAGTGGTGGTCTGGGCGCTAGTTTTTCGGATGAGACGATAAACCGAGGTCCCGTGTGTTACACGTAATTATTTAGCGCACGTAAAAGAACCCACGGCAGCAAGAGCGTTGTCCCTGGCAAAATTCTTAGAAAAAAAGCCACTCTGATAGGGAAACAAATGCAGTTGCAGAAAAAAATGGGTGGCGCTGCTCTTGTGGCGACGCGCTCTCCCGCTCTCCCCGGGGAGAGCAGCCCGAATTTCACGGAGAGAAATCTGCCGTGACTTAAAGTGGTATGAAATGAAATATGAGCGCTTTGATTTGTTGCTTTACAAGATTCAGCGCTATATAAATTCCATACATTATTATTATTATTATTATTATTATTATTATTATTATTATTGAGTTGTATTGTTTCGGCTTGTATTGTGTTGTATTGTATACCACTTTAAGTCAAGTTAGATTTCTCTGCTTGAAATTCGGGCTGCTTTTCCCAGAGAGAGTGCGTCGCCACAAGGGCAGTGCCACCCTTTATTTCTTTTCTTTGCCTATCTGCATGAGTATTTTTTCCCTATCAAAGTGGCTTTTTACAACAGCATTTTTGCCAGGGATACTCTCTTTTTGCCGTAGTTTTTGTTTGTTTGCTAAATATGTGCAGCACATGGGACCAGGTTTATCGTTTCATCCAAAAGACTAGCACCAAAACCACCACTCTAGGTCTGAGGGATAGGTCTATGTGAATGCTGCTAACAGGCGCTTCCTACTTCTTTTCTTTCATCCAAATGATCCAAAATCATCTATCATGGTCTACAAGATTTTATTGGAAAGAAAGGGGTGGGGAGAGAGAGAAACAGACAGACAAACAGAAAGAGGGAGAGAGAGGGAGAGGGGGGGAGAGGGAGAGAGAGAGAGGGAGAGAGAGAGAGAGAGAGCGAGGGAGAGATAGAGAGTGAGAGAGAGAGAGAGATAAAGAAAGAACAGCCCAACATTGTAGCGCCAGCTTAGGAAAAGAACCCTCTGAAACTGAAAAACACTCCTGAAAAGACTTTTCCAGCCCACCTTCAACACCCCATCTCTCTCTCTCTCTCTCTCTCTCTCTCTCTCTCTCTCTCTCTCTCTCTCTCTCTCTCTCTCTCTCTCTCTATCTCCAGCTCGCTCTCCGCTCTACGGTAACTAGCGGACGACTTCACTTCTCTATGAGGCGTGGTTACGACATCATATTTTCTTCTTTTTATTTTTAGGCCCTACTCTCTTCTCCAATCTTACAGAAGCTGTGACGGCCCTTTCTGTGGTTAAGGCAGTAATGTCACGGGCAAGTTGAAGCACATGAAGCGCTCAAGCCTGGCTCTTTTTCGGGGTCACTGGTTTTCCTGCCTGCCTGCCCCTCTGCCTGCCTGCCTGCCTGCCTGTCTGCATGCCTGCCTGCCTGCCTGTCTGCCTACCGGGTGTACTCATGGCTACCATGCTAGTGGTTATACAGCTGAGGAGATGAATGGACTTTTCATGCATGTGTGCAAAATGTTCTATGGGCGTTCGCAAATGGGGAATGTGTTGTTTTACTTTCGGGTCTCTTTCACAGGATTTGCAAGGAATGAGTCAGAACTGGTGATCGTTTTTCATCATTGTTTTCCTCCGCTACGGTTTCGAGTTTGATGAAGGGCAAGATTTTGAGTATGTGACCGTTTTTAAACCACCTTTGGAGTTTCGCGGTTGACCAACGGCGAGATTTTGCATCCATGACAGTTGTTTTTTTTACACAGCGTTAAAGTAGCTGCATTCCGAGTTCAGAGAGC
>CM054153.1:41417649-41425149 GCA_028751875.1 Rapana venosa
CAGACAGACAGAGACAGACAGAGATGGAGGGAGAGAGGAGAGACAGACAGACAGACAGAGAGACAGACAGACAGACAGAGATAGACAGAAAGACAGAGGCATGGAGAGAGAGTCAGAAACAGACAGGCAGACAGAGAGGGAGGGAGGGAGAGAGAGAGAGAGAGAGAGGGAGGGAGAGAGAGAGAGAGAGAGAGAGAGAGAGACAGACAGACAGACAGACAGACAGACAGACAGACAGACAGACAGACAGACAGATAGCAGATGATGAGAAAAGGGAAAAAGGAAGAAAGAGAAAAACCTAAAAGAAAAGACGAACAAGAGAAACTCTGAAGCTAGATAGGTTGAAACAACAAACAATTACACAATAAGCAGAACAAGAGGCAGAAAGAGAAGTAAGAACCCAAAAAATCCCCAATCGCAAACGATCAGAAAAAGACAGAAAGAGCTGACCGACAAAAGCAGAAGAAGAGGAGAAGAAGAAGGAAGAAGAAGTCTGCCTGAGGAGAACGGGGAAGAGGAGGAAGAAGAGAAAGAAGGAAAACAGGAGAGGGACGAGGAGAAAGCGGAAGAAGAGGAGGAGAGAGGTGGAGGAGAAGAAAGAGGAGTAGAGGAGGAGGATGTAGAAGGAGAGGATGAAGAGGAGAAAGAACAGGAGAGGGAGGAGGGAGAAGGAGGAGGAGGAAAAAGGAGATGAGGAGGAAGGAGAAGAGGAGAAAGAAGAAAAGGAAGAAGGAGAAGAGGAGGAGGAAGAAGGAGAGGCAGAAGAAGAAGGAAGAGATAATGAAGACAAGAAAGAAAGAGGAGGACAAGGACGAAGAAGGAAAAGGGAAGGAAGATAAAGGAGATGGGGTGGTGGGGGTGAGTACGAGGAGGAGAAGAGGAGGACAAAAGAGAAGACAAAAAGGAAGAACAGGAGGAGGAGGAGGAGGAGAAGGAGGAAGATACAAGAGAAGAGGATGAGGAAGAAGAACAAGATGAGGATGAAGAAGAAGAGACGGGGGTAAAGGAAGAAGGAAGAGCAGAACGAGACGGAAGGAGAAGAGGAGGAAGATGAAGGAAAGGGCTAGGAAGAAGGGGAAGCGGGGAAGGAGAAGAAGAAATCAAAAATGAAAACAAAAAAGACAAAACTAAAATAAAAAACAAAATAATACAACGGAAAAGAGACAAGTGACAGCGTAACTTAAATTTCAAAATCATGTATATACTTGACCATAATCATGCCGGGTTTTTTTGTAGATGAAACACTACTCCCCCACTGTTTGCAATATCTCTGCGTGCTTTCCAACAATAATTCCACTTTTCTCTATATAAACACAATATGAGGTCAAAACCTTGACATTTAAGAAAATATGAACAAGAACACTGCGTTTTCTATTCGATAATATTAAAAGGCGATTTTTGTCTCATGCTGTAAACTTTTTTTTTTTTTTACTAACCTGTACATTGTCCTCCTTTGTGGAAGAAATTTATTCTGTCACGTGATGTGGACGCAGTGCCATGATTGGTCCAAACCTGCACGTGCCCGCTTTTTGGTCTCCTAAAGAGAAAGATGTGTGAGAACGAATGTCTATTTTTAGCCTATCAATTGACTGGTTAAAATGAACAAGCAGTTCATGACAGGTTTTTTTAATTGGTACTTTTTTGTTTTTTGGTGAGTTTTGGGGGTTTTGGGGTTTGTTTTTTTGGGGAGGGGGGGTGTTTTTCGTTTCTCTGTTCCTCCAATGCTTGCCATTGGTAAGATTTTGCGAGAGGTTTTGCCTATTTGACCGGTTTTTGCCCACCATTCAGGTAGTTGCATTCCGATGGACTTCGGGGATGATGTTTAAACACGACAGCAATGTGCATGCGATTTTTTCAACAACAAAATGTTTGTCATCCGTTTTTACCAGCACACAATGGTCCACTCTTCTGAAAAACAGAACGGGTTTCAACGTGCGCGTAAGACGTTATGCGTGAGTTTACACACGGGACCTCGGTTTATAGTCTCGTCCGAAGGGCTTTAGGAGGAAGTGGAGTCAGTTACTGATGTTAACTCCAGGAGGAAATATCCCTCGAGCGGGTGGGTGGGTGGTGGCTTTGAACCCAGGCTAACAGGTTACGAGCTGAACTCTCTAACCACCAGGCTATCCCTCTCCTCATGATAACAGTTTAAATTATTGTTCCAACCTAAATGATCATGTTCATACAAAACTGCGTTGTAACGTTTTATCGCTTTTCTTTCTGTAGGTACGTTCAAAGAAAACACACCTGCTTTGTTTTACTACGAGCACTTTCACTAAGTCAGCAGAATGTGTGTCTATGGTTAAACATTTTATTTTTTATTAATTCTATTCTCTTATTTCGAGATAATGGAATAAGCACTCATGTGCTTTTTTTTTACACACAGTTTCCGTGTGTATCTGTTCCAACCGGCACACAATGGCCTACTCTTCCAAAAGCGGAACGAGTTTTAACGTGTGCACAAGATGTTCTGCATGCGTTTGGACACGGGACCTCTGTTTATAGTCTCATCCGAAGGGCTTTTGGGGGGAGCGGATTCAGCACTGATATAATTTATGTAGCGCGCCAGCCAAATCCTGATAGCATGACATTCACCTTCTCAGTCACAGTCAGTCTTGCTGGTATAAAGGCATACGTTCTGACGCGCACACAACATAACCCCCATGCGACAACGTAGAATTAACAACAGAAAATTTCATTCAGCCTATTTACACACTGTTTTAGTATTCATTGTATCCCCGAAAGCGGAACGCGGCTACCTTTATGGTGGGCAAAAACGGTCGTATGTGTCCAGGGACAGCGCATCGCCTCAAGAGCAGCGCCACCTGCTTTTTCTTTTATTTTCCAGGCTGCTATTTTGTTTCTTGATCAAAGTGGGATATTTTAGTTTACTACAGAATTTTGCCAGGGATAACTGTCTTGTTGCCGCGGGTTCTTTTACGTGCGTCGAATGTGTGTTGCACACGGAACTTCTGTTTATCGTCTCAGTCAAAGTTACAGCATAGCTGACCTTTTCTTTGTATTTGTGTAAGACAACGTTTTGCAGTATTTCGCTACCTCTGCGGAAAAAACCCACCACACTATTTATTTTCCTTCTTTTGACCAACCTCTGGCGTTCTCTAATGTGACATTTAGCGAATGCGACCATTTGTGCCCACCAGTCTAGACGGGCGCTATAGCCCAGTGGATAAGGCTATTCGACTTCAATCCTATAGGTTCATCAAGTCGTGGGTTCGAATCTCGGCGGCCTCTGGTGAATTAAGAGTGGGGATTTTTCCGATCTCCCAGGTTAGACCCGCCAGTGCCTTAGTTCCCTTTGTGTATACACGCATGTAAAATGATCAAATATGTATGTTAAAGATCCCGTCATTCATGTCAGCGTTCGGTGGGTTATGGAAACACGAACGTACCCAGCATACATCCCCGAAGTCGGAATGTGGCTACCTTCATGGTGGATAAAAACGGTCGCATACGCAAAATCTCACCATTGGTGAACCTCAGAGCTCTAACCTAGGAACAACACCCCCCCCCCCCCACACACCACACACACAAACACACACACACAAGTCTACCGCACTCAAACTTTGAGGATGATGTCTAAACACCAAACCAGAAAGCACGTGTGTGTGTTTTTATAACGTTTTTATCTATTCCTTCTGGCATGCCATGACCTACTCTTCATGAAAGCGGAATAGGCTTTAACATGTGCGCAAGACGTTCTGCGTGCATTCGCATACATAACCTCGCTTTATAATATCGGAAGGACTTTTGGGGAAGTGGAGTCGGTACTGGTGTTAACTCTTGTGGAAAAAAATCCCCTTAAATGGGTGCCACAGTGGTGGCTCAAACTCGGGCTATTAGAGCGAGCGATCAACACTCTAACCACTAGCCCTTCGCATAAAGTGTGAACATGCCCTCCCCCCAAAAAAAACACCCCAACAACAACAACAACAACAACAAACAAACAAAACAAAACAACAGCAAACAAACACGACATACACAGCCAACTGTTTCAAACGAGCAATACTTCGTCGCTTCTTATCAATATACTATACTACAATACTTACATCTTCAACTTGTCGATGCCTTCTCTGTTTATGAACGACACTATCAGTTTGTTTTTTCCCCATTCGTTATCAATCTACGTCCAGCTGCAGCCATTTTCCTTCTCTTGTCTTCGTCGTAGTGAAAACTCACAGCAGCTCACAGCAAGGAGACTTGGTGGACACGTTTGTTTTCGACACGTGCTGAATACTTTCTCACGGTGAATTGCAACGCTGTCTCTGTTTTAGTTTTTGCTGGCCTACTGCAGCAACAAAAATGTTGAGAACATGAACTCACCCCCCCCTCCTCTCTCTCCCCGATCTCTCTCCTCTCTCTCTCTTTCGCGCTCACACACATGCTTACACACACGCAATTGTACACACAACGCGCGCCGCACACACAAACACACACCCATTCTCACATACATGCGCGTGCGCTGGTGGACAAACAGACGCATAGAAAATGATGCATACATACTTACTGGGTCTATGCACACAACATAAACACACACACACACCAGTATACACACACGCGCGCGCACGCACACAGACACACAGTATCACCACACACACACACACCAGTACACACACAGCAGTCACACACACACACACACACACACACACACACACACACACACACACACACACACACTGTACCTATAAGCGCAAGAACGCATGTACGCCCGCGTAAATATGTACACAATGAACTTTTGAAGAGAGCATAAAGGAAAAAGAATCAAAATGTTATCCAGAAACGTAAGCTCATACATACAAGTACGTATCACGCGTACATGCGCGCGTGTGTGTTACTCTTTTCTTTCGAGGATAATGGAATTAGCACTCATGTTTTTGTTGTTTTTTTTATGCGTGTGTGTGTGCACGTGCGCGTGCGTGTGTGTGTGTTTTTGTGTGTGTATGTTTGTGTGCGTGACATGCAAGCTTCATACATTCTATAAATCATTCATATCTTTTTTCTTTCTCTTCACTCTCTCTTTTCTCTCTTTCATTCTCTTTCTTTACACCCGTTCTTCTTTCCTCTTTTTTCCTTCTTCTTCCGTTTCTTCTCTTTCCTCTTGTTATATTCCTCTCTTTCTTCTCCTCTTATTTTCTTTCTTCCTTCCTTTCGCTGCTTGGGCTATCGACTTTGCTTCTTCCGTGGTGTGTGTGTGTGTGTGTGTGTGTGTGTGTGTGTGTGTGTGTGTGTTTGTTTGTGTGTGTGTGTGTGTGTGTGTGTTGTGTGTTGTGTGTGTTGTTTGCATTTCTACTTCTGCTTGTGTATGGAATCTGCTGACATAAAATCTGATAAATGATTGTACTGGAGAGAGAGAGAGAGAGAGAGAGAGAGAGAGAGAAAAGAGAGAGAGAGAGACAGACAGACAGACAGACAGACAGACAGACAGACAGACAGACAGACAGACAGAGAAACACTGAGAGAGACAGAGAGAGAGAGAGAAAACAGAGACACAGAGAGAAACAGAAAGAAAGAAAGACAGACAGACAGAGAGAAACACAGACAGAAAGAAACAGACAGAAAGAGAAACAAGAGACACAGATAGATAAAGAGATATACAGAGCGAGAGAAACAGAGACAGACAGACAGACAGATAAACAGAGACCAAACGTTTAACAACCTAAAACCCCAAAACAACCCAAATCTGTTGGACTCAAATTTCATAGCAAAAGTTGCCTTTTTTCCTATACATTGGCATGAATGTTAGTGTAAAACAAAATTGATGAGTTATAAATGCCAAAGCGACGATGAAGTTTGATTTCACTCCAAGATGGTATATCATTTTAGATCTGTACCACAAGATAAGAAGGAGAAGTAATTGTAGTAAGCTGCACCTGCGATTCTTCTTACTAAATTCAGTGGGGAAAAAACACAAACTGTTTCGACGTTTTCTTTCGATGTTGTTAGGCGTTACTTAGCTAAACACACTGGGAAAGAAGGGGGGGGGGTAGGGAGGGAGAAGCAACCGCCTCACTCATCCCACCTGAAAAATCCAGTGTTGAGACCGCGAAGTACACACTGAATGAGAAGTTAACGTGTGTAACCGGTTGGTTGTTTTCCAGGCTAGTACCTCGCCATATCAAACAGCCATACTCCAGCTCCAGAGATTTGTTAATGTGTCTTTATTAATTGAGAGTACAGGTTGTTTTGCTAAGATCTTGTCATGGATGAAAGACAATATCAACATTAACGTTTGAAAGCATAACAACAGCTTGTTTGGTTTGTCTTTATTGGAGAGCACATGTTGATATGCTAAGAGCTTGTCGTAGATGAAAGACAATATCAACATTAACGTTTGAAAGCATGACAACAGCTTCTTCTTATTATTATTCCTCCTCCTCCTCCTCCTCCTCCTCCTCCTCTTCTTCTTCTTCTTCTTCCCCTTCTTCTTCTTCCCTCTTCTTCTTCTTCTTCCCCTTTTTCTTCTCCCTCCTCTTCTTCTTCTTCTTCTTCCTCTTCCTACTCCTTCCCTCCTCTCCTCTTCTTTTTCTTCATCCTCCTTCTCTCTCCTCCTCCTCTTCTTGTTCTTCTTGTTCTTCTTGTTCTTGTTCTTCTTCTTCTTCTTCTTCTTCTTCTTCGAACGCTCAGACAGATACTAATGTTGTCTGACATATGAGCGAAACTGCGACGCGTTGACGTTAAGCGCCTCACAAGTCAGGCCCAGCGCATCCGCCTTTGGCGTAGGAGAGAATTGTTATTTTTTAAGTCTTTCTGGCAAAAAAAACACCAGGAGAATTGACCAAGAAAGCAGAAAATAAACAAGAAGGAGGCGACATGAAGAAAATGAACAAGGCAGAAACAAAGAGAGGGATAGAGAAGAGGCAATTCCTAGCAAAGAATTTCCAAGTGGGCATGCTGTTTATACTGACAGATCCCCGGTTTCCCTACAAGAGGAAGAACAGCAGCTTAAAGTAGATATTGGCACTCAACTTACATCAATAACTGACAACGCTTTTGGCCTGAACGCAAGTGGATCAGTTCCAGTTAGATATCAATTTTAGAATCGTTCTCCAAAAATATACAAAAAAATAACTTAAGTTACCTGCACCTGTAAGTTTAGCCTAGTCAATAAAAAGAAACCCAACCCAACTTAACCCCAGCAACATTTTCTGAAGTAGGGCGCTCAACCGTTGGATAGAAATCCAATCTGAAGGCAAAATGCGGCTACCTTAGCGGTGAGTAAAAACGGTTGCACACGCAAAATTATCACCATTGGTGAACCTCGGAGCTCTAACCAACGAACGACAACCCCAACCCCTCCCCCTCCAAACTATTGATCTATATGAGAACGTCGAAAGCTTGCATATCCGAAAAAATCTTAAGAATTTTTTGTTCGTTCCTCGCCCTGATCTTCGAAGTTCATCAATGGTGAGATTTTACGCATGGGGCCGTTTTTGCCCACCATGAAGGTAGCCGCATTCCGACTTCGGGGATATTTTGGGGATT
>CM054153.1:41430149-41440149 GCA_028751875.1 Rapana venosa
TAGATATAACTAGTCAAATACTTTGTCATGCAACTATTCTGAAAATGCTTAGTGATGCATTGTGTGAGCTACCCTGAGTTTCACCATCTTTTTGGTCTAAATAGTGGAGTACTAGAGCGAGGAATCATTCACATAATGATCGAATAGGTGCAGTGATAAAAGCCTTAAGTATCCTTTCTTCTTCGTCGTCGAACGCTCAGACAGTAGTAATTGTCTGTTTTGAGCGAACATGCGTCACACTGCCGTTAAGCGCCTGGCAATTCAGGTCCAACGCATCCGACTTCGGCATAAGAGAATTGTTATCTTTTAAGTATTTCTGTTGGAAAAAGGCAGTTATCTAAATATACAGTTTTGTGATACCATTTTGTTTTCGGTTCAGGGCTAGAGCTCCGAGGTTTACCAATGGTGAGATTACTGCGTACGCGACCGTTTTTCTCATTTAGGTGGCCGCATTCCAACTTCATGGATGGTGTATAAACAAGACGCCTGTGTGCATGCGTTATTGAAATTTTGTTATCCATTCCTACCGGCACGAAATGGTCTACTCTTTTTGAAAGCCAGAACGGGGTTTCAACGTGTCGCAAGATGTTCTGCGTGATTTGCACACAAGGCCTTGGTTTATGGTCTCATCCCGAAGGACTTTGGCATTCAGTTCGATTGTCTCGTCAAATTGGAAAGAAAGGGCAAGGCCGGTATTGAACCCAGACCATCAAGGTTTGCTTGTTAGGCAGGCGACTGTCTTCACTGTCCTGCCACCTTCCTGCTTAGGATACCATTCACTATTGCGAGGTGTTCCAATTGGGGATTTTTCATTATCATCGCCTCCAGCCAGATGGTTGAAGGAAGGTATGCTGTTTGTAGCACTGGTTGAAAATATGGCTACGTCTGTTACACCTTTTACTCTTGATTTCCCCATACTGTACAGGTTCTGGCACGAACTGTATACTTGAGTTAGTATGAATTACTTTTCTCATTACCCATAAGGTAGTATTTCCAGAAATAAACAAACCTACACATCTCTACTTACAGTTAATCGCTGAATGAAAAGTAACAAACCAGAAGTGTGTATGTCGTTTCGTATAGGGCTATTTCTGTTTGGCGTCTTTCGGGTATGGAGTGTATCAGGCTGGTAGTTTGAGCTTGTTCACAGCACCCATGGGTTTTGTTCCTGTCAGCTGCTACTTCTTATTTGAGCTTGCTTTCAGCAATGATGGATTTTGTCCCTGTTAGCTGCTCAATGTCGTTGATACATACAGCACAGCGACATTTTCAAGTCGAAGACACCATTCAGCTCCACTCTGTACATAAAAAACAGGTGTCAAGTATATTGTATCACATTGCGACAAGTGAGTTAGTTTACTAATGTTTCATTTAGTATCAACTGGTCTTTAACAAGGTTGCTTAGTCATATGTTAAACTGGAAGAATAGTTTTCTATTAACAGGTTTAACAATAAAGGAGCTGTTCTATTCGAAATGCTGTTACAAGTAATGCAATGTTTGAATTACGCATGCACATAACTGTTCAATAGTATGGTACTGTTCAGGTGATGTAGTGTAGTTTTGTTTTGCGTGACTTATGTAGTCTGTCTACAATCAACGCATCAGAGGATCGACACCATCAACGATTCAGTTAGAAACAGTCATTTTTTATTATTGAAACATTGATACATACATATAATAATAATTATTAAAGTCATGTTGAAACAGTAATGCGACCGCACTCGTGTGAAATCTAGGAACTGATGAGACGATTAAATGGCACATGTGAACTGAGGATGGTCAAAATGCATATTTGGAATTGATGAATAAACTGTACATATGAAACGATGAGACCACGATGACTGAAGCTGTGTGAAAGAACACATGATCATGCTGATGAATGCAAAATAAATAAAGAAATGAACGCGTTCATCATCTTTGCACATGTATACACGAAGCAGATCCACAGTGTTCAGTGTCACCCCGCCAACTTCCCCGAACACGTACACACAGACAGTTTCATTTCCACAGAAGGCCTCAGCAGAATCTCACGTCACCCGCAGCTCCACACGTCACGAAGCTGTAACATTCCGAGGAGAGTTCTGAAAATGCTGACATCCGATATGCCAGCCCAAAGATTCCTACCTACAATGACGTACGCTGACTGAACTGTTCATCACTTGTGACGTACCATTCCACGTCTGTCCGAGTTTTTAAATCAATAAAAAAACCTACTAATAACTTCACATATCGATGTTAAGTCCTGATGTTTAATAGACTGGATTTCAGAAGTGTATGTTTTACGGTGTTATAATAGATGAGTCGGTGTCTCATATCTACCACAGAGGCATTAACTTTACAAAAAAAACACCCAGCGTACCTTCTACTAAAAATGTTCCCAACAGGCACAATGACTTCAATCGGGATAAACACATCCTGAAAACACCACCTGCCAACACACACCACTGAATGTCGTTGCTCCAGCAATAGTTGCTGCCGTTGAAAAAAGTATTAGAGGTACTACTAATAAACGCCTGAAGCACACACACACATGACAAGACAGGACGCACTGGGTAGCGGAGCAGCAGCGTCAACAGACGGGGTCTGTCACAAGTACCTGAGGTGCGCGAGCGTTGCACGTGTTGGGGTGTCTCATGGGCTCTTGGGTCACCAGAAACGAATACCATTGAACGGTATGTAGAAATTAAACACGTTCCAGGCTTTAGAATGGAGACAACCTAAACCTTTGCGACCTTCTTACAGACGTTAAACATGGATTTTTCCCAATGATTCTAGAACAAAACAACTTTTTGGTAGTGCCAAGACGTCCCACACCGTCAAAAACCAGAGATTGGGATACTTCTTGCAAGAACACGTTGGCTTCTGTACACGCAAAAGTAGGTCATGACGCTTCAGTTTACACAAGGAGCAGTACACGTTGATCAGTTAGTACGTGCATCGTTGTTTGCTTTTTGATGTTGGAAGTTTAGAGCCAGCATTGTCTATAGGTTGTGCCTTATCAAGTGATGTTAGCTGCACCATCGCCGAGTAATCGCCTTGTCTCACACACAGTGCTCACAGCACTTCATTTTGTACAAGCTGGGATGGTTCCTGCCTGCACTTTAATCTTCGATGGTCAATATCTTCCACGGACCAAACCCCTGCATCTTCTTCATTCCGTATAACAAAAACAAAACATCAACAAGAAACCCCGTTGAGAGATATCAGATGCTGCTTGCTGTCGATGCTTTTAAGATTATTGACCATCTACTTTGTGTGGACACGATCAAGGATTTATTCTACACAAAAATAAAGTACACCGTGGGTAAGGAGTGTGATTCTTTAAAAAGAAAAAAGAGTAAAATGTGTCGCAATCACTTCATGTGTAAATTAATTATAAAAATGAAAGCAGCATTTTCAGAACTCTCCTCGTTCATTTCGATCCTCCTGAACTATCAGCAAAAATTTCCCTTAGACACAGAAAGAGAGAGATATATATACAGACACTCCTCACACATGTAACATATTATGGAAGAAGACATAGTTAAGAAAGGAAAAAAAAAAGACACCTGTACAACCGAGACGATATGTGGTAATTTTTGGAGAGTCACTATCTTACACCTGTGTTTGTGAGTGTGTGTCTACGTTGTTTTTATTTACTGCTCAGCTGACAATCGAGGTAGTGCGTTTACACTCGTCACACAAGCTGGGGATTTTTCTGGTTGTTATTCCAAGATCACCTGCGACAATAAAATCCCCTCCAGAAAAATCCCCCTGTTATGTAACGGTGTGAAATCCCATCACGTCACTTTGCAAACATCTGACTCGTCATGCGCGTTTCTCAAAACACTCTTACCTGACTTTTCACGTCCAGCCACGTGATTTGTCAATTTTCATCACGTGACCTGCTTTTCCTGTCACGTGACCGGCTACACTTCACCATGCTAGTTGTCAAATCTTCTCACGTGACTTTGTCCAATCTACTGTCGTGTTGTTTTTTTGTTCCCCCCATCACATCACGTGACATGTGAAAGAAGATGGCTGAAGACGAGCACAACAGCAGTGATGAAACCGGAAGTGCACACATGATGACGTAGTTCTGATGCCGTCGATCCAACATGGCGTCCTGTTGCTTGTGCTTGGTCGTTATCTGCTGACAGAAGATAAACAGACCTCTGATTGAGCAGGGCATTCCTCGTGGTGATTTGCAGTGGCAACTGTCATTCATATGATTGTATCTGTGATGTAGATTACATCTTTTTAGCTCTGGTGTTCTCCCGTTAAATGTGTGACAGTTCCCTTGTAACCAATACATGTTTATTTTATTTTATTCTTTTATATCCAGGATAATGAAATAAGCACTTCTGTGCTTTTTTACATCCAGTCCCCGCGTGTATGCGGGTTTGTAAATTCTGTCATCTGTTTCCACCGGCACGCAATTGCCTACTCTTACGAAAAGCGGAACAGGATTTAACGTGTGCACATTATGTTCCGCGTGCGTTCGCACACGGGATCTCGGTTTATAGTCTCATACGAAGGACTTTTGGGGAGAGTGTAGTCTGCACTGATGCTAACTCCAGGGGAAAATATCCCCTTGAACGGGAATCGAACCCGAGATGTCAGATTGCGAGCGCAATGTTCTAACCACGAGGCTATCCCGTCTCCCTACATAACATAACAGACAGAGACAGAGAGAGAGAGAGTGAGAGAGAGAGAGAGAGAGAGATCAACATGGAGGCGAAACTCAGTCAGGTCTGGCCAAAGGCATGGTCCTTAGTCAATAAATCCTCTAATCTTTGAAAGATTATATATCATAATCGAATTTTTAAAAAAAGATTTATATGCCATTTTTATTATGATTAAGCTGTCATTGATTACCTGCACCCGTTTTCATAATATCAAATAATATATGTTCTCAAGGTTACAATTATATATATCACCCATACATATTATGTGCATGACTGCGCCTGCGGGTGACCTCGCATCAACGCATACAAACCACAAAGACTTACATAAGTAGGCAGAGAAGGGGTATAAGACAAATCTGCTATTAAATACTTTGGCTGGCAAACTAATTCGTGTGTTTTCTCTCTTACTTTTTGGCATAGTCTTGCCACTTTACTTTCCTGTTATCATTCGAAAATGATGTTTATTTTTTCGTGTACTGGTTTGTTTTATTTTTATCTACTGTTAATAATGTTTGGTGTTTAATTTTTTGGCTTTGGTTTACTTATTAGTTCAGTTGTTCTTTTTCTTTGCTTGAACGAAACATTTGTGGATTTAACTCCTTACCACGGGGTCAAAATCATGGGAATATCATCATCACGGTGTTTGTCCTCCCAATTCTTTCCTGTGGGGATGCTGGGGGCCTGTCAGTATAAAATAGCATCCCTATCCTCCGGAAATGTATTGCTAGCTAGGAATTCCCTTTTTTTCTCTATCCCTCTCTTTGCTTCTGCCTTGTACCTTTTCTGCTTGTTACACTTCCTTCTTGTCCGTTTTCTAACTCCTGGGTTCATTCTCCTCCCTTTTCCCCCCAGAAAGACTTAAAAGATTATTCTCTCCAACGCTCAAGTCGGATGTGCTGGGCCTGACTTATAAGAATTTAAGGATATATCACGAAAAAAAAAACAACTAGAAAAAACTAAAGAAAAGAGAATAAAAGGCAACAACTTTACACCTTTATCTTGAAGACAGTTTAAGTTCACGAAAAAAAAACAACAACACTTTTTAAACCATACTTTTTTCGTTCTTTGGCTAGACTCCCGAGATTCGCGAATGGTGAGATTTTTGCGTATGCGACCATTTCAAAGCACTACCAGGGTAGCCGCAATCCGACTCAGGATATAAACCCTTCAGATCTTTTCTTTGTTACAAAAACAGTACCATCATAAACATTTTCCACCCAAAACTGGCTTCATTTCTGCTGTTCTTCTGATCCTAGGTATTATATCCATGAACTACTCACTAAGACTGCCTCCCCCCGTTGACATCAGCTACCAGAACAATATCGATTTTGTGGCTATGACCATTCTACAGTACGGAGTGTAAGATAAGTTAACACTGTATCTTCTGCTTTCTGTTACAAAGAAATATTTTTTGTTCTGCCAAACACTTGGGTGTTGTGTTTTTACTTGTCTGTTTTTTTTTAACAAAAAAAGAAAGAATGATATCAACTTTTCGATATGGCCATTTTACAACAGAGAGTTCAATGTACGGTTTGCAGTGCACCTCTTAGTATCAATTACAAAAAAGTACATCGATTTTGTACATATGACCAGATAGCGGCTCCGGGCTTAAGTAACAGTGGGCATTGTATCTTCTGCTATGCGTTACGAAGAAAGAATAATATCAATTTTTTGGTGGGACCATTTCACAACGCGGACGTCAATGTACGGAATGTATTGTTCCTCTTAGGATCAATTACAACGCAAAACATCGATTTTGTACATAACGACTATATCCCAGCACAGAGTTTCAGGTACAGTTGGTACTGCATCTGATGTCAGCAGCGGCAAAAGGTAGCCTAGTGGTTGAAGCGCTGTGTTCGTGATCCGACAACCCGGGTTCCAGCCACCACCGAGGCCCACTTTCGAGGAGTTTCTTTCTCCTGGAGTTAGCATCACTTTCACCGACTCCACTCCCCATGAAAGTTCTTCGGATGAGACAATACGAACAGGTGCCTAGCCCGAACACACGCATAACTTCGTGCGCACTCGTTAAAAACCCGTTCCATCTTTCTGAAGAGTAGGTCAATTAAGCGCGGGAAAGAATGCATGTCGTAGTAATAGTTGTAAGAGTGGTAGTAGAACTACTAAACTTTAAGAAAGGCATGCACACAGGTGTAGCGCTCATACCACCATCGGTGTGTGTTGTGCGGCTACGTTAGATTAAAGGTGTGCCCAAAACGGTCGCAAACTCAGAAATCTCACCCTACCCTTTTTCGGGGAACCTCAGACCTTTTTTGCAGCAGAAGAAGGAAAAAAGAAGTATAAGTATAAGTAGTTCACTGTTCACTGTTCACGGTTAACGGTACACAATGGCGGGACAAGCTTCACCTGTTGAGGGACTATCATCAACAGCTGTGCCCGGGGAGGAAGGGCTGAGATCACGCACATGCTCTTCCTCCGGATCTGCCGGTGTGATTTCTGCAGATACCACAACGGAGACAACCGACTGTGAAGGGGTGACGATGCTTCTGTTCACACTGTCTGACGCCACTGGAAGAAGGGGGGCAGTAGTTTGGGGTTGAAAACAAAGCGTTCATTCAGCAAAGAAGCACATTGTACACAAAGCCATTTGCAGCTGCAGCAACGAGATAAAAGCTTCAAGCGTATTCCACAATCTAACAAAACCAACTTTTGCTGTTTGGGTTGGTTTAGGTGGCTTGGGTTTTTTTAATTGTAAAAAATAAATATCCTCTGATGATCAAGATTTGAAGCATGAACTTATTTACATGCAGCGTTTGGATTCAGTCTATATTCATTTTGAGAGAAAAAAGAACAAGTTAGATGTGAATGCTCGTATGCGTCAAGTTTTTTTTTTCTGTAACATTGCCAGAGTGGGATGATTTTGTGAATACTTATTATGTATATTTTTGAATTTCATATTTATTTTGGTACATGTTCTGTGGTTTTATTCACTCACAAAATATTGTGTAAGCCAGGCACGAAGAGCGCTGATTATTCAGCAAGATATGTATGTAAAAAGGATAATAAAGCGCGTGCGCGCAAGCTTGCACACCCACACACCCACACGTGTGCACGCACGCACACACACACATGCACACACACACACACGCACGCTCACACACACACTGCAGCAAATAGCAACTCACCTCTTTTCACATTGTTCTTGTCCCCTGAAAAACAAAAGAACAGGAGTTATTCAGTTTTTCATTTTTAATTATTGATTCATGTATAATGTGTTGTTATGTCATGATACTTGGAAATCGCTTTCACTAAATGAGCCAAATAGGATGCATTTAAAATTACATGTTTTAAAAGACTACAACAACAGCATAATATTGTGTTTTATTGTATTATATGCTATATCGTATTGTACTGTATTGGTGGACGGGGATAGCTCAGTGGTCGGAGCACTTGTTCTCCCCAAGCTAAAGTTAAGCAGCATTGAGCGTGGTTGCCTCCTGGACGGGTGACTGTTCGAGCGCCTTGGCTTCAGTACAGTCCCCCACCCAGTTCACCCAGCTGTAAATGAGTACCTGCCTCTTTAGGGTCCGGGAAGGTAAAGCAGTGAGGGAGAGAAGATGGGCGCCGCCCTCAATATGCTGCCCTCTAGAGAAGCTGAGGTCTCTGATATCTCGCTCCCAACGACATTGGTATTGGGAACACTATTTTAAAAATTGTTGTTGTTGTTGTTTTCACTGTACTGGGCTCCTATAACTAGTCAATTTTCAAAATTATTTGGCCAAAAAAGCATGTTACTATCAAATTCCAGTTAGCTGAAACCCTCCTCCATTGTCTCTGAAATATTCTAACACTGATTATCTTCAAAACCTATCTTCAGTCTTACTGGTACCTAGAAACCTAGGACTCCAGCCCACCAGTCGTTAAGACGGATACTCTGTATTTGTTATGCATTATAATTTGTGTGTGTGTGTGTGAGTGTGTGGTGTGTGTGTGTGTGTGTGTGTGTGTGTGTGTGTGTGTGTGTGTGTTTGTGTGTGTGTATAAGTGAGAGTGAGATTAGGTGAGTGTGTTTGGGTGTGTGTTTAGTACTCTCCAAGCCCATATTACTAGTGTAATGTGCTATACATAATCGATTTAGCAAAATTAGTAGTAATGATAGTAGTAGTAGTAGTAGCAGAAGCAGTAAGAGTACCAATAGTAGCAGAAGTACGAGTAGTCGTAGTAATAGTTGTAGGAGTGGTTGTAGAACTACTATTACTAATACTGCCACGAATAGTGATAATAGTAGAAAATAGTAGAAGCCTAGCAATGGTAGCAGCTATCAGCTGCGAATAATAGTATTGCCTTGCAACATACACTAGTGTGATGCGTTACAAGAACCCCCCAAAACGGCATGACTACTATACAGTACGACAGACCACCGAATCTGAGACGTACCTAGACATCTCTCTTGCATAAAGACCAACAACGACGACACACAGGAGACTATGAATACCAAAGTCAGACTGTGGGATAGAACCGTTCTCCTTTTTTTTCCCTTTCTTCTTCTTCTCATAAAATATCCCCCCCCACACTACATCACACCCATGGGATATGGAAACTGAGACCTTTGGTCGCGTAATAGGAGAAATATTCTCGAATTTGCATCCAATACACAAGCTGAAGATACTCCGACTGCGTGGTGGTCCTAGTCTCCTTATATATCGCTCTACCTAATTTCTGATCCACAGAGAAGCTCCCTAGAATATAACACAACCCAAACAAAAACTGATTTCTGTATGCTTCTGGTGGGACTTAACCCTGGAACTTACAAGTCAATGATGATCTATTGGTTTAATTACCAACTGTGCCAAGTCTGGTTTTGTGTATATTCATGTGTTGTTTTTTTCTTTTAAAAAGCGAGGTTTTTATGTTTTATTTAGTACGTTTTTTGTCGTAGGTTCTGTTAAAGTCAGACTTAGCACGCGATACCGTTGAATTTTTTTTTTTTTTTCTTTTTTGGTTGGGGGGGGGGGGGGGGGGTGGAGCTGTCTCACGTTCTTATAATATATATAATAAGTATTTTCTTCGACTTTTTGTCCTTTTTATTGTTTCTGTGTTTTTATACAGTCAAACACTCTAGGTTTCTGGGTTTGTTTGGGTTTTATTCAGGTTGTCTTTTTTTTTTGGGGGGAGGGGGGGGGTTCATTTAGCAGGTTTGGGTTTTTGTGTGGTTTGGGTTTTTTGTTTTGTTAGTTATGTGTGGTTTGTACAGTTGTTTCTTTTTTTTGCCTGGGTTTTTTTTTTCGTTATTGTTTTCTTGCCTAAAATATTGATTCTTTTCTTTGCCCTCGAAAACATAGCCAAAATCTACACCGATTCAAAAACA
>CM054153.1:41447649-41452649 GCA_028751875.1 Rapana venosa
ACCCCACCTCTCTCTCTATCTCTCTCCCCCTCCTCCTCTATCTCTCTCTCCCTCTCTCCCCCTCTCTCTCCCCCCTCTCTCCCCCTCTCTCTCCCTCTCTCTCTCTGTGTCTCTCCCCCCCCCCCCTCTCTCTCTCTCTCTCGCTCCCCTTCAGACCCACCATTGAGAACGTTGACCCTGAAACTGGTGACGTCAAGGCTTGACGTTCTGCACACGTAGACGCCTGCGTCATCAAGTCGTGCGTGCGTGATCTCTAAAATGCTGACGATGGTGGAGGTGGAGAGGGTGACGGACTTCCGAATGTGGATGCCTTTCTCCTCGCTTGTCTGAAAAAAAGTAAAACCAAAATTAACGATCAGAGACGTGGACATTTTGAGCGATATTTGAATACAAGTATGATAAACTATTTTTAAAAGCTGTGTTGCACTCTCTCTCTCACACACACACACACACTTACACACACACACACACACTTACACACACACACACACATCCTGTTCCGCTTTTCGTAAGAGTGGGCCATTGTGTGCCGGTGGGAACAGATGACAGAATTGACAAAACCGCATACACACGGAGACTGGGTGTTAAAAAAAGCACATAAGTGCTTATTCCATTATCCTCAATATAAAAGAATAAATAAAATAAAATAAATAAGTAAACACACACACACACGCCAGGTTTGGTGCTTGTCATTTTGCAGGTCTGCCCACTGGTCTCAGCCGACACATTGCGATTTCATTATAGCTCTTGATTAAACCATTGACGCTGGGGGCAACAGCAAAGTGAGAGGCTGTATGACCAGTGGCTTTCCCACTCCTTGAATTCCACTTTACAGCTTAGTCTTTAGTGATCGACTATGACTCTCTGACTAGGAGGCTTGACTCGCACAGTCCTTATGTGCTGCAACTCTGGGGGGCTAGTTGGCCTTTGGAGAACATCTCCAACGCTAACTCCGTATGCTCTCTTGGCTTTGAGAGTGGGGATATGCTGTAGGCAAGGCATCTTCACTATAATCAATTTTCTGCCCAGTTTCCAAAACAGCAGCTGCCTCTTCCTCTGTTTTGGAGGTCATCGTCGAACACAACGGACAAACAATAAAAACTAATATTTTCTACACGATGCATGCTAGGTATGTTTGTAATTCTGTAACCCACTGAAACGCTGACATGAGTTACGTGACCTGTAACACAAGCATTTCATCTTCTGCATTTATATATACATGAACGGAATGAGGGCACTGACAGGTAAATCTGCTTTGAAGCTGATCCGGGAGATCGTAAAAATCTCCACCTTTACTTCCTAAGACGGGGCTGCCGAGATCTGAACCCAGACTTCATGGACCGACGGGATTGAAGTCAAGCGGTTTTAACCACTCGGCTACGGCACCTGTCATACTGTGTACATTCTCGCTGCTGTTGTTGCGACTGAGCAATCCCAGCTTGAGGTACTTAGGGGTAGCCCAGGATATGCACTCATCCCACCTGGGAATCACTGTGAGACCGTAAGTACACACTGGATGATGAGAAGTTTGCATGTACGGCTGTTTTCAAGTATCTCGTCATATAGCCAGCTATACTCCGACTTCAGAGGATTTATTTTTAGTAAAACAATCAACGCTTTCTAAGACTACTTACTTTCCCTGCCAAAAAAAGCATCCTGTTTTCATGGTAAAAGCAAGAACTTATGATATCATTTCAGTTTTCGATCTAAAGCACCCTTTTTTTTTCTAGTAAATCTTATTTACTGTCTGTGTCGAAGCAAACAGGACATTGACTTTTTCCCACTACAAAATTCGGGTTTGCTGCAAGCAGGTTTTTTTTTACATTACTTTTTAAAGTGAACTTATAGCGTCCAAAATATCATTGATAGGGAGACAGCCATGGCCTCAAACGGACCCACCCCTCTCCCTCATCCTCTCCTTACGCTTGATTTTCTCTTTCATTATTCCGTTAAGATCGTAAACCATGTGGAAAATATTGACATGGAACTTCCAAAGGAAAGAGCAGCAGAAAGGAGTCTAAGAAGCTCAAAAGAGTTCAGCAGAGCCGAAGATTAGCTTCGACCTGTTCTGTTAAAGTATATGGCCCTTACACGCAAATTTTGGTCGAGACAGCAACGCCGTACCCCCCATACAAACAACAATCGCGTGATAAAGGATATTAACTCACGACTACAAGGCCCAGAGAGTTGGCCATGTTGTTTGATTCTTTCCGTCTTCTAATCCTCTTAAAGTCATTTATCGTCATGTCCTAGGTCTACACAAAAACAGTCGTCCTTCACGCACAGAGATCAAGCTCTGTAGTTTATGGCTGTCCTTCGTTTCTTCTGCCCGTCCATCAACGTCCTGTACCCATGTCTTCCTTTCTTTCGCAAGGTCATACAACAAAGCTTGTCACTGCTGAGGATTTTTGTTTTACGGTTTTGGACGGACCTGAAGAAAACAAAAATATGGTGGGATCCCCTTTTACTAATCCAATGCAATTTCATGCACTTGTTTTTGATAAATTTTGATCCAAATTTTTCTTTTTAGCTATGGTCGTGGGTAATTTTTGACCATTTTTTTCTTCTCAAACAGTCATATTCCGCTTTTCGGAAGAGTAGGACATTGTGTGCCTGTGGGAATGGATGACAAAATTTACAAAACTGCAAACACACGGGGACTGGATGTAGAAAAGCACATTAGTGCTTATTCCATTATCCTCGAAATAAAAGAATAAAAGAAATAAATAAATAAAACCTCCATAATCGCATATACACGGGGATGGATGTAGAAAAGCACATGAATACTTATTCCATCATCCTCGAAATTTAAAAAAGAAAAGACTTAAGAAAAGAATGCAAAAGGAAAAGAAAAAAAATCATACGGCCGTTCTTGAGCGTTCCGCAGACTAACACTGTAGGAGTCACCCAGACTATGCACTCTGTCTCACTCATCATACCTGGGAATCACTGTGAGCAGAAACTGCACGGCACGGTGGATGACCTGCAGGCAACTGCTGAATTCCTCAGAAGATCTGGCCTCACAACATAACCCAGACAACGCAAAGAAGAAGAAGACTGTAAAACCAAAGTACCCTACGGATGGGAGAAACATTGTGTATGGCTGGCTTCTAAATTTCGGCAGCCGTACTCCGACTTCAGAGAATGTTCCACCTTTGACAGAAAGCGCACGTTGCTATGCTAGGGGAACTTGTTATCGTTGAAGACGGTCTGGAAACAATATTGAAAAGAATGACAACATTCTAATGCAGACCTCGTGTAGGCCTTCGCTTACATCAGTAACTGACGAAGCCTTAAGCCATGACCAAAGAACCCCGCACAGAAAATGTCTGTTTTCCAAGACATCCTGTCAGTATACTGTGTAGCTTTTGTTTCAGCACAAACAAGAACATTAGTCCACTACAAGGGGTGTGGGAGGGGGTGGGTGGGGGGGAGGGGGGGGGGCAGCCTAGTGGTTAGGGCGTTGAGCTCGTGATCTGATGGCAGGAAGGTGACAGGATGGTTAAGACGTTCACCTGCCAACAAGTAAACCGTGAGGTTGTGGGTTCGATTCCCAGCCTCGCTCTTTCTTCCCAGTTTGACAAAAAAATCGAACTGAATGTCAAAGTCCTTCGGATGAGACTATAAACCGAGGCCCCGTCTGCGAACGCACGCAGAAAATCTTACGCACATGTTAAATCCTGTTCCGCTTTTTGAAAGAGTAGGCCTTTGTGTGCCGGTGGGAAAAGATGACAACATTTACAAAACCGCATACACACGGGGACTATATGTAAAAAAAGAACACGAGTGCTTATTCCATTATCCTCGATATATAAGAATAAATCAATAAATAAATAAATAAATAAATTGCAGGAGTTGAGCCGCCACCACGGAATCGCCCGTTCAAGATCTCCCCCCTGGCAGTTAACATCGGTGCCAACTTTTTTTAAACTACAGTCATTCGGATGAGGCTAGAAACTGAAATCCTGTGTACAAACTGTCCTGTGCGCATGTTAAACAACACGTTCCGTCTTTTCAAAGAGTGGAGTATCTCATGCCAGCAGGAACATATGACAGCATTTTAAAAAATGCATGCACACAGGTGTCGTGTTTAGACACCGTCCCTGAAGATGGAATACGGCTGTATTAATGGTGGGTAAAAGCGGTCGCATAGGTAAAATCTCACTATGTGTAAACCTCGTAGCTCTAGCCGAGGAACACAAAAAAAAGAAGTCAACTCTATGATTGTCACCAGCAACAACAACAACGACAAAATGTATCTACGCTTTCCCCTGCACCGGACAAAGTATTCATATATTTAATTTTGGTTGAAAAATAGAAATTCAATTCATTTTGTTCCTCAGTTATAGCCCCGAGGTTGGTTCCCAAATGATGACATTTTGCGACTGCGTCCATTTGTTTCTACCTGCAGATTATCATTCAAAACCTTACCAAAGGTAGCCCATAAGTTGAAAAAAAAAAGCAAGTAATCCTACAGAATAATTATTTGGTTTTTTAAGTTTTGATTCTTTTAATTTGATGGTAATACAATAAACACACACGTGATTTTTTTTACATCTAGTCCCCTTATGCATGCGGTTTTGTCAATTTTATTATCTGTTCCCACAGGCACACAGTAGCCTACTCTTTCAAAAAGCGAAACAAGTGTTAACATGTGCGCAGGACGTTCTGTGTGCGGTCACAAACGGAACTTCGGTTTGACGTCCCTCTGAAGGACTTTTGGTGGGACACTGATGTCAACTCCAAGAGAAAAAAAAAACTCCTTGAACTGTCTTTCAACCTGGGTCAGCAGAAAGCAAGCGCCACGCGCAACGCTCCACCCAACCAGTCTTCAAGATGCATGCCATGCAGTTTTCTTGTTGCAGTCTTTGTCTGATTCTTTACGTAACATTTGAGTATGTTTCTTCTATACGAATTTTGCGGTGGGTACCTGCAGTCTGTTGCCTTCTCGGAACCAGTCCAGGTCTTCAGGGGGTTGTTCTGTGGCTGTGGCGTTACAC
>CM054153.1:41457649-41480149 GCA_028751875.1 Rapana venosa
TCCTTAGATGATGTGGTCTTTCAGATTGGCTCCCTCTGGATGAAATGAAATCGCCTGTCCTTTAAGTCTGGCTTTCTCTGGTGTAATGTCTTGTTCTTTCAGCTCTCTCTCTCTCATGTGTGTTTACTCATTATCCTCGAAATAAAATATTTCGATCCTGTCTCTCTCCCCCCCCCCCTCTCTCTCCTCCCTACTCCTCCTCCTCCTCCCCTCACTCCTCTCTCTCTCTCCTCCTCCTCTCCTCTTCCTCTCTCCTCTCTCTCTCTCTCTCTCCTCTCTCTCTCTCCTCTCTCTCTCTCTTCACTCTCTCTCTCTCCTCTCTCTCTCCTCTCTCTCTCTCTCTCTCTCTCTCTTGGGTAATTTAACATCCTTTAGCCCTCAGAGAGGTAATTATCAAAATTTGAAAGTCTATGGTTCACATCCCTTCAAAAACCTGGCTCACCCCCTCCTACTTCTTCATCCATGACAACACGGGCGCTTTGGTTGTACATACACTAGCCTGCCGAGGCAAACGATGAAAAGAAAACCCATACACCACACAGCAACTGACAGCACGTAAAACAGCCCACCGCAAAACGAAAAAACAAAACACAAGTGCTACCCTCGGCCAAACACTGGGAAATGACATCGACTGTCAGAACCAAACCATGCATGCATACAGACAAAGAAGAAGAAAAAATATCAAACGAAACAGAAAACTGGTTGGCGCTATATCATGCCGACCCTAATTCCCGTGGGAGATCGGGCAGGGAAAGATGCTGTGGCAGTAACTGCCATGTAATGTGGACATACGACGCCGGGGGATAAATACCAGCACTGTCATTCCATGCATTAACCATCGCAGGGTTGTCACTCGCTTTTCACACATGATATTTATATATAAGTATACACACGTGGCTCAGCCGCAGCAGCAGCAGCAGCAGCAGAAGCAGCAGCAGAAGCAGAAGCACTGTTATCAAGCCCTATCTGTCTTCTGGTGTGTATGTGTGTGTGAGGGGGGGAGGGGGGGTATGTGTGTGAGTGTGTGTCTGTGTGTGTGGATGTGTGTGTGTAGGTATGTGTTTAGGTATGTTGGGTGTGTGTAGTGTGTGTGTGGATGGTGTGAGTTTGTAGAGGTGTGCGTGTATGATAAAGAGAAGAGAGAGAGAGAGAGGAGAGTGAGAGAGAGAGAAAGAGAGAGAGAGAGAGTGCGTGTGTGTATGTGCGTGTGTGTATGTGTGAGAGAAAGAGGGGGAAGGAAAGAGAGAAAGAGAGAGAGAATGTGAGAGTGTGTGTGTGTGATAGTGTGTGTGTGTGTGTGTGTTTGTGCTGAGAGAGAGAGAAAGAGAGTGCGTGTATGTATGTGCGTATGTGTATGTGTGAGAGAAACAGGGGAAAGGAAAGAGAGAAAGAGAGAGAGAATGTGAGTGTGTGTGTGTGTGATAGTGTGATAGTGTGTGTGTGTGTGTTTGTGCTGTGTACCTGTGTGTGTGTTTGTGCTGTGGTGTTGTGTGTGTGTTTGTGAGAGAGAGAGAGAGAGAGAGAGAGAGAGAGAGAATGGTTTACTGTCCATTTAGCATTGGAGTCATGCAGACAAGGAGAATAATGTTAACAATATTTCAATTATACATAAACATTATCAACACATTTTAATAATACCCATTAACATTGCAACCCTTGGTGATTATCTTTTCCCACATGAATGCTTTCTATAACTATTTTTTACGTAATTCACACACAAACACACACACACGCGCGCGCGCGCACGCACGCACGCACGCAAACACGCGCACACCCTGCACACACGCACGCACGCACACATACACACACATACGTGACAGACTGGAAGGCCACAGGTTTAAATCCCATTAGAGTCATAGGGATTTTTCGGACTCCGGCTGGCTCCTACCCAGAGTGAGTGTGCCATTGACTTATTGGGAAGACAAGGACCACACAGTCGAGCTTCATCCACTTTACGGATGCAAGTTTGAGAGTCTTGCTTAGATTACCTGACCAATACTGCAAGTGTCTGTATCTCTCGGGGCCGGTTAACGCTGGGATATATTAGGAGGGATGGATGGATAGATGGATGGATGGAGGGAGGGAGAGAGGGAGATACAGAGAGATACAGAAAGAGACAGACAGACAGAGGGACAGAGGAAGACACAGAGAGACAGAGAAAGAGAGAGAAAAAGAGAGAGTGAGACAGAGATACAGAGAGACACGAGAGAGAAAGCCAAAGGGAGAGAACCAGAGAGATAGACCTGGGGAGTGGGATCAGCGTTATGTTTTTATCATCAAATCCTTTTATCAGAATATTTAATTAAAAAAATCAGGTCACTCTTAAAATCTTTAAAAACCAATAATAAAGCGAAGATATAAAAATGATATTGGCTATTTGGATGCGATCAATATCAATTCATTAACTGATGAATCAGAACAAGCGCAATGAATACAAACCCTTTTTCTCCTTCTACCTAAAGAACAGAACTGCAAAAAAGGATTTACGGGATTTCTCGTTGGACAATGGCTATGCCTAATCCTTCCTTTCCTGTGGAATTACGAATATTCGTTTCACTGTAGAAAGACAACAACAAAAAACCTGCTCAATATTAACAAGATTTCTTGGCACAACTTTTTTTGTGGCCGGGGGTGGGGTGGGGGGGAGCATTTGTCCTATCCTTACTATCAAATATTGCGTGGATCTGGGGTAAGGTAACCTTCCAAATGTCTCCGTTATTTTAGAAAATACACAGTGCTGGTGGTATTAACTGTGACTGAATGTGAAACGCGATTTATGAACAGATCTTGAATTCAGTGCTCAAATGGAATAATGCCCTACACTAGTTCTGTTCTTTGAATTAGAAAAACCACCAATAACATAAAAACGATCTTTGTATAAAAGAATAAGAATAAACAAAATCCTGGTGAATAATCCTCTTGATTTTAAGAAAAAGAAAAAAACAGAGAAAGAGAGGGGGGAGAGAGAAAGACAGACAGACAGACGGACAGATAGACAGGCAGACAGGCAGGCATATAGACAGACAGACATACAGACAGAGACACAGAGACATAGAGATACAAAGACGCAGAGAGAGATTTCTGGTAACATCTTTCTTCGTCACCAAATCTTTTATCAAAACTTGCTACCATGTTCTAAAATGTTTTGTTGCTCTAAATGAATGCATGTATACCTTTCCATTCTGAATGTGAACACTAGAGCTGGCGAGACAAAGATTGAAGTATTAAAAACGTGACGCAAAGACAGACAAAAAAATCTGCATGTTACTTGTGTACAGTCGATATTACTCGGCAGTTTAAGTCTCAGATTTAGCAGACTCTGAATACTTTCCTACCACCAAAAGGCGCTTAACCCTAATCCACACTAAAAGCTGTCTTTTCTTTCAGAAAGCCCTTGGGCTAAAACTCTTTTTGTCCTGTGGAACTATAGCCGCCATGCTTGCAGACAGAAGAACGCAAAGTACATGCGGTATTAGTAAGATACCGTCCTAGTTCTGATATTAAGAGTTGAACCGTTCTGATTGAAAATCGTGGTATATCTTAAAGTACGGACCATTTGGACAATTAGGCTTGCATATTTCTGAGAGGCAGGGCAGACAATGTCCAATATTGATTTTCAGAAATTATGTATTAGCCTGAGATATTTCTGAGAGGCAGAGGAGACAATTTCCAATATTGATTTTTAGAAAGTATGTATCAGGCTTAGATATTTCAAGAGATAAAAGCAGACTATGTCCAATAATATTTTTTAGAAATTGCTTTCCTTTTCAATTATTCTGATTTGTTTGTTGAGAATAAAAACAAAAGGACCTGAAAGAGGGTTGTCTTAGATATGAAAATGGAACAGATGATGCTGAGAAACAAAGAGGAAAAAGGATAGAGAAGAAGAATTGTTAAGAGGAAGAATTGCGAAGAAGACATGCGACGAAGAAGAATCAAGAAGAAGAAGAAATAGAACAATGAACACATTTTATTTATATAGGGTTACAGAATGAGCCTAACAATAGCTTTTTTTTACATCCAACCCTCTGGGGTAAAAAGCAAGAAGGAAATAAAGGCAATCAATTTGCAATGCATGACATGAAGAACAATCTAACGAAAGAAAAAACAAAACAAATACCTATCTACAAAAGACAGTCCATGCACATTCTCCACAACATAATGTCATATACGTAGAAAAAAACTGACAAAAATTGAACGTATAAATACGTAAACAGTCAAGAATAAGTCAATATTTGAAGCGAGGGGGACACAGACACAGACAGACAGACAGACAGAGGGAAAGAGAGAGAAAAGAAAGATAGAGAGAAAGAGAGAGAGGGAGGGAGAGAGAGAAATACAGATGAAGCAGAGAGGGGCTGGGGGGGGGGGGGATGATCATCGAATGTCTTTTAAGTACAAACTACTTTCCAAAGATAAAAAAAACTCTCACTCTGTCAGTCATGTGAACGAAAATAGAACCAGGAACTGTTCTACTCTTGCCCAATCAATATCCATTTGTTAATGACTCGCTAGGGATAAGCCACATGCAGAATACCTCCTAGTTTTGCCCCTCCTAAAGCTCATAAAACCCGTGGCAGACTGGGAGGGATTTCGAACCTGGGAATAGCCAGCTGTACCCTATGTTCTTTTCTCCTAAAGTGTCCAACTTTCCACTTGTCAGTAGAAGTATGTAAAGAGCACGTGCAGCGCAATACTGACATGGTTTATAGGCAACAATTCTTTCCGCACCTCACCCTCCCCGCCCTCCACCCACTCACTAGCCCTGGATCCAGACGTTAAATACTGCAGAGGTCTCCAACAACTTATTTTGATAGACTTGTAGTATTAACTTGCCAGTGCAGACTTATAGGAGTGCACACACACACGCACACATGTGCACGTGCATGAGCACAAATCTACACATCCACACACACAAACACATAAAACACACAACACACACATAACACAGGCAGAAGGGAGGGGGTGACAGAGAACACTGAACCAATTTACTGTACATCTGCCTTTGGTCACATTACATGGGGTTGGGGCGGTCGAAAGAGAGAGAGAGAGAGAGAATAAGAGAGAGAAAATGAGTGAATGAGAGAGAGAGAGCAGACAGACAGACCAACCGACACACAGACAGATGCAGACCTGTATCTCAGCATTTTTGTCTTAATCATAAACACTTTCACCAAAACATTTTAACATGGTATTGAAAGCTAAACTTCCCCCAAGTCGAAATACAGCTACCTCAATGGTGCGCAAAACCGGTCACACATGCAGATATCTCACCATTGGAGATCCTCGAAGCTCTAACAAGGGAACGCATTGGGAAAGTGGGGAGTGGGGAGGGGGTAGATAAATGAAAAAGAAAGAAAGCTAAAACAACAAAATCTAAGACCAAAACCGAATTAACTTTTTGTTTGATATCCTATGACCAATACCAATTAGCTAACGAATGAAGCCAGAAGGAGCAAAACCCTAATTTTTTTGACTTATTTATTGATTATTTTCTAAAGAAAGCAGCCCTAATACAGATTAAAAGATGTATCATCTGAAAATGCCTAGTTCTACCCTATAACTATTCGTATCTTCCTCGGAATTTATACAAACTAGCCTGACTTATCTCTGTTTGCTATAATTATTCTTTTCTCCCATGGGCTGCACAGATTGGTTCGCTACAAGTCTAAGAGCATGTGTATTAGCCAGATTTATTGGCAAGAGTCTCTGTCTCTCTGTGTTTGTCTGTCTCTCTGTCTCTGCCTCTCTCTTTCTGTTATCCCATTACGCACATTAAGGTGCAGTTGGCTTGCAGAAAATCAATTGACTTTCTTCCCTCTACTGTTCTAGTCAAGTTCAGTGTTAACATTGGCTAATTGAGAAGAAATCTGCGCTATAAGGGCTTTTGGAAGAGCGTTTTTCTCACGCTGAGGATAAAAGCATAGAGAACTGCTCTCTTAAATTTCAGCATTGGACACTTTGAGAATTCTGGAAAGTGTTATTTCAGGCTGAAAAAAGAGAGAGAGAAAGAAAGGAGGAGGGAAAATGTGTGCTTTTTTCTGCTTGCATGCAGCCAACTAAATAAGCTTATATAAATGTTAATATTTTAGCACCTTGCCTGTGCATGCACAAACCCACATATGCCCACATTCATGCAAATGTACACACACACACGCACACACGTGCATGTACACGCACACACATGCACTCACACACACTCATTCTTAAACATTCGTCCTATCCCTCTTTTTCGCTATCATCTAATACCATCTAAACTGGAAAGACATTAATATGAACACACACACACACACACACACACACACACACACACACACACACAAAGAGATAGAGGGAGAGGGAGACAGATTTTTTGTAATTCAGAGAGAGAGAGAGACACAGAGAGAGAGAGAGAGAGAGAGAGAGAGAGAGAGAGAGAGAGAGAGAGAGAGAGAGAGAGAGAGAGAGAGAGAGAGAGAGAGAGAGAGAGAGAGAAGAGAAAGTGAGAGATAACGATAACGAAATTTTATTTTCTGAGTGTAATACAATAAGAACAAGACTTCTTTTTACATCAAGCTCTCAGTTGCAAAAAAGGAGGCACCGTGGTCGAGTAGTTTAGGCGGTCAACTCGTGATCCAGAGGTCGCGGGTTCGATCCCCGCTCGGCTCGGTGTTGTGTCCTTGGGAAAGACACTTTACACCTATTTTCCTCACTCCACCCAGGTGTACAAGTGGGTACCAGCTCTGTTGGGAAAGTATCTGGCGACAGACTAGCGTCCTGTTACAGGGGTGGTGAAAAACCATCAGTTCGCTTAACGCTACAGAAACCGGGATAAGCTCCGGCTCTATGGGCCTTCTGGCTCGAAAGAACATACTTTCTCAGGCAAAAAGAAGAGAAAGGTAAGTTAATGGACAAGTATATAAGCAGAGCAAATCATAATAACCACAAGAGAGGAAGGGGGAGGGAGCGGGGAGAGAGAGAGAGCTGGTGGGAGAGAGAGAAAAAAGGGGAAGAGACAGACAGACAAACCAAAAGACAAATACACAGAGACAAAGAATGACAGAGAATGAAAAACAGAAAGAAAGAGAGAGAGAGAGAGAGAGAGAGAGAGAGAGAGAGAGAGACAAAGAGACAGAGAGACAGAGAGACAGAGAGAGAGAGAGAGAGAGAGAGAGAGAGAGCCGATGGGAGAGAGAGAGAAAAAGAGGAAGAGAGACAGACAGACAGACAGACAAACCAGAAGACACACACAAAGAGACAGACAATGACAGAGAATGAGAAACAGAGAGACACAGAGAGAGAGAATCAGAGAGAGAGAGAAACAGGCAGACAGAGAGAGGGGGAGGGACAGAGAGAGAGACAGAGACAGACAGAAACAGAGAGAGAAATAGATAGAAACAGAGAGAGAGAGAGAGACAGAGCGAAAGAGAGACAGACAGAGAAAGCCAAAGGGACAGAGCCAGAGATTCAGAGTAGAGTGAGTCCCCATTATGACGTTATCATCAAAATTAATCCTTCTACGAAAAACAATCAGTTCAATATTAAAATCCATTTTAAACACAACAACAACACTGATATAAAAAAAAGGGATTTGTGACTTGTATGTGATCAATATCAATATATTAACTGATGAATCAGAACAAGCACAATGAGTACAGACCATTAGTTGTTCTACTTCTACCTAAAGAACAGAACTGCACAAAAAGGATTTACGGGATTTCTCGTTAGACAATGGCCTATGCGTAATCCTTCCTTTCCTGTGGAATTACAAAGATTCGTTTCACTGTAAAAAGACAAAAACCCTGTAGAATATTAACAAGATTTCTTGGCACATCTTTTGGGGGGGTTTTTTTGGGGGGAAAAAGGGGGGTTTGTCCTATCCTTACTATCAAATAATTATTGCCTGGATCTGGTGTAAAGTAATCTTCCAAATGTTTCCATTATCTGAGAAAATACACAGTGATGGGGTATTCACTGTGACTCATTGTCAAACGCGATTTATGAAGAGAGCTTGAATTGAGTATTCAAATGGAATAATTCCCTATAGTAGGTCTGATCTTTGGATTAAAGAAAATTCAGTCTTTGTAGAAAAGAATAACAATGAACAAAATCCTTGAGATGAATCCTTTATGATCCTAAGAAAAAGGAGCGAGAGAGACAGAGAGAGGGAAAGAGAGAGAGAGAGAGGGGGGGGGGGAGGAGGGAGAACGAGAGAGAGAAAGAAAGAGACAGACAGACAGACAACAGAGAAACAGAGAGACAGAGAGAGATACAGACGAAGTATACAAAAGTTGTGGGGGGGGGGGGGGGGGGGATCATCAAATGTATTTTATGTACAAATTACTTTTCAAAGGTAAAACAAAAACCCCACTCTGTCAGTCATGTGAACGAATATAGAAAAAAAAAAGTTCTACTCTTGCCTAATCAATATCCATTAGCTAATGACTCACTGGGAATAAGCCACATGCAGAATACCTCCTAGTTTTTCCCCCCTCACCCACCCCTCTAAAGCTCATAAAACCCTGGCAGACTGAGAGGGATTTCGAACATGGGAATAGCCAGCTGTGCCCTATGTTCTTTTCTCCTGAAGTGTCCAACTTTCCACTTGTCAGTAGAAGTACGTAAAGAGCACGTGCAGCACAGTACTGACACGATGTATAGGCAACAATTCTTTTGCCGCTAGCCCTGGTTCCACACGTTACATGCTGCAGTGGTCTCCAGCAGCTTATTTTGATAGACTGGTGGAATTTAGCTTGCCAGTGTGGACGTAAACACGTGCGCACAAACACGCGCACATGTGCTCACATACAAACACATATACATGCACGCACACCCACGCACGTACGCACACACACGCACCCACACATACATATGCACACGCGCAGCCACACACAGAGTGGGGGTGGGTCAGAGCCAATACTGAACAGGAACAAATTTACTGTACATCAGCCTTGGGCCACAATGCATGGGGGTTGGGGGTGGAGAGAGATGGAGGGCAAACAGACAGACAGCGACAGAGATAGACAGAGACAGATAGACATTGGCAGAGACAGACTTGCACCTCAGCAGTTTTTGTTGATTCTTAACCCTTTCACCAAAACATCTTAACACGGTATTGAAAGCTAAACTTCCCCCAAGTCAGAATGCGGCTGCCTCAATGGTGGACAAACTCGGTCACACATGCACATATCTCACCACTGGTGAACCTCGAAGCTTTTACCAGGATATGCAGTGGACAGGGGTGGGATAATTTTTTTTAAAAAGCAAAAAAGCTAGACCAACAAAAAATAATAAGACCAACACCAAAATATACTTTTATATTGTATACGATCAATACTAGTTAGCTAATGAATCAAGCTAGAGTAGGCAAAAACTTTTTATTACTTTTCCTTTATCATTTTTTTAAGTATGCAACCCTGATACAAAATAAGAGATCTTCTTTTTCCATATAATTATTGATTTTTCCTCGCAGAATTTGCACAAACTAGCCTGTCTTGGCTGTGTTCACTACAATTATTCATTGGGTTTTTTTCCCCAGGGAATGCAATTATTGGCTCCTACACATCCAAGAGCATGTACATTAGCAAGATTTATTGGCAATAATCTGTCTGTCTGTCTGTCTGTCTGTCTGTCTGTCTGTCTGTCTGTCTCTGTCTCTCTCTGTCTCTCTCTCTCTCTCTCTCTCTCTCTCTCTCTCTCTCTCTCTCTCTTATCCCATTACGAACATTACGGTGCAGTCGGCTTGCAAATCAATCGACTTTTTCCCCCCTACTGTTCTAGACAGGTTCGGTGTTAACATTGGCTAATTGAGAAGGATTCTGCACTGTAACGGCTTTTGGAAGAGCATTTTCCTCATGCTAACTCTTATCATTTGAGTAGAAAAGCACAGAAAACTATTCTCTTAAATTTCAGCATTGGACACATGGAGAATTCTGGAAAGTGTTCTTCCAAGGCTGAGAGAGAGACAGACAGACAGACAGAGACAGAGAGACAAAAACAGTCAGAAACAGAGAGACAGTACAGAGACAGAGACAGACTTGCAAAATCGGTCACACATGCACATATCTCACCATTGGTGAACCTGGAAGCTCTAACCAGGGAACGCAGCAGGGGAAGGGGGGGGGGGGGGAGATAAATGAAAAAGAAAGAAAGCTAAAACAACAAAACTAAGACCAAAAACAAAAAAAAAACCTTTTACTTTTTATTATACGACCAATACCAATTAGCTAACGAATCAAGCCAGAATGAGCAGAATCCTAATAGGTTTTTTGGTGTTTTTTTTTCAATTTCTGTTCTAAAGAAAGCAGGCCTATTGCAGATTAAAAGATGTATCATCTGACAATGCGTAGTTCTTCCCCATAACTATTCATTTCTTCCTGGGAATTTATACAAACTAGCCTGACTAAGCTCTTTTTGCTATGATTATTCTTTTCTCCCGTGGACTGCACAGATTGGCTCACTACAAGTCTAAGAGCATGTGTATTAGCCGGATTTATTGGTAAGTGTCTCTGTCTCTCTGTGTCTTTCTTTTTGTCTCTCTCTCTCTCTCTCTCTCTCTCTCTCTCTCTCATCCCATTACCAACGTTAAGGTGCCGTTGGCTTGGAGAAAATCAATCGACTTTTTGCCCCCTACTGTTGTAGACAGGTTCGGTGTTAACATTGGCTAATTGAGAAGGAATCTGCGCTACAACGGCTTTTGGAAGAGCGTTTTCCTCAGGCTAACTCTTATCTTTTGAGGATAAAAGCACAGAAAACTGCTCTCTTAAATTTCAGCGTTGGACACATGGAGAATTCTGGAAAGTGTTATTCCAGGCTGAGAAGGAGAGAGAGAAAAAGAAAGGTGGAGGGAAAATGTGTGCTTTTTTCTGCTTGCATGCAGCCAACTGAATACGCTTAGATAAATATTAGTATTTTAGAGCCTTGCCTGTAGATGCATGTACCCACACATTCCCAGTCATGCAAATGCACACACACATGATTGTGGGCGCGCACACACACATGCACTCACACACACTCATTCTTACACATTCGTCCTATCCCTCCTTTTTGCTATCATCTAATACCATCTAAAATGGAAAGACATTAATATGAACACACACACACACACACACACACACACACACACACACACACACACACACACACACACACACACACAAAGAGATAGAGGGAGAGGGACACAGATTTTTTGTAATTTGGAGAGAGAGAGAGAGAGAGAGAGAGAGAGAGAGAGATGAGAGAGAGAGAGAGAGAGATAACGATAACGAAATTTTATTTTCTGAGTGTAATAGAATATGAACAAGACTTTTTTTTACATCAAGCTCTCAGGCAAAAAGAAGAGAAAGGTAAGTTAATGGACAAGTATATAAGCAGAGCAAATCATAATAACCACAAGAGAGGAAGGAGGAGGGAGCGGGGAGAGAGAGAGAGCTGGTGGGAGAGAGAGAAAAAAGGGGAGAGAGACAGACAGACAAACCAAAAGACACATACACAGAGACAAAGAATGACAGAGAATGAAAAACAGAGAGAAACAGAGAGAGAGAGAAAGAGAGAGAGAGAGAGAGAGAGAGAGAGATGAGAGAGAGAGAGAGAGAGAGAGAGAAGAGACAGAGAGACAGGAGAGAGAGAGAGAGAGAGAGCCGGTGGGAGAGAGAGAGAAAAAGAGGAAGAGAGACAGACAGACAGACAAACCAGAAGACACATACAAAGAGACAGAGAATGACAGAGAATGAGAAACAGAGAGACACAGAGAGAGAGAGAATCAGAGAGAGAGAAACAGGCAGACAGAGAGAGAGATGGACACAGAGAGAGAGAGACAGAGACAGACAGAAACAGAGAGAGAAATAGAGAGAAACAGAGATAGACAGACAGACAGAGAGAAAGAGAGACAGAGAGAGAAAGCCAAAGTGACAGAGCCAGAGATTCAGAGTAGATTGAGTCCCCATTATGACGTTATCATCAAAATTAATCCTTCTACGAAAAAAATCAGTTAAATATTAAAATCTTAAAAAAAACAACAACCCAACAACACTAATATAAAAAAGGGATTTGTGACTTGTATGTGATCAATATCAATATATTAACTGATGAATCAGAACAAGCACAATGAGTACAGACCATTAGTTGTTCTACTTCTACCTAAAGAACAGAACTGCACAAAAAGGATTTACGGGATTTCTCGTTAGACAATGGCCTATGCGTAATCCTTCCTTTCCTGTGGAATTACACAGATTCGTTTCACTGTAGAAAGACAAAGACCCTGTAGAATATTAACAAGATTTCTTGGCATATCTTTTTTTTTTAGAGAGGGGGGAGGGGGGCCAAGAAGGGGGGGGGGGTGGCATTTGTCCTATCCTTACTATCAAATAATTATTGCCTGGATCTGGGGTAAAGTAATCTTCCAAATATTTCCACTATCTGAGAAAATACACAGTGATGGGGTATTCACTGTGACTGATTGTCAAACGCGATTTATGAACAGATCTTGAATTGAGTATTCAAATGGAATAATTCCCTATCATAGGTCTGATCTTTGGATTAAAGAAAATTCAGTCTTTATAGAAAAGAATAAGAATGAACAAAATCCTTGAGATGAATCCTTTATGATCCTAAGAAAAAGGAGCGAGAGAGACAGAGAGAGGGAAAGAGAGAGAGAGAGGGGGGGGGGGAAGGAGGGAGAACGAGAGAGAGAAAGAAAGAGACAGACAGACAGACAACAGAGAAACAGAGAGACAGAGAGAGATACAGACGAAGTATACAGAAGTTGTGGGTTGTTTTTTTTTTGGGGGGGAGTGATCATCAAATGTATTTTATGTACAAATTACTTTTCAAAGATAAAACAAAAAACCCCACTCTGTCAGTCATGTGAACGAAAATAGAAAAAAAAAAAGAAATGTTCTACTCTTGCCTAATCAATATCCATTAGCTAATGACTCACTGGGAATAAGCCACATGCAGAATACCTCCTAGTTTTTCCTCCCCCCTGCTAAAGCTCATAAAACCCTGGCAGACTGAGAGGGATTTCGAACCTGGGAATAGCCAGCTGTGCCCTATGTTCTTTTCTCCTAAAGTGTCCAACTTTCCACTTGTCAGTAGAAGTACGTAAAGAGCACGTGCAGCACAGTACTGACACGATGTATAGGCAACAATTCTTTTGCCGCTAGCCCTGGTTCCACACGTTACATGCTGCAGTGGTCTCCAGCAGCTTATTTTGATAGACTGGTGGAATTTAGCTTGCCAGTGTGGACGTAAACACGTGCGCACAAACACGCGCACATGTGCCACATACAAACACATATACATGCACGCACACCCACGCACGTACGCACACACACGCACCCACACATACATATGCACACGCGCAGCCACACACAGAGTGGGGGTGGGTCAGAGCCAATACTGAACAGGAACAAATTTACTGTACATCAGCCTTGGGCCACAATGCATGGGGGTTGGGGTGGAGAGAGATGGAGGGCAAACAGACAGACAGACAGCGACAGAGATAGACAGAGACAGATAGACATTGGCAGAGACAGACTTGCACCTCAGCATTTTTTGTTGATTCTTAACCCTTTCACCAAAACATCTTAACACGGTATTGAAAGCTAAACTTCCCCCAGGTCAGAATGCAGCTACCTCAATGGTGGACAAACTCGGTCACACATGCACATATCTCACCATTGGTGAACCTCGAAGCTTTTACCAGGATATGCAGTGGAGAGGGGTGGGATAATTTTTTTTTAAGCAAAAAAGCTAGACCAACAAAAAATAATAAGACCAACACCAAAATATACTTTTATATTGTATACGATCAATACTAGTTAGCTAATGAATCAAGCCAGAGTAGGCAAAAACTTTTTATTACTCTTTTCCTTTATCATTTTTTTTAAGTATGCAACCCTGATACAAAATAAGAGATCTTTTTCCATATAATTATTGATTTTTTCCTCGCAGAATTTGCACAAACTAGCCTGTCTTGGCTGTGTTCACTACAATTATTCATTGGGTTTTTTTCCCCAGGGAATGCAATTATTGGCTCCTACACATCCAAGAGCATGTACATTAGCAAGATTTATTGGCAATAATCTGTCTGTCTGTCTGTCTGTCTGTCTGTCTGTCTGTCTGTCTGTCTGTCTGTCTGTCTGTCTGTCTGTCTCTCTCTCTCTCTCTCTCTCTCTCTCTCTCTCTCTCTCTCTCTCTCTCTCTCTCTCTCTCTCTCTCTCTTATCCCATTACGAACATTAAGGTGCAGTCGGCTTGCAAATCAATCGACTTTTCCCCCCCTACTGATCTAGACAGGTTCGGTGTTAACATTGGCTAACTGAGAAGGATTCTACACTGTAACGGCTTTTGGAAGAGCATTTTCCTCATGCTAACTCTTATCATTTGAGTAGAAAAGCACAGAAAACTATTCTCTTAAATTTCAGCATTGGACACATGGAGAATTCTGGAAAGTGTTCTTCCAGGCTGAGAGAGAGACAGACAGACAGACAGAGACAGAGAGACAAAGACAGTCAGAAACAGAGAGACAGTACAGAGACAGAGACAGACTTGCAAAATCGGTCACACATGCACATATCTCACCATTGGTGAACCTGGAAGCTCTAACCAGGGAACGCAGCAGGGGAAGGGGGGGGGGGAGATAAATGAAAAAGAAAGAAAGCTAAAACAACAAAACTAAGACCAAAACCCCCCACAAACTTGTACTTCTTATTACATGACCAATACCTATTAGCTAACGAATCAAGCCAGAATGACCAGAATCCTAATGGGTTTTTTGGGGGGAAGGTTTCAATTTTTTTTTTCTAAAGAAAGCAACCATATTACAGATTAAAAGATGTGTCATCTGAGAATGTGTACTTCTTCCCTATAACTATTCACTTCTTCCTGGGAAATAATACAAACTAGCCTGACTTTGCTATAATTATTCTTTTCTCCCATGGACTGCACAGATTGGCTCACTACAAGTCTAAAAGCATGTGTATTAGCCAGATTTATTGGCAAGAGTCTCTGTCTCTCTGTATCTCTCTGTATTTCTCATCCCATTACCCACGTTAAGGTGCCGTTGGCTTGGAGAAAATCAATTGACTTTCTTTCCCCTACTGTTGTAGACAGGTTCGGTGTTAACATTGGCTAATTGAGAAGGAATCTGCGCCACAACGGCTTTTGGAAGAGCGTTTTCCTCAGGCTAACTCTTATCTTTTGAGGATAAAAGCACAGAAAACTGCTCTCTTAAATTTCAGCGTTGGACACATGGAGAATTCTGGAAAGTGTTATTCCAGGCTGAGAATGAGAGAGAGAGAAAGAAACGAGGAGGGAAAATTTGTGCTTTTGTCTGCTTGAACGCAGCCAACTAAATAAGCTGATATAAATGTTGGTATTTTAGAGCCTTGCCTGTGGATGCACGTACCCACACATTCCCAGTCATGCAAATGCACACACACATGCTCGTGTACATACGCGCACACCCACATGCACTTACACACACACTCATTCTTACACATGCATCCTATCCCTCTTTCTCCTATCATTTAATACCATCTAAAAGGGAAAGACATTAAAATGAAGAAAAACAAACACACACAACACACACACACACACACACACACACACACACACACACACAACACCAATAAAGAGAGAGAGAGCTTTGAAATTCTGAGATAGAGAGAGAGGGAGATCGAGAAGGAAAGGAAGAGGGAGGGAGAGATAGAAAAAGAGAAAAAGAGAGAGAGGGGGAAGAGGAGAGCAATGAAAATTCTTTTTTATTTTTTTATTTCGAGGAAATGAAATAAGCACAATGTGATTTATTTACATCCAGTCCTGATGGTCCTACACATCCAGAGCATGTACAAGCAAAAACGATTAGGCAATAAATCTGTTTCTGATCTGTCTGGGTAATCTCAGTCTTCATCCTCTGTCTTTTTAAATCGAAAAAACGTTTTTATCACCAGAAAGTGTTACAAAACATACACTTTTGATGTGTATTAATTCGCTGTAAGATGTTCAAATTACCAAATGCTAAAAAAATTACCAATCAATACAAGAGAGAGAGTGAAGTAAAGATGCAAACGGGCGAACATAAGAGGCAAGTACAGATATAAGCAAGTACAATAATAATGTAATGATATAATGTAATAAATAATAAGAATTTGACCTTATTATACGCATATTTTGAAAGACAATTCAGCATTAGTTCACAAAGGTACAAAACATACGAAAATGAAATAACTCAATTATCAATGCCTTTGTCTTTTCCTACAAGATTTGAACAATAATAGCCGTATAAGACTTAAATACACTAACAAAACAGTGACAACATATATGAATGGCCCACATAAAAACTGAAGCAACCTAAAGCTCTACGTGTAAGTAACAAATCGATACAAACAATAGTCCGTTGTATGTTTAACGACCAAATGTTTGGGGAAAAAACTGATAACATTCATTTACAATGAACATTGTACAATATGGGTTTACACACAACAGCCACGTTCTTTACTTATTGTAACAAATAATGTTTTAATGACACAGCTGTTGCTTCCATATGTGTCGCTTCCAAATGGACCAGCCTACTGGGACTTAGTAATGCGATACAGCGACAATATTGATGATCAGAATGAACGGTAAAACCTGTACATACACGTACTTTATGGGGAAAAAGTATTTTTCAACTTAGATCATTGATGATAGTGCCTGCATATCCTATGGTAGCATATGTATTCTACGAACAGAAATAGCAACTGGTGCGAACTTGGTGAACTTATTTGAGTGTGGAATTTTTTTGAGCATTTGGTAATTTGAACATCTACAGCGTAAATTAATACACACAAAAGGATATGTTTAAACCACTTTCTGGGGTGAGAAAAAAAACGTTTTTCGATTTAAAAATGATTTTGTTTCTCTTGTATCCTATTTTCCGTCTTGATATCCGTGGTGATATTTAACATTTTTACATAAATTATTCTCAAAAGCAAGAATGTGTAGACTCAAGAGCAGCTATTTTCGTTTCAAATAAAATACAGAAGAGCAAACAGACACACAGAGACAGAGGAAAACAGAAAGACAGAGAACGAAACAGGGAGACAGGAATAGTGGGATCAGTAACATAGCAGCCACAAAAACACATAATACAATACGCGGTTAGAAACATACCAAGAAAAAACGTGTTTCATCATATCACCCAACGAGAAACTAATGTTGAATTCAAATATTTGGTCATCATCAAAACAAAACAAAATACCAGGATCAAAATTTCTCCTTTCCGCTTCTTTGTTTCTAATGACATAACAGAGCAATCAAAAGACTGGCATCAGAGGTACTCAAGGCAAGGGCTCAGGGGAGACTTGGGGAAGGGGGCTGAGCAGTAGATAAGAACGAAACATTCACAGAAACCTTAGTCTGTAAAAGATATGCAGTACAAGTCCAGTGATCTGGATCATCCCCTAACAAAGACAGATGACTTCTGTTCCAATGCAGACTGCTACTAGCGAAAGCAAGACTCGAGCTTTGGCAGCGGTCCCACACCAGAATAGAAAACGGTCAATTCTGGCCGTCAGAACTACCGAAGCAGAAGAACGACCTATTCTGAGCGCCGGCAGACACAACACCAGGGCAGAAGCCAGCTCATGTTGGCTATCAATCCAGCATCTAGATGCAGAGAGATTGCCCAGGGCGCTTGGTCCAGATCCTCTATGGAACATGACTTATTCAAAGCCTCGGGCTTTCTCAGGGGAGAAATCCAGCTCGGGAACGAAAACAACCTATTCTTGACATCAATTCCATGCAGGCAGAACAAAATATGGCTTACGTTACACATAAGTTTTGCTTACTTGAGACATTGAAACATAAAAAAAGAAAAAGAAAACTTGTACTATAGGGATTGCACAAGTCCACCACAAAAATAGTGTATTCGTTCATCTGTCGTAGCTTGTCAGAAAACTGTTTACTGCTGGTATCAGTTCAATCAAAGAATGCTACACTTTATAGCGGGACATTAGCACAACTCCAGAACAAGGGTTAACTTATTTCAGGCACTGGTCACTTCACAACAATGAACCGATTACTCCAGGACATTATTTTGAGCAACTGCAGAGAAGATCCAGGTCACTCAGGGTTGAGAACTTTCTGTTGCTCACAAATCAACTACTTTGGCATCAGTCTTTAACAGCGAAGGCGTCATAATAATTCGTCACTAGGAACAAGGTTGTTTTAAGGAATCTGGTTTCGGTTTCATCTCATTTTATGCATGGTTGATTGTGATGTCTTCCGCAACACTGTGACTGTCCTGGGTTGACCCTTATAGTTTTCCAGAGCGTCGATACAAGGAACGACGGTAGAGTTGGTTTAAAACCCTGTTTTAATCTGTATATAGTTGCACAGTTTTAATCTGAAATTTTACATTTTACACGGTGACATGCCCAATATGGTCTCTTTGGTCGGCGGGGCTATAAACAACAGGATTGGATTGGACTGGATGGGCATCAGGCTTCTTCTTGAAGGGACATCAACTTAATCATGGAATCTGCCTTGCTCTTGGAACAAAAATAGCTCACTCTTGCTCTGGCGACATCGGCTTAGCGGGGACGTCAGACTAGCTCCGGGACGATGACAAAGCCTAGAGTACTCAGACTGCGGATGGAGAAGAAAGTGTATGGGAGGGGTCGAGGGCTGCTGGTGAGGAGGTCTGGTCTGGAAGCGGGAGTGCTGTCTAGGGGGATCAGCCCTACCTAGACGGATCAAAACTTTGCAGAGGGAAAGAAGCTCCTGGCAATACCTCAGCGACTAAACCCCTAAGTATCCTCAATCCTCCCGGATTGTAAACTCTCGATACTCCGTGTTCCCAGTACATGTATAGTTGCACTGTGTGTGTATTTCTTTGTCTTAGGGCTGTAACTGCATGTGCGTCATCGTGTTTTATACTTTGAACACTCTATATTCTAGCGTCTCAAAATATAAATTGTCTTAGATCCCACGTGGGGATGCGAGGATAGGGGGGGGGGGGGAAGTTGAGGGGGCTATAAGTGTACATAGAATCCCCACCTTCTGGAAATTCTGTGCAAGGAATTCCCTTTTTTCTATCCCTATTACTTCCTTCTTATCTATTTTCTGCCTTCTTTGTTCATCCTTCTGCCTTTTTTCCAGAGAGACTTAATAGATAACAATTCTCTCCCACACCGAAGCGGATGCGCTGGGCCTGACGCGTCAAGGCACTGAACAGCAAAGAAAACGATGGGAAGACAACACCTGAGAGTGGACTGGCCTGGAGTGGAACAAGTCGCTATGGAACGTTGAAAACTGCAAGGAGTGGAGGAAGCTGGTTGCAAAATCTTCAGCGGAGTCCCAACGGTCTCTAGACTATGGAAGAGAGGTGAAAATGAAAGCGAAAGCCAGTTCAAGTCAAAATCCCCTTAATCATCTTATAAAGGGTAACGCTGACAAAATACAACATTTGGTCAAGACCGTAAGTTATTCTGGGGCAAAAATCTCTTCTCTGACATAATGCAACCAACGTTAGACATCGAGAGCTTGAACAGGGCGGAAAAAGACAGACTTGGTATCTAACAGTACTTGTGCACTTACCGCTGACGAGCAAGGTGACGTGGTGACGTAGATGGAGCCGTTTGGCGCTGACTTGGCACTCATAGACCCCTGCGTCAGCAATGCGCAGGTTGCGGATGATGAGGTTCCAGATGGAAGAGCCTGGGGGATGCTCTACCTCATACCTGGGGTTGCCGGTGAAGGAGACAAAGCCCACTGTCAGCACTTTGCTGTTGGACACCTTCCGCCATGACACCTGGAACACAAAAAATGTTTTTGAGTTAATCACTCACTCACTCAGTCCCATGTCTCAAAGTACGTAGGGGGGGACATGAGAGAAGACGCGACAGAGATCTTTTTCCATGCTTCACGATCCTGTGTGGCTTGTAGAAGGTGTTGCAGGGGTTGGGCGGTCCATTCTTTGATGTTGTCAACCCATGATTTCTTTTGGCGGCCTCTTCTTCTCTTGCCTTCAACTGGTCCCTGCAGGATGTTTTTTGCTAAGGTGTTGTGTCTTGTGGTGTGACCAAACCACATCAGTTTTCTCCTCTTTATGGTGGAGAGCAGAGGTTCTTGGGGGCCCACACGCTTTTTGATTTCTTCTTTCACATAGTTGTTGGTCTTGTGTTCTTTGTATGATATTTTGAGGAGTCTTCTGTGGCACTTGTTCTCGAGTTAATAAGGTAATGGTAAAGGTGTTCCCATGACCTATGCGGTCGTTGAGTAGTGAGGTGTCAGAGACCTATGCGGTCGTTGAGTAGTGAGGTGTCAGAGACCTATGCGGTCGTTGAGTAGTGAGGTGTCAGAGACCTATGCGGTCGTTGAGTAGTGAGGTGTCAGAGACCTCGGCTTCTCTAGAGGCCGGTATTTTGAGGGTGGTGCTCATCTCTTCTACCTTGATGCTTTTGCCTTTCTCGACCCTAAAGAGGGCAGGTACATCTTCATAGCTGGGTGAACTGGGGGATTGTACTGAAGCCGAGGCGCACGATCGGCCAGGCATACACAAGGCAACCGCGTTCAACTCGGCTTATTTTGCTCACTGTAAGTCATGGCAGATTTCTCTCCGTAATTAGGTAGTTCTTCCCGTGGCGAGCGTGTCGCCACAAGAGCAGCGCCACTTATCTTTAAAAAGATATTTAGTACTGAGAATTAAAAAGTTATTGTTTAGTAAAGATTATTGTGTACTATTGCATAACTATGCAGTGTATTAGTAACTGTTAAACAATAAAAACATTGCTTTTCAGTGATGATTTTACGTGACGTTACTGTGCAACAGGACGAAAATGCAGATTGTTATTCAGAATTTCAAACATTGAGTTTTTTAGCCAGGACTATTTCACGCCAGTGTACAACTGTACACTACCTGGACAGTTTACAGTGGGGAAAGTGGAAGATGGCGTACCCAAAAGGTCTTGCGGGTGCAGGGTTATCTTAGAAAGGCACTGATTGCCAAGGGTGTTGGTGATCAATAAGTCTGTACCCAGGCTCCTCTGCCCTATAGCCTATTAATATTACCACACCGTTTGGGGGTGGGTGGGGTGCTTTGGTGCATGGCATGATCGGGAAGAGACAGTAGAGAGAAGGCTGAAATCTTAAGCCTATTACTTCTGCTCCTCTCTCTGTCTGTCTGTCTCTCTCATCCACACAGGCTTAACCCCCCCCCCCTCCCCACACACACACACACACACACACGATGCGCGCACACATATACGCGCGCGCGAGTAGTTGCTACGTATGTGCGTGTTACCGCTACTCACCAAACGTTGACATATTGTGGGACCTCCATTAAATCTTCTCTATGCCAACACATGAAGGCGACTTAAACATGTAAGCTGATCTGAATACTGGGGTAGGGGCGGAGGGCAACCCTCCTCCACTTTAACTAATTCACCACGCGCTGCCGAGATTCAAACTAACTCCTTCAAAACTTATAAGAGTCAGCTACTTTCTCCACGGCCCTTTGAGTAGCTGTTGTAGTTTCAAAACTTCTTTCCGAGCCTGTTTCAGCTTTTCTTGTTTTCCTTTCTGAAGCTGGGCAAATTGAATGGGGAAGTTTGTGGCTCCACCAAGCGTACAAGCAAAGGAACAGTCCTGTATCTTGCGTAAGGCCCTTGTTTACAATACTTCTCTTCCATTAGAACATTGCCCCAAAGTACCGAGGGAGCCGTATTCCATCTTCCGCTTCAACTCACTCTATGTCCCCCCAACAGTGCTACAACCAATCACGTTGATGATGATGATGATGATGATGATGGTGGTGATGATGATGATGACGATGATGATATGATGATGATGATGATGATGCACGTGCACACTGTTTTCTTCCTGCCAAGTACTGAAGTGCGCGCACCATCCTTTGCTAGTTTTCGGCCCAGGGGAACCTGTGTCCAAATATTAGGTTTGAAAGTCTGCCAGTGGTAGGGGCGTAGGCTCGGGCAGTGTTTGTGCAGCAGTCATGGCCTGATGTAACAGCAAACTGCATAACTGACTTCGCCATTTTCATTTTCTCTTTGTTGTGGTTGTTGTTGTTGTTGTTATCATTTGGTGCGTAGCTAAATTCAGATAATCATGGCTGAGACTTCTTGTGTTTTTGTGTAAGGAAGGGATAAGTGCACTGGGGGTAGGTACGCACTTCGTGACCAGTCTGCAAACGGGCCTATGTTATGCAATGTCTATGGAGTAGTTCGGTTTTTGTAACATCGTCTAGGGAAAGCTGAAAGTTGAAACAGAAATCTTGTATTCTTCGTCTTCTTCTCTTCCTTGCGTTTCCTTACCAAGTAAGTACCTAGTGCTTGGTCTTCTCCAGTGCTTGTAACTTTGCAGAGAGTCTTCCTGCTGGCCTCATCTGACACATTCCCAACTTCAGGGCAGCTCACCTTACTGTACCGTGGGTCCACGGGTGTCGTGGGTTCTAATCCCGGCAGGTAGCGTCTGGTGAATGAAGAGTGGGGTGGTTGTGGTGATAGAAGTTTCTATCTTCTAT
>CM054153.1:41490149-41497649 GCA_028751875.1 Rapana venosa
CGTAGTGTGAAGTAGCGTAATGTAGTATAGTGTCGTGTAGCGTGATGTAGTATAGTGTAGTGTAACGTATTGTCGTGTAGCCAAACCATAGGAACAGTCACGCATAAGGGAAACAATTGGCACTGCTTTCGCCAGGCAAAGCACGCCACCACAGCACAGCACATCCCAATCACGATATAGGCCTACTGCTGTGTGAAAGTAACTTTCTTCTATGCAACTACTTCCACACTCATCTGCTTAGCGTTTCTCCCCCCCCCCCCCTCCCCCCACTCATCCCCACCCCACCCTATCCCCGTATCCCCCCTTCCCCCCCCTCCCCCATGGCAACTTTCTTCCTTACAACTATTTCTGTCATCCGTTTGGTTCACCCTCCCCACCCCACCCCCTCCCCCTCTCCCTTCCACCTTCTTTTCTCATTCATTTCTGCAAGGTAGTTTTGTGCTTTCTCTCTCTCTCATAGGCTGTTTGCCAAGGACAGCTGTTTTTATCATAAAGCTCTGGAATGCATGTATTTTAATGCCGATGATGTAAGAAGCATGAAGATGTGCAAGCACGCACGCACGCACGCATACGCGCGTGCGAATTCACACAGTCACACACTTAATACTACACAAACACACACACACACACACAACATACACACAACACACACACACACACACACACACACACACGCATCGTTCCATATCTCCGAAATGAAAGGAAAAATAATTTTTTTTAAAATTCACACAAACACACAACACAACACACACACACACACACACACACACAGCACAACAACACACACACAAACAACACACACAACACACACACTTACAACACAACACACACACATCACAACACAACACAGCACACACACATACCCCCACCCCCACTCTCACCTCCATCCTCACACATTTTTGCTGCCTTGCGCGCGCGCGCGCGCGTATGCGTGTTTCGTTTCGCTGTCGTAAAAAATAAGAAAGAAAAAACAGACCATAACTGATCATGGCTCGTGTAATGTCGTATCGTTTTTCAACGCTGTCGGACGGATGACGGCGCATGAATTACTCCTCTGTTTCAAATCAGCAATTCCAATCAAACTCTAGAAATCGGAGCCGCTTCTTTCATCCATTGCTGTCTCATTTTCTCTTTGCATGTCTCTCTGTCTGTCTGTCTGTCTGTCTGTCTGTCTGTCTGTCTGTCTGTCTGTCTCTCGTTCACAGACTCACACAGACAGAGACACACCGAAGCACAGACACACAGACACAATTTATTACGCACACAGTCACACGCATACACACAGAGCATCTCTCAGTCTCTTTTTTGTCATCTCCCGAACTCCTCCATCTCTGTAGGTCTCTTTGTGTGCGGGAGCAAATGACACAATTTACAAAACCGCATACACACGGGGACTAGATGTAAAAAAAGCACGTAAGTGCTTATTCCATTATCCTTGATATAAAAGAATAAAATAAAAACATAAAAAACAACTCCCCCCCCCCCCCCCACCCCCCATACACACACACACTCTCTCTCTCTCTATCAGTCGTGACAATACGGTCATTGTTATTCTGCATTATTCATATTATCTATGCATATATTGTCATGTTATACTTTAACAGCGCTCCCCACTGGAGGGATAACTGTATTCAATAAGCTGCTTATGCCAAAAATCATGGTGTATCAACACATATATCATATTTACATGTCATCTGTGTCTTTTGTGTGCGCGCACGCGCGTTTGTGTATGTGTGTGAACGCGTATGTGTGTGTGTGTGTGTGTGTGTGTGTGTGTGTGTGTGTGTGTGTGTGTGCGCGCGTATGTGGGGTTTGTGTGTGTGTTTTGTGTGTGTGTATTTGCATATGTATTTGCGCGCGCGCGTTCGTGTGTGCAAAGCGCGTAAAATTAAAGAGAAAGCATGGTAGTCTTTCTACGCACTTGACAATACAGTCTGTCTGTCTGTCAGTCTGTCTGTATGTCCATCCGTCCGACCCTCCGTCCGTCCGTCTCTCTCTCTCACGTAGATTACATGTTATTTTCTTTACACTTTGTTGTCAGTTTTCTGTGCTGTTGTTATCATGATACCAATGTTTATGCTGCGCTTTATTGTTATTAATTTTGTCCGTCAGTTTTAAGGGATAGTTTACAAGACTGCTTTTGGTTCAGAATCGTCTGCCTTTTTGCATGTTAACATTCATCCAAATTGCTTGCTCATTCGTTCGTTCATTCATTCATTCATTCATTTATTCGTTCATTCATTCATTCTCTCTCTCTCTCTCTTCTCTCTCTCTCTCTCTCTCTCTCTCTCTCCTCTCTCTCTCTCTCTCTCTCTCTCTCTCTCTCTCTCTCTCTCTCCTGTCTGTCTGTGTCTGTGTCTGTCTCTCATTCTCTCTGTCTCTGTCTGTCCCTCTCTCTCTCTCTCTCCTCTCATCTCTCTCTCTCTCTCTCTCTCTCTCTCTCTCCCTCTCTCTCTGCCCCCCTCTCCCCCCCCCCCCTCTCTCTCTAGTTCGTGTATCTCTATATATCTCTATCTATCTGTAACTGATTATCACGGCTATTCAAGACTGACTTTTACCACCCCATAAATGGAAACCACTACCCCTTCAGCTCTAAGTCACCTGAGCTCAGCATGCCTTCCACTTCCAGTGAACTGAGGGCCTGTTTTATGACTTGGTGTCATGTCAGTATGGACCCATCTTTTTCAAGCTTTCTTAGGTTTCACTGTGATCGCAACAGCAGGTTGGGTTAAAAGAGTGTGTACTTTCCTACAATTATTCTCCAGACGCGTAAAATAGGAGAAGGATATTGTTATAATGTGTGTGCGGTTTTTTTGTTTTTTTGTGGCTTTTTTTTTGGGGGGGGACGGTTTGTATGTTTGTGTGTGTGTGGTACAGATGTACTTTTGAGTGTACGCTAGTTATTTAAATCGATAAGCAGCAGTTGAAGTGGTATGGTGGTAACTGTTTCGTGGTGGTGGTGGTGGTGTTGAAGGTGGTGGTAGAAGTAGTAGTAGCAGTAGTAGAAGTAGCAGCAGCAGTAGTAGTAGTCGACGTTGTCAGGGTGGTAATAGAAGTGGTGGTGGTGGTGGTGGTGGTGGTGGTGGTGGTGGTGGTGGTAGTAGTAGTAGTAGCTACTACTGCTACTACTACTATTGGTGGCGGTGATGGTGGTGGCGATAATAGCAGTAATATTAGTAATGTAAGGATGGTGGTGATGATAGGGACAATAGTAGTAGTAGTAGTAGTAGTAGTACTAGTAGTAGTAGTAGTAGTAGTAGTAGTAGAAGTAGTAGTAGTAGTAGTAGAAGTAGTAGTAGACGTAGTAGAAGAAGTCGTAAAAGTGGAAGTAATAGCAGTAGCAGCAGCATCAGAAGAAGAAGAAAAAGAAGAAGAAGAAGTAGTAGTAGTAGTAGTAGTAGTAGTAGTAGTAGTAGTAGTAGTAGTAGTAGAAGTAGTAGTAGTAGTAGTAGTAGTAGTAGTAGAAGTAGTAGTAATAGAGGTAAAATTGGAAGTAGCAGCAGCAGCAGTAGTAGCAGTAGTAGTGGTGGTAGTAGTAGTAGTTGTTGTCGTAGTAGTAGTAGTAGTAGTAGTAGTAGTAGTAGTAGTAGTAGTAGTAGTAGTAGTAGTAGTAGTAGTAGTAGCAGCAGCAGCAGCAGCATCAACAGCAGCAGCAGCAGCAGAATTAGTAGTAGTAGTAGTAGTAGTAGCAGCAGCAGCAGCAGCAGCAGCAGCAGCAGCAACAACAACAACAGCAGCAGCAGCAGCAGCAGCATTAGTAGTAGTAATAGTAGCAGCAACAACAACAGAACAGCAGCAACAGAGAGAGAAAAATCAGCACTGGCAATACTGTATAGAAACCGCAATGAACATTTAAAGTCACGTAAATCCACTGGCGTGCACTCATGAAATTTAACCTCCCCCCCCCCCACCCCACACACACACGCCCCATACACACACACTTACAGAAAAACAGAAGGCAGAAGAGATGGCGCGCACGCATACGCACACAACCAGCCACGCCCCCCCCCCCCCCCCCCCACCCGAAACACACACACACACAGAGTAAGAGAGATGGGAAGAGGAAAAACAAAATCCTCAAAATAGCCCCCTCCCCCCCCTCCTGAAAAAAACAACCAAAAACACAACAACAAACAAACAAAAGCTGTCACAAACAAAATGTCTCAGAACTCTCTCCTTCCCCCCCTCCGCACTCTCCTCCCTCACCCTACCTTTGTATCCACCCCTTTTCTTTATATGAAAAACACCAACGTCCACCAAAACAAAACTCCAATCAGCCCACTCTGCAGGTTTCTGTGAAGGAAACCTGTGAACCGATGGCAGAGAGAGGGGCGGTGCACTGCAGGTTGGTCTGTCAGGTAATTGGCTGTAAACCTCTACACTAAGGCTTCCTAACATTATCAACTGACCACCTCACCACCGCAGGTCACTCACTCGCGCACTCACTCCTCCTAAATTTCCAATTTTCTTTTTTTCCCAGGATAGAAGTATCAGAATTTATCAGGAAAGACGCGGCAAAGAAACCCTTCAAAACAAGTCTCGGGACATGTGGGTTTTTCTTTTTAACCCACAGCAACAGCATCTAAAACACACGCAAGCACGCACGCACGCACGCTTTCACACGCACGCACACACAGACACTCTCACACTCACACACACAGAAAGACAGAGCAAAGAAAAGATTGCGTGCACCTCCCCCCCCCCCCCCCCCCCCACCAAACACACACACACACAAAGAGAGAGATGGGCATGGGAAAAACACCCCCCACCCCCTCCGAATACCCTCCACCACTACCCCAAAAAACCCACATCCATCCACAGAAAGAAAATTTATATCAGAACCTTCCCCCACTCTCCTCCGTCACCCTACCTTACAAAACCGCATACACACGGGGACTGGATGTAAAAAAGCACATGAGTGCTTATTCCATCATCCTCGATATAAAAAAAATTTTAAAAATAAAACTAACATAAAATACCTTTGTGTCCACCCCTTTTCTTTATATGAAAAAAACAACCCAAACGTCCACCAAAAACAAAACTCCAATCAGCCCACTCTGCAGGTTTCTGTGAAGGAAACCTGTGAACCGATGGCAGAGAGAGGGGCGGTGCACTGCAGGTTTGTCTGTCAGGTAATTGGCTGTAAACCTCTACACTAAGGCTTCCTAACATTATCAACTGACCACCTCACCACCGCAGGTCACTCACTCACTCGTGCACTCGCTACTCCTAGATTTCCAATTTTCTTTCTTCTTTTTTTCTAGGATAGAAGTATCAGAATTTATCAGGAAAGACACGGCAAAAAAAAACAACCTCCAAAACAAGTCTCAAGCCCCCCCACCCCCTCCAAAAATGGAAAAAAGCATTCCCCTAAAAAGACAGCAACAGCATCAACAAAACAACCGTAATACAAAACCAAAAAAGGTAATTCAATGTAATTCCATTTTATGTCTGTTCACTTCTAGTGATGTTAGAAAACGAAAGGTCATATAGATTAGACTACAAGTTTTCTTTTTTTGTTCCCCAGCTACAGAGCTCGGAGGTATACTTATAGCATGAATTTTTGTGCGCATGCAACCGTTGTTGTCCGCTATTTAGGTAGCTGTATTCCGTGTTCAGGGATGAACATGAATACCGTTAATATCAAATTACTAAAAGGAGCAACTCTGTGTTTTTTTGTGGGTTGCTTTACAGTTTATAAGGAAACATACGCACACAAATCCGAAAGCAACCCCCCCCCCCCCCCCCCCACCCACCCACCAAAAACCTCCACAAAACGAAAAGAAGAAAACGTCACACACCAAACTCCCTATAATAATGTAAATCAAGAAACAAGAATGTATATAATCATTTTCAACTTATTGAAAGAACTCGATTTCTTTCTTTTTTTAAAAACCATGATAGTTACATTTTTGGTTCTGCAGAATATAAATACTTACTTTTTTCGTTCTTCTGCTACAGTTTTAAGACTAAAAAAAAGTGGTAATATTTTACGTGTTTTTTTCCAAGTAAGGTAGCCGCATTCTGAATTCTTGTTTGCCGCACTTTTTGATACCGTTATGGATTTCTAGACTGAGAGACAAACAGACAGACAGACTGAAAGGGACAAACAAGCAGACAGAGACAGACAGACACACATAGACAGACAGACATAGACAGACAGAGAGACAGACAGAAACAGAAGTAAACACAGAGAAGTTCTGTTAGAACCCTTACTTTATAACCTAACGACTCCATGCTTCAGACTTCTCTCCAGAAACCACTGAAGTGATGCCAGATAAGGACACACTGCTGGGTTTTTTTTCTGCCTTGGAACACTGCTAGTTCAAAATCCCTTACAGACACGAGGCTTATCAGCAGCATCAGCCGAGTTCAACACAGGTCGGCAGTCCTCTAAGGCTTCGATTTCTTTTTTTCATAACTTGAGGTTTATATGGACACCCAATCCCCTCTCCTCCCCCTCCTACACACACACACACACACACACACACACACACACACACACACACACACACACACACACACACACACACACACACACACACACACACACAACACAAGGGGGACGGGATAGCCTAGTGGTCAGAACACTGCGTTCGAAATTTGACGACCCGGGTTCGATTCCCATTCAAGGGGATATTTTCCCCTGGAGTTAACATCAGTGCAGACTCCACTGTCCCCTAAAGTCCTTCGGATGAGACTATAAACCGAGGTCCCGTGTGCAAACGCACGCAGAACGTCTTGCGCACACGTTAAATCCTGTTCCGCTTTTCGTAAGAGTAGGCCATTGTGTGCCGGTGGGAACAGATGACAGATTCACATATCCGCATACATACGAGGACTGGATGTAAAAAAAAGCACATAGGAGCTTATTCCATTATCCTCTATAAAAAGAGTAAAATAAAAAATAAAAAAAATAAAACACACAGATATTATTACACACAACACAGACAATGACAATGATAAATTCTTTTATTTCGAGGATAATGAATAAGCACCCATGTGCTTTTTTACATCCAGTCCCCGCCCTTATGGATATACATGATAATAAAATAAAATAAAGCCCATACCAATACACTCACACAGTAAACGGGAAAAATATCTATACAACCCCCCAAAAAAGAAATCACCGAAAAGAGAGAGAGAAAAAGCAACAACAAGTTATAAAGAAAGCAAAACAGAGAGAGTGAAACAGAGAGAGAGACAGAGAGAGACAGAGAGAGAGAGAGTGGAGAGAGAGGAGGTTGAGGAGAGGAAGAGAGAGAGAGACAGAGAGAGAGAGGAGAGAAAGAGAGAGAGAAAGAAAGAAAGAAAGAGAGAGAGAGAGAGAGAGAGAGAGAGAGAGAGAGAGAGAGAGAGAGAGAGAGAGAGAGAGAGAGAGAGAGAGAGAGAGAGGGCCCAAAAACATTGAAACACAAGCCGAGAACCACAAATCAAAAGAAAACAAAGCTAATATCATAGCTCCGAACACGAGTACGAATATAATCGATCACTAACACC
>CM054153.1:41507649-41530149 GCA_028751875.1 Rapana venosa
GAGCTCCACGTAATGTTGCTAGGGTTCACCATCGCTCTCTGTCTCTGCTGATGCGAGTTTTACGATCTCATGAAACTCTCCCAGACCAGCTCGTTTGTAGCCCCGCGATGTGGTCTAGGAGCGTTCCATGCTAGTCATGATGCTATAAGCAGCAAGCTATATCATGCACTTGGCTCGGTGCTGTTGTACTCTTTCCTCATCTTTCGTCCTACTATTAATTTCTTTTCTCGGCTAAACAGGTAGAAAAGCACCAAAAAGACTGCAAATATTGCTCTGGCTCAGTGAAAGTATGTGTATAGTAAAAGGCAACATTTTGCAAATAAACAGCTTTAATAAATGTCGACATACCACAGACAAGCCTGTAGTCTATTCAAACCAACGGAAAGTCTGTATTTTTTGCTTTCTGAATGAAGATCTATTTCTTCTTCGTCGTCGAACGCTCAGACAGCAACTATTGTTACTTGTCATATGAGCGAAAGCGCGTTGCGCTGCCGTTAAACGCCTGACAAGTCAGGCCAAGCACATCCGTAGGGACCAAACACAAACTCTCTTCCATCACAACAGCTTCAATAGAATTCGGCAATATGTATGTCCCTCTATCCACTGCTGTGAAATATCTGGGGGCCGTTATAGACAACACACTCTCCATGCAAAAATTCATCACCAAAACCTGCCAGTCGTGCTACTATCAATTGCGGCGCATCAGAGCAGTTCGAAAGTCCCTGTCTACTGATGCAACATCCAAACTAGTCACATCTCTCATTCTCTCACGTCTGGACTATTGCAATTCTCTTCTGACTGGTCTGCCAGCTTCATCTATCCACTCCCTTCAACCTATACAAAACTCTGCAGCTCGCCTAGTCCCCAGAAAGAAACAAATCTGAGCACATTACCCCTCTCTTGCGATCTCTACACTGGCTGCCTGTGCCACAGAGAGTAAACTATAAGATCAGTACCCTCTGTTACAAATGTCTCCACAAAACAGCACCTTCCTACCTCTGTGAATGTCTTCATCTGTACACTCCTTCTCGTTCCCTCCGCTCTGCTGCAGATACCTTTGTGCTTTAGAATACCTAGATTCAACCAGTCCACCGTTGGGCGTCGCTCTTTCTCTGTTTCTGGTCCATCGATCTGGAATGACCTCCCTCTCTCCCTTCGCCAAAAGCCCTCTTATGACGCTTTTAAATCCGGCCTCAAGACACATTTATTTAAATTCTAAGATTTTCCTCTCTTGTTCCATTTGATTTTTGTCCCTGCCCTCAACAGCCCAAACCCCATCACCCTGCCGGAGTGTACAACCTTTATGTGTGCGCGTGAGTGTGCATGTGAATGTGTGCTTGCGTGCGAGCGTGTGTGTAGACATTTGAATTTGCTTTAAAAAACCCAACCTATTAATTGTAACTGGCTGCATGCGAATGAGTAGGATGAATGAAAGCGCTTTTGATTTGTTTTCTGCAAGATATAGCTCTATATAATTTCCACGTATTATTATTATTATTATTATTATTATTATTATTATTATTATTATTATTCTCTGAATGTTGGTTGTTTACTTTCTCTGTTTAGTTAATGAAAAGACTTCAGGGAAAAAAAACTTAAATTTCAGCCCTCGTGGCTGTGACATTTATATTCTAAAATGCACATCCAATTTACTTCATGTTGGGGGTAAACCATGTCATAATCCTGTTTCTTATGGTCATATGAAATCTTTTAGAAATATTTGTCCAATAATTATGCAGTCCCCACCGACAGTCCCATGTAACTGATTTAAAAAGCCTCTTGCATTAAACAGTTTCCTATCCGAGGTCCGTACAGTCACAACGACAAGCTGCTAGAACTCGACAACGAAAACTCCTGCGGGATAACGCTGTGTCAGACTCTTAAGCGTTCAAGGTGAAGATCACTACTTTATCAACTAAGCGCCTAAAACATTTTGTAAAAATGTGAGAGATTACTACTTACAAGACTTAAAGATTTTATTTCAAGAAAAAAAAACACCCAAGGGGTACATGACATTTAACAAAACCACAACTTGCGAATGTGGGCTATCAAGCCAGAATCCTCTCAAGAGAAAAAAACTATGCAAAAAATACCCCCCTCCCCCCAAGCATGAAAATAACGATTCTATGACAATAGAGTTTGGTGGTAGGATAATCTCTCCAAGTTTCACAGCCAGGGTTGTGGGCACGGGCAGAAGTGGTGGGGTGTTGAATAATGGGCTGTACAATAAAACGCCCTGTGACGTGCTCTCTCTCCATTCGTCTGGCGTTGGGCTGACAGTCTGTCAGCCACCACTGTACACACTGACATGGGTCCCTGAATTATGCTTGCCAGACATAGTCAATTGTCTACCAATCGTATTGGGATTGCTTGCTACCCCATCACCAACCCTCTCCCCCTCTCTCTTCTCTCTCTCTCTCTCTCTCTCTCTCTCTCTCTCTCTCTCTCTTCTCTCTCTCTCTCTCTCTCTCTCTCTCTCTCTCTCTCTCTCTCTCTCTCTCTCTCTCTCTCTCTCTCTCGATAGCCTAGTGGTTAGGACACTGCGCTCGCAATCTGACGACCCATGTTTGAGTCCCGTTCAAGGGGTTAATTTCCCTTGGAGTTAACATCAGTGCAGACTCCACTCTTCCCAAAAAGGCCTTTGGATGAGACTATAAACCGAGGCCCCGTGTGCGAACGCAAGCAGAATATCTTGCACACACGTTAAATCCTGTTCCGCTTTTTGAAAGAGTAGGCCATTGTGTACCGGTGGGAACAGATGACATATTTTTACAAAACTGCATACACTCGGGGACTGGATGTAAAAGGGCACGAGTGCTTATTCTATTATCCTATATAAAAAAGATATAAATAAATAAAACCAAACCTCTATCTCTCTAGTAGTAGTAGTAGTAGTAGTAGTAGTAGTAGTAGTAGTAGTAGTAGTAGCAGTAATATCTGATCAGGGCAAGGGTTTGATGAAACAAAAGTATGTAAATACTTATCTGTAGCCTTCCTAAGCTGAAGACAGTCTCTCTCTCTCTCTCTCTCTCTCTCTCTCTCCTCTCTCTCTCTCTCTCTCTCTCTCTCTCTCTCTCTCTCTCCTTCTCTCTATCTCTCTCTCTCCTCCTCCTCCTCTCTCTCTCTCGTCTGTTTTGGATCAGTCACCCCCTCCCTGTATTAATTTTCTGCTTCCTTCTGATGTAATGCTCACCAAAACACTGAGACCAAAAAAAATGATGTAGGCAGAGACACACAGATGTAGAACAACATGAAAGACAAATCCACACACACACAACCAAATACACACACACACACACATAGAAGAGATAAAGACAGAAACATAGGCAGATATACAGACACACACACATACAGACGCACACACAGAAGCACAGAAGAGAGAAAGAGAGAGAGAGAGAGAGAGAGAGGAGAGAGAGAGAGAGAGAGAGAGAGAGAGAGAGAGGAGAGAAAGAGACAGAGATACAGAGAGAAACACAGACAGAGACAAAGACAGACGGACATAGAAACAGAGACAGAAACACACAGACACGACTTACAGAGAACAACAAAAAATTGGAAAAGAGACGCGACAGTGTGACCAAAAGGACGGACTGGATTTACTAAATCCACCAGAAGAAAATACACACACACACACACACACACACACACACACACACACACTCTCTCTCTCTTCTCTCTCTCTCTCTCTCTCTCTCTCTCTCTCTCTCTCTCTCTCTCTCTCTCTCTCTCCCTCTAGTATCTAAATGTTACACTACCATATTGAATGTTCGATTGTATGACTGGTTAGAAAGTAATAACCTAATCTCAGAATGTCAGGCAGGTTTTCGTCAATCATATTCTACAGTTGATCAGATATTTACTTTATATGCCACTATTCAGAACTATATGACTAAAAAAGGAAGAAAATTGTATGTTGCCTTTGTAGATTTTAAAAAGGCCTTCGACACAGTTGAACATGACAGGTTATTAAGTTATATCAAACAGCAAGGTGTAAAGGGTAAATTTTTTGCATCACTTGGGGCTATGTATAAGTCATTATCAGCATGCATTCGAGCAAATTCTGAATTAACTAATATGTTTCAAACCCCCATGGGGGTAAGACAGGGATGTGTTCTAAGCCCAACATTATTTTCTATGTTCATTAATCAGTTAGCAAACGTTATGAATGAAAAAGGTAAGCATGGTGCACAAATGTTTCCAGATATTTTTGAGTTGTTTATCTTGTTATTTGCTGATGACGTAGCATTAATGTCAACTACACCTACTGGTTTACAAAATCAATTAAAGGTCTTAGAAACTTGTTGTGATAATATGAAATTAAGTGTAAACATAGACAAAACTAAGATTATGGTATTTAGGAAAGGGGGGCACTTAGGAAAACGTGAAAAATGGTTCTTTGATAATAAGAGATTAGAAGTAGTTAACAATTATTGCTATTTAGGATTTAATTTTACATCTATGATTAGCGCAAAAAGAGGTACATCACATTTGGTTACTAAAGGTAAAAAAGCAGTTACTCAGCTTAACAAAGTTTTTCAGAAGTGTAAAGAAATGACAGTAAATACATTTTTTAAAATTTTTGAAACCAAAATCCAACCAATACTGTTATATTCAGCTGAAATTTGGGGATTGAATAGACTAGAGCATCTAGAAAAAGTACATTTAATCGCTTGTAAAAGATTTTTAGGTGTTCCTGTCAAGACACCAAATAAAATGGTGTATGGAGATCTGGGCAGGTACCCATTATATGTAAATACGTATGTTGCATGCGTAAGATTTTGGTTTAAATTATTACATATGGATTCTGAAAGATTGCCACATAAAGCTTATTGTATGTTGTTAGAATTAGATAAAAAGGGCAAACAATGCTGGGTCTCTAAAATCAGGGAAATATTCTGCATAACTGGGTTTAATATCGTTTGGTTAAACCAAGGAGTAGGAGACATAAAAATGTTCTTACATGCCTTTAAACAAAGACTTGTAGATTGGTTTACCCAGGAATGGACTGGCGCCATCAGAGATCGCAGTAGATATGATAGGTACAGAAACTTTAAGATTGTTTTTGAAAGAGAGAAGTATATTAATGAAATGGATACATATTGCTTTCGCGTTGCAGTTACTCAAGTACGAGTGAATGCGCAACCACTAAACAATAATACACATCGCTATAGTAGTTCAAATGAAGATAAGCAGTGCCCTGTTTGTAAAGACCAAATAGAGAATGAAGAACACTTTTTATTTAATTGCCCTGTCTATGAAGATTTGAGACACAAGTTTCTTAAAGATGCGAAGAGATTTCCTTTGCACGTGCTACTCAAAGCTACAATATCTACTGATAGACATAATTTATCACGATTTATTTTTCATGCAACCAACAGAAGAAGTAAGATAACTGTATAGAAATGGATCCTTATATTGATGAAAACTACATTCAAAACATTTGTCGATTATGACGAACGTGAATTGATTTGTGATGAATATTCAAGAAATGGGTGATGTAATTTCTTTATTATTGCTGATATATCATTTCATATTTATATACATTGATAGTAATGTGTTTATAACACTCATGTCATATGTCCACTCCACACACCCGTCATTCCTTTGTATTGTGGCCTAAGGCCGATGTACAGTAAAAGTCTGAAGTCTGAAGTCTCTCTCTCCCTCTCTCTCTCTCTCGCTCTATCTCTCTCTCTCTTTTATTGGTACACTATAGACAGAGACACGATAGTGTGACCAAAAGAACTGCTTGCACTAAATCCACAGCAGCAAGAAAAAACAACACACACACAACACACACACACAACACACAACACACACAAACACACACACACACAACACACACACACACACACAAAACACACACACACAACACACAAACACAAAAACACACACAAAACACACACACACACACACACACACACACACACGCACACACACACACACACACACCTTAAGGGCATCACTTTCCACCTCGGCATGCAGTCAGCAAAAGAAAGAAAGAAAGACGTGGCGGAGTGATTGAGAAAGAGAGGAGGGACTAGACTATAGACTAGACTAGAAGCAATGGTGGTGGTACTCTACTAGGCTATGGTACAATGGGAAGACTGGGGGTGAGCTGTGTGTGCTTTTTTGGAGGTGAGGAGGTCTTTCAGTAGATTGCTTGCTTGCTTGCTGCTTGGCGTGCTCTCTGTCTGTCTGTCTCTGTCTGTCTGTCTCTGTCTTTCTCTATGTGCTTTTCTCTCTATCTGTCTGTCTCAAACTCCCACAAAAGCACATAAGTGCTTATTCCATTATCCTCTATATAAAAGAATAAACTAAACTCTCGCTGTCTGTCTCTGTCTCTGTCTATCCCTCTCTGTCTGTATGTCTGTCTGTCTGCCTCTCTCTCTCTCTCTCTCTCTCTCTCTCTCTCTCTCTCTCTCTCTCTCTCTCTCTTTGTCGTTGCTGTAGTTGGGGTTTCCCCCCCTTGTTTTGTTGATAGTCCCTAATCAGGGCGATGGCCGAAAGAATAAAAGTATGCGAATGCTTATTCTGTTACCCTTGGAAAATAAAGATCCAATCATTCACTCATTCATTCACTAATTCATTCATTCATGCATCCATTCATCCATTCGTTCTCTCTCTCTCTCTCTCTCTCTCTCTCTCTCTCTCTCTCTCTCTCTCTCTCTCTCTCCTCTCTCTCTCTCTCTCTCTCTCTCGCTCTGTTTCTGTCTGTCTGTCTGTCTCCATGTCTCTCCTCTGTCTGTCTGTCTGTCTGTCTCTTTCTCTTTCCCTCTCTCTCCTTTTTACCAGAGTGACTGGCTTTGCTTTGCTTTGACATCTTTTCTTACACAAGTGCGAGAGGTCGACATAGCTTTCGGAATGAGCTAGTAAGTAGAGGAGGAGTCTTTTTTTTTTCCCTTCCGGATGTACCATAATTGATGTCTGTCTGTCTGTTTGCCTGCCTATTTCTGTCTCTGTCTCTGTCTCTCTCTCACTCTCTCTCTCTCTCCTCTCTCTCTCTCTCTCTCTCTCTCTCTCTCTCTCTCTCTCTCTCTCTCTCTCTCTCTCTCTGTGTGGTGTGTGTGTGTGCGTTTGGTCCAATTTGTCGCTCTCTCTGTCTCTCTATTTCTCTGTCTCCCTCTCTCTCTCTCCCTCTATCTCTATTTCTCTCCCTCCCTCTCTCTCTCTTTTTCTCTCCCTCTCCCCCCCCCCCTCTCTCTCTCTCTCTCTCTGTTCCCCCTCTCCCTCTCTCTCTGTCCCTCTTTCCACATCTCTATTTCTAACACTTTTATATGCATTGTGTACAAAAAGTCAGCGGAAAAAAGATACATTCAGAAAAAAACCCACCCACAACAGACAGACGAGACAGTGCTGTGGCAATAGCAAAAGCAGACACACAGAAACACAGGTAGAACAACATAGACTGAGACATAGAACATTAAAATACCCACCCCCCCCCCCCCCCCACCCCCAAATAAAAAACCCAAAAAAACAACAACAACAAACAAAACCAAAAAGAAACCAAAACAACAAAACCCCGCAAAGCCAAACGCTTATAGGTCATCGTTCTCAACATTATCCGACAAATATCGTAACACACACACACACTCACATCTTACCATCACTCCCTATACAATCACTCTAACATTTTTTGTTGTTTCGTTCACTGAAGAGCTATCTACAACATTCCTCCCCTTTTTGTTCTAGTTTTCCCAGCCCCCGCGCCCTAAACTTTCAAACACACGACAGAACAAACACAACACTACTAACACCAAAGCTACGTACGAACAGCTAGCGATATCTACAAAAAAAAAACACCAAAAACCCCCAGCCTTCAAACAGCTGAAAAGCAAACGTAGAGGGGTGAACAACCGGACATAAAAACAAACAGCGACACGCGAACGAACCCTCAAACCAACCCGTTCTCAGGTTCTGAAGGCCTAAAGGTCCCCCCTCACCCCTCGCCCCCCCCCCCCTCCCACCCGCCCCCCACCCTGCCCCCACCCTCCCCTCCCACCACCCGACCCACCTGCTTGGATTACTTACAAGGCCTAGGAGACTTAGGCCTACTGCATGCAGCTTTGAAAAAAGGAGAGGGAGAGTTGGTGAAGGTGATGGTACAGTACCCGAGGAAGAAATGTATAGGGGGAAAGGGGTGGGAGGTAAAGGAAGTGAGATGATGGGTCAAGGGTATATTTCTTTCTTTCTTTCTCTCTGTCTGCCTCTTGGTTTGTCTTCATCTGTCTTCTTTGTTCCTGTGCTTGAGCTCTCTCTGTGTTTGTCTTTCTGTATGTCTCTGTCTCTGTGTCTGACTGTCTCTGTCTCTATCTCTTTGTGTCTCTCTCACTCTCTGTTTCTGTCTTTGTCTCTCAGTGTGTGTCTCTCTCTGGATGTGAAAAAGCCATCATGGAAACTTTCTCTTTTCCTTCAATAAAAAGTTTCAAAAGTTTCAACAATCTATCTCTCTCTCTCTCTCTCTCTCTCTCTCTCTCTCTCTCTCTCTCTCTCCTCTCTCTCTCTCTCTCTCTCTCTCTCTCTCTCTCTCTCTCTCTTTGTGTGTGTGTGTGTGTGTGTGAAACAGACAGATAGGCAGGCAGACAAAGAGAGAGACAGAGAGGTAGAACTCTGAACTCTGAACTCTGAAATAGTTTAATAGTACATCGGCCTTAGGCCACAATACAACAAAAGGGAGGGGGGGGGGGGGGGGTATACAATGGAAGAGAACAATGATTTCACAATGCAAATACAATTTGAATCAGTTGAAAAGCTTCACTTCTATGTATGTACACATATTCCCCTGTCAACAACTTAGGGTTTTAACTTGGTAACTATGTACGCTCACTCATTCAGTTTGATCACAAAGCACCAGCATAACTTACGAAAGATGAAATGCGGAAAAACGTCCTGAGAATCATGGCTATGTGTCGTGAATCTAATTTACTGTCAACAGTCTAAGACATCAATGCAATCTTGAATGAGAAAACAAACAGTCAAACCAACCGAATGACAAATAACCCTACCGTGCTGTTCAGTATATGAAACGAAACTGATGATTCATTTTAGGATTACAGCATCCTAAATGGGTTGAAACTAGTCAGTAATATAGTCTCCTTCCCAATTTAAAGTTGTTTAAAATGTTGATAAACTTTGAAAGCAAAAAACTTAATGAATATTACACCTTATACAGTGATGCAACATCACCATACAGCAAAATAGTATCACTTAGAACTTTCAAGAAGAAGAAAGAGGAAACATTCACATTAATAGAAACACACAACAACAAAAATAGAAAAAGGCAAAAAAATAATGCAGTATAGTGAAACATACCAAAAGTAATGTTCCAAATGACAGATCTACAGTATCATCTGTGTCCTTCGGTTTGTAGCATGAAATACATATCTAGATAAACTATATCTGAGAGTGGTATTTTTGGCTCTGAGAAGCACGTTTAGAGGAAGAGTAACAAAATCGCTAAGGAATTTGTTCCTTATATCGTCATATGCATTACACATAAACACAAAATGCTGTTCATTTTCAATCTGATTTTTGCAAAATGGACAGTATTTGTCACGAAACGATTTGCTATATCGATGTACATTATTATTTAAAGGAAGAACATTAAATCTTATTTGTGTAATGGCAACACGAAAGCAAAACACACCCATATCAAGAATGTACTGTTCTTTTCCAAAAATGGTCTTAAATGATCGATAAGGCTGGTATCTATCGCGATCTCTAATAGTGCCTGTCCATTCTTGAATGTACATATCAACAAGCCTCTGTTTGAATGTGGCCAAGAGAGAAGTAGAGAGAGAAAGAAAGAAAGAAGGTGAAAGAGAGAGAAAGAGAGAGAGGGGGAGGGAGGAACAGAGAGACAGAGACAGACAGACGGACAGACATATAGGGACAGATAGAGAGAGAGAGAGGCAGAGCGAAATGCACACAGAGACAGGAAAACAGAGAGCTTGCCCATGCATTAAAAGGAGAGGTTGGGGGATGGGGTGGAGAGGATGACTAATTATCATTAGCATTAGCTTAATAAGCACTGTCTTTTTCCAGGGGTAATTGTTGCTCAAAGAAATGCTCCGTGCATTTGATGATTCAACGTGGATTCATTATCTTTCATCAAGATTGCAAGTGGGCGTCATTTAATTTAAATTGCTGGTGGTCTAACCTTGATCATCGTTGGTCCCTTCTTAAAATTGGCTCTAAGTTATTATGTGCCTTTCATCATGAAATGTGTGTGTGTGTGTTTGTTTGTGTGTGTGTGGGGGGGGGGGGGTTGGGGGGGGGGGTTGTGTGTCTATTTGTCAGAGAGAGAGAGAGAGAGAGAGAGAGAGAGAGAGAGAGAATATTCTCTCATTTGCATAATATGTATATGTCTCCCTGCCCCCGGTTTCTGTGCCTGTCAGCGTTCGAATACATACATATAATGTTCACAAGATAAATCAACGGTCACTTTTAATAAGTTTACAAATCAATCCACGGAAATTTTCTTCCCTTCTTCTTGATTTTGTAAATTAAAATTCCATCCCAGCGGAGATTTCAGATTTATTCAGAACCTTCCCCACCGCTCTTCCAACTCCCTACAGAATCACCCAGGCACAACCCTCCCAAAAGAGCCTTTTACCAAATTCCTCCAAACCACTTGCGTGCTAACAACGACTTGACACTCTGCGACTTGGCAAGGAAGCAAGGTAAGACTGTATACTAAAGCTACTCGTGAACTCAGAAGTCTCCCCATCATCAAACGGGCTTCAGCAGTCTATGCAAACAGAAGGGGGTGAACAGCCTAAGGAGGAGAGAGGAAAAAAAAAACCTCAACAAAGACACAGGAACAAAGCCAGCGCCAGTACACTTCATCTGCCGGTTAGGTCCTACCGTCCCCGCTTAGATTACTGAGAGGAGGCTGGCTGGTGCATGCAGCTTACAAAACAGCAGAAGTGGAGTGTGTGTGTGTGTGTGTGTGTGTGTGGGAGGGGGATAGGGGATAGGTGAATAAGTGTGTATGGGGTGGGGGGGTGGGAGGGGTAGGTGTGTGTGGTTGGGGGTAGGGGTGTGTGTGTAGGTGTGTGTAGGAGTGTGGGGGTGTGTGAGTGTGTGTGTGTTTATTCTTTTATATCGAGGAAAATGGAATAAGCACTTATGTGTTTTTTACATCCAGTCCCCGTGTGTATGCGGTTTTGTGCTTTCTGCCATCCGTTCCCACCGGCACACAATGGCCTACTCTTACGAAAAGCGGAACAGGATTTCACGTGTGTGCGCAAGATGTTGTGCGTGCGTTCGCACACGGGGCCTCGGTGTATAGTCTCATCCGAAGGATGTGTGAGTGCGTGTGTAGGTATAAGTGTGTATATGTGAGTGTGTGTGTGAGTGTTGTGTGTGTAGGGATGAGTGTGTGTGTAGCGTAGGGATATGTGTAGGGATGTGTGTGTGTGAGTGTTGTGTGTGTAGGGATGTGTGTGTGAGTGTTGTGTGTGTAGGGATGTGTGTGTGCCTTCTCTTACGTGTATATTTTGTTTCCCTGTACATGTTTACGCACATGTCAACATTTGGAGCAGATGCAGAGACTGTTTACAGCATGGATTAAACGGTCATTACAAAGGACGACACCCCAGTTTCCTCCTCTTCCACCCCTACCTTCAATTCTCAACTAAACTTTTTTTCTCTCTAAAGCACAGAACTAAAGAGCTTTTCATCAAATTGCTTCACTAATTTGTGTGTGCCATAGACTTGACGCTTTGGAAACTTCACAACGTTGTATTGCTGTTTGCATATGATGTACGTTTTAACGAATAAACAATATTTAAACCCAAAAATATTGAAACCAAACAATATTGAAACCAAACAATACTGAAACCAAACAACATTTAAACCAAACAATATTTAAGCCAAACTTCAGGATGAACAAACGCAACAATACAATCACAGACTGCATTTCTGTCAAACGGCCTTCATCAGGTTAAGCAAACAGAGGAAAGGGGGAGAGAGAGAGGAGAAAGAGAGAAGAGAGAGACGAGAGAGAGAGAGAGAGAGAGAGAGAGAGAGAGAGAGAGAGAGAGAGAGAGAGACAGACAGACAGACAGACAGACAGAAAGACAGAGAGAGACGCTTTTGACGCTTTGACGCTTTGACCAATTTATTGTCATTGCCCAAAGTGGCCTATTGACAAGGGGGGTTATACACGACTTTCTTTTGTAAATACAAATAAATACAAGAAAAATCACATGATGCATTTAACGTAATGAAAACCAAAAAACCAAAAATGAGCTCTTATGAACGGATACGACTTTAAGCTCTGACGTAAACTCAGCTTCAAAATGAACACAAAGTAATAACAAGGATGAACAATAGGAACCAATAAGCAATAACTAAAATAATGAAAAGAACATTCTAGAATGCTATATTAGACCATCCATTGACATTGTATGTGAAATTTTCAAAAAATATTCTTGCTGGAGACTACAGCGTAATTATAAATGAGAGAGAGAGAGAGAGAGAGAGAAAGTGAGAGAGAAATTTATTCTTTTATATCGAGGATAATGGAATAAGCACTCATGTGCTTTTTTACATCCAGTCCCCGTGTGCATGCGGTTTTGTAAATTTTGTTATCTGTTCCCACCGGTACACAATGGCCTACTCTTTCGAAAAGCGGAACAGGATTTAACGTGTGCGTAAGACGTTCAGCATGCGTTGGCACACGGGGCCTCGGTTTATAGTCTCAACCGAAGGACTTTGACATTCAGTTCGATTTTGTTGTTGTCAAACTGGGAAAGAAAGGGCGAGGCTGGGAATCGAACCCACAACCTCACGGTTGACTTGTTGGCAGGCAACCGTCTTAACCATCCTGCCTCAGAGAGAGAGAGAGAGAGAGAGAGAGAGAGAGAGAGAGAGAGAGAGAGAGAGAGAGAGAGAGAGGAGAGAGAGAGAGATGGAGAGGGAGGAGAGAGAGAGAGAGAGAGAGAGAGGGTGGTGGTGGTGGTGGTGAACACCCAAACAGAAAAACAAACAAACCCACGCCAACAAACTAAGGACCAACAACCACAATCCATCTGTTAAGGTCTCGCCATTTAGATTACCCAGAGGCTGCACCTCCGAAAAGCGGAAGTGAAGGTAAATGAGATCGTACCTGGGAAATGAATGGGTGGAAGGGCCAGGGGGGTGAGGGGGGGGGGGGGGGGAGGGAGAGGAGGAGCTAAGGAAGAGGGATGATGATGATGGGTCAAGGATATCTTACTTCCTTTCCGTCTCCATCCGTCTTTGTTGCTCTCTTTCCTTATCTCTCTGTCTTTGTCTCTCTGTTTGTCTGTTTGTGTCTCTCTCTGTGTCTCTCTGTCTGTTTCTCTCTATCTCTCTCTCTGTCTGTCTGTTTCTCTCTCTCTCTCTCTCTCTCTCTCTCTCTCTCTCTCTTCTCTCTCTCTCTCTCTCTCTCTCTCTCTCTCTCCTCTGTCTGTTTGTCTCTCTCTCTCTCTCTCTCTCTCTCTCTCTCTCTCTCTCTTTTAAACTGTGCTTTGTTTTGACTCTTGGTCTACGTCAGCCTGTATTTATTTTTGATTTTGGAAAATGCTTATTCAAGACTATCCAGTTTTGAGTGCACGCCACGTTATTGTGCCAAAGTTCTAGCAAAGTTTACGAGAAATCATACTTCATTTTCTTTGCCTTTTCCATTTTTGCCCCTCAATGAGTATTGTGGCCTAAGGCCGATGTACACGAAACAATTTCAGAGTTCAGAGTTCTCTCTCTCTCTCTCTCTTCTCTCTCTCTCTCTCTCTCTCTCTCTCTCTCTCTCTCTCTCTCTCTCTCTCTCTCTCTCCCCCCCCCCCTCTCTCTCTCTTCTCTCTCTGTCTGTATGTCTGCCTCTCTCTCTCTCTCTCTCTTCTCTCTCTCTCTCTCTCACACACACCACACACCTCTCTCTCTCTCTCTCTCTCTTCTCTCTCTTCTCTGATATAGTGTTGTTGATTTTTGTTTGCTAACATCCTCTTCTTCTTTACTCTGTTGTCTCGCTTTTACTTATGGGTGTACAAATTGTATATGCCTTTCTTCATGGTAGAAGTAGAGCGGAACGGCGCAGGCTGGAGCACGTGGAACGCCGCACGACGCACAGCTGCAGACCGGAACCAGTGGAGGAATGATGTTCAAGCCTTGTGTGCCTCCTGGCACAGAGAGAATTAAGGTTAAGGTAAGGTTCTTCATAAAAAAGAGAAGGAAAGAAAGAAAGATGGAGCTAGAGAGAGAGACTGACAGACAGAGACAGAGAGACAGAGAGAGATGTTGTGTTCGTGAGAGAGACAGAAAGTGAGAGAGAGAAAGACGACAAATAAAAATACAGAGACAGAGGGAGTGGGACTCTGTGTGTGTGTGTGTGTGTGTGTGTGTGTGTGTGTGTGTGTGTGTGTTGTGTGTGTTTGTGGTGTGTGTGCGTGCGTGCGTGCGTGTGTGTTTGTGTGCCCGCGCGCCCCTCTCAGCATGTTTACATAATAAATTATTATGAGTATCTGAGACTGCATATGAGAGAGAGAGGGAGAGACAGAGACAGAGAGACAGACAGACAGAGAGGACACAGAGACAGACATACAGACACACAGACAGAGACACAACCAGATGCAGAGACAGAAGTCATGCATTAGAGGAGTGAAAAGTTTGATATCATTAGCTTTATTTTAATAACCACCGCCATTCTCCTGTTAATGCCTGAGGCAATGTTGTTGATGTGGCTGGGGGTTGTTGTTTTTTCCTTTTCCATTTGAAATGGAATATGGTTTCGTTATCATTCAAAATGATCCTAAGTGGACATAATACTTTTTGCTTCTTCCAGTTGTAGGGCCTTTTAGGTGTGTGAAAAGGTATGTTTGCTGAAGAGTTTGTTCAATATATATTTGTTGTTGTGTGTTAGTGTGTTTGTTTGTGATGTGGACGAGTGGAGAAACAAAGACGTCAAGACTGTTTGCAAGGGGGGGTTTTTAAATTATTTTTCTTTTATATCTGGATAATTCCATATTTCTCTCATAGTGTATAGGGTTAGTGAATAGTCATCGTCCACGGCACATATGGCACAGAAGATGAAGAGCAGAGAGAGAGGGAAGAGACAGAGAGAAGATAGAAGAGAGAGAGAAACAGAGAAGAGAGAGACAGAGAGAGAGAGAGAGAGAAGAGAGAGAGATTCTTTTATATCGAGGAAATGGATGGAGATAGATAGATAACTAGTAATAGATAGATAGACTACACAAGATAGATAGATGAGATAGATAGATAGATAGATAGAGGTAATAAGATAGATAGATGATAGATAGATAGATAACAGATAGAAAGACGATACGAAAAAGATACAGCAGAAAGACAGATAGAAGAGAGAGAAGAAGAGAAGAGGACGAGAGAAGAAGAGAGAGAGAAAGAGAGAGAGAGAGAGAGAGAAGAGAAAACAGTAAAATCACGCCAAGGAATCATGAAAAAAAGTATAAGGCAGTAAATATCGTAATCACTTAATTATTACCATAAAGGAAACCCAAAAAACCCCATAAAACCACGCACCTACAATCGACACTGCAAGAAGTCTTCAAGGAAGAAAAGCCACAATTGAAGAAAAATTATTTTAGCTGGATGAAACCCATCAGCTCAGAATGAAGCAAGCACATCTGATCTTTGAACTGCGCTCTGTCGTAAAACATTTGGAACTGTTCCGAAGAGACACATGAAATCAGCAGTCTGGAAGATAATTGCATATAGCTAGCTGCAAGCATTCATTTCCCTAAAACACAAACCAAAACATTCTGAATGTTGAGCCACGACGTTCAGAACATTTCGTGCTTGTCTTGTTTTTGTTTTCAGTCTTCAGCTAGAGCTGAAATGATGAGATTTTTGCGTATGCGACCGTTTTGTTCACCATGAAGTCAGCCGCATTTCGACTTCATGAGGATTTTTTACTCAATTATAATTGGAAAAAAAAATAATACAATAATTTTTTTCATTCAACAATGTCAACATACTCGATATCAAATATAGATTTTTTATTGTCTCGAATCATGATAAGTGTGCTTATAGGCTATGTGGGTTTTATTTTAAAACAAACAAACATATAAACCGTCAGGTTGTGGTATGAATTCCGGCGAATGGATTGCAACATACACACTTGCTACATAGCTGAATCTTTATGGCAAAAACAAAAACAAAATCAATATCAGACCTTACTGTACAAGCTCTTCTTCGCCTACACGATCATTGAGGAAATCGCGCACAAAACAAAATGGTGCAGTCGTTATTGTTTGAAAACCATCGAGGAGTATGCCAACTAACTCCTTTATAACAAGGTCTTTCTTTTTCGGATCGGATCCTTTGCGTGGGCATATCCGATGATAAATTTGTAACTGTAATTTTGCAATCGATACTTCGAATTTATCAAATGATGGGAGTTTTCTTCTTCTGCGCACTGAAAAACCGATTTTCTATAAGTAGGATAATCTAGATTTCACAAGAAGCTATAGAAACTTGGAGGAGAGTTTAGGCGGGGGGTTTTGGTATCGTAAGGGTGGTGTGTGTGTGTGGGGTGTGTGTGTGTGTGTGTGTGTGTATCTGTGTGTGTGAGTTTATTCAAATTCTTTTATTTGGAGTGTGTTGCGTGCGTGCGTGTGCGTGTGCGTGCGCGCGCGTGTGTGAATATGTAGATGTATGTGTGTAAGCAAGCAAGCGCGCGTGTGTGTGAGAGCGCGCGCAGGCGAGAAAGAGAGCGAGCGAGCGAGCGAGAGACAGAGAGCGCGCAGGCGAGAGAGACAGAGACAGATAGACACAGAATCAAACATAAAGACAGACAGACAGACAGACAGTCAGAGACAGAGAGACAGTGACAGAGAGAGAGAGAGCATACCCGCACATAAAAAAACTCCAAAATCATGCAGGAGGAGGAAATATCATGATCACTGTGCTAATAGCCAGGCTCTCTACTCGCCATGCCTTAAAGGAATGGTCTCTTGTGTTAGGATTCATCATCTTTAGAGAGTAATGGTTGCAGAAGGACGTCATTAGTTGTAACATTTCCCTCTTCCGTCACCGTCATGCTGAATTTGTCGAATTAGTTTTACGTCAAGGAACGGTGAAAGGGGGTTCGTGCGTTCTGATAGAGACAGAGAGGGAGGGAGGAAGGGAGGGAGAGAGAGGAGAAGAGAGAGAGAGAGAGAGAGAGAGAGAGAGAGGGGAGAGAGAGAGAGAGAGAGAGGAGGGGGAGAGGAGAGAGGAGAGAGAGAGAGGGAGAGACGAGAGAGAGGGAGAGAGAGAGGGAGAGAGAGGAGAGAGGAGAGAGAGAGAGGGAGAGGGGAGAGAGAGGGAGGGGAGAGAGAAGGAGAGAGAGAGAGAGAGTGGAGGAGAGAGAGAGAGAGAGAGACGAGAGAGAGACAGAGGAGAGAGAGGAGGGGGGGGGGGGGGGGAGAGAGAGAAAGAGAGAGAGACAGAGAGAGAAGAGAGAGAGAGAAGAGAGGAGAGATGACAGAGAGAGAGAGAGGAGGAGAGAGAGAGGAAGAGGGAGAGAGAGAGAAGAGAGAGAGAGAGAGAGAGGGGGGGGGTAAGAAGAGAGAAAGAGAGAGAAGAAGAGAGGAGGGGGACAGAGAAGAGAAGATGAAGAGAGACGAGAGAGAGACAGAGAGGGAGGGAGGAGAGGAGAGAGAGATGAGAGAGAGGAGAGTGAGAGAAGAGAAGAGACACAGATGAGGGAATAGAGAAGAGAAGAGAGAGGAAGAGAGAGTTAGAGAGAGAGAGGAGATGAGCTAGAATTATAATGGGAAACTATTTCTTTGTACAAAACTTGGTAAACAGTTGAGCAGTGAAAATAAAATTCTACCACATTTTTCAATAAACTTGTGCAATTTTCCTGACAAAGAAGACTTTGAGAAGTTTTGTTAACTGGCATATGTTTTGCAATTTTGCAGTGATTTTCTTATAATGGGTAATACAATCTTCAAACTTTCTTAAACGTATCAGTGTAAGAAAAAGTTTTTTAAGCTTTATCAAAGTACATGGGGAGCGTTTTCCTACACTGCAATCTCCAAGCACAGCAAACTTAATTTTTTCATGAAATTGAAACAAATGGTATGAAGCCTGCGTATGGATACCTACATCGCAAGGCAATGGAATAATTATAAATATCAATTTCACAGAATTTCATCACTTAATATTATGATTACTACAGTATGGTGAGTGCGAAAAAAATGGGGAAAAAGTCAAAATTGTCTAACTATTCAGAAAGCCAAAAGATCCAAATTTAAATCCTTTTCAAACCCGGAATTTTTACATATTTACTTGCCCAAGCGTAGCTAGCAGCTTGTAGCCTTTTGGACGAGGCACCAAACCAAGATTCTGTGTAAAACATGCATGTATCACATGTAAAAGAACGCACGGCGACAAAATAGTAGTCCCTGACAAAGTCCGTTGCAGAAAGCTATTCTTATTGCCAATCATACTGCCTTCTAGTCCATTCTCCTGCCTTTTTTTTTTTCCCCAGAAAGACAAAAACCCAATTCTCTACCACACTGGTCAGTTGCGCTGGGCCTGACTTGTCAGGCGCTTAACGGAAGCGCAACACATTTTCGCTCATAGGAGAGACGACAATAGTTGCTGTCCGATCGTCTAACGGCAAAGAGAAAGAAGATAATACTTTTATACGAGCAAGATAAAAAAGATATGACAAATATCTTGACAATAATTATGCCCTTCTCAAGTAAAGCAGATGCAATTCGATGAAGAGAAAATCTGCTGAGACAAAAACTGGAATCTAACGCAGTAATTACAGTGCACGACAATGAACGACCCACTCGACCCAGTTCGGAAATGAGAGGCAAGGTTAGGGGTATCCAGCATGGTCCAAACGTTACTTGTCAAATGTACCAGCTCTGCAAACAACATTAACGAGTACATTGCAGATAGTAACCGACAGTTGTTGCTGTTGTGGTGGTGATGGCTGTGGATACATACATATATACATATATACATACATACCTGCATACATACATACATATATACATACACACATCATATATATATATAGAGAGAGAGAGAGAACACTGAACACTGAAAGTAGTTTATTGCCATTAACAATACAGTCTTTTTAGAGAGAGAACACTGAACACTGAAAGTAATTTATTGCCATTAACAATACAGTCTTTTTAGAGAGAGAACACTGAACACTGAAAGTAATTTACTGCCATTAACAAAACAGTCTTTTTTTGGCAAGGGGCACAATATGAACACAATTTAAACAATATGCTTTTTATAACAAGGAAATAATGAAAACCGAAAGAGGAAAGGGCATCTCCAATAACTATATTCAACTGAATGCATTAATTGTTATCATGTATATATATATATATATATATATATAATATATATATATAATATATATATATATATATATATATATTATATTGTGTGTGTGTGTGTGCAGGTGTGTGTGTGTGTGTACGTGTGCACACACGCCATACTCATCGAGCCGTTAATCATGGCAGCTTAACGACGGCTTTATGGTCATGTCTATCACGCATTAGCATTATGTACACAAACCAGACCAAAGGGTGGACAAGAAATACCCCTACAGTGCACTAAAGACAAGCAGTAGTGTGACAGAAACATTCACACAGGAACAACGGCAGAGGACAGAGACAGATGGATGGCTGTGATGTGTGCAGGCGGACATTTTCTTTCTGCCTGATTAGCAGCCTTCCAAAAAACCCATTGTCCCTGTGTGTGTGTATAAACGGTGTAGGCAGGTCGGGGATGGGCAGTGGACCTGCTGCTGGCTTTGATATGATACATACTAGGACAATGGCGTTTTCTGTGTTCATTTAAGACCGCATGGGGCAAACTGTTCGTCTATGGCAAATTATCACGGGGGGGGGGGGGGGGGGGGGGGGAGGAACAGGGACTTGGGTAAGGGAAGGAGGGGTGATATATTGTGTTGCTGTTAATGTCTCGCTTTATCTTAGTTTTTATGGTAATGTTTAACTAATGTTTACTTCATCTTTAGAAGAAGAAGAAGACGTGCCTTGATTTTGCATTTGTTTTGTACTGTTTCTTTTCAACAACCTGTATGTGAATTCATTTTTTTTTCTATTCGGGCATAGCTCTTGCGAATTCCGGTAGCTTTGTATGGTCTCTTGTGTAGTTTGTATTCAGCAGTGATAAAAAATAATACCCTATCGCTACACAAGAGTTGAAGTGGCAGAATGATCTTTATAGAAACGTCCACTTCAATAAGAGACTGTCCATAGTGAGAGCATCTGAACTGCAAGCAGAAAAGTCTGCAATGATCAGACAATAGATTGTATTTCAACACAGTACAATACATGAGAAAGTGCTCTCAACAGGTCTATCATTAAAATCTACAAGTAGCCATCTCACTTATAAAAACAACCATGGCTCCAAAACACCAACAATATAAAAAAAAATTGTAAAAAACGCTCCCTCCCTAAACACACACACACACACAACATCTCTCTCTCTCTCTCTCTCTCTCTCCTCTCTTCTCTCTCTCTCTCTCTCTCTCTCTCCACCACACACACACACACACACACACACACACACACACACACACCACACACTACACACTCTCTCTCTCCACACACTCACGCTCTCTCTCTCTCACACACACACAAACACACACAACCACACACAGAGCTCTATGCAAACAAACTAATTAAGGAGTATAATGACCATCCATCAGAGACAATCATGTCTTGCTGTGTCATGTGGCCAGCTCAGTTCAGCTCAGCTCAGCTCATCCAGCGTGTGAATGGTGAATGCTTCCCCCCTCCCCTGTGACCATCAGCACCCATTAGCATTATGTACACACACCACACACACCCATAAAAAGCACACACACGCACACACGCACACACACACACATAAAAAGCACACACATACACACGCACAAACAAACAACGGCTTGATAACTGCCAACGGCATGGCAGAAACCGTCACTCAAGCGCTATAGCGAATGAAAAGATAGATGGAGGATTTTGCGCCGAGTGCTAGAAGATATATATTTTTCTTGCTAGTTGTTAGCTGCTTCACCGAAAAACTTCGTCAATGTCCGTGAAAGTGAACTTAAGGGAATGTTGGGATGGGCAGTGGACATGCTATTGACTTAAACGGGGTTTTTTGTCCCACTAGCGTTTTCGGTATGAAAAATGGGCATTTATTTGCAGTAAATAATCGCCCAGGTATAGCTTCAATCTTTCTTTTTTACCTTCTCCCCTCTGTTGCCTGTGGTAAAGAAAACCAGACCGGCGAGCACATCTTTCAAAAGATGCACGCTATACAGCCACCTGAGGAAGATTGTGTGGCTGACAGAGATAACCCTGCAAACCAAGCTGTAAGGCCCACGAGAGGAGCTGAGAAGGACATGCCATTATTTCTCCCAGACGCATCTGACGTTGTGAAGCCATACGAAAGAAGACGATGATTATATGTTATGTAAGACTTCATTCTCTGTCTTAGTGGCCGTCTGGTTTCATGAACTATTGGTTTGTTTTGTATTTTCTTTCACTTATCCTGCTTGTGTTGTAACAGCTGTTTGGGGGGATAGCGGTGCTTGTTTTCTTGTGTTTTATCTTTCTTCGTTTAGATTGTTTACATCTACCCATGTGTTCAATTGCATACCAATGACATCACTGGGATATTGTTTTGTTTTAATGTTGTTGTTGTTTTTTTTGGGGGGAAGGAGAGTGGGAGAATGTTTGGCGTTACGTCATGTAGTCTCGTGCGACATTATGCAGTTACTGGACTTAAAGAGCAATGGTAAAGTTGCCCTGGGAAAGTTTCTGTGGAACATGCTACTTTCACCTACCAAAAACGTCTCCCTATTAAGTGCATCGATATTCAGTCTGAAAAATCTGCTGCAAAGGAAAACAACAGCAATAACAACAAAACGATGCAACAAATTACTACACAACAGACTATAATCTACGCTGCAACAAACAGCACACTTGGCAGTTCCATTGCCCCCCACCCAAAAAAATCCAAACTGGCCTTCTCACTTAGTAAAAGAACGAACACCAAAAAAACCCAACCCCAAAACAAAAAAATTATAAAAATAACCTCCCTCACCAGCTTTCCCAAACAACATTAATATGGAGTCTAATGGCCACCCGTCAGGGAGAGGTGTTTTGCAGTTCAGCGTACGTGTGCCGCGTTCATCGTGCTCTGAATCCTGATTGTTGAACCACTCCCCTGTGATCAGCAGCAGCCATTAGCACTGTGGACATAAACCACACCCTAGGGTGTGTGCGTGTAGAGAGAGAGAGAGAGACAACAGACAAAAAGAACAACAGGTTTACCCTCACTGGCAGTATTATTATGGCGGAACGGTTGACACAGGCACAACTGCAGTGACAAGGAGATGGATGGATGGGTGGATGGATGGATGACTCTGTGATAGCGTGTGCAAACGGACATCGTTGTGTTTTGTTTTTGTTTGGTTGGGTTGGGTTTTTTGTGTGTGAGAGGTTGATTGTTTTGTTTCTGGGTTTTTTCTTT
>CM054153.1:41535149-41550149 GCA_028751875.1 Rapana venosa
ATACACACATATACACACACACGCTTATACACTCACTCACACACACATACACACACACTCACACTCACACACAATCACACACACACTTACACACACATACACACACAATCACACATACACACACATACACACACAATCACACACACAAATACATACACACACAGTCAATCTGCTTTCCCCACAAACACGTCCTGTAGCCCTCTTGGGAGGTAGGGGCCTAGGAGGAGAGAGAGGTAGAGAGTTCCAGACAGGAGCCCCACAGGACCAGTGCAGAGGAGCTTTGGTCAGTGGTAGTCAGCCACCTGTCTGCTGATGGTGTCCACTCATGGGTCAGTGTGGGGCTATCTGACTTTTCCTGCTAAGTTGGGTTGACCCCTGATAATCACCTGATGGATTGCTGGATGTCCGAATTAGGGAGTGAGCAGGATGGGGGTGGGTGGGGGGGGGGGGGGAAGGAAAGAGGGGAAGGAGAGGGGTATTGTTTGGCTGGTCGATATAATCTGCTGTCTAGCGTGTATGGGGCATTGGTGTCAGAGGCAATTATTGGGATTGTGTAGCTGCCTGCCTGACAGTCTCTGTCTGTTTGTCTGTTCGTCTGTTCATCTGTCTGTCTGTCTGTCTGTCCTGTCTTCTCTCTTCTCTCTCTCTCTCTCTCTCTCTCTCTCTCTCTCTCTCTCTCTCTCTCTCTCTCTCTCTTTATAATCTATGTATCTCTTGGCATTAATGTTGAGGTCAGTAGTGGATTATGTATTGTTAATATCCACTTATCTCTTTTCTTTAAATCATGTTGTCGTTGTTGTAGTAGCGTTTTTTCCCTTGTTTTGTTGATAGTTCCTAATCAGGGCAAGGGCCGTATGACAAAAAGTATGCGTATGCTTATTCTGTTACCCTTGAAAAATAAAAATTCATTCAAAGACTCATTCAGTCAGTCAGTCAGTCATTTTCTGTCTCTGTCTGTCTGTCTGTCTGTCTGTCTGTCTGTCTGTCTGTCTCTCTCTCTCTCTCTCTCTCTCCTCTCTCTCTCTCTCTCTCTCTCTCTCTCTCGCTCTCTCTTGTCTTAGACTGTTCACAGCAAGTTAGATTCATGGCACATAGCCATGATTCTCAGGATGTTTTTCTCCCGCATTTCTTCTCTCATAAGATAATGGTGGTGCTTGATGATCGCAAGCGTACAACGTTACCAAGTTCTATCCCTAAGTTGTTGACAGGAGAAGATGTCTACGTACATAAGAGTGCAACTTGTCAGCTAGTTCAATATTGTATTGGTATTGTGAAATCATTGTTGTTTTCTTTTGTGCCCCCCTCCCCTTTCACTCCCTTTTGATATATTGTGGCCTAGAACCGATGTATTATTACACTAGTTCAGAGTTCAGAGTTCTCTCTCTTTCCTGCATCAGTTTGTGTGCATGTATGTATGTGTATGCACATACATCGTTCTTTTTTGCTTTTGTTTATTTTTTCCATTTTTGTGTGTTTTTTGTTTAGGGGACTAGGTGTAAAACATCTCGGTACGTAAATCTTCTATCCTCGAGAAATAAAATGTAGTTTCTTTCTCTCTGTCTGTCTGTCTGTCTGTCTGTGTCTGTCCCTCTATCTGTCTGTCTGTCTGTCTCTCTTACGTATGCAATAGAACCTAATTAGGGCCAATTCTTGATGAAAATGGCGAAAAGCACAAGAAAACAGAAAACAAATCGGGAAAAGAATCGATTGTGCCAAAAACAAACAAACAGCATAGACCACTGCATTGTAATAAACAGCAACGACCAAACATAATGAAAATACAAATGATGTGGTAATGAAGTATTCATTGATTCACTGCTGTATTCATCTCCTGGTTCAAGCAAAAAGAACCACAAAAAAGTAAAGTTGGAGTTGTTACTTTTTCTTTTGTTTTTTTATTGTGCAACTGGTAGTTTTCTTCTTTTTTTACAAATAGCGTGGCTGTCTGTTTTAATGGGTTTCTTCCTCACGATTTATCTTCCCTTCTCACGAGTTATCTTCCCTTCTCACGATTTACTTCCCCTTCTCACGATTTCCTTCCCCTTCTCGCGATTTATTTCCCCTTCTCACGATTTATGTTTCCTTCTCACGAGTTATCTTCCCTTCTCACGATTTATCTGCCCTTCTCACGATTTACTTCCCCTTCTCACGATTTATCTTCCCTTCTCACGAGTTATCTTCCCATCTCATGATTTATCTTCCCTTCTCGTAATTTATCTTCCCTTCTCAAGATTTTTCTTCCCTTCTCACAATTTACTTCCCCTTCTCACGATTTATCTTTCCTTCTCATGATTTATCTTCCCTTCCCACGATTTACTTCCCCTTTTCACGATTTACTTCCCCTTCTCACGATTGATCTTCCCTTCTCACGATTTACTTCCCCTTCCCACGATTTACTTCCCCTTCTCACGATTTATCTTCCCTTTCTCGCTGCATTTTTGTAATCGTGGTAGTTCATATTCTTTAGTGTTGTGTTTAATTGTTGATGATTCTTTTTCTCTCTTTTTTGCTTTTTGCTTTTTTTTTTTTCGCTTCAAGGTTCACCCCTGTGATATTTATTTTGTGTGTGTGTTTGCGGCTGTTTCTGCCCACCATGATGTGGGTTGCCACATTCGACTTCTGAGGAGTGTTTGGTGCTGGTAGTGTTACGACTCCTTCTTTTTGGTTCCTTCTCCTCCTTTTTCTTCTCCTTTATCCTTCCTTCTTCTACTTTCTCCTTTTCCTCGCCCCCCACCGCCCACCCCCTGTCCACCTTCTCACCTTCCTCCTCTTCTCTTAGTTTATTTTTTCTTTTGTCTTTCTTCTTTCCCTTTCTTCTTTTTTTCTATTCCTGTTCTCTCTGTCTCTCCCTTTCTCTCTCTCTTTCTCTGTCTGTCTGTCTGTCTCTCTTTCTTTCTCACTCTCTCTCTGCCTCTCTCTTTCTCTCTATCTCTCTGTCTGTCTGTCTCTCTTTCTTTCTCTCTTTCTCTCTCTCACTCTTCAATTTTCCTCCTCATCTATCACCTCTTCCTTCTTTTTCTTTCTTCTCCCACACCTCCTCTCTGTCTGTCTGTCTGTCTCCCTCCCTCCATCTCCTTCTTTCTCTGCTCTGTTTCCGTCTCTCTCTTCATTTTTCCTCCTTATCTATCACATCTGCCTCCTTTTTCTTCCTTCTTCCACACCTCCTCTCTGTCTGTCTGTCTGTCTCCTCTTCTTTCCTTCTATTCTCTTCCATCTTTTTTCCTTCTTATCTATCTCTTTTCTCTCCTCTTCTTTTCTTTCCCTTTCCTCTTCTTCTCCTCTTTCTCTCCCCCCCCCCCCCCCCCCCCCTCTCTCTCTCTCCTCTCTCCTGCTAGACTTTTTTTTTCAGGGAGAGGTGGTCCCCATCTCCTGTTGCTCCTTAGCTTCCTTCCTCTTGTGTGTGGTCCCCCCCTTGCCAATAGGAACCACGTGTCCTCCCTCCCTGTGCACCCTAAGCCAAGACGCCTGCTGCCCTTTGCTCTGAAACGTAAGCTATGTGCCTCTCTCCTCCTCCTCCTTTGCTGTAAAAAGTGATGTTCTTCATCAGAACAATCAGGATAGGTTCAGCCAGTGTGCCACATGCAGTAGAGCACACACCTTAGGTCTGTTTTTGTGTTGAATTGGCTGATGTTTCAAAGCCTTATAGCATCATAGATTTGGTCTGCAGCGTACCATGTTTGTAATAATTATCTGTTTGAACTATTGATTATTTGTCATTGGTTGTATGACTGTGTAAGATTAGGTTGAATGTATGCTCTTTGATTTGTCTTTGCAAGATATAGCGCTATATAAGTTCCATTTATTATTATTATTATTATTATTGTCATTATTATTATTATTATACAATAACTCAACGTTTTTGTGTGTGTGTTAAGCTGATGTGTATGTATCGTATGTTAAGGAAGGGACCTTTGAGAATATAGTTAAACTCTTCAGTTGGTGCCCCAACGGTTTACAAGACCACTGCATAGGTAAAGGTGAAGAATGAAAATGTCCAGTGACAAAAGCGAAGCAGACAAAGACGGCCAAAGATGGAACATCGTTCTATGTTTCAGTCTCTCTCTCTCTCTCTCTCTCTCTCTCTCTCTCTCCTCTCTCTCTCTCTCTCTCTCTCTCTCTCTCTCTCTCTCTCTCTCTCCCTCTCTCTCTCTCTCTGAGAGTTAAATTAACGAGCAAAGCAAAACTGGTCATCTCTCTCTCTCAGTGTGTGGTGTGTGTGTGTGTGTGTGTGTGTGTGTGTGTGTGTGTGTGTTGTGTACGCGAGCTTGCGTGCGCGCGTGTGCTTGTGTTTGTGTGTGTGAGTGTGTGTGAGAGAGAGAAAGAGAGAGAGAGAGAGAGAGAGAGAGAGAGAGAGAGAGTTTGCTAAGAATGGATTCTAGCAGCAGACTTGATAACAATAACATATACCATACATGAGACCTCGTCGATCTTTTTCAAAGAACCATGTCAGAAACAAAGCAAAACTTGCCAGAGAAAAAAAATCCTCGATCATTTTACAAAACCTACAGGCAGACGTCAAAAACTGAACTACATATCATAACATGGTGATGTTAGGGGGTTATATACATTCGCTAAACCTATTTTGCAGGGACCCGGTGCTGGAAAGTAGAGGGATTATCAGGCAAGTAGCAATGTGGCCAAAAGATAGGAACACTTATCGTCTGCATCTATGCAAGTGCTTCTTGTTTGTGACTATCTGCCGGTTCGTTCGTTTGTGTGGGGTATTTCCCCCCTCCTAGAAAGTTCTGCTGGCGATAACATAAAGCCTTCCATTGTTGGTTTATTTTGTTTATACATTTGATGCTGTCTCGGTAGTTTAGATAGTTTAAAACTAAAGGGCTGGTAAAATGAAGGTTACTAGATCTGTGTGTGTGTATTTGTTCTATTTTGAGTGTATGTTATCCACTTTTAAAACAGCTTGTAGTTTCTTGTATTTTTTGTTTGTCGTGTTGAAGAAGTAGATAAAACATATTGACAAATCACATTATGTTACAGAGGGAGGGAGGGAGAGAGAGAAAACACTGAACACTGAAACATTTTATTGGTCTTCGGCCTTAGGCCACTGTACTAAACATCTTTCGCGCAGGGGTAGGTAGACATCATAGCAGAAAACATTTTTCCCATTTCGCATTTCCAAGTCTGCAAGCACACAGAATCAAACTCAATGTCTTCTAGTTATCACCATCAGCATCAACATCTTCAGCATCTACATAATCATCGCCATCAGCATCTTAATTTTATATATCAGCAGCTGAAGCAAGTATATCAACTTAGCCATCATTACTTTCATCTTCTATTGTCATCATCATCAACATCTTCCTCTTCATCATGTACACTATCATCATCTTCTTTGACATGGATAATTATCATCATCACGATCATCATCTTCAATATCTGCATCATGGTCACGATCATCATCTTCATCATCCACTTCAACGTTTCCATCGTCATCTTCAACATATACATCATTGTCACCATCGTCATCTTCAACATCTTCACCATAGTCACCATCACCACCATCATCTTCAACATCTACACCATCGTTACCATCGTCACTTTCAATATCCCCATCTTCATCACCATCATCACCTTCAGCATCTTCATCAACACCACCTTCAGCATTTTCTTAATCATCACCATCAACTCTCTGAACATCTACATAATCATCATCAACATCATAGTTTAATCATCAATATCTGTATCATCATCACACCACCTTGTACCATCAGCATCATCCTTGCTATCAGCATGCTCACTATCTACATCGTCATCACCATAATCATTTTCGAAATCTACATCGCCATTGTCGTCACCATGTACAATATCCACATCATCTCCACCAGAATCATGTTCACCATGCACATCATCTTCATTGTCTTTTTCACCCGATACATCATCATCAATTACCATCATTTTCAGCATCTACCATCCCCACCACCATCATCTTCAACATCCACATCACTGCCGCAACCGTCATTTTCACAATCCATATTACCTCCTTCATCAGCTTCATCCTCTATATGATCATCAATCATCACCATCTTCAGCATCTACACCACCACCCCCATCATACTTGACATCTACTTCACCATCATCATCCACAATATCTACGTCACCATCATCATCATCATCATCATCCTCAACATCTACATCACCACCACCACAGAGAGAGAGCGAGAGAGCGAGAGAGAAAGGGGGGAAAGGGAGGGAGGAAGAGACAGAAAGACAGACTGAAAGACAGAGAGACAGACACACCGACAGATACAGACAGTTACACTGAGAGAATCAGACAAAGAGATTGATTTCAGAAGTGTACGGAATGAACTTCAATATCCAACCCCCCACCCTACCCCACCCCTCCCACCCCCACCCCCACCACCACCCCCCCAAACAAAACTATACCATGAAAACCTACCTGAACGCACCGTGAAGTTTCCCCCCCCCCCCCCCCCTCCCCTTTCCATCATCTTTGACATATTGGCCAATCCCCCTGTGTCATAAGATCCCCTTGCCTGCCCCTCCCTTCCTCTCCCCCCCCCCCCCCCCCCCCCCCGTAAAATTCCAGGAGTTATGCCCTGTCAGCCAGCCAGCCAGCTAGCTAAGCCGAGTGGATCTGTTGTGTGTTTCGTTAGCAAACACGGCTTCCTAGTCTTGGGGAAAATTAAAACCAGGAAACGGAAGAAGAGCGTAGAGATGCGCAAAGAAGTGTAACTTCCGGTGCGCAGAGGTCATAAATAATTTTTTAAAAAGATCTGAGGTGTGTGTGTGTGTGTGTGTGTGTGTGTGTGTGTGTGTGTGTGTGTGTGTGTGTGTTGTGTGTGTGTGTGTGTGCTCATCTTGAAATCTTTTGGGTACAGTGTCTGGTGAGAAGGGATTGGAGGTGGGAGAGGTCAGGGGGGTATCAGGAAGATTTATTTCTGAAAGTTGAAAGTATTGTTGTTATGAGTATTACACAAGGCGATTTTCTGAAATCTGATTCACGATTACTTTACGCACTGATTGTTTTGTCCTCCGATTGAGTATATTCAGTGTTTCTTAGTTCTCAGGATATTCATACAGACGGGTAGACAGACGGACAGACAGAGAGAGAGATAAGGAAAGAGAGAGAGAAGGGGGGGATACACTTAGCCATTTCAACTCAATAATTACAGAAACTGATTCTAAAAAAAAACAACCCACGTTACTTAAAAATACTGTTGCAAAGGCAGCTCAGATTTCGTTTTAATAACAAAGTTTTCCAAAACAGGCATTTCAGATAATTTACGTCAACAAAAGTCTGTCATTTGATACAAACTGACCAACTGACCTCATTTCCTTAGACACCAAGGTACTCATCACTTTAACAAACATATCAAGAGTGGATCGATGGTCTAAAGGTAATGCACCTGCCTAGAAAGCAAAAAAGTCCAGGTTCGAAGTCTGTGGTGGTTCGATCCCCGTTTGGGCCTGAAACCTTTCCCCCCATCCACTAGACCTTGACTGGTGGTCTGGGTGCTAGTCTTTCGGATGAGACGATAAATCGAGGTCTCGTGTGTAACACATAAATGTTAAGCGCACGTAAAAGAATACTCAGGGCAACAAAAGGGAGATGTCCCTGGCAAAATTCCGCAGAAAAAAGTCACTCTGATAGGGAAACAAATAAGCTGCAGACAAGAAAAAAATAGGGTGGCGCTGCTCTTGTGGCGATGCACTCTTTCCCTGGGGAGAGCATCCCGACTTTGGCAAAAGAGACTTACAGCGGTATATCAAACAATACAACACAATAGAATACAATACAAGCCGCAACCACACATATCACAGTTCCGTTACAAAATCTAAACAGTGATGATGAAGAACCGACTCATGTCAGTACAGTGCCGCATACACACACACACACACACACACACACACACACACCACACACACACACACACACACACACACACACAGAACAGAAAGACAGACAGACAGAGACACAGAGAGAGAGACAGACACAGAGAGAGAACAGGAGAGAGAGAGAGAGAGAGAGAGAGAGAGAGAGAGAGAGAGAGAGAGAGAGAGAGAGAGAGAGAGAGAGAGAGAGGAGGGTACAGAAGGAAATTGCTGACAGCATGGCAGCGAATGCTAATCTGGGAAAGTCGAAAAAGAGCAATCCCAATTCCCTTTCCGAGGTCGGAGGGCAAGGTTCGGGTGAGGGGAGACAATCGTGGTGATCGCAAGGCAGAAGTAACAGGAGGAATCCCTGGGTAAGGAACACTGTCAGCTAACTTGTCTTCATCTGGACGTCATGACAGAGCCCCAGTCATCAGCTTGTCATGCAAGTGTGTGTGCGTGCGTGTGTGTGTGTGGGGGGGGGGGGGGGGGGGGGGTGGGGGGGGGGGGGGGGGGGGGGGGGTGCGTGCGTGTGGGGGTGGGGGGTGCGTGTGTGGGGGGTGGGGGGTGGGGGGTGCGTGGATGGGGTGTGTGTGCGTGTATGTGTGTGTGTGTGGTGGGGGGGGGGGGGGGTGCGTTGTGTGTGGTGCGTGTGTGTGAGGTGGTGGTGGGTGGGTGAGGTGTGGTTGTGTGTGTATGTATGTGTGTGTGCGTGCGTGTGTGTGTGGGGGGGGGGGGGGTGGTGCGTGCGTGTGTGTGTGTGTGTCTGTTTGTGTGGGTGGGGTGTGGGTTGTGTGTGTGTTGTGCGAGAGAGAGAGAGAGAGGGGGGGGGGAGAGAGAGAGAGAGAGAGAGAGAGGGAGAGAGAGATTTAAATTCTTAGAACTATTTCGAGGATAATGGAATAAGCACTCATGTTGTTTTTACACCCAGTTCCCGTTTGCGTGAAGATTTTTGTGTGTGTGTAATGTTGTTATCTGCTCCCACTGATAGACAATGGCATACTCTTCTAGAAGGTGGAAAAGGTTTTAAATTAACCTTTGCGAACGGGGAAGCAGTGTCGGTGCATTCGCTCCCACCAAGTAAGCTGCGTCACGTGATCCATGATGTGACCTTTCGGCGATGGAATCAGCACAGATATTAACCAGGTAAGGAAAATCCCCTTGAACGGGCTTTCGGGAAGGTGGCTGGATAAAAATGAGGTATTGTGTAGACGTGGGTTTGCGCTGCCCTACGACCAAGTAGGATTACATTTGTACTTTAAAGGTATGCTGACTTCAGCAACTCTTGTTTTGTTTCGAGTGATTTGTGTGTGGTGTGTATTGTGGTGTTGGGTGCGTTGTGTGTGGTGGATACTTCTTCATGTTATACCGTCTCATCGTGTAAGACACATAGCACTGTATCAACGTGTTGATATTACTATGTAGTGGATTAGTACTTCTGTTGTGTGTTGGGTGTGTGTGTGTGTGTGTGTGTGTGTGTGTGTGTGTGTGTGTGTGTGTGTGTGTGTGTGTGTCTGTGTGTTCATGTGTGGTCGAGTGTGCTGTTTGTGGGTGTGTGTGTGTGTGTGTGTGTGTGTGTGTGTGTGTGTGTGTGTGTGTGTGTGTTAGTCCTTCAGTTTAACGTCCTTCCACTAAATAGTTAATATCAGACGTTCAAATTCATTTGAACGTCTGATATCACTATTTAGTGAAGGACGTTTAAACGTGTGTGTGTGTGTGGTGTGTGTGTGTGTGTGTGTGTAGTGTTGTGATGTGTGTGGTGTGTGGTGGTGGCGCGCGCGCTCGCGTGTGTGTGGTGCGCGTCGCGTGTGTGTGTGTGTGAGTGTGTATGGGAGGGTTGGGATATGTATGTGTTGTGCGTGTGTGTGTGTAGTATGTATGTTGTACGTGTGTGAGTAGCATGCGTGTGTGTATGATGTGTGTGTGTGCTTGTACGTGAGTTTGTATGAGTGTGTGGACGTGCGTGTGTGGTGTGTGTGTTGTAGACTGTGTGGTGCTGTGTGTGTGAGTGTGTGTGTATGTATGAGTGTGTGTGCGTTGCTTGCGTGCTGCGTGCGTGTGTGTGTGTGTGTGTGTGTAATCCTGAAATTAATCAAAGATTCTCTTCTGACCTCTTTTGTTCAACCGTGTATTGAGTGGTTTTGTGAGCGCGCGCGTGCGGCGTGTTTGAGTGTATAATGTGGCGCAGAGACTGGAGTGTGTGAGTGGAGTGTGTGTGTGTGTGCGTGTGTGTTGTGTTTTTGTAAGCACAACGCGTGGGACTTGAATGACCTCTGTACGTGTGTGTTACTTTTGTGAGCATGTCTTTTCTTCTTGTAATCCTCTTATAGGTGCTAGAGGAATGGGAGTGGCACTAGATGGACATTTTCTGCTGAAAACTCGTATGGATTCTTTTTGCGTTCCTCCATATGTGTAATACTAGTAGGATTTAATACCATACTTACTGGGCGTCACTTCAAAGAGTATGAATGGATAGAGGAGAGAGATGAAGAAAGAGAGAGAGAGAGAAAAAGAGAGAGTGTGTGTGATAGACATATAATTATATAAATATACATATATATAAAGAAATATTATATAGAGATATAATGATATAGATGTATATATAGAGAGAGACAGACAGACAGAGACAGACACAGAGAACGAGAAAGAAAGAGAGAGAGGGAGAGAGAGAAAAAGTGAGAGAGGGGAGATGTGTGTGCGTGTTTGTCTGCGTGTTATGTATGCCTATTCTTCCGAGGAATAACAACATTGTTTGAATGTAAAGGAAGATAAAACCCATTTTAATAGTGTTGTTCTTGCTTAAGGTTTCCAATACGGGCAAGATCTCCTCGTTTTTTGTTGTTGTTGTTGTTTTGTTTATTTGATGGGTTTATGTCTGCATTCAAAGTTTCTTTGTGTTGTTTATTTTCATTCAAAAATCATTTTGATGTCATGCTATGATTAAGATGTAAAGTTTAACGATGGCTGCAAAGTTTGCTTTACGCAGTAAACAACGCGTTTGTTATTGTAAATAGTCTGACAATTCGATTTTATACTGTTATTCCTATTTTCTTTTTTTCCTCTTATTTTTCTTTTGGTATTTTTCTTAGTCGTCGTTTTCTTTTAATTTCTTTCTTCTTTTTTTCTTCTTCTTCTTCTCTCTTCTTCTTCTTTTTTTTCTTCTTCCTCTCCTCCTCCTTCTCCTCGTCTTCCAACTCCTCCTCCTATTCATACTCCTTTCTTCTCCATTTTCCTCATTTACTTTATATTCAAAGGAAACCACACACAAAAAAATCAGAGCAAGAAACGGTTTCATCAGCTCAACGAGAGCAATAGCATCAGCTGTACTGATCTCAAAGTGTTGTTATAACTATGAAAACATTCACGTGTAAAGCCAGTACGCTCAAAAGTGCTTAAAGCTTGGCTAGTATAATTATAGGGTTCGATGGGTACAGGAACAAACAAGCCATTATCAGTAAATAATTTGCAGAGGATTCATTATTCAACAGGCTTGTCTCTCACCATCTGATGGTGTTCTTGGCTTGGAACTGCTTTATTCTCTCAGCATAAACGGTGTACAGTTTTCATAGATCGCTTTGTGGGCGAGGCAGCGTGCGAACTGATTATACAGATTGACGCAGTATGTATGGATTTATTCCGCTCTCTCTTTCTGTCTGTCTCTCTGTCTGTTTCTGTCTGTCTCTGTCTATGTCTATGTATCTGTATGTGTGTCTGTGCGTCTGACTGTGTGTCTGTCTGTCTCTCTGTGTGTTTAAGTGTGTGTGTGTTTTATTTAATTTTTTAAAAATTCTTTTATATCGAGAATAATGAAATAAGCACGTATGTGCTTTTTTACATCCAGTCTCCGTGTGTATGTGGTTTTGTAAATTCTGTCATCTGTGTGTGTGTGTGTGTGCGTGGGTGGGTGTATGTGTGTTTGTGTGTGTTTGTCTAAGTGCGTACACGCGTGCGTGCGTGTGTGCGTGTGCTATCCAGACAACCGCCCTGTGTGCGTGCGTGCGTGTGTGTACGTGCGTGCGTGTGTGTACGTGCGTGTTTGTGTGTGTTTATGTGTGCGTGTGTACGTGTGTGTGTGTGTGTGTGCGCGCGCGCGAGCACTATCCAGGCAACTGACCTGTGTGTGTGTGTGTGTGTGCGTGCGAGCGCGCGCGCAAGTGTGTGTATGTGAGTGCGTGCGCACTGACCAGGCAACTGCCCTGGTGGTGCCAGACCAGATTCTCAGACCCTTGACAGCATGCAGGTATGGCTGGTGGACAGATAGCTGCCAGAGAGAGTCAGAGAGAGAGAGAGAGACAGAGACAGAGACACAGAGAGAGGGAGGGATGGAGAGAGGGAGGAAGGGAGAGAGAGAGGGAGACAGACAGACAGAGAGAGGGAGGGAGGGAGGGAGAGAGGAAGGGAGAGAGAGAGGGAGAGAGACAGACAGACAGACAGACAGAGGGAGGGAGAGAGAGAGAGAGAGAGAGAGAGAGAGAGAGAGAGAGCTAGAGAGACAGAGAAGAGAGAGGGGGGGGGGGGAGGGAGAGAGAGGGAGGGCGGGAGAAAGATAGAGACAGAGAGAGAGACAGGCAGACAGATAGAGAGGGAGGGAGGGAGGGATGGAGAGAGGGAGGGAGGAAGAGAGAGAGCGGGGGAGAGAGGGGTAGAGAGACAGACAGACAGACAGAGAGAGCAACAGACAGGTAGACAGATAGATAGACAGAGAGCAGACAGACAGGCAGACACAGAGAGAGAGACAGAACAGATAGATAAATAGAGAGAGAGACAGTGAGAGCTACACAGGGAGAGACAGAGAGAGAGATAAAGAGACAGACAGAGAAAGATAAGAGACAGCAGACAGACAGATAGACAGACACACACAGAGACAGAGTGAGAGAGAGAGTTCTCCCTGGAATAGGGACAATGAATTATGCAGGTTACGCCACCCTGGGCAGTAAGTAGCGGGCTCTTCCACTCTCCGTGGTCACACGATCATTGCTGTGGTACTGAAGACCAATCTAACAACAGCTTGTTTGTTTGTTTTTCCGATGACCAGGCAAAGGGACACAACAGCTGCTAAAGAAAGAAAGGAAGATGGCTTAAGTTTCGACCGTGGTTTTTTTGCTAGCTGTTAGTGTCTGTATGCCTACTGCGTAATGTAAAAGACTTTCTTATTCAGTTACTGGTTTTCATTGTGACGAGGGCGGTAATTAGCTTATCTCCCATGTGGCCAGAGCGACGTGTTACTATTTTGGGACACAGCTGAAAATTGTGGAGCGCTCTGAATCGTTGGGTGGTAGTTGAAGACCATCCTAAATGTTATACGTCGTTTTCTGGGTAAAATGTAGGATTTATGCAATCTTTTATCAGAAGTCATCCACCTCCTTTCTTTTTTTGTCGTAATCGAGAAGCTGTACAGAGAAGGGGGAGATTGAATGTCTCCACTCTGTTACATTATTGAAGGCAAAGAAGTTACGCATTCTTTGCCCATAACCAGGATATAGTAGTGGAATAGCTATATTTGACAAGCGTTTTATTACCACAGAATTGTTGTCACAGTACTCATTTTTTAGCCTGTATAGGTTGGAGTATGGTAGTTGCTGTCAGTTGAAAGTTTTTAAACTGAAAATTTGCTCTGCTTAACACTTTGGGTGTTTCTTGGTGATTTCTTTTATGTAGACATAATAGTAAAGTCAAATGTTTTTTTTAAATTCCCAGATGGTACTTTAAATAAGAAATACATTTGCTTTTTTTCCCCATCAAGCCACCTAAAAACAAAAATTATTAGTGATAATATTGAGGGAGGAGGAAAACGTGTGTAGGAAAACAAATGCGATAGACTCAACGAGTAAGTATGGATCTCTATGACTCTTACCCTGTGTTCGGCTGGAATGTTTATTCCCAACTCCCATCCTACCTCTCTCTCTCTCTCTCTCTCTCTCTCTCTCTCTCTCATCTCCTTTCCTTTTCAGGGTAGGGAAAGGAGGTGAGAGAGATAGAGGAGTGTACTTTAAATGCATGCATGCGTACAGAGAGAGAGAGAGAGGGGGGGGGGGTTGTAGTTTAAATTTTTGCATGCCGAGAGAGAGAGGAGTGTAGGTGCATACCAAGAGAGAGAGGGAGAGGGGGGTGGGGAAGGGAGGGGTAGAAATAGCGAGAGACAGAGAAAAGAGGAGGGAGAGACAGAGACATAGCAAGAGAGACAGAGGTGAAATAAAGAGAGGAGGGAAAAGAGAGAGAGAGAGAGAGAGAGAGAGAGAGAGAGAGAGAGAGAGAGAATGAGTTAGAGAGAGACGCACAGACACACAGAGAGAGTACAAACATCAGACAAGAGAAAGAACTTCGAGAAACAAGGTGGGACCTACCCCACCTAACCCCCCCCCCCCCCCCCCCCCCCCCACCTCCACCCCACCACCCACCCCACCTACCACCACCCCCATCACCACCATCACTACCACACCATCACCATCCTCACCAAAAAAAACCCTCAAAACTACCTGAAAACATCCCTGATTTCGCATCCCCCCCCCCCCCCCCCCCCCCCCCTCTTCACTTTCAGTATATTGGCCGATCCCTCTGTGTCATACGACACTACTCTTTGCGCTGCCCACCCCCCCCCCCCCCCCCCCCATCCCCACTCCATCCTGATACATATTATTAGGAGGAGGAACATTCTGCCTCCCTCATGCTCAGAGGTCTGTGTGCAAGATGGGTGTGTTTCAAGATTTTCTCTGCAAAACTTGGGCTTGCGTGTTGAACAGTCGAACAGGAAACGAAAGATGTGCACGAGAAAGTTGGGTTAAAAAAAACACACAACCCCACGATTCTGGCATTTCGTGCATAGAGATAGAGAGAGACAGAGAGACAGAGAGAGAGAGAGAGAGAGAGAGAGAGAGAGAGAGAGAGAGAGAGAGAGACAGACAGACAGACAGACAGACAGACAGACATAGAGACAGAGACAGAGACAGGTCAAAATGATGGAAGGAGGGTTGATGGGTTTGTCATTTTAGATTTGGGGAAACGAAAGGTGACGAGAAGAGATTGTGTGATGAAACTGGATATAAAGACAGGTAATTATGTTTTAGGAAACCTGAATAGTATGCAAGCGGTTTGTTTTGGGGGTTTAATTTGCGTGAAAATAAAGGAAATTTCACACACGCGCATGCTCGC
>CM054153.1:41552649-41570149 GCA_028751875.1 Rapana venosa
AAATTCTAAAAAGATAATACATATATGCAGACATAAAATAAAAACCTAATCAGTAATAAACTATGCAAATCAAACAAGAGAAAACAATAATATATGCACACATGAGTGAGAGTGAGTGTGTGTGTGTGTGTGTGTGTGTGTGTGTGTGTGTGTGTTATTTTTCAATCAGTGTATTTAGCTTTACCCTTGACATTAAAAATGTTGTTCTTGGTCAGGATTTCATCAAAACGCAATATCATCTATATTATACTCTTGTTCTATTTGTTTCTTCTTTGTTATTCTCTCTCTCTCTCTCTCTCTCTCTCTCTCTCTCTCTCTCTCTTTATTTCTTTCTTTCTTTCTTAATTGTTGCTACTTTTTTTTTTCTCTCTCTCTCTTTGGTGATTTTTGTGTGGATTTTTGTGTAGATTTTCCCCCCCGTAAACTGTGTAAGTGTATTGCTATGGGCTTTATTTTATTTTATTATCATATATATCCTTAAGGGCGGGGACTGGATGTAAAAAAGCACATGGGTGCTTATTCATTATCTTCGAAATAAAACAATTTGTCATTGTCATTTGTCATTGTCTCTCTCTCTCTCTTCCTGTGTTCTTTTCCTTCTTTGAGCGTGTTTCTCTTATTTCTTTCTTTTTTTGTCTCTTTACCTTGTCTTTAATTTGTATTTCTTTGTATAAAGGTGTTCGTCTGCAGTATTTGCATAAATACTTAATCTTGCATATTTTATGCAGCCAAAAATTGACATAGTGAATAACCACGAATAACGTTATCAAACTTTTTTCTTTTAGATTTGATATTCTTTTGTTTTTCTTTCTTCGTCATCTTTCTTTCGTTTTTCTCTGTAAATGTTCAAAAGAAAGATACTTCAGTTAGTGGAGGTATTTTTGTTTGGTTGGTGTGGGTTTTTTTGTTTACTATAGTGAATACAGCGATGTAGTTATACTTCAAAAATGTCCTTATAATGCACTCTTTTATACACACAGTCTAGTTCACAATCTGTGCGCAGAATTACCTAGAGGCATTTAAACCGAATTTGGATCCACACAGCAACAACAAAAAGACGTTTCTTCAAAATGCAGATGATCAATTATTTAACGAGCTTGTCAATCACGATTATAAGCATGGTTGTTTTTTTGTTGTCTCTTTATATCTGCCTTTATTTCCTACCACTATACTGGCGATGCACAATGTTCAGGAATCGCCTCAGGTAAGCTAGAAACCTAGTGAAGAGTTTATGGAGAGTGTATAGATTTACCCAGCTGTCTTGTTGTCTATCTTTGTCTCTGTCTTTCTGTCCATCTGTTCTCTCTCTCTCTCCTCTCTCTCTCTCTCTCTCTCTCTCTCTCTCTCTCTCTCGTTCTCTGTCTCTCTCTTCCTCTCTCTCTATCTGAAAATAGTTGAATTATTTGTTTCTTCTACATTTTTGTTATACCATTTCCTGTTTGTTTGGGGTGGGTTTTTTCTTCGTAGGTAATTATGTGTATATGTTTGGGTTCTTTTCCAGTACCATGTATTGTCGCGAATAACGCTGTTTATTATGTGCTGCTTTTGCCAATAGGACTGTAATGTCAATGGCAATAGCCTGTAATTCTCTCTGTGTGTATCACTGCCTCTGTCTGTCTGTCTCTGCGTCTCTCTCTTAGACACACACACAGACTATATCTCTCTCTGTCTCTGTCTTTCCCTGTCAGCCTGTCTGTTTCTCCGTCTGTCTCTCTCTCTCAGACACACACAGACCCTCTATCTCTTTGTCTCTGCCTCTCCTTGTCAGTATGTTTCTTTGTCTGTCTCTCTCTCTCTCTCAGACACACACATACCCACTATCTCTCTGTCTCTGCCTCTCCTTGTCAGTATGTTTCTCTGTCTGTCTGTCTCTCTCTCTCAGACACACACATACCCTCTATCTCTCTGTCTCTGCCTCTCCTTGTCAGTATGATTCTCCGTCTGTCTGTCTGTCTCTCTCTCTCAGACACACACAGACCCTCTATCTCTCGGTCTCTGTCTCTCCCTGTCAGTCTGTCTGTTTCTCCGTCTGTCTCTCTCTCTCAGATACACACATGCCCTCTATCCCTCGGTCTCTGCCTCTCCCTGTCAGTCTGTTTCTCCGTCTGTGTCTCTCTCTGTGTATCTCTCTGACACACGCCCAAACCCCATGTTTACAGCCAACTAATACCCTTGTTACGGGAGATTTCTTTTCTTTCAAACAACAGACGGGAGTCAGACAGCGCTGCATACTCTCCTCCTCCTACTTTGCTTAACCTCTTTCTTGGAGAAGATCAGGCACGACACGTTCTTTGAATGCCACACCGCTGTATCTTTTCGCTGGCAGATCCGTTTGCAATCCACAGTTTGCTGATGACATCGATCACCTTGAAGGCAGCAACAACACCGAACTCCAACGGTGGATCGGCGGTCTAGAGGTAACGCGCCTGCCTAGAAAGACAAAAGTCCGGGTCAGAAGTGTGCGACGGTTCGAATCCCGTTTGGACCCGAAACTTTCCCCCCATTCACAGCATCCATGAGTAGTGGTCTGGGTACTAGTCTTTCGAATGAGACAATAAATCGAAGTCCCTTACATTAAAATTATTTAGCGCACTTAAAAGAACCTACGGTAACAAGACAGATGTCCCTGGCAAAATTCTGTAGAAAACAGCCACTCTGATAGGGAAACAAATACACTAGCAGACCAAAAAAAAATTGGTGGCGCTGCTCTTGTGGCGACGCGCTCTCCCCAGAGGAGAGCAGCCCGAATTTTTCACGCAGAGAAACCTGCCATGACTTAAAGTGGTAAAAATATTTAAATATGTATAAATATACAGCAAGAACTGACAAGCAGGCTAGAAGAATGAGGTGACGCTTGTGGTATGGCGATGAGGTGCAGAGAGGAGCTAGGTCACGGTATAAGCAGCACCAGCGATGTGACAGTCAGCATCGTCAGAAAATTAATGGTCAGCGACTTGAGCAAGCACGCTCCTGCCAGCAGTTTGGCTCCACACATGACCAACATTCTAACACGCCCGCACTTCATTTAAAGTAAGGATAAGGCTAAGTCCTTCCAGCCTTGGTCATGGCGAAAATGAAGCAGAACTTGAAAGAAAAAAAAAAGTGGTAAGTTTTCCAACTAGGTTGAAGTTGATGAGCTAGAGCACTCGTCGTTTCCGTTATGTTTGAAAGCTTGGTCTTGATAGCAAAACTGGAAGAGAAAACTTAAGCCTTTGAAATGAATTCCTCCAGAAGGTTTCTACGCATCTGCTAGCAGAACCAACGAGTGGAGGTGACCATGAAAGCTGGGTCACAGCAACCCCTTCGGACTGCTAGCTGTAAAGAGGAAGAAGCTGGTGGGAAGGGATGACAAAGTTTACAAAGCTGCATACACGCGGGGACTGGATGAAAAAAGCAAAGGAGTGCTTATTCCACTATCCTCGAAATAAAAGAATGAAAAAAAAAAAATAATAAATAAATGGTTTAGTAGTGTCACACCTCATAGAGCGAGGAACACGCAGTGGCCAACAGATAAATAACCAGGTGAAAAGCAGTAAAGTTTGGACCAGCACTAACATGTCTGTGTTGCTGCCAAAGACCGAAGACAGTCCAACCTTTGTTTTGCTTTATTTGCTGTTTTCTTTTTTATCGAGGATAATGGAATAAGCACTTGTGTGCTTTATTACATCCAGTCCCCGTGTTTAAGCGGTTTTTGTAAATTTTGTCATCTGTTCCCACCGACACACAATAGCCTACTCTTACGAACGGCGGAACAGGATTTAACGTGTGCGCAAGATGTTCTGCGTGCGTTCGCACAAGGGGACTCGGTTTATCGTCTCATCCGAAGGACTTTTGGGGAGAGTGGAGTCTGCACTGATGTTAACTCCAGTGGAAAATATCCCCTTGAACGGGAATCGAACCCGGGTCGTCAGATTGCGAGCGCAATGTTCCGACCACTAGGCGATCCCGTCCCCTGGAGAAACCTGTCACCTAGCGAGTCACTCGTGTCCTCCCGACGACTATCTTCGCCAAGAGACTGCTTCATTGATTGATTGATAGAGTGCCCAACGCCGAATGAATGAGAATAGCAAGTTCTCTCTCCTTAAAGTATCCCTAGTCAACCATCAGCATCTTTAACAAAACCTCTGTCTTGTCTCCAGACCAAGAAATCTCGTATGTTTATAGCTTGTGTCGCTAGCTTGTGGAAGGCCACTGAGGGGTAGGGGGGGGGGGGGGGGGGTACCGTACTTCATAGGACGGGAAATAAATTATGCATGTTAAGCCATCCTGGGCCACAAGTGGCCGGTCCACTCAGTCACATCACTGCAGGGGCACTGACCACCTCATTGCACTTCTCTGCTTTGTGACCAAGCGGGCAGGGGCCAAGAGTCCCCGAGGTAACAGAAATGGTCTGAGGCTAGCCACGATTGCTCAATACTGTGAATGAACCCAAAAAAGGTCAGAAGACGTTCGCTGGTTTAGTGGTCTGGAAACAAGAATCTATCTAAAACAAAGAAAAGTCCTCCCCGGTGTATGGTTTAAATCTTCTCTAAATCCATCTTTTGTTTTCTGACCCAAGCAACAAACGTTAATCTGTGGGATGTAGCAGTTGATGAACTTATGTGATTCAAATAACAAGGTAATTAGCATACGTAAGAATATTTACAGGATTCTTTTTTGTTTGTTTTGTAAAAAAAAAAAAAGTTATTTTCAAGCTGTTCTCTATATTCTAACAAGCAAACGGATAAATCTACGCAGACTGAAAAATGGAGCCGCACCATTACAGATTTGTGATCCCCCTGTTGAAAATAACCAGATTCTTTATAGAAAATAAATGAGAGACTGTCTGCCCCTCTCTCAGTTCCTTTCCACCTATTCATTTCTCTCTCTCTCCTTCTCTCTCTCTCCCTCCCTATCTTTCTCCCTCTCTCTCTCACTCTCTTTCTCCACACACACACACACACACACACACACACACACACACACAAACACACACACACACACACACACACACACACACACACGCACACACACACACACGCTTAGTTAATGTTTACAGTCAACGGGCACCTAACGCTAAGTGAAGGAGACAAGGCCGAAATTACCTCTAAAAAGTACCAACAACAGCCACCCTCACTGTACTGCGTCATTGGCACTGCAACTCTCTCTCTCCCTGTCTCTCCACTGTCCAGACAACTATGACGGTGCCAGGCCAGATTCCCAGACGTTTGCAGCATGCCCGGCTGCCGGACAGCTACTGGGAAGCTGTCCACGGAATGGGAAAATTCATTATGCATGTTATGGCACCCTGGGCCGTAAGTGGCACTTGGCTTCCTCGGTCACATCATGGCCGCGGTACTGACCATCTAACCGTCGTTTTCTTTTTTTATGACCAAGCGGACACAGCTGCCAAAAGGGGGTGCCAGACATTCTGGCAGTACTCTGAGAGTGTTTATTGCTCAGTAGTGTGCAGAAGAAATTCTCGAGTACATATCTTCTAGTTCGGTAGTCTGGAAACCAGCACCGATCTAAGATATAGAGAGAGATCTACGGCTTGATTCCTCTGAGCGTTCCACGAAGACGAAGAAGAAGAAGCAGAAGAAGAAGAAGAAGAAGAAGAAGAAGAAGAAGAAGAAGAAGAAGACGAAGCAGAAGAAGAAGAGAAGAAGAAGAAGAAGAAGAAGAAGAAGAAGAAGAAGCAGAAGCAGAAGAAGAGAAGATTCCTCGATAAGTCCACATTTTCCACCACCAAACAAGAAAATGCTACTCTTCTGGATGTGACAAGTGAACTTAAGTCGCGTGGGTGATAGGAATTGATGTCTATGGCAATTTGTTTTCAATCATCGGCTGGAGTTCCAAGGTTTATCAATGGGGAGGTTTCTGTGTATGCAACCGTTTTTCCCCCCAGCATTAAGGTAGCCACAATCAGACTTTGGGGATACAGGTGGGGTTTGAACCTTCCAATTTTGCCAGGAAAATTGGGAGGCACCTACCTGCTGAGTTTTAAAAAAAATTAAACAGTCGCAGATGTTTTAACGTGCACAAGTCCTTAAGCACACGGATTCAACTAGTTTAGAGTCTCCTCCGAAAGACTTGACATTCAGTTCGACTTTCTCGTCAAAGTGGGAAGAAAGGGCAAGGCCGGGAATGGAACCGAGAACCTCACAGTATACTTGTTTTAGGCAGGCGAACGTCTATACCATCCTGCCACTACCCTTCTGTCTATAGCAACGGAGGAGTTGTGTGTAATACTTCTGTAAGCCAAAAAAAAAAATATTGTGTGATTTGCATATAGATGTGTGCAGACGAACAGGAAGACGACGCTACATTATAACTTACTGATCTCTCTATTCAAAACAGTCCAGTTTCGTGCAGAAAGTTTGAAAGACTGTGCCATGTACATGAATAATATTCTCTCTCTATCCCCCCCTCTCTCTCTCTCCAGACACACACACACGCGCGCGCGCGCGCACTCACACACACACACATACACAAACAACACACACACACAAAATGTTTACAGTCAATGGGTACCAAACACTAAGTGAAGGAGACAAGCCAGAAATTACCTCTAAAAAGTACCAACAACAACCAGCCTCGCCGTACTGCATCATTGGCACTGCTTCTCTGTCCCTCCACTGTCCAGACATCTTCCCTGGTGCCAGACCAGATTCCCAGACAGTTAGTTGCAGCATGTAAGGCTTACGACGGCTTCTGGAGAGTACTCCGTGGCATTGGGAAATTAATTATGGACGTTACGGCTCCCTGGGCCATAAGTGGCTCTTCCACCCAGTCACATGATTTGCTCAGGTACTTGCCGTCTAACTACTTGTGGCTTTCTTTTAATTTTTGTTGTGACCAAACAAACAGGGTTGCCAAATGGAGATGTTCAGACATGGCAGGAATAAGTCTAGTCTTGTTCATCATCAATGCGTTACGGGTTGATTTAGTTCACATACTGTTGATCCTATTGCTGCAAACGCATGCACGCAGGTGTTGTGTTTAGACACCATCCCTGAAGTCGGAATGCGGCTACCTAAATGGCAGGGAGAACAAACTGGTTGTATAAGCATAATATCTCACCGTTGGGGAACCGCGGTGTTGTAGCCGATGAAGGGAAAGAGAACGAACACTAACTAATGCTGCGCTGCTATGAAATAGCTGCATCATGGTTTAGATGACTCTTTGTTAGTCAGCGGTTGTCTAAAAAAGAGTTTGCAACCAGCTTCCTTCACTTCACGGAAAGCTGCAAACCGCGAGGAGTGGAGGAAGCTGGGTTGAAGAATCTTCAGGGGTGCCCCCAACGGTCCCTCAGACTTTGGGATAGGTGAAGGCGAAGGCATGAGAAGAGAATAACCATTTGGCCTCAAGCTTTCTTTGTGTTTCTTTACATTACAAGCCTCTGGGTTTTCAGCTGAACACTAGCAGAACTGTTGCAAGCTAAGGGGAAAGACCTTTCACGTAGTGGCTACTTCGGGGGTTCAGATATATACAGCACCCACAGAGAAAACAAGACGCGTGTACGTTTACTTCTGTCATAAGCGGGGCTGGTTCCACACCCACGTCATGATTGACTAAACCATAACAGTGGTCTGGTTGCTCGTCTGTTGAATGAGATGATAAACCGAGGTCCCCTGTGTTGCACGTATTTACTACACATAACACACTTCACATCAACGAGAGAGTTTTTCCCCATAAAGGTCTGTAGAAATATTTACTTTGTTATAACAAACAAATACGCGCTTAGACAAGTAAGAACAATAAAAAGATGTAATGCTAATTTGTATGCAATGAAACATTCTTCATCTTTAAACAGATAGCATTACAATTGTATTGGCTTTAGATTTGAATATTTCAACGTTTAGATGTAATTTTTAAGAATAAACATGTCAGCTGGCAAAATCTTTAACACTGAAAACGTTTGGAATAATTTTTTTTTAACATATCTTCGCGAGTATGTGAGCGCTATAACTGTTCTTTCCATTTTTTGTTTAGTGCAATTGTCAGTCTGACTTCGACTAAAGACTTTGACTTTAGCAGTTTCTGGTATCTTTAACTAAAATCAATATTTTGTGGTTTGGTTTTAATTCCGATTTTTGCATGCAAAAATGTCAAACGCACCGTTTCCATTTTGTCAAAACTTTCTCCGACTTATCTGTACTAATATGAGAACTTAACGTGGTTTGCAAACAATGGCCCCAAAATGATTTAAACACACAAAAAGTGCAGAAGTACTCTGAATTTGTTATTACAAAAAGTCCTTCGGATGAGACTATAAACCGAGGTCCTGTGTGCAAACGCACGCAGAACATCTTGCGCACATGTTAAAACCCGTTCCGCTTTTCGGAAGAGCAGGCTATTGTGTGCCAGTGGACGAAAGACAAACCATTTCACAAAACTACTGCACTACGGACTGATAAACAAAAGCACATAATGCTTATTCCATTATCCCCGAAATAAAAAAAATTAATAAAAAATTACAGTTGTTGAACATTCTTCATTATAACACCCTGAATCCACCTTCAATCACTGCTTTCTCCTTAACATTTAATGGAGAATACAGGCTGTTATGCCAAAAACTTGTCTTTGATCAAAACAATCTCCGCATAACCTTTCAAGGCATATCAAGAGTTTGCTTGTTTGGGATTTCTTTTTCGTTCCTTGGCTAGAGCTCCAAGGTTCACCAGTGGTAAGGGGTTTGGGACTCATTTTTGCGTATGCGAAAGTTTAACCCACAACGAACGTAGCCGCAATACGATTTCGGGGAAGTAGCAAAGAGTTAAATATAGACTTTGGCACTTTAACTTCCATCATCATTACATGACAAAAGCCTATGGCCTGCGCACAGTTGCATAAGTACATCTACATCGCGGACTCTGTGTGTGTGTGTGTATGTGTGGTGGGTGTGGTGTGTGGTTGTGTGTGTGTGTGTGTGTGGTGGGTTATGTATGTGGTGTGTGTGTGTGTGTGTGGTGTTGTGTGTGTTGTGTGTTGTGTGGTGTGTGTGTGTGTGGTATGGGGTGTGGAGTCGTGGCCTGCTGTGTGTGTGTGGTTTGGCGCGCGCGCTGTGTGTCGTCGGCTAGTGAGGAAGCACTCGGTTGAACGCAAGTTTCGCGTGTGGTCGTTGCACCCTCACTTCACCTTTCATTGCCTTCGGCCATCACGCTCGTAAGTGCAAGTGTTGCGGGGCATCTTGGCACGCAGCACTCACCAAATTTTTAATTCAGTTGGCTTCACCGCCCAGTTAGATTCCTGTGAGCGCCCATAAACTTTAGTCTTCACCTGATCCTATTTTGTGGTGTTTTTTTAGTCATTTTACGGCACCTGTCGCCCTTTGATCTTTGTTCAAGTCACTACGTCCATCTTACCCACACACATGCGTGCACTAAGCACACGACACACATACACCACAGTACACACACATAGAGAGAGCAGGGAAGAAAGACGTGCGCCACCACCCAAAGACAAGCACAGATGACAACACAAACACAACAGACAGACAACAAACACCAAACCAGGAAGAGAAAAACACAAAAACAAACAGAAGGAGAGAAGAGAGGAGTGAGACAGACACGAAACAGACAGACAGAGACAAAAAAAAACAGAACAATGATAGAGAGAGAAAAAGAAAAAAAAGAAAACGGAAGAAATAAAATGTGATGACTGTATAGCGCGGTTTGGGAGCTAACAGTCCACTAACAACATTAGGCCGTCATGAGGAAACTCATCCGAAAAAGCCATGCCTTGCTGATGGGGCACTTCAGCTGTGTCTAATAAATGTGACTATTCTGGACTAATGTACTTACGGAATCTCTTGTTTACTGGGCGGGAGGGGATGACAGATACAGACATATACTGACAGACAGACAGACCGATGGACAGACACACTCACACACACAGTAACACACACACACACACCTCTCTCTCTCTCTCTCTCTCTCTCTCTCTCTCTCTCTCTCTCTCTCTCTCTCTCTCTCTCTCTCTCTCTTTGTGTGTGTGTGTGTGTGTGCGTACTTGCGTGCGTAAGTGTGTGTGTGTACGCGCGCGTGTGTCTGTGTCTGTATTTGTGTCTGTGTCTGCGTGTCTGTTTTAAGTATCATTCCACTTTTTTCCGCCCGTGTCTGCAAGCTAAACAGACATAAAGACAGTACAACAACAACAACGAAAAATGAGATAGGCACCCTGTCTATAGCTCTCCCTTGTTTGACCGATTGCATAACAAAGAGAATAATGTACCCATGCGATGCGCTTGTAGAGAACCATCCCCACGAGACAAACTCCCCCACTCCCCAAGAAAACTCCTACGAACATCCCCTTTTCTCTCCTCGCCCCCCCCCCCCCCCCCCTTACTTCAGCCTCCTTAATCCACCTCCCTCCAGAAATCATCCTGAAAATAGAAGAAAAAAAGAAAAGAAACTACAACATCAACAACGGCAAACTTATTGTAAACTCTTTTGTCTTTCAGAGAGTTGCTGTTGTTGTTGTTGCTGACGGGAATATTTATTTGCTTTCTTTTTCTGTCGCTGGGTTTGTGTGTGTTGTTTTTGCTTCCATTGCACTGTTAGTGTTTTGTTTTGTTGTTTTTGTTGTTTGTTTGTTAGTTTGTCTGACTGATATTATTTGTTTGTAGGTTTTGTTTCTTTACACTGTGTTTTGTTTCTTTTTGTGTGTGTTTTGCTTTGTTAGCTTTTTTTCTGGAGGGCCTAAATTGCAAAACAAACAAAAAGGAAGAAAATCGGGGTGGGGGTGGGGGGGGTAGATTAGAGGGAGTACGAGAGAGAGGAGAAACAAGAAGAAGAAGAACTGAAAGTAGAAGAATAAGAAGAGGAAAAAGAATGCAAAGAAGAAGAAGAATGCGGAAAGAAGAAGAATATAAAGAAGAAGAATGTAAAGAAGAGGAAGAATGCAAAGAAGAATGCAAAGACGAAGAAGAAGAATGCAAAGAAGAAAAAGAATGCAGAGGAGAAGAAGAAGAAGAATGCAAAGGAGAGAGAAGAAGAAGAAGAAGAAGAAGAAGAAGAAGAAGAAGAAGAAGAAGAAGAAGAAGAAGAAGAAGAAAAGAGAAAAGAAGAAGAAGAAGAAGAAGAAGAAGACGAAGAAGAAGAAGGAGGAGGAGGAGAAGGAGGAGGACGACGACGACGACGACGACGAGGAGGAGGAGAAGGAAGAAGAAGAAGAAGAAGAAGAAAAGAAGAAGAAGAAGAAGAAGAAGAAGAAGAAGAAGAAGAAGAAGAAGAAGAAGAAGAAAGGACGACGACGACAACGACGAGGAAGAGGAGGAGGAGAAGAAGAAGAAGACGAAGAGGGCAGGAACAAGAAGAAAAAATATTCAAAACAAGAAAAAAAACGATAATGTGTTAGACTGGTTAAAGTAACATCATAATCTTTACTTTCAGCAATAACACTGCACTATTAACACAGGCATCATCTCAAGTCAAATGGTAACAGTAGTTCACCTCTGTGTTGTAAGCGCTGACTATAAGACATTTTACATCCATCTCTGTTACTTATTTCCTGCTTCGTGTTTTGTAACAATCTCTTTTTCTGTCTGACTCTCTGTCTTTCCTTTCTTTCAAGTGGGTCTCTTCGTCTGCTATAAACTTTGATATTCGTGTCTGTTTATATTGTTTGCTGTTATCTCTGCCACTTTGTCTTTCTGCCATCCTTTTATTTTTCTTCAATTTATATTCTGTTATATCTCTATCTGTTAACTTCTATGTTGATAATGTGTATTGTTTCTTCTAACTTTTTTCATGAATGAAATAGAACACACGAAGAGAATGAGAGACAGACAGACAGACAGACAGACAGACAGAGATAGAGAGCAGAGACAGAGAGAGAAACAGAGAGGGAGGGAGGATGCTAGAGAGAGACAAAAACATAGAGACAGAGACAGAAAGGGAGGCAGGAAGGGAGAGAGAGAGAGAGAGAGAGAGAGGGAGAGAGAGGGGGGATGGGGCTGGGGGTAAACAAACTCACAAACACAGGGGGAAAAAGACAGGCGATAAAGTAGAAAAAGAACGCAAAAATCCTTAAAACAATAACCACCATAACAACAACAACAACAGCAAGAATAACAACAAACAGCCACAAAGAGAGCCGCCAGGAACTCAAGGCTGAATATCCCTATTTTGATTAAGCTTGATTATCAGAAAATAAAGAAGAAAGAGGAGGAGCAGGAGGAAAAAGAAGAAGAAGAAAAAGGAGGAGGAGGAGGAAGAAGAAGAAGAGGAGAAGGAAGAGGAAGAAGAAGAAGAGGAGAAGGAGGAGGAAGGAGGAGGAAGAGGAAGAAGAAGAAGGAAGAGGAGGAGGAGGAGGAGGAAGAAGAAGAAGGAGAAAGAAGAAGAAGGAAGAAGAAGAAATAAAAAGAAGAAGAAGAAGAAGAGGAGAAGGTGGAAGAGGAGGAGGAGGAGGAAGAAGAAGAAAAAGAAAGAGGAGGGGGAATAAGAAGGAGAAGAAGAAGTAACAAAGAAAGAAAGAAAGAAGAAGAAGAATGAGGAGGAGGAGGAAGGAGGAGGAGGAGGAGGAGGAGGAGGAGGAGGAGGAGGAGGAGGAGCAGAAAAACAACAAAGCAAAGAGAAGGAACAACAACAAGAACAACAACAACAACAACAGCAACAAGAAGTAGTTCAAGGACGATAAAGATGCTGATGAAGAGAATGTTGACAAGAACACAAAACCAAAACCAAAAAGAAAAACCCTCAAGAATATCAAGAAGAACGGAAACTAATTTTCAGTTAATTAAAAAGTCACATTATATCGACTTCAGTTTAAGACAATGCCATAGGATACAGACAGCTTCAGTCAAATAGCACCTCCTCCCCCACCTTCCCCACATCCCTCCACCCCCTTCCCCACCTCCATCCTCCCCACCCCCTCCTCCCTTTCTTTTCTTTTTTGGGTTTTTTGTTGTTGTTGTTGCAGTGACTTGACAGTAATAAAGACGTTTTATGTCCATTTGGGTATTTTGCCCTTTTAACAATTTCCGATCGTCTTTCTTGTTTATTCCTTCTGTCTGACCGTAACTTTGTTTGAAGTGCCATGTTCTGCCTGTTTTCAGCTTTGAATTTCTGGACAGCTAGCTACAACGGTTTACCTTTACCTCTGTCTCTTTCATCTCTGTCTCTTTCAGATTTCGTGTCTCACTCTCCCTTTTTTTTTCTCTCTTCTTTTCGGTTTTTGAATCTGTTACTACCCACCTTAGTTTTCTTTTTCATTGTCGGGTTGTTTTTTTTCGTTTTTCGGCTAGAACTCTTAGGTACATCAATGGTAAGATTTTTGCATATGCGACCATCTCCCTCCCCCCCCCCCCCCCCAAACCACCAGCCATATACTAGGTAGCCGCATTCCGACCATGGATTTTCAGTGTCTAAGTTTATTTCCATCTCAGTCTGAAGTAAAATGGAGCAGAGAGATAGAAAGAAGAAAAGATACAAAGAAACAAAAGACACACACACAAAGACAACAGGGAAAAAAGCGACAAAAGCAACTACCAGGCTAATCATGATGATGATGATGTTGTTGTTGTTAGTGTGTGTGGTGGTGGTGGTGGTGGTGGTGGTGATGGTGGTGGTGGTGGTGGTGGCGGTGTGGTGGTGGTGATGATGATGATTGCGATGGTGAAGATGATGATGATGGTGGTGGTTGTGACGATGATGACGACGACGATGACAATGAGAAAGAAAGAAAGAAAAGAGAGAGAGAGAGAGAGAGAGAGAGAGAGAGAGAGAGAGAGAGAGAGAGAGAGAGAGAGAGAGAGAGAGTGAGAGAGAAAGAAAGAAAGAAAGAAAAGACAAAAAAGAAAGATAGATAGAAAAAGAAAGCAAGCAAGCAAGACAAAAAAACCCAAACAAAACCAAGTAAGAAAATTAAAAAAACCAAAGAAAGAAAGAACAAGAAGTAAGCAAACAACAATAACCAGGATCAAAAAGACAAAAGAGCAATAAGAGCAGCACCAAAAGTATGAGACGAACTACGAAAAGAGAAACCACCAACACCACCACCACCCGAATCCCTCACCCTCCAAGCCCCCTCACCACTCTCCAATAAAACCAAAAAAAGAGACGAGACAAAAAGGACAAAAAATGGCAGCAACCTAACAACAACACCACCCCCAAACACCCAACATAAACGAAAACAAAAACCCCGCATCCCGAAAAGAAACTACAAGAGTCAGAGCACAGACACACAAACACACACAAACATATACACGCACGTACGCACGCACACACACACACACACACACACGCGCGCAGAGCACACACACAACGCAAACACACATAGACCGACACACACACACACACACACACACGCACACATACACAACGCGCGCAAACACACACTCACACACGCGGCACACACACATACACACACACACACACACACAACGCGCGCAAACACATACACATACAACGCGCGCGCACACGCACGCACGCACACAACACACACACACACAGACAGAGAGAGAGACAGATAGACAGACAGACAGACAGACTGACAGACAGACAGAGACAAAGATAGACAGAGATAGACATTCATAAAGACAGAGAAGACAGACAGACAGACAGACAGACAGACAGACGACAAAGATACAGAGACAAACAGACACAGACACATACAGACAGACACACAGACAGAAAGACACACACAGACACACACACACACACACACACACACACACACACACAGAAACACACACACACAAAATCCCAAGACCACTACGAAAAGTAGGGCATAGGGAAGGAGAGGGGTAGGTCGGGGGTTGAGAGGGTGGAGATCAGAGAGGGATCCTTGTTACCTCCCCTGGCCAGAGAAGAGAGCCATCAATAAAACACAAGGTGGCAGATTAAGCAGCACATCTGATTCTGCACGTCTCACTGGGGAGAGTAGGGTCTAGAATTGCGAAGCCACACACTCCTACCTAGCCTACCTACCTAGGCTACCTACCTACCTACCTGCCTACCTCCCTCCCTCCAGTCCCCGTGCCTCTGACACGTACACGTGCGCGTACACACGCAAAGAGCAGGTTAGCGCTACAGGGGTGGATGTGAAAAACATTGGGGGGTGGGGGTGGAGGGGGAGAAGAGTGTGGGGAGAAGGGGGAGAGGGGGGAGAGAGAGGAGGAGAGAGAGGGAGAGGGAGGAGAGAGGAGGAGAGAGGGGAGGGGGAGGAGAGGGAGAGGAGAAGAGGGGGGAATGAGGAGGGGGTGGAGAAGGGGGAAGAGGGGGAGAAGAGAGAGAGGGAGAGAGAGAGAGGGGAAAAGAGAGGGGGAAGAGAGGGTGAAAGTGGGGGAGAGTGGAGGAAGAGGGGGAGGGAGAGTGAGAGAGAGAGGAGGTAGCGAGAGGGGAGAAAGGGGGAGGGGAGGGGGAGGGAGAGGGAGAGAGATGTGGGGGGGGGGGAGAGGGGAGAGGGAGAGGGGAGAGGGGGGTAGAGAATGAGAGGAAGGGGTAGATGGAGGTGGAAAGTGTGTGTGTGTGTGTGTGTTGTGTGTGTTGTGTGTGTTGTGTAGTTGTGTGTGGTAGGACGGGATGTACAGTGGGTGGGTGGGCGCGTGTGCGCGTATGTAATTGTGTGTTTGGGGAGCATGCACGCGCAAGCCAAGTCAAATTTTATTTCTAGATGGTACATTGAATAAGCATGTATTTGCTTTTTTTTCCATCAAGCCACCTATCTAGGAACAAAAACAATTGATCAATAACATCTAACGTGTGTGTGCGTGTTTGTGCGTGTTTGTTTGTGTGTGTGTGTGTGTATGTGAGAGAGAGAGAGAGAGAGTATGTATGTATGCACACCCATATTTGTGTTTGTGTGTTCTCTGACAAGATTAAAAGTTATCTTTCCAATCTGAAAATCAAACTTAGCAGGCAATACATTTCAAACATAAAACAGCCTCCCACAAAAGAGAAAAAAAACTAAAACGAATCTACCTTATCAATAAAGGAAAGTAATGAATTATATCTTCTATTTCAATAATTGAAATAGTTATTTTACTCAGATGAAAAAAAAGGACACATCCCAAAATAATTATTCAGTGAAATCTATCTTGTCCATAAAGTAATTTGCTTAATAAAAGAAAGAATGGAGACATTGCTTACATGAAATTTGTAAAAATGATGAAATCGTCACGAACTGCTTTTTTTGTCAGTTATATAATTAGGGTTAACTGTGTTGTGCTTTTCTTTATTGTGGCTTCTTTCTGACGTTAAGTAAATATGTATAGCATTACATGTCGTAATATCTTGAAATTTGAGTGTGGTTGTTATTCCACAGACTTTGAAATAAAAACATAAACTGATTGAATAGCGTGCATGCATGTCTGTGTGAGTTTGAGTGAGTGAGAGAGAGAGAGAGAGAGAGACAGAGAGACAGACAGAGAGACAGAGACAGAGGTACAGAAAGACACACACACACAGATGGAGACACATAGATAGAGAGACAGAGAGACAGTGTGTGTGTGCGTGCGTGCGTGCGTGCATGTGCGTGTGTGTTTTGTGTGTGCGTGCGTGTGTGAGTGCATATTATGTGGGTGGGTGTTTTGTGTGTGTGTACGTGCGTGCTCGCGTGCTTGCGTGCGCGCGTGTGTGTGTGTGTGTGTGTGCGTGTATATGTGTGTGCGTGAGGGGGTGTCTGTTAGTATCTTTTTGGTATGTTATGTATCTGTGCATGTGGATGTGCGGGCAGTGTATGTAAAAGCGCGAATGCGCGTAAACGTGCGCGTTTGCCCGTGAACGCAAAGAAAAAACACTCGTAAACACGCTCATTTCATCCTATTCCCACTCAAGCCGTCCATACACCAACCTACATACCTACCTACCCATAAACCTGCATCCACGAGCCTACACTTCCTGACCTTTACATACCACAGCATGCCCTTTTCCACATCATAAAACACACACAAAAACCACCCACTAAAAAAAAACACACCAAAAAACCCCAAAAGACACAAAAAAGTCCACACAACTTTTTTTTTCTCCTAGGGGGGCAGAGATATGATACGGGAGGCACTTTCCGATGCGCACCGTGTGTATGGAAGAGATAAAGTAATAGGCCTGACCTCCAGCGACCCGTGGGGAGGAATTGAAGGAGGAGTGCCTGCTATGCAGCAGATGGATGCTGATACAGCACTTAAGGGTTCCCCCTCTCTCTGTCTCTACTTAAGGGATCTCTCTCTCTCTCTCTGTCTCTCTGTCTGTCTGTCTCTCTCTCTCTCTGTTTGTCTGTCTGTCTCTCTGTCTCCCTGTTTGTTTCTCTATCTTGCTTTCTATCCGTCTCTGTCTGTCTGTCTCTCTCTCTCTCTCTGTCTCTACTAAAGGGATCTCTCTGTCTCTCTGTCTCTGTCTCTCTCTCTGTTTGTTTCTCTATCTTGCTTTCTATCCGTCTGTGTCTGTCTGTCTGTCTGTCTGTCTGTCTGTCTGTCTGTCTGTCTCTCTCATCTCTCTCCTCTCTCTCTCTCCTCTCTGTCCCCCTGTCTGTCTCTCTATCTTGCTTTCTCTCCGTCTCTGTCTGTCGGTCTGTCGGTCTG
>CM054153.1:41575149-41577649 GCA_028751875.1 Rapana venosa
AGCATTGTCAACTGGAAAGAAAGTAGATACCAGCGACCTTTTTAACATCTTTCCTTGCTCGTTACTTTGCTGGTGTGTTTGTTTGCTTGTTTTTTTGTTTGTTGGTTTGGTTTGTTTTTCGTTTGAGATGCAAGAGTCAATTAGCTGAGTTTCGTTTTGCTCCGTTGTTTATTTATGTGTTTTCTTCTTTGCTCTGTCGTTTTTCTTCTTTTCTTTCTAGTTTCCACACTTTCTTTTCCCTCCTTGTCTGTATTTCTTTTCTTTTTCATAATATGCATCTTTATCCTTTTATCCTTCTTCTTCTTTTCTTCTTCTTCTTCTTCTTCTTCTTCTTCTTCTTCTTCTTCTTCTTCTTCCGACTCCACTCTCCCCAAAAGTCCTTCGGATGAGACTATAAACCGAGGACCCGTTTGCGAACGCACACCTTAAACACATTCCACTTTTCGGAAGAGTAGGCCATTGTGTGCCGGTGGGAATAGATGACAAATTTTTACAAAACTGCGTATGCACGGGGACTGGATTTTTAAAAAAAGCACATGAGCGCTTATTTCATTATCCTCGAAATAAAAGAATAAATAAAGAAAAAAAATCTTCTTCTCCTCCTCCTTCTCTCCCTTCTTCTTCGTCTCTCTCCCTCTCAGATGTCATCTCCTCTCTCTCTCTCTCTCTCTCTCTCTCTCTCTCTCTCTCTCTCTCTCTCTCTCTCTCTCTCTCTCTCTCTCCTCTCTTCTCTCTCTCTCTCTCTATCTATCTATCTATCTATCTATCTCTCTGTCCCACCCCCTGTCTTTTTATAAGTTCTTTACAAAAGTGGGAGGAGGTTAGGAATGCAGACGTCAAATAAAGAGAAAGGTTGAAAAGACAAACAAACAAAGAGAGAGGGATAGAGAGACAGAGAGAAAGACTGACATGGAGACAGAGAGACATAGACAGACATGAAGACAGACAAGCACAAACACATACTGAATATAGCCCAAGACAAACCCATTTTTCTTCCTGTTCGTAATACTGAAACCTAGTCTGAAATGAATAAAAAGCAAACAAGTAGCAATAAGCATAAAGCGACGATAATTTGCCTAAATCCAGATAATCCCTCGCTTCGCTTGCGATTAGCCCCCCTGGCAAAGTCTCTCGGCTTTAATCCCCGTTGGATTAGTTTTCTTTTTCTTAATCTTTGGCCCGTGAAAGAAGTGACAATTTCCGCTAAATTAATCAGCTTAACTCCGTACTGCTAAGGTAGCCAAAAAAAAAATATTCAAAAGTGGGTGTCATATGTGCAAAACAAAAATTAAAAGAAAAAGCCTTGCTCAAAAGCTGAATGTTGGATATACCTGCACTGGGACTTTCAAAACTCGCATGATAAATTTTGCTTGCTCAGCTTACACCTGCTAGGCACATGTAATTTTTGCCTGTTACTGTTTGATGTATGTAAAGCGCCACGAAGATTGTTCCTACAAGGAACAGTACAAGAAGGGAGACGAAGAGGTAGACAGAGAAAACGATGAGAAGACAACATCAGAGAGTAGTGGACTGGCCTTGAGTGGAACTACACACTGCAGGAAGCTAAAAAAAAATCGCAGGGAGTGGAGGAAGCTGGTAGTAACATCTTCAGTGGTTCCCCCCAACTGTCGACCAGACTAACAGGATATGTGAAGGAAAGTGACAAAGCCTACATTACAGTACTGTTACGCTTTGCATTATCATGTTAATATTGTTTTTATTCATGACAAGATGGAAATAAAACCCAACGTCAAGGCCTACATTACAATGCTGTTACCCTTTGCAATATCACTGTTTTGATCAGCTTTTATTCATGACAATCTCCTAGCATAAAAAACCAACAACAACTGTACTCTCCTTTCACAGAGAAGAAACTTAATCCTCTAAAGCAGGCAGGAGTATGGCTGCCTATAATTATGGCGGTGTAACTGAAAAGTCACACGTGACAGGAACACGTCTCAGCCAATGTGCTGTTAGGGTCTCACCGTGATTCCCTGGTGTGGTGTATGTATGTTTGTCCGTCGTGTCCGACGATGACCTCCAAAACAGCAGAGGAGGCAGCTGCTGTTTTGGAAACTGGGCAGAAATTTGATTATAGTGGAGATGCCTTGCCCACAGTACATCCCCACTCTCTCGGCCAAGTGGGCATAAGGACAGTCAGCGTTGGAAATGCTCTCCAAAGGCCAACTAGCCCCCAGGGCTGCAGCACATAAGGACTGTGCGAGTCAAGCCTCCTAGTCAGTGTGGTGAGTGAGTGAGAGAGGGGGCATATCTCTTGGTGATCCCCAGGGTGTTCAGCCAGGGAAGCATGCAGTAAAGGAAAATTGCAGTGGCCGTACATGTACATATAAATGTTCTGTGTACTGCCGCTGCTGTTCTTATGAGATGTAAAGTGTTGCTGCAGGCATAGCAGTAGGCAGCTTCCTCCCTCCCTCTCTCTCTCCCTCTCCTAGTCATTCAGTTTGCAAAGATGGTTATTTCTGTGAATTGAAGGCGTTGA